>CP141137.1:56427339-57627339 GCA_035236585.1 Warburgia ugandensis | reverse complement strand
CAAAATGCAAGTTCTGCCATCGTCTTTTGTTTTTCACAAGCGAGAATTACAAAGCAAACCACTCACTCCTGTACACTCCTAAATGAATCTCTCACCAAAGAAGAAAATGGTAACTTAAACCTGCAACCAAGGGTGCTTTAAGGCATATATTATTTAATGTATAACTTAATAAAGATCCCTTTATAGAAGATTGAGTTTTTATTTTATTTTATTTTTGGTATAAATGAAAGTTTTTTTTTTTTACAAGCAAATTATTCACGTAGCACGCTCACCCAGTCACACTCCTAAATGTAATATCCGGGCAAAAGAGAAAGCAGCAACTCAAAATCTACACCCAAGCATATTTCAGGAGAGAGACAGAGTTGTGTGCTACCAACTGCATGCAGTAGACACTTGTTGGCAAACCAAGATTAAGTTGCTAGAAAGCAAATCGACTTTTGATCTCCTATGCCATCAGCATGCTTACCCTTTACTGCTAATCTCCATTTTCCCCACGAAAGGAACTCGATGGTGCAACACAAGCCAGCACAGCTAGTGTGCTTAGTTACAAATTAGTACAAAATTCTCCTGATAATAGAAATGGTTTTTGAGAGTCGTAAGACTTTGATGTTAAATTTCATTTTTGTAGAATTCCCTTTCTTCTCTCTCTTTTATTATTATTATTATTATTATTATTATTATTATTATTATTATTATTATTATTATTATTATTATGGTGAGTAGATTCAAACCCACAACCTATTGGTTATTAGATGAAGCACTAACCAACATTGCTAACTCCTCAAACCCTTCATGTATTATTCATAAATTCTTGTAGACATCACAACTTATAAATAAAATAAAATGAAATGAAATGAAAAATGAGTCCTTAACTTTACAGTAGTAGCATAAGTACTTTCCCGTGCTGGTCACAAATTCAAGTCGCTCGTGGGTTTAGGATTACCCATAAAACCCCCTTGTCTACCCAAAAGAAGGCAGAATGAAAATTGTGTCATACCCTAGTCCACTGACCACATAAACTATGAGTCCATGCCTTTCATTATGCGTCTTTTAACAAGAATACTGAAGTGATCATTTACTGGTTCACTGCAGGGAGACGAGCTATTTGTTGCAAAGTGCATAATCAACCAGCAACCATTGACCTCTTTTGTATGTTCTATTTACCTAAGCTTCAACAATAGCCAATAGCCAAGTGATTCTGAAACTTTTCCTTCCGGATATGATTTGGAGATGCACACACCCTCTATTATTTAATAAATTATTAAGAAAATGAGGTGGTTAATATTGAAAAAAAGAAAAGAAAAAAAAGAAGTAAAATAGCATCATCATAGAAAATAAAAAATGTTGAGTAATTATGTCTCTCTCCTCCTACTTTTAAGTAATACAAGAATGAACTCAAAGAAGGTAAGTGTTCCAGTTTCACTTATATATTACGCACCATTTTTCTTTCTCTCCTATTTTTGAGGGACAATTACTTATTTACTAGATGTCATTTATTTTTTTATTTTTCTACAAAAACTTGAAAGCAATGGCCATAGAGAAGTCCTTTGGTTCTGCGCCTTATGGTTATGGTGATATGGATGACTCACTCAAAAGTATGTGCTCAACAACAATCAAATGATATTATCCTAACACTTTCTTTTTTTGTACAAGCTAGTAATTACAAAGCAAATTACTCATACACACACTCTTAAATCTGATTCATAGAAAAGAGGAGACTCAACCATGCATATTATAAGGGACTTAACCAAGTGTGTTCTTAGTTGTTTGCAATCAACTGTAATATATATAATTGGCTCCTAACACTTTGATTAGGTGCTTCACTTTTGTGTGAAGGCACCCATTGACCTAATGTAACACCCCGGATTTTTAAGACAATTTTTTTTTTATATAATAATGGCAATTTAAATAAGAACATTTGGGATCCCATGAGAAAAGATTTATTTAACATTTTACTAAACCTATCTCAAAAACTCCGGGTGTTAATTTTCCTTTCACAAAATGGCGTACATGTAATTTAAACATAAATAAATAATCCACGTATAAATCAACGTCAAATAAATAGGCGCCTTTATTTTAAATCAAATAAACATCCAAAAGACAGTAATAATATGGCCCAGGGTCTATCCATCATAACATCCCATATAAATGTCCAATATATGTCCAAAGATCTAAATCACATCCAAATATAAAGTATGCAGTCCATAATAAAAATCCAAATGATAATCTGTTTAATGACTCACATCTAACATCTAATACTTATAGAAAAATGGTCTTGAGGCTCTCACGGCTTCTCCATGACCTTGCTTTTCTGTTATCGCGCTCGAGATCTAAGGCATTGCAAAAACAAAGCGATACCTCGGCAAGCTATCGCTTGTGTAGGTACATAGACAATTAATGTAATAAATGCAAAGAAATAATGAACGGCATTGATGAAAAGTCTAACATTTATGGAAATAGTGATATCATAATGCCATGTTCAAATAAATGCCAATTTATTCCAAATCTTTAAAACATGAAGTTCACGAGTTAAAACATGACATGAATCAATAAATGGAGCATACAACAAGAATAAGGGCACCCTAAGGTAATGGGTCCTACATCGCACTAACATCACGATCGGGAGTACACATAGTCAACCTCGAGTGTCGTCACACCGAGCATACCATCTATAACAATGCTCATCATACATGCACACATAACAAGAATATGGGCCATCATCTTTGCGTGGCAACCCTCCATGGGTATCAACCACGCCGGCTCTCCGTCGACACCATAACGGGAGACTTAACGTCTGTCCCCATGGAAAGGCTCGAGACCGGTAGTGTGGACTATCCATGTTACCAAGCCCCTACAGAATGCCATCTACATGGGCGGGTGTACATCATATCACAAACTCATCACATCATAATCTCGGAAGGTGGGTGTGGCCCTATCCCTCCTGGCATGACGCCTTAGGGGCGAGAGCACAGATCATCAAATATAAAACACGGAAATCATATGTATATGCTTTAAAACTCAAGAGCACTTACACTTGCAATCCCAAGACATGGCCCTCATCCACAGGGTTAGCTTTATCAAAGGACCAAATTTAATAAGCCTCTGATCTCATTTCCATGTAAATCCATGCATTTTCTATATATATAATAAGAAATAAGTCTCTAAGTAAGCATAACAAATTAACATCATGCTTGTAAAAGCATTTGAAATAAGTTTATTCAGTAAAGATTTCAATTTGGAATAACCATCACATGCGCAATGTCGCGTATGAAATCCATGGTAAATAAAAATCGCAATTTAAAACACAATCACACATGATGCTATGTTTAAACATGGTTTAAAATCAAGTCAAAACATTAGTTGTCGTCACCTACCTCGGTGTGAGATCAGCAGCTTGCTAATAACTCCCTTTAATTGGTATATTCAAGTGCACTGTACATGTCACATCACTATTTTAAAATTTTTCTAAATAAAAAGTGGTCATTTCTAAGTTTTTAAGTTAAAACTAGGTCCGCGTCGTCAATACGGTCACAACGCCTCTTAGGATCGTGATTTGGACCTCTCACAGCTCCCAAAAATCAAGTTTTAGTAGAAAGCTACCCTCAAATGGGGCCTCTTGGGACCACCATAAGGTGGTTTAAACCGGCGGCGCCCTTTTCCGCCGGTTTATACCGACGTATACGGGGCGCACGAAGACGCACGGCGTCGCGAGACGCCGCACGGGAGACGCGCCGCGCGTCTTCGGCTGCCGTGACGCGCACGCGCGCGTGCGTCACGGTCGAGACGCGCCGCGTCCGGTCCCACGCGGCAGCCAACCACGCACGTTCCGCACGCGCGCGCGGCGCACGACGTCATGTGGCGTGCGTCCCTCGGGCGTCGGGGTGTGCGTCTTGGCGTCGGCGCGAGCGCGGCAGCCGTTGGTGGCAGCCTTCGGAGAAGACGGCCAGGATTAGGGTCGCCTCGGCGAACTGGCTGAGCTTCCGTTTTGCGTGATTTTTGCGCCATTTTCTTCAGAATTCTCTCTAGAATCCATTTATGCCCTCCTTTTGCACTAATTTTTCCAAAAACTATGGTTTTTAAACGATTTTTCCCAAGTTCCTAAAAACCTCCTAGGTACTGGTTTTTGAGTTTTCTGGGCAATTCCACCGTTGGATCACTCCCAAATTTAAAGGGTTTGCTCTTGGGTGTCTTTTGCACTAGTTGGACGGTGCGATTTCCAAAAGGACAACGTTTGGTCTATGAAATCACGCTCCAACAGTAGCGTGCACAAAGCCCCCAAAAATCCGATTTTTTCCTAATTTTTAAATGGTTTTCTAATTAATTTTCTAATTAATAAATACAGAAAAACATAGGTTTTGAGGCTTACCTTGCACTTGGCCGGAGTTGCTCGTGTTGCCGGGGCTCCACTCGCCGGAAAATTCAAGTTTTTTACAGGCTAGGGTTTTGCGTAAATACTCAGAGAAAACGCTCAAAGTGGAGCGTTTTGGCAACCTGGGGAGGGTAGATATAGGCCTAGAGTCCCAGGGGAAGAGAACCTCTTCCATTCACGCCTCTTTCCACGTCTCTCCGGCGATTTTTCCGGCACTGGTAGAGACGTGTGGAAGACGGGGTGCCGATATCAATTTGGGCCCCTGTGTTACACGTTTCTGTCAAAAGACCATTTTGCCCTTACAACTTTGACGGCTCATAACTCCCTCGTTTGAGCTCCGTTTCTCGCGTTCTTGGTGGCGTTGGATTCGTATCGACGAGCACTTTCTAATTATTATGTTTTCAGGAAATAATTTCATCCATAAATTTTTATTTTAATTTATTTAATAATTTCTTATTTTTATCTTAAAAATTAAGGATATTACATTCTTCCCTCCTTATAAAAATTTCGTCCTCGAAATTTAGCTACATACCTCTATGTAAATAACTCTGGATGGATCTTTCGCATATCCTCCTCAGTCTCCCGGAGTAGTCTCTGTCTTGAATGATCTTGCCCGAAAGGACTTTGACCAAGGCAATGGTCTTATTCCTTAACTCCTTGACTACGGTATCTAAGATGCGCCTTGGTCTCTCCTCAAATGTCATGTCGACGCTGTAGATCTCCTGGGATCTGCTCCAATACATGTGAGGGATCGGCACGTATTTCCTCGGCATAGACACGTGAAAGGCGTCATGCACATTCTTGTTGTGGTGGTAAGGCTACCGGTATGCCATGACCCAACTCGTCGTAAGATCTCGAAAGGTCCAATATACACCGGGACTAAGCTTTCCTTTATTTCCAAACCTCAACACCCCTTTCATAGGAGAAACTTTCAAGAATACATGCTCGCCCTCAAAGAACTCTAAGTCCTTTCGCTCTTGTACTGCATAACTTTTACGTCGACCTGTGAGTTGTCGGTAACCTCTTCCGAATGAGTTGGACTTTCTCTGCACATTCTTCCACTAACTTTCGAGATTTCACCACGCGTCTTTCTCCTACATCACTCCAACATAAAGGTGGCCAGGCAAGGTGGCCATAAAGTGCCTCATATGGAGCCATCCCAATACTAGCGTGATATTTATTATTATAAGCAAATTCCACCAAAGGTAAATGATCTTCCTACTACCCTTCCAATCCATAACACGGGCTCGTAGCATATCCTCAATAGTACGGATGGTCCTCTCGCCTCCGTCCGTCTGTCGAGGATGGAATGGTGCTAAATTTCGATCTCGACCCTAATGCCTCTTGCACGCTCTTCAGTATTTTGAGGTAAATCGCGTATCTCGATCGATATAATTGTCAAGGGAACGCCATGTAGTGACGATCTCCTTAACATATAATTTAGCTAAGCTATCCACGGTCGATTTTGTCGATGGGAAGGAAATGAGTGGAGACTTGGTCAACTTTGTCCACAACGACCCATATCATGTCGTGGCCGCTAGCGGTCCTCGGAAGACCTAGAGCAGAAGTCCATGGTAATATGGTCCCACTTCCCTTGTGGAAGGTCCGTCACAGTAGTCCGATGGACGCCGATGCTCGGCCTTGACCTGTGACGGGTCAAACATCGTGCAACACACTCTCCAACATCCTTTTTCATACCATTCCACCGAGAAATGCCTCTCTTGAGATCCCGATACATCTTCGTACCCCAGGGATGAATTGTGTAAGGGGATTGGTGTGCTTCTTGAAGTAACTCGCGCTTCAATTTGTCATCTGTTTGGTACTACCAACCTTCCTTTAAATCTAACTCCTCCATACGGTCCCCTCGAAAAATCTGTCTTATCTGTCGGATCTGTGTTTCCTTGTCTTTGCCACGTGCCTACAAGATCTGTCAAAGAACTTAGACCGAGTCGTCAAATTGGCCATCATCACACCCGCCTTCCTACTCGGGGCATGCAACGCGGCGTTAGCCTTCCCGAGGATGGTGCTTGTATGGTGAAGTCGAAGTCCTTGAGATACTCCATCCATCTGACTGCCTCATATTCAATTCACTCGAGTAAAGAAGTACTTGAGGCTCTTATGATCAGTGAATACCTCAAATCTCTCACCATAAAGATAATGTCTCCCGGGACTTCAACGCAAATACCACGGTACTTAATTCCAGGTCATGTGTTGGGTAATTTACCTCATGTGTCTTCAAGCTGTCTAGACGCGCATAGGCAATTACCTTCCCATGTTGCATCAACTCTTGCTCCTAATCCCTTGCCGGAGCGTCACAATAAACTACATAACCGCCTGCCCCGGATGGTAAGGTCAATACGGAGCGATGAGTAAGTCTCCTCTTGAGCTCTTGGAAGCTCTCTTCGCAAGCCTCGGTCCATACAAATTGAGTGTCTTTCCTAGTCAGGGTGGTCAATGGTAATGCGATCTTAGAGAATCCCTCATAAATCGACGATAATACCGCCAAACCGAGAAAGCTGCGTATCTCGATCCTTGTCTTGGGCCTCTCCCGGTGTAGTCTTGCCTCTACCTTTGTTGAATCCACGGCCACTCCATCTTTAGATATGACGTGGCTAAGAAATGCACTGGTCTAGCCAAAAATCACACTTGCTGAACTTGGCATACAACTGATGTCGACGAAGTGTGTCTAATACCGTGTGGAGATGCTCTCTATGTGTCTCATGACTAGGCGAATAAATCAAGATGTCATCCACAAATACAATCACGAACTTATCCAAATAAGCTCGAAAGACACGGTGCATTAGGTCCATGAACACTTGCCGGAGTGCGTTCGTCAATCAAACGGCATCACTAGGAACTCATAATGACCATAATGACTCCTAAAGCGGTCTTCGAGATATCCTCTTCTCTAACCCTCGGTGATGATACCACGACCTCAAATCAATCTTGGAGAACACTTGTGCCGATTGGAGGCGATCAAATAAATCATCTATGCGTGGCAAAGGGTATCGGTTCCTTATAGTAACACCATTCAACATCCGATAGTCAATGCAAAGTCTCAGTGATCCATCCTTTTCTTCACGAACGTGAGGTGGTGCTCCCCATGGTGATCCACTCGGCACGATAAAGCCCTTATCCAATAACTCTTGCAATTGTGCACAAGTTCTCTCAACTCTGCTGGAGCCATCCTATATGGTGCCTTAGAGATAGGCGATGTAGGACACCAAGTCAATGGTGAAGTCAATCTCCCTACTTGGCGGCAATCCCGGTAATTCCTCGGGAAATACGTGTCGGCAAAATCACGGACAACATCAATCTCGTCAATTTGTGGCTGCTCCTTTTCCTCAACGGTCACATATGCGAGGAATGCGTTACACCCTCGTGCATAAAATCGTGCCGCCTTCATAGCGAGAAATGATGCATGTACTGCCCCGATCTTTCCTACCCTGGAACACTATTTACAGTTTGCCCGGGTATAAGAAAAGTGACTCGCTTCTTTCGGCGATCTACCATAGCACCATAGTTGGCTAACCAATCCATCCCAAAGAATAACATCATAGTCTACCATGTCTAATAAGATGAAGTACGTGTCCATACTCACGCGATGTCTACGGGTATATCTCTAATATATTACGTAGTCTTCCCACTTTGTCTCTCCCACGGGTGTCATAATATCTAATCCAAATGCTAGTTTGTGTACACATACATCAGAGACAAGATGCAAAAATACATGATATAAAAGAGTGTGTAGACCCTGTGTCAAAAAGAACTTTGGCATGTCTATGCGAGACTAGAAGAGTACCTTCTACGACACGGTGTGATGCACGTGCTCGTCCCGATGAGATGGCAAATACTCGTCCTTGGCTACGTGGCGCGTTAGTTGCCTCTGCTCCCATCTCTGTCTGCCTCGCCCACAGGGCAGTCCTTAATGAAATGGCCAACGTCTCCACGGTTGAAACACACCGTATCATGGCTGTCTGGTAAGGTGTATAGGGCTGTCTGTGGTTGGGGCTGCCTCTGCCGCTTGTGGTCGGTCGAATCTATTACACCCCTCGCCTGTGGTGCCAACCCTGCACCTATCACATCTCTTCCTCTCGCCGTCTCTCTTAAATTTGGCTGTGGTGGATGACCGATGCCCCATGTGTGCATAGCACCAAATGGCCGCTTGCCCTTAAAGAGGCGGAACGCACTTTCCCTCTATTCTGAGAGAGTTCTTCTCATGCATGGACGCCATATCGGCGGCATCTCGCACGAAGTGGGTCGAGAAGAAATCACGCGATCTCTCGTTAAGAGGAGTCAACCCATCCACAAATCTGTCAGTTGCCTCCGTCTGAGGCCAGTGCGTGAGGTGCAAATCTCCTCAGTCGTGTAAATCGGTTCGTGCTTCTTCGAACCGTCATATCTCTCTGCTCGGGGGTGGCAAACTCCTTCTTCATGGACTGCAATGCATGGGGGTGGAAAATACGAGTGTCAAAAGCTTGTTTAAAGGCTGCCCATGTCATCGTCTCGGTCGGATCTGGTCGGGTGAGTGTGAAAGTACGCCACCAGAAGCCGGCCTCACCTTTCAGCAGGTAGGTGGCTACTCTAACTTGATCATCTGGTCAGATCTTCATAGCGTCGGATGTCCTCTCCGCCTCTAATAACCATCGCTCGGCCTCCTCGTATTACCGTCGCCATAAAAGGGTTTCACCATCTTTTGAAACCTTTCCAATAATTTGTCAGTCTTCTTAGAGTCACTCGTAGCATCGCCCTCCGTGGCTCTGAGTCGATGGTTCTGTATTGGTTGTGAGGATGGTGACGAAACCATGGGTGCCACTTTAGGTGGTGGAATAGGGCTAGGGTTAGTGCGTCAACGGTACATCCCTAACCTCTTCTTGTATAAGTGGTACGAGTCCTGACATTAACCGATTCAATAACTCGGCATCTCGATCCCCTTGATCAGAGGACTCAGCAGGTGGAGCCACGGGTGTAGCGAGGGTAGACCTTGTCCTTCTCAGGAGCCATACGGTTAAAATTTTACATGTCACTAAGTGTAAGTTCCTCTCTCATCTTTCTCTCTCTACAACTATTATGGACTGTTATTCACATATAAATGGACATTCACAAGGATTATGATGGACTAGGCGGGCTCTATACCAACTTTGTAACACCAGGATTTTTAAGACAATTTTTTTTTATATAATAATGGCAATTTAAATAAGAACATTTGGGATCGCATGAGAAAAGATTTATTTAACATTTTACTAAACCTATCTCAAAAATCCGGGGTGTTAATTTTCCTTTCACAAAATGGCGTACATGTAATTTAAACATAAATAAATAATCCACGTATAAATCAACGTCAAATAAATAGGCGCCTTTATTTTAAATCAAATAAACATCCAAAGACAGGTAATAATATGGCCCAGGGTCTATCCATCATAACATCCCATATAAATGTCCAATATATGTCCAAAGATCTAAATCACATCCAAATATAAAGTATGCGGTCCATAATAAAAATCCAAATGATAATCTGTTTAATGACTCACATCTTTGTCCTAATACTATAGAAAAATGGTCTTCGGCGGCTCTCACGGCTTCTCATGCCTTTGCTTTTCTGTTATCGCGCTCGAGATCTAAGGCATTGCAAAACAAAGCAATGCCTCAAGAAGCTATCGCTTGTGTAGGTACATAGACAATTAATGTAATAAATGCAAGAAATAATGAACGACATTGATGAAAAGTCTAACATTTATGGAAATAGTGATATCATAATGCCATGTTCAAATAAATGCCAATTTATTCCAAATGCTAAAACATGAAGTTCCTTGAGTTAAAACATGACATGAATCAATAAATGGAGCATACAACAAGAATAAGGGCACCCTAAGGTAATGGGTCCCACCACATCGCACTAACATCACGATCGGGAGTACACATAGTCAACCTCGAGTGTCGTCACACCCTGGGAGCATACCATCTATAACAATGCTCATCATACATGCACACATAACAAGAATATGGGCCATCATGCGGTGGCAACCCTCATGGGTATCGACCCACCGTAGCTCTCCGTCGACACCATAACGGGAGACTTAACGTCTGTCCCCATGGAAAGGCTCGGGACCGGTAGTGTGCACTATCCATGTTACCAAACCCCTACCGAATGCCATCTATGGGCAGGTGTCTATCATATCACAAACTCATCACATCATAATCTCGGAAGGTGGGTGGCGCCTATCCCTCCTAGCATGGCGCCAGCCGGGCGAGAGCACCCGTCATCAAATATAAAACACGGAAATCATATGTATATGCTAAAACTCAAGAGCACTTACGACTTGCAATCCCAAGACATGGCCCTCATCCCGGGGTTAGCCTATCAAAGGACCGGTAATAAGCCTCTATTCTCATTTCCATGTAAATCCATGCATTTTCTATATATATAATAAGAAATAAGACTCTAAGTAAGCATAACAACTTAACATCATGCTTGTAAAAGCATTTGAAATAAGTTTATTCGGTAAAGATTTCAATTTGGAATAACCATCACATGCGCAATGTCGCATGAAATCCATGGTAAATAAAAATCGCAATTTAAAACACAATCACACATGATGCTATGTTTAAACATGGTTTAAAAATCAAGTCAAAACATTAGTTGTCGTCACCTACCTCGGTGTGAGATCACTAGCTTGCTAATAACTCCCTTTAATTGGTATATTCAAGTGCACTGTACATGTCACATCACTATTTTAAAATTTTTCTAAATAAAAGTGGTCATTTCTAAGTTTTTAAGTTAAAACTAGGTCAGCATCGTCAATACGGTCACAACGCCTCTTCGGGATCCGTGATTTGGACCTCTCTAGCTCCCAAAAATCAAGTTTTGGTGAAAACTACCCTCCAAATGGGCTGGGACCACCATAAGGTGGTTTAGGCAGCGCGCGCACTCGCCGTTTATACCGACGTATACGGGCGCACGAGACGCACGGGCGTCGTAGACGCCGCACGGGACGCGCGCGCGTGCGCCGGCTGCCGTGACGCGCGCGTGCGTCACGGTCGCCGGGACGCGCCGCGTCCCGGTCCCACCGCGGCAGCCAACCACGCACGTTCCGCACGCGCGCGGCGACGACGTCATGTGACGTCGTCCCTCGGGCGTCAGGGTGTGCGTCTTGGCGTCAGCGCAGGCGCGACTTGGCGGGTTGACGCCGGAGAGAGACGGCCAGGATTAGGTCGCCTCGGCGAACTCTGACTCCGTTTTGCGTGATTTTGCGCCATTTTCTTCAGAGAATTCTCTCTAGAATCCATTTATGCCCTCCTTTTGCACTAATTTTCTCAAAAACCATGGTTTTTAAACGATTTTCCCAAGTTCCTAAAAAACCTCCCTAGAGTCTTGGTTTTGAGTTTTCTCAAGGCAATTCAGCGTTGGATCACTCCCAAATTTAAAGGGTTTGCTCTTGGGTGTCTTTTGCACTAGTTGGACGGTGCGATTTCCAAAAGGACAACGTTTGGTCTATGAAATCACGCTTCCAACAGTAGCGTGCACAAAGCCCCCAAAAATCCGATTTTTCCTAATTTTTAAATGGTTTTCTAATTAATTTTCTAATTAATAAATACGAGAAAAAACATAGGTTTTGAGGCTTACCTTGCACTTGGCCGGAGTTGCTCGTGTTGCGGGGCTCCACTCGCCCGGAAAATTCAAGTTTTTTACGAGGCTAGGGTTTTGCGTAAATACTCGAGCTCAAAGGTGGAGCGTTTTGTAACCCTGGGGAGAGTAGATATGAGCTAGAGTCCCGGGGAAGAGAACCTCTTCCATTCACGCCTCTTTCCACGTCTCTCCGGCGATTTTTCCGGCACTGGTAGAGACGTGTGGAAGACGGGGGTGCCAGTATCAATTTGGGCCCCTGTGTTACACGTTTCTGTCAAAAGACCATTTTGCCCTTACAACTTTGACGGCTCATAACTCCCTCGTTTGAGCTCCGTTTCTCGCGTTCTTGGTGGCGTTGGATTCGTATCGACGAGCACTTTCTAATTATTATGTTTTCAGGAAATAATTTCATCCATAAATTTTTATTTTAATTTATTTAATAATTTCTTATTTTTATCTTAAAAATTAAGGATATTACACCTAAGGTGATTCGATACTTGTTCATCTGATGCCTTCAGCTTTGAATATCTCATGAATAGAAAAGATCATGATGGTTAGATGAATCAAGATCTACAATTTGAGTTTTCTACTCTTACTATCAATTGAAATTTAGCATCCAATCCTAAAAAACATATTTTGAGGAATTAAATGTAGACTATTGTTTACACAAAGTTTATCACCGGTCTATTTTCTAGATCAAAAGTGCAATTATTAATATGCTTGAATCATCCAATTTCAGCGCATGTTGAACTACTAGACATCTAAAGCTCAAGCACTTACCCCAATAAACTCTTAATATAGTTCAACTTCTATTCGTTCATCCAAACTGAACAAGATTGTAATCTATGGTCCGTTCTAGTTTGATTCCACTTAGAATTGGAATTGTACTATAAAGAATTTAATAGAATTGGAACTTGACCATTTTGGATTAAGTTCTAGCTTTGAAGGACTGAACCAAAGTGTTTAGTTTTGGTTCTCATTCCTTTTGTGTTTTCCATCCTAGACTAATTCTAGAATATTTTTTAAGAAGAATAAAGTAGTCATTGTAAGAAAATGTAGGTTGCTCCCATGAACTCATATAAAATGTTGTCCCAAAAAAAATGCATGTATATTCATTTGTGATAATTAGTCAAGAACCAATATACCTCTTAGGCATACTCAACAATATTTTCCATAAGGTTATTCAAGGTCATGTGTCATTTATGCATATTCACTAAATAATCTAAAGACAACATTTTGAAAATTAAAGTTTAGTTTTTTTAACTTTACATGAACCTGAAACCACATATTTTGACAATATCAACAAGAAAAGTTGTTACAATTTCTTGTAGTAATCATCACTTAATCAAGAAAGTATAAACAAACTAAGATAGCGTCATTACCCAAATAAGCATGATACATAAAATATAAGGAAAGTAAGCAACCATTTCCAAAACTCAAACTGGTGTTGGTGTTGTAGCTTAAGACCAAATATATATATATATATATATATGTCTAAACTTTAAATTGAGATATAAAAAGATTGGAGTAAAGAATTTGATTTTGGACACTTGGCTGCTCTAGTATTATAGAAGGAGAGAAACTAGGATATAAGATTTAAAGATTTGATTGGGGCTTTTTGGGGAGAAATTATATTTTTTGTTTTGCCTTCCACTAAATTTTTAAAAATTCTATTTTACCCTTGATGATATATAAGTAACAAATTTATGTTGAGAACATAATTTATCTTATAAAAATTGATTTAAATGTTAAATTATTTTTAATCACTCTAAACTTAAATTTAAATTAATAAAGATATTATAGTTCAATGATTAGGTTTTCACTTGGGAATAATTTAGAATGAAAGTGAAACCGGAACAAATTTAATTGGGTCCTTTGGACCCAGAATTGGCACCTAACCAAGGTTAAGCTAATTTTCGGGTCCGGTGCTCCGTCGCTTTTCGGCTCCCTGGTCATCAGTTGACACCCGTCTCCTAGTGTTCAGCCATGGAGAACCTGAAAAGAGCTGTAAACCACATAGCCTACACCCAAACTCAAGACCTCCATAAACTACCCCTTCTTCATCGATCTCTCCTTCCTCTACTCTCTTTCGCCTCCTCTATTTACAGATTTCTTCTCTTTGCTCGCCAACGACTCTACCACTTGGGTTTTTTCTCCAAGCACAGGTATTTCAATTCCTTCACCATTTTGTTCACCTAAGTCCTCAGTTTCGCTACTTATATTGAAATATAATAAGATTTCTCTTTGTAATATCTACTTGTCTTTTATGATGGAAGATTGCCAGTGCCTGTCATTAGTGTGGGAAATCTTACTTGGGGAGGAAATGGGAAGACGCCCATGGTTGAATTCATTGCACTTTCCTTTTACAAAGCTGGAATTTCGCCACTTATTCTTACCAGGGTATGTACTTTTGTTTCTCTTTCTCTTGCTTCTTTTAAACTTTCAGGTTCCTGCATTGTTGGGTCAGTTTAGAATCTTTGTTGTTTCCTAGACATGTGTCTCTGAAATCTGTTGTCACGTTAGCGATTGATTTAATATGACTTCTTGTGCTTCTTAATGACCTACATGATGCAATGGGTTCCCATTTTCTGGGGCATTTTATTCTGAAATTCCGTTCCAGAAATCAAAGTTATTTAGGCATCAATTTGATCACGATTTTTCCGATTTATATTCGTCATGTTTTAGTCCATTTTCGGCAATACTAGAATGTAATATCCTGTGCATTGTTTCTACTAGTTTCAAAATATCTTAGAATTACTAACACGGTTATAAACCAGTGTTTCATCCATATTTTTTAGTAAACAGATTGCAAGTTACTGAATCTCTGGAGAATGGATATAGGATATGAATATTTGGTTTTGGATTTTTGAGATTCTCTCTTGTTCATGTTTGAGGAATACTGTAATTCAGATCCGCTGTATGTGAATCCTATGTGTGGACTCAAACTTAGATCTTCCAGAAAATTTTCTATTGCCTGGTGTGATTGTTTATTTTCGTCCTGCCATCATATTGAAGGTTGTAAATTATTCACTTTCAGTACAGTGGGAATGTTATCCCACTGAGCTTGGCCGGTGGTTTTCTACATTCTGACATTTCACCTTAAACTTCAATTGATATCTTGCTTTGGCCACTTCAGTTTCACTCTTTACTTCATTTGTAAGTGCTAAACATTGCTTTCAGGTGAAACACTCATTTCATATTTGTTATTCTTTCCCGGAAACCTTGTGACATCATCATTTCCAATGCATTTTGTCTGGGTCATATGATGTAAATACCTTTTTAGATCTATTGTTTCTTCTCCTTGCAGGGTTATGCTGGTGGTGATGAAGTCGCCATGCTTCAAAAGCATCTTTCTGGGACTTCTGTAAAAATTGGTGTTGGCGCAAATCGAGCTGCTACTGCTACCAGCTTTGTGGACAGATATGGTTACCTCAATAGCAGTACTGTGTCATATTCTGAGGAAACTTCCCATAACGAGGAACTGGGAAATAATTCTGACTTAGACAAAATTGGTGTTGTAATCTTGGATGATGGAATGCAGGTAATACCTCTTCAGGTTTTATCAATTAACTAATCTATTTCAATTGTTGTTCCTTTTCATTTTCTCCTCTGTTTTTTAAGATGCTAAAGAAACTATATCAAAAGAAGGGATGATAAGTTGGAAATGATGAATTAGATTTCACACTGATTATCTCAGAACTACTTCTTCTCTCCCTTCTCTTCTGTTATTTCTTCGTCACAAGCAATATTTACATTAAGACAATGAGGAATGCTAGCTGGACATGCAGCATCCATACAAGTGGACATGTGTACAGTGTGAGCTGCTGCATCATTTATTTCTGTAAAGAAAAGAGTTTGCTTCTCAACAGCACTCCCTTATGCTGCTTAATGGAAAAAAATGATGCACCAGCTCACACTGTACATGTGTCCATGTGTATGGGTCACATGTAGATGCTGCATGTGCAGCCACCATTCGTCTAACATAATTGGTAACTGTTGCATTGAGACACTAATTAGCAGTAGAACAGCAATCTTTTGGCCATGGAATCTAAGATATGATTATGTAATCAGTCTGACGCTACTGTAAAGTAATCTTTCAACAAAAATCTTTCAAGTGATAAGTGTCACTTGGAGTACTCTGGAAACAGAATGAGAACTCTGCTGTTTCTTCTCTGTTTCCAGTGTATTGATGAAACATGCCCTAATGTGACTGAAATGATAAAGGATCTTGCTCTGGTGGTGATATTGTTATTTGAAATACAGCACCGGAGCTTGTTGCGGGATCTGGAGATTGTAATGGTAAATGGCATGACACCCTGGGGAAACAACAGACTACTACCACGTGGGCCTCTCAGGGAACCTTTGGCAGCACTTACACAAGCAGATGTTGCAGTAATCCATCACGCAGATCTGGTAATTGGAAGTTTGGAACTGTCTCTGCTGCCCCTTTTGTTTATCTTTCTCTTTTCTATTAGTCTAATTTCTTCCTTGGCCCTTTATTGTTGATATTACTGTAGCTTTCCTAAAAAACGGTAATGTTCTCCTTCAATTTCTAGTATCACAGTTAAAAGACTATGTCATCTTGATATTATACTTAGCTAACACTTTGAAGAAAGACTAGCTGAAAATTTGAATTTCCAGGAACCATATATCATCTGTTAAGAATTAAGAATTAATATCGTGCCTCCAATGCAGGTTTCTGATGAGCAGCTCAAAGTGATTGAGTCAACAATGCGAGATGTTAAAGAAACTCTTCCCATTTTCTTTAGCAGATTGTCCCCATCCTACTTCTTTGAAGTAAAGAATTGTAATTCCAGATTATCACTAAGAGTGGTCCACAATATGGTTGTTTTATGTGTTTCTGCAATTGGTTATGCTAATGCCTTCATAGAAAGGATTGAAATGGTAAGTCTTTTCTTGAATATCATGTGCTAAATTATAAGTTTTGATGTTCAAGAGTCTGTTTTCTGATACGTTCATGGAAATGAAACTCTATGATTGGTGTTTTAGTATAGTGCTCTTGTTATGAATTCAATGGTTTCATGGAGATGTATCTGCTAGAGTAGACATCTTGATATGTTAAATGAGTATGCTGCATTTCTATCATCTGTTCATTGGTAGTCAATGTTTCTCTGTATATAGAAGGGGAGCCTTGGCGCAACGGTAGAGTTGTTGTCATGTGACCTTGAGGGCACGGGTTCGAGGCATGGAAATAGCCTCTTGCAAAATGCAAGGTAAGGCTGTGTGAGGCGTACTACTGAATCTTATAGTCCATCCCTTCCTTGGACTCCGCATACGCAGGAGCTTTGTGCACTAGGCTGCCCTTATATAGAATTCAATACTATATAGTCATGGTCAGACTGAAACAGAGCAATAAGATGTATATAGGTGAATGGTAGATATTTAAATGAAAAACATTCAGGGATGCAGTCAGATATTGTCTGCTCTTGGACTAATACCTTAGTTCATTGTTCACAAAACACTCATTGTGATTATGTGTTATTTGCAATAGTTCAAAGAAAAATATGCTCATATATCTCTGCAGCAAGTTTGTGAATTGGCAGTCTCCTGAGATATTTATCATCCAGGATGTGAAAATAGCAGGTTTAGTCTTGACCTGTTTCTGTTCAATGAGGATTTCTCCTCGAGTTCTGTTCTGCTACGGAAATATTAAGAGCTTTTTCCTAACTATTAGTCTTCTATTATATTGGAAAATTTCTATGGCATGATTGTTTCTTTAAGTTTTCAGAGGATATTTACCTTACCGCTCCATTAAGCATTGAGGATCAAAATTATATATCCACTTTGTGCGTTGTGGTGCCTTCTATGTGAGTCTTAACTCTCTGCTTCCACTGTTTTCAGCTGCTTCTTGGCATAAAGGACATGCTATTTTTATTGGTCATATGTATCTTAAGCAATCTCTGATCACAAAAGTTATCAGTTTGATTGATTTATTTATTTTTGGACCAATAGCCATTTCACTTGTGCCTTCGTTGCTGTAAGACTAGTTCAATAGATCTCAGATTTGGATTGTAAATTGCTGCAGCTTGGGGCATTATCTGTTGAAAGGCTTGACTTCAGGGATCATTACTTTATTCAATATAAGGTATGCATTTTGGTCTTTTGTCTTCTTTATCTAGCTGAATCTATTTTCAGGTTTTCCTTGCCGTCAAAGTTTTCATACACTTCCACTGATTCCTACCAAAATTGATGTTTCAATTGCAACAGTGGTTTTTTCTTCTTTCTTTTTCTTGTGATTTCCAGTTCTTTGCTTCACTAGTTTTGGTTGGTTTGGATAAGCAGGCAATTGTTGTAATGAATGCATATTCATTTACCTCTTCATAGTTATTAGGAAGAAAGCTATATATGTTCACATATGTATGGGTATCTGTTTCAACAAAGTACCAGTACTGGTAGGAAGATGGATCCTAGCCCCGAGGCTATAACCTGTACTGGTAGAGGCAAAGCATGATCAATCAGACATCCTAGCTTGCCTCTGAGTAACCAGCTAAGCACCCAGACTGTGAAAAGTAGTGGCGCGCTTCATCTTGCTGATGCCTTCTGAAAGTAGATTTTTATGGGTGGAATGGAATTCGAGCTGCTTACTTTCATTTTCAAGTTTGTGCTGGTTAACCCAAACCACTAATTGTTGTCTGTGAGGTTATCAGCAGCGTTATCATCTCCATGCTCAATCACCTTATAGACAAACTTACTGACTGTTAATACTACTGAGAATTAATTCATCTTTCTGGCTGAGGTTTAAGGATATGGTAATTGGGGCTGGTGTAGAACAGTTGGTTAGAAACATGCATCAAATAATATAAAACCATCCTCTGTGATCAGTTACTAATCTGATAAGGCAAAGTTTGATACTGGATTGTTTCTTGTCAACTCTAGGATATTGAAACGATCAGAGGAAGACTTGAAAAGCTAGAGAACAGACATGGTGTCAAGCCGATACTTGTGGTGACAGAGAAGGTATACTTCATTACATATACAGGGACTTAAATTTGGTATATAGGTGATCAACAGATGTTGATCATATTGTTTTTGAACAGATAACAAAAACCTTTTGTTGACCTTAATCTAGATATTTTGTTTAGATGGTAGAGATATCTTCCTTGAGGTATCTGCTTATATCCATTAATTGCTGCCTTTTCTTTATACAAGCAGGACTATTACCGTGACCCAGTTATTTTAAAGGACCTGGATAGTTTTGAAGTCTTGGTACTTTGTTCCTCAATGAAAATCATACCTATTGAGGGACAGACAGAGGAGAGCTTTCACAGGTTGCTGAATAATCTTACGAAACACTCCAAGGTGAGCTAAATTCTGTGTGTATGACTTAAACAGGCATACTCCAGATTCCAAGAGATAATGGGCAGTTAAAACAAATATACCATAGAAAATAATAAGGCATAATAAATAAATAATGAGACAACCAATATCTTTGCCCTTAGCATGTGGGATGATGCAGTATGACCTGAACCTCTGTCTTGTGGCTATATCTTGGGGACAAGCTAAAGGGCAGCCTTGGTGCACGAAGCTCTCGCCTATGCTGGGTCAGGGGAAGGGGTGGGCCACAGTGGCCTAAAGTAGGCAGCCTTACCTTGCATTTTTGCAAGAGGCTGATTCCACGCCTTGAACCCGTGACCTCAAGGTCACATAACGACAACTTTTACCGTTGCACCAAGGTTCCCCTTTGGGGACAAGCTACTGAGAATATTAGAATAAGCACTATCAGGGAGACAGCTTATAATGTCATCATCATCAAGACCTTATCCCAATTAGGGGTTGGCCGAACAGTTTGTAATGCATGGATTATAATTTATATGCACAGAAGATGTTTGACCATTTTCTGCAGGAAGTTACGCGCAATGTTATATTGATATTTGTTTTTCTTGGAAATGGATTGGACTGGTAAATGCAATATTATGCTGTGTTTCCAAACAACAGAAAAACCAGCGGGCGTCCCAACATGTGTGACTGGAGTCTTTCCCACTTTGTGCAGCCACAATGGAAGAACACAGCTTCATAACAGGACTTGTCCTCTCCTTGCAAGTGAATTGGCATTCTCTCTCTACAAGTGAACTTGCATGTTTCATACTTTTGACTTGTGAGATCTGCCTACAAGTGAATTGGCATGGCCGCCCCTACAAGTGAAGATTGTTTCGATATGCATAGTGAAGAGGTGCTCTCTTGCTCTTTTCTTTACAAATCCATGTATTAAATTCTGATTCTCGTCCCTTGGTGAGTTGGTGTTAGACGTCTTGGAATCTGACAGCATACTTATTTCCTTCACTGACAGGTACAGATACATATGTTAGAAAAGTTAGCTATGGTGCTATTACGTGACAGCATTGGTCTTGAATTGGTGGGTGACAATCATCCATATCATAACTTGATACAATTTCTGTCACATGGAAATTTACACTCAAAGTAGTAGTTTTTGTTAGTGGAATTCATAATACTCATTAAAACTTCCACTCCGGGGAATCTGGTCAATAAAATCAATATTGTCTTTAATTGGTGCTCGATAATCATCCATATGGTAATTTGATACAGTTTTGGTCTCATGGAAATTTATGACGAAAAGTTGTTTTTGTTTATGTAATTTGTCGTATTCATTAAAACAGTACTCAGGTGAGTCTGGTCAAAAAAATCCCCCAGTTCAATTTGAGTTGAAGTGAATAAATTATGCCAGTCAAGAAAACTCTGCTTACTCCTCTCATGGGGTCTTATCCAAGTTTGTAATGTAGTTAACCTAGCCTAGTTTTCACACTTGAGGTCCTCATTTATCGTTTTTATTTGAGCCATGGTAACTGAAGAAGAAGAAAGTAGGCAAAGATATGTGGTCTTTGTAGTCTCATATTAGCTGGGTAAATTTCAACAACAATTCACAAGATGCTGGATATTTAGAAGTGTGTCTGGTCACCTATGTGTATGTACAATTTCCCCTGCACTAATTTGCTGCAATGTTCTTTACGTTCTCTAATTCAATGAACCCAGCCTGAATTTTGGCCTAGGGTACTAAATTTACAAAATAAGTGGCTGGAAATGTGCAATGCTCATTGTAGCAAAACCACATTGCTTAAACAGTGCTCTTCAGGCTAAATTTCCAGTAGAACAACTTGTGCAATCTTTGTATTGAGGTTCTTAGTCTCACATCTATGCTTTCACACACACGTAAGCTATGAGAGTGTGGTGATATGAAAACCTTGAAAGGAACTTGTCAAATTGAAAGGAATAGTTGTTGTTCTTCAGGGGCAGTTTATCTTGATCAGTTAGGCTCTTTATTGTAATCCTCATTTACTTCATTTGAATGTATAAGCAACTCTGCCAAAGTGTAATGACCCCAATTTTTGTAATATTAAAAGCCCATGAAAAGTTCAATTTTGAAGATAAGGGCATTTTGGTCATTTCACTAGTCGCCTTAACTAAACCCAGAAACTTGGTCCTGAAAATGGTACCATTAGATGCGTCTCGGAAAAAGGAATCCAACGAGACCAAAATCACCCAAAACGGAGTCCGTATGAAGAAGTTACGGCCGTTTAAAGATAGGGGTATTTCTGTAATTTAAATTAAAAACGAAAAAGACAGAAAACGCAGGGGGCCGTTTTGATAACGGCACCCCGTCTTCTTCTTCCTCACGATTTCTCCGGAAACCCTAGTTTCCAGAGATTTCTGCCACCGACAATGGCGGCACCGCCATTGGCAAGCACCGCCATGGCAGGGCTATAAAAACCCCATCTTCCCTCTCCAAAAATCCCGTTTTCCGGCGTCTTTTCCAGTCGTTTGAGACTGGGGTTTCCGGCAAAAAACCGGAAACCCATCTCTCTGCAATCTCCGGCGACGGCCAGGCTAAGTCAGGCCGGCCATCCCCGTCTCCCCATTCCCCTCTCCCCTCTTGTTCCGGTCTGACATTGGGGTTTTTTCCCCTTCGTGGGTGGTTCGGACAAACACAGAAATCCGGCGACACAGGGTTTCAGACGGAAATGGGGTTCCATCACCGGCAATGGGCGTCCCCAGGCTACAGGTAAGCCACTTCTCTTTCCCTTTTCGTTTTGCTTTCCCCAGGCCAAGATCCATGCCGGATCTGGTCCTAGCCCAACCGGTTTTTCCACCCGGAGAAGACGGGTTCCTTTCCAAAACCCGTCGACCAGGGCGCCGTTCCAGGCTGCCCAAACTAGACCTTCGTTCCCCTTTCCTTCCCAGCCCAGATCCACGCCGGATCTGGGTGCTCTTCCGACCGGAAATCACCGGTCCTTGGGGAGGAAAACCAGACGGGTGAAAACCCGTCAAGAGAGAGAGAGAGAGAGAGAGAGAGAGAGCGCCTCCCAGGGGCGCACGAGCGTCCCAGGGGTGCGGACGTCCTCGTGTGCATGGCGCGGTCCAAGGGGCGCCTAGCTTGACACACACATCTGTACCAAGCCCCCTGGGGGCTGTCCTTGCGCACGCGTCGCGTGCGAATAGTTTTCTTGGCTCGATCATGACTCATGGGATGTCCTAGGAGCCAAAGCACGCCGTAGCTACGCCTAAGATGCGTCCACGCAATGCTGTCCAGAGTGCACACCTTAGCACACCATTCGGACGTGCGTACATGACCCAACCTGGTTGCAGTGCAACCAGGGTGCACGCGTATACTAGAAACCGTAGAGCGCGCACTCTAGAACCGTGGCGCGCAGGACCCTAGGCACTACAATTGGGTCGCCCATTAAGGCGCGACCTTGAAAAATCCAATTTCGGAGCCTATATAACTCCGCTTGACAAGCCAAAAGGACCGTTGCGTCCGTAATTTTGACACAGACCCAATTATACAATAAAATGCAGGACATTCTTAGATAAAGATCAACCTAAAAATATCAGAGAGTAACCCCTAGAAACTAACAAATCATACAGATCTAACCTTACCATGTGAACCTAGAAATAACGTCTAGCTCTTATGTTTGAACATCATTCAAGACTTTACCAAGGTATTCTCGGACTCGACTGAAGGAGGGACACGAGCTAAGTAACGACAATTGAGGTAGGTGACGACATTTAATGTTTCGTTTTGATTTTAAAACCTTGTATTATCATGGCATTATGATTGATGGTGATTTAAATTATACTGATTATTAATCAATGATTTTATGAGATTTAGAGTTTTGTGCTATGATTCTTTGTTTGATTTCAATCATATATTGAATGGACTATGATCGATGGTTTCATGAGATTATCTACTTATACACAATTAGAAAATTATCTTTCCTTATTGCATCATTGAAATTGATGAGTTTTTATGAGAAAGAAAAGTAGAGGCTTGGTGGTTGGTCTTTTTAGAGGCTAACTCCAGGATGAGGAGCGTGCCTTGGGGATTGCGAGCCACGAGTGCTCTTGGTTTTGACATACATGATTTTCCTATTTTGAGTTT
This sequence comes from Warburgia ugandensis, assembly GCA_035236585.1. Lineage (NCBI taxonomy): Eukaryota > Viridiplantae > Streptophyta > Magnoliopsida > Canellales > Canellaceae > Warburgia > Warburgia ugandensis. The sequence continues at coordinate 57,603,930 of CP141137.1, read as the reverse complement.
TATGACGGGTGCTCTCACCGGTGGGCGTCATGCTAGGAGGGAGAGGGCCGCCACCCACCCTCCGAGATTTGTGATGTGATATGATTTTGATATGATAGACACCGCCCGTAGATGGCATTCGGTAGGGGTTTGGTAACATGGATAGTCCACACTACCTGGCCCGGGCCTTTCCATGGGGACAGACGCTAAGTCTCCCGTTATGGTGTCGACGGGGAGCGGCAGTGGTTGAGACCCATGGAGGGTTGCCACTGCGGCATGACGATCCATACTCTTATTTGGTATGCTTGCATGATGAGCATGAAGATGTGATGGTATGCCTGGGTGTGACGACACTCAGAGGTTTGATATGAGTACTCATGATCTGTGATACGAGTGTATGGGACACTCGTGGGACCCATATACCTTAGGGTGCCTTGTTGTTATTGTATGCTCATTTACATGAGATTATATCATGTTTTAAATCCATGAGATGCATGTTTTATCGTATATGATGTTTTGAGATTTTATTAGCATTGCTTAAAATAATTATATTCTGTAAAAATTACTTTACTCACTGTATCAATACAATTATTCGATTTTGTTCCATTGATATACATTAAATGTCTATGTACCTACCAAGCCTTGCTATGAGGCATTGCTTTTGTTGCAATGCCTCAGATATTAAAGAAAGACAGGACACATGAGGAGTTAGAAGAATAGTGATCGAGAAGTCTCATTTAGAGGTATGTTCTAATTTCACATGGACTGTGTATGTATATATGTTATTGGACTTGATTATACCGTTATGGGAATGTGGCTGATGACTGGATGATCCTGGAATAGCAAATCTATTTTAAACATGTTTACTTGGAAAATAAAATCTTGTTTTGTGTCAATGGCTGACCTCGGGATTTTTCTGAAAATGAAATTCGATTTAAATTATTTTTCACTGTTTTAGGTTTTTGAAAAAAAATTGGGGCCCCACCTTTCGAAAAGATTTAAATATATTGAGTTGAAAAACCCCGGGTCGTCACACAAAGTCAAGAAATTGGAGGCTCACAAGAATTTCCTTGGTTATGACAAGGAGAAGTGTGGGAAGTTTTCTCTGGTCAATGAGAACAAAGATGGGCTTTTATGGCTAAGGAGGCTTGCAATATCAAACATTGCTTAGTTTATCATGTCAGTACTAATAAGGAGGTTCTAGCTTGATCTGTGTTGCATTATCTGTAATTATTCCTGGTATTCCACAGCAGAAGTGTTCTTGTGGCTCACTTTCATGTTGCTCGTGATGGCAGGTTCTCCTGGTCTATCCTTGGGAAACTTTTTGTAGGAGACAATGATGGAGAGTTTGCACAGTGTTTGCATGCTTACTGTATTCCTAAGCTTGGACAAGGACAGGTGCACTTGAACAGGGGAAACTTGGGACCTGATCTAGAGTTAATTTTAACAGTCAAGGGTTCTAGCTCTAGTTGGAAGTATGTTAAACACCTTGTTTTTGTAATTGTAAGTATGGTATAGTTTTATCATTTATTTCCATTGCTGTTATTCACATTTCGTAGATTGTTTGCTTGGATTAGTTTGTTTTCTCTGTCTTTTTCAGAACTTGAGAGGTGAAGAAGCTATTGGAATTTGAAGCTATAACACGTTCAACATAAACATCAAAACTTTGCTGCAATCATATATGAGATTTTTTGGCTATGGAGTCCTGTACTGCTACTTGCAAAGACAGCAGCCTCCAAATGAATGGTTCCAAAGAGCAGAAAACTTAAATTTTTTACGGCCTATTAGGACCTTGACAAACCTCAATTTACTAGGACTGGGCGCCACTCAACAAAAGAGAGTTGAAGAAATGTTCAGAGGCTAAAAACATTACAAAGTAAGGAAACAACCGTAAGAATGATCAACGCTCAAGGGGAAGTAACATACATATGTATGTATTCGAGCTTGAAGGGGAGCCTTGGCACAATGGTAAAAATTGTCATCGTGTGACCTTGAAGTCACGGATTCAAGGAGTGGAAATAGCTTCTTGCAAAAATACAAGGTAAGGCTGCATACTTTAGGCCCTTGTGGTCTGCCTCTTCTCTGGACCCTGCATAGGCAGGAGCTTCATGCACCAGGACTGTCTCCCTTTTTTATTTATGCATTCGAGCTTGGAAAGGCAGCTCTCGTGCGTGTTCTTGAATGGCATGTATTACATCCTTGGCAGTTTGTGCTCAGTTTGGTTGACTGATATAATAATAGCCCTTTTTTTTGTTCTTGTTTGGTTTACAAGCAAAGAACTGCAAGGCAAATCACTCCCACACATTCTTGAATCTAATCCTTAGCCAAAAAGGAAAGTTGGCGACTAGAACCGTAGAAACATTTTAGCGTTTTGATCGGATCTCCTAGTATGCCTGTAGACGAGCCACTGAGGGAAGAATGTCTATTTCTAATTCAAAATAATCAAGAGGAATGCTGCTGAGAGCATGGAGCAAATGAATTTTTCTTCCATCTCGGCATGGAATGACGCCCACAGGGGATATGTTGGCAAACAATATCAGTTAAATCAGTCAATTTTTCTGATTTCTAAGTCCTTAAATTTTAACTTCAATTTCTTTGAGAAATTAAAATTGAAAATCTTGTTATGGCTCAATTTTTGGAATTTGTGATTTCATAAAGGAAATTTTATGCTAACATTGACCATTACGACCAATCATTGTCATCATTAAGACTTTATGCTAACATTGACCATTTTCCTTGCCCTTTTGGAACCTTTCACTTGCATTGCCTCACTCCTTCTAACCGGTACCATTTTCGGTCTCTTTTGGACATGTCCAAATCATTTAAGTCTAATCTCTCTAATCTTATTACCTATTGGTGTTACCCTAAATTTTCTCTAATATTTTCATTCCTAATTTTATCCTTTCTTGTCCTACCACTCGTTCATATTAACATTCTCATTTCTGCAATGCTCATCCTATGAGCATGACGTTCATTAACTACCCAACACTCTGACCCATAGAGCATGACCAGCCTTATGACCTTCTTATAGAATTTTAATTTTGGTTTGAGTGGCACTTGCTGATCACACAAAACTATAGATGCACATCTCTATTTGTTCCAACCCGCTTGGATTGTCTTAGTAACCTCCCTCTAAATCTCTCCACTCTTGTGAATCATTAACTTTTACTACTGATACAACTCACATATGACCTTGTTATAAAGGTTTTGACTTTCGCCCCATGTGACGATCAATACTGCTATTTTGTTCTTTGGCTGAGAGTGCTACCAAATGCTTCGAGACATGATGGACCTAGCTTTTGAGGTAACCTACTGACCCAATTATTGGATGCTTCTAGCATCTCAAGGAGGCTAGTTTTTTACCAGTTGAAAGGAATGGGAGAAACTTAATTTGTACAAATAACAGTTCATATTCAACAAACCGTATCAGTAGAATCAACCTCTTGCAAAATACAAGGTAAAGCTGCCTACTATAGATCTTTATGGTCCGCTCCTTCCCTGAACCCCGCATAGGTTGGAGCTTCATGCACTGGGGCCAACTCTTTTTTATTCAACAAACGGTATCAGATGGCTAGATGGGCCAAAGCAGGTAGAGCCTTATCATGCAGAAGTGACCTGCATCATTCATCGGGTTGCTCATAAACAAAAATCATGATGATCGGACGATTCTAGCATCCTACAAACTGTCTTTTTGGGAGTTAAATTTATGCAGTTAAGCATACAAATACGCAATCCATCCATTTTTGTTGGGTAAAAAAGTATTTAAAGCCAGAGCAATCAGATGAACGAGTCATGTAAGAAAAGTATAACATTTTCTGCTGCAGAAGAGCATCCCGGAGAGGGCTCTAATAGAATCTTAATCAAACAAAATCATCAGATTTTTTTTTTGAACGGCATGGCCTATCTAAGATGATCGCCATATGAATGATTGATGTTAAAATCATTGCGGGTTTTTGGGTAACTAGATAGCGAGATTCATTGACATCTGATGAACAGGTTGGATCAACAAAAGGTGGGTTCCATCATTTGCATTGTAAAAACCCAAAATGTGAAATATATATCTGATTATTCCCTCAAACGTTTGCATCTTTGCTTAGACGGGCTAGATCAGTTTGCACTTTCTCATCAGCTGAATCTGCGACTTATAGCTTATGGTATTGTTTAGGCATCACAATGCCAAAGGGATCGGATAATCCAAGAGTTGGATTTGTGGAACGGCTAGGATCATCTGATTGTAAATTAAACAAAGTGAATCAAAAGTCATCATCAACTAAGTCAAGCACTCAAACCTATCATAAAATTATTTGTGGGTTCAACTTAACTAATTGCTGTATTTGATATAAAATGGTGGCCAGTTGTGTGAATCAAAAAATCGAATACAGATGCAAGAAGAACTATGTCATTCTCCATTGTATTATTCAAATGATAATAGAATATTTAATTCCTGTGTCATGTTTACGTGTAGATCAGTGCCAAGGATTTAGCTGCAGCGGAAGTACATATGGGCCCACGATGGGTTCCTGATCCAAGCCATTCATCTTCGGGCGACGCCTTAGATAACCACAAACCAAAAGAATTCTCCATCTGATGATGTTTTGAGATAGATCCACTCATTTTTCAGGCCATGTTCTAGGAATCAGAATCCTGTCATCTCCCACGATGTCAAATGGCTCGGAAGAAAAGTGAACGGATCATGGGCTGGGGGGCGATGTGACATTTTAATTGCTGGGATAGCACTGTTCCTTTTCATGTTTTCTTCTTGTTTTGAATCTGCTTGTCAACTGCAATACTATTTCCGTGCAAGAAGAAAGACATAGGAGGAGGTACCCACCTTCCTTTTTTTTCTTTTTTTCTTGAACAGTATTTTCCACATCCATCTTTGTTGCCTTCATTTCATTCCTATTTTTTTGTTAGAAGTAACCAAGAACATGTTGAAACTTTGGCTAACTTTGTTGTAGAAAATGGAACGTATTTGCATGGTCTTCTTAGAAGGGAAGTTTTGGCGTAATGGTAGAGTTGTCGCCGTGTGACTTTGAGGTTCCAGATTCAAGACATGAAAATAAGCTCTTGCAAAATGTAAGATAAAGCTGCATATTATAGACCCTTGTGGTTCCCTTTCCACGGACCCCGCATATGCAGAATTTTCCTGCACCGAACAGTTAAGTGGAGAGTCTAAAAACGCAAGCGTTGGATTTAGAAAGGAAGAGGAACTATGTACAAAGAAAAGTAGATGAAGCTCTAAGGAATGTAGAAGAACCCGCAGAGGAAGTGCAAGAGTGGATAAAAGGGTGAATTTCCATACAAAGAAGCTGCCAGGAGTGTTGTCAAGGAGCTTCAAGAAAAGGGGAATTCAGAACCGGAGTCTCTCATGTTCCCCCCACTTCTACGAGTTCATGCCTGCCATAGGTTTCCAGGATTATCAGCCCATGAAATCAGCCATCAAGCAGGTCATGGATCCCATAGAGGATGATAAGATATGTGTCATAGGGGTGCATGGAATTGGAGTAGGTAAGACAACCTTGATCCAAAAGTAGCTGAACAGATTCAAAGGGACAAGAATTTTATAAGGTTATAATGGTGATTGTTTCTCACAATCCAGACTATGAAAAATATCGGAGGAGAGATCGCTCGGCAGTTAAAAGAAGGGAGTATATCTGCCAGAGGAAGCAAGTTGTTGAAAAGATTGAAGCAAAAGAAAAGAATCCTTGTAATCTTTTATGATTTATGGGGAAGAATTGAGCTCGTTGATGTAGGAATCCCGTGGACTAAGTACAAGAAGAAAAGATGGATGCACTGCAATGGAGTGTGAAACATATATCCAACTCAGTGTCTTATCAGAACAAGATTAATGGACTCTATTCAAACAAAAGGCAGCATGAAGGGGAGTCTTGGCACTAAGGTAGAGTTGTCGACGTGTGATCTTGAGGTCATGGGTGCTGAAGGAGTGGAAACAACTTCTTACAAAATACAAGATAAGGCTGCATACTATTGACCCTTCTGGTCTGCCCCTTCCCTGAATCCTGCATACAAGGAAACTTCGGGGATGCACTTTTTACTCAAAGAAAAAGCAGGAGATGATGTCGAGACTTCTTGGTTATATCCTATTGCAAGGGGCATCGCCAAAGAATGTGGGGGGCCACCTCTGGCAGTCACTGCAATTGAAAGGGCTTTAGAAGGCCAAAACACGTCGATTTGGGCTAATGCATTGCAAGATATAAAAAAGTTAATCCGTGATATGCATGAGAAGTCATATTCTCATATTGAGCTGAGTTACAGTTAATACTGAAAGTGAAGAAGCAAAGTCGTGCTTCTTGTTCTGTTCTTGCCTTTCCATTGAAGATTATGGCTTTGATGTAGATGTATTATCGGAGAGAAGCTTTTCAATGAGTCAATAACTTTGAAGAAGCGAGTCACAGAATGGACTCCGTGATCCATAAACTTAAAAGATTCTTGCCTATTGTTAGATAGCCAGGATGACTGGTGCGTAAAGATTCATGACGCTGTCAGAGACGTGGTTCTATTGATCGCTCAAGAACAGAGCGTAAGTTATTAGTGAAGGTTGGCATGGACTGGAAAGAGTGGCCAGAAAGTAGATTCATTGATATCCCTAGTAGTTTCTTTGGAGGAAAGAAAGCTCTGACAACGCTAAGTAAAACCCACATTTCTTCACGCCACAGTCATTTACAAGTCTAACAGGCCTCGTGTATAGACGAGTGTATGAAACTAGAAGACTTGTCTATGTTAAAAGGATTGAACAAAATTGAGGCACTCAGCTGAAGGGAAATTAACATAACAAAACTACCAACTGAAATAGGAGAATTTTGGCCAATCTGAAGGTTTTGGAGTTAACGGGCACTTCATTTCTAGAAATGATAGCACCAAATATCATCTCAAGGTTGTCTAACTTGGAACAATTGCACATGGGATACTGCTTTAATCAGTGGGAGGGAAGTGGCTAGCATTAATGAGTAGCATCTTTGGCTAGCTTGACCGTGTTTGTCCCCAGACATCACTAGTCCATGGGACAAACTAAAGAAATTTAGCGTATGTATATTGGTGGGGGGTTTGTTGTTGTTTCAATTGTGAGTTGCCCTTTAGTGCTCAATTAACAGGCCCATCTTTGGATGATCCTAACCATTCATCTAATTGTTCAGGATTGTAATGTCTAGCCTATCAAGAAAATGTATCTCATAAGAATCGGATGATTCCAGTTTACATTCATTTAGGACAAACAATTGTAACAATCTCTTCAATCGTAATCCCTCGTATAATGGTTAAAAAATTGTGAATTCTAATATGTGCAATATCAAAAGCAGGAGCAATCACATGAATGGTTTTATCATTTCAAAAATAAAAATAAATAAATAAAGCAGGAGCAATCATATGAATGGGTTGGATAATAGAAAGGCGGGCTCCTGCTGCAAAGGTGGGGGTGTCTACGAAGCAACTTTCCGGAAATTTTTTTACACCTGTTACTCTTCGTAGCACTCTCTACTGCTGTCACAGAGCAGTTCGAAACCTTCATGAGAAGTTACTAATTTCATTGAAGCTAGTGAAAACATCAACCTTAATTTGCAGTTGGATAAGGCAATCAAGTCAGGTAATTTTCTTGTTCTGTAAGACAATGGCTGAAGCAGTTGTATCATATTATTTTCAATTATGTGGTATACGAGCTTAGTCTTCTGTGATTCTAACCATTTATATGTGAGGCAATGCTAAAGGAGGGGCAATGAGCATCACTTTGCTCTTCAAATGATTCTATCTTTTTTCTGTGGGTGCAGGATTTTCTTTTCTGGTGGCTTGAGTAATGAAGCAAGAGTCATCCTTAGCATCACGCATGAATGGTTTGGATCCCAAGAAAGAGCAAACCTCCAGCAATTCTACTTTCAGCTCATATTCCTTGTACAAGAAAATATTGGGCATTCATCATATAAGAGCCTTTGTTTGCAAGCCACTAAGACCTTGATCTTTACTATGCAGATAGTGCTTGGCAGGATCTTGATGCTTGGCGTGCATTAGCTAACATTAGATTGCTGTAGTTTGCCGATTTGTACTGCCATTTTAAGCTCAACCGAATCGGAGAAATGGAGTTGGACCACTAGAATATCAATTCAGAGGTGTTTCCTTTGTTCAGTTTCTGCTTTTCTGATGAGATTGCCGATATGAATGGTTACGTAAGTCATATCTTAGTGTAAAATGTTACAGAAGTACAGGCCTTGCTAAGATACTCTGTTTATGATGAATGAATGATCTTGAATAAGAATGATCTTGAATAAGAAGATTCAAATAGATTGATTGTCAACTGTAACTAATGTGTGAGTTAATATTATCCAATGGAGATTATTTTTAACTATGTCTATTAGGATGTGGACTAGAGGATGAACAATTTAGATGTTTGAACACAGTGCCACCCCCCCTGCCTTCGTGTACTGTGGTTGCCTAGTTTGAAAATACTTCCTTTGACGTTACATGCATATCAGATGAGAAATTTCCCTCCTAGAAGTGTGATACGAGGTGGTCAATAAGAACAGTGAATGGGGGGGTGCATCAAGCAGAGTACAAGGCCTGTGATTACAGAAAAATGAAGACATGGGCTCCAAGCCCCATTAACCTAAAACACAAGCACTTTGGCTTTCTTGACTTCTTGCAATTATTGCAAGTGAAAATAATTAGAATCGAACTGCTAAGACGAGCATAATTATTTCCCCAGTAGAGCAATATTTTCAGAAGTAATAGATATGCATAAAACGGAAAAAACAAACATTGCGACATTTTTCCTTAGTTGCTCAGAACATCAAGCTCATCACTGAAAATTCACAAAATGAGGAAAATGCGTGGCCTTTTCAAACAAAGAACAGTGCGTTCTACTTCATATTAGCACTTAAAACTTTGGTTAGCATATGCCTTCTGAGCAATCTATAAAAAGTTAGGTTGGCTAAAATCATACATCTGCTGTTAAAAGCACAAACAGAAAAGGCTCGCTCTCAGGAACACAAGAAAAGCAGAAACATTTAACTGATTTCAAAATTGTATCTTGTTCCCTACTCATGCACCATGGTGCAAGGCAAATAGCGGATGATTCATCATACGTGACAGCAGCCCAAAACAGTCATTACATAAAATTGGCAGCAATAGTAGATAATAAGTTAAATAAGGGCTCACTCATCATCTTCAGTTTTAGATCTCTTTTTCTTCTTCTTTTTAACTTCACCAGTTGTTTGAAGGTCATCTGCATCTGCTACATCATCTGCTTTCTTCTTTTTCTTCTTTTTGGCAGTTCCATTTTGCTCTGAGTCAATACCATTCGCTTTTTCAGAAACCTTCTCCTGCTCCTGCTCCTGCTCCTGCTCCAACTTACGCTTCTCTTTCTTTTTCTTCTTCTTTTCTGTTTCAGGTTGAGGTGAGGCATCTCCATTTGCTACTGGCTTATCTTGTTCCATTGGCTCTCCATCCACAATATCACCTTTGGACTTCTTTTTCTTACTTTTCTTTGCAGAAACTTCAGTGGGGGCAGCTTCTTGTTCTCCATCTGCGTGAATCACGATAAGAATTCAAAAAAGAATCTAAAAGAGAAGGGATAGTGAGATGAAATGTGCAATACGTGCTTTGCCAAAACGTCGAAGACACTATGTCCAGCAAACAACTGTCAATAAGAATACCCCAATTTCGGTAGTGGAGGTGGGTAACAGAGACCAAGGCCTCTAATTACCACTAAAGAAAAGGAACAAAGGAAAAATGTAACTGAAAATTCAATATGATCATTTGCAAATTTTTGGTTCTATTCTGTTGGCCGTGATGGGAACATGATAATGCAACGTGGGGCTTGTAGATTCATAAAAATTAATGGTAACTTTGACACTCCTGATAAGAAGTAAAGAATACGATCATTTATAAATTACCGAGCTTATCCATGCGAGCAGCCAAAACCTTACTCATAACCTGCACTCAAATAATTATTTGACGGTTTTGAAAACCGAGTTTTATGGAGAAAGCCTTAGCTCCTTTATGCAAGTCAAAGAGAAGGCATTAGTTAAGTAGGGTCTCCTCAATTTTCCAAAAGTAAGCATTAATTTCAATGCCAACTGAAACAGCAAACTGCAAACGAAGATCTTGTCTCATCTTCAAACTATAGTGGTGACTGGTAAGGTCCTTACCATCTCCCTCCTGCACATCTTTGATAGCTGCTTTCATCACATCCAAGTTCTTTCGAGGGGCAATGCCTTTGTCATAGAAATCCAGTCTCTCTTCAACCTGTTCACGGAGCTTTTCCCCGAAAACAGTGGTATTCAACTCTGTGTAGAGTCTCATATATCAGTCACTTCCATCATAAAAAGTACATCTTCTTAGAATATGTGAACAAGCTATCCTGCCAAATGTCAAATCTGAAACAGAGGAATGCCTAACCTGAGAAGCAGTCAATACGGGATGCAATAGAGCACTTATTTGCAAGATAACGAGCTAAACGGCCTTTATTTCTTGATGATGCTCGGCCAATAAAAGAAGAGTGGAAAATAAGGCCATATTTTGGAGTGTTCCCTCGGGTTTTCAGTGCCCTGCCAACAGTAATGTAAGATACCATAGCCTGATCTTCAAGCTGGAAAAGTATACAATAGAAGGACTACATGAACTTCAATTAGTAGCTACGAGAATCCAGAAGAGCTTGTAACAATGAGCTTAACATAGAATGTGCTAAAATAATCTCTTCTGAATACATTTGTTTTTCTCTTTAAAGTTGGGAGCTGAGCGATAATCCCTTCTGAATACAATTGTTTTTTTTTTTTCCTTTTAAGTTACAAGGTGAGAGACTTGAACCAGCAAAAAGTACAGACCTTACCAAGTAGCTAGGTGCTCAAGCTCATTGCTTCTGAATAAATTGAGAACAACTTATGACAAAGAAACTCAAAGTTATACAGCTTTTAAAAGGAAATGATACACCACAGGTTTTGATAAAGCATACCCACATAATAGTAGTTTTTCTAGACAGCTCAAAAATGGAAGCAGAACTCCTGTATCTACCCCAAGCAAATATGCCAAAATCAAAAGAAGAGAAAACAAGCAATGGTCACACGATCATCCTTATAAAGTACTGCTATGATCGTATCCTGTCAAATGAAGAACTGCAAAATGATGAATGATGAACCTGAAAAGTGCCTTTTCTGCACCAAGGATCTGAAGAGTAGAAGAAGGGCATTTGGCCAGATTTGCAAGACTACCAGCATGAGATATCAAACGGGCCCCAACAATTTCACCAATTAGAGAGGCCAAATTTGGTGCGATGTCATTCATCTTTGTAACCAGATATTCATAGAGCTTCTTCCTGTATTCTGAAAGGTCCATTACCCTCTGAGCAAATTGCTGGACATTAATCAAGTCAATGGGAGACAAATCTTGGCCTGGAAAAGAAAATCCCTGGATGAGTACAACATCAGACATACTAAAAGATCAGTTTCATGATATTTTACCCATAGATGCTTTAGCTGCTTCAACAATCTCCTTTGCTTTGTCCTCATCACCAAGTATGTCTGCTAGTGCAGGAATGTTCTCTTCAGTCAACTCTGACTTGTTCTCCACATACTTAGCAATTTTTGCATATAGGTAATTGTCATTGACAATCTTCGCTAATTCCGGGAAATGCCACGAGTACCACTCTCTACAGAAACATAACAAATTCAATAAACATTTTCAATGTTAAGCTATTCTTTTGCAGACACAAAGTGGAAATAGTATTTTATAGCATATGATTTGGTGACATAAAGGCATGAAATTAACGTCTATGAACTGAAAAACCCATTTCTAAAGGAACAGATAACAACTTGGTAGTTTTGCCACTACAACCCCACCATCCCAAGCAGACCTGCGGCTTGCTGTTCTACCAGGTTGCTCCCACTACGGTCACTAAACCAAAACTTTATTCAGATTATAACTTATCTCACAACTCTACATGGACGATAATAAGTTGAGCTTAACATGCTCCCCTAATGTTTGGAGTGAATAGTAAACTAGCAGTTATAAAATGGCATAAGCTAGTCCACTACAACCAACCTTCCTGTCCTCAAACACAAAGGTCCAATTTTAGTTATGTTAAATTGAACAGGCAAACAATACCACACCCAAAATATCTTGATCAACATACACACCTATGCAGGAAATGGTTCATAACTGCAACAGGGTAACAACCTAAAGGTGTATGTAACCGAGGGGCTATAACATGGGATGGAACCTCACAATGACAAACAGTTCACTCTGCTAAAAAAGACAGCAACTTCTGCATGAAGGAGACTGCCCTTAACTGAAAACCATTTAACACTCTCACAAACTACAAGTCGAGCTTCCTGCTAAGTCCATCATCACCCTAACACATTCAAGCCAGTTACACCATAAGCAGCTATCATTTAAAGGTTACATTAAGCACAGGTAACAAAGAAACCTCGAGAAAACATCTAAAGAGGGATTTCCCTTCCCACCAATTATCAGAATGATATTAACCACCTTTATCAAAACCAACCAGTATCACAAAGCAGAAAAATGAGGAAAAGAGAAATTAACCACCCTTTTGTCCTTGAGGTGCACTATTAGCCATCAAGTTCAGCGACAGTGATAATAAGTACATCACAGAACTTCCAATAAATTAACTCCTTACTTCTATTAATTTTACTAGCTCAGCAAATAATGTTCCAAAAGAACATATAGTCCAAAAACTGAAAGACAACTCCAATATAAATGTGCTGTCATAATCAACCAAATAATAGTCTAAAATCTGCGTTTCTGAGGTAAATTTGAGATAATATAATAATAAAAATATTGCATATTAAACTAGCATTACACAAACCTGACTCTCATTGAAAATGAGTTAATATCTTTGTCTAGGGTGTCAAGAAGGAAGATGGCTTGAATAACCATATTATCAACTCGATTAACATTGAACTTGACCTTCGCTCGACTGTAACTGTGCCCTAAACCCAGCTGAGCTTTTTCTAAGTCTGATGGCTACAACAGGAAAAAGAAAACAAGGAACACTTGCATTACTCTCTCCAACAGACAAATAAGAAACATGTGATGGACAAAAGTAAGATACAAACCTTAAGGTCCTTGATAAACCTATCAAAATGCAGGCGTATTCCACGAAGAAGCTCAAGAACGAACTCGTTGCTTTGGCAAGGTATTTTGGTCGTTTCAGAAATCTGTGACCCAATTTTCGGCTCTGCAACTCCAACACTGAACTTGGCCTTCTTCCCTTCTTTCACCTTGGGGAGATTGAGCTCCAAAAAGTTCCTCAATTCATCAGTCAGAATCCCTGAACACCAGAAATAACAACCCAAGTAAGAAGCTACATACATTTTGAGCTCCAACACTAGTCATCGGAAAACATCGAATTCTGAAGAGAACAAATGTAAGAATCAATCTGGAGAAAAGTAGTCTTCAAAATAATGTACCAAAGTTTTAATTGTGAAAGCATAAATATGAACTAGAAAAGAACTTCCAATCTTATTCAGCTCTAAATTAGCATTGGATATCTTGTCAGGAGAACAAACGCTTCTACCAAATTAAACATCAAATTGCTTCATTTGCATTATGAAACCCAGTAATTCAAAACACAGAAAATCCGATCATCTCACCAGTTCATGCATCGCAACCATTACAAAGTAAATCATTTCATTTGTCAAAAGCATTAGAACTCCCAGAAGAAAGCCAAAAAGCAGTGAACTAGCACCAAACCCACTGAACCATCAAGGAAAAGCACATAAACACTTCTTCTCAATGGAAAAACCTCAGAGCACATAACCTCAAAGGAGGAGAAGTAACACCAAAAGCAAAGGAAAAACCAGCCCAAAACCAATACTAAAATCCAATATTTAACAGAACAAACACAAGAACACAGCACGATTTTTCATTATCAACTTCATAGCTTTCTCCATCAAGACCTCAAAAACCACCCGAGTAGGCAATTTTTTCTCACTCACTCACCTTCAGAAACTGCATTGCATTGGTTTAGGGCATCCAAAGCCGAAGAAAAGGGTTGAAACGCGGCGAGTCTCACGACTTTGCCGAACCGGGTGAGATCGAGAACGGAATTTCGAACAGCTTCAGTGTTCTGCCCGATTTCGTCGATGCCATGAGCAAGGAAAAGAGAAAAACCAGAAGCCGATTCGAAGAGAAGGTAGAGCGCCATTAGAGAGGGGTTGAAAGTCTTCCCCCTCTCGTCCGAGTTTTTCTAGGGTTTAGAAGGCGGGGAGGGTTGGGACTTTTCGGTATTCAGGGTTTTAGGGTTTATAAGAAGAAAAGCAAACTCCCAGCGGCTTCCCCTCAGCTAAACAGTACAAGCAAGGGGCCCGCTGCTTTTAAAATAATCCCAACCGTCAAACCATCCTGTAGGTTATGGACCCGTTAAGTCATTTGACAATCCCCCTAACCGTACACGCTTTTGAGAAAGTGAAAAAGTCCACGCCCTGTTTTTGGGTTAGGGTGCAAAGCATTGTTTTTTAGATCTAAGTCATTCATTATATTTGAAATGTCTTATTTATATTTATTGCATGATTTTAGCATATATATTTTTATAAAAAATTATTATTATTTATTAAAAAAACAAAAATAAATAAATAGCTAAATCATTCATGTGTATTATTTTATACTAAATTTTCTAATTTTGATAATAAAACATAATAACTAACTTAAATCTAAAAGAAAAAAAATCATCATGAGTGGCACTTCTTCTTCCACGGCTGAGCCACCATTTGTAGTTCATTGGACTCCCAAAGCTATGTCATAAGACATTTTGTACTCAAGGCCCGCATGCCTACCAGAACGAAAAAGAAAAAAAAAAGAGAGAGAGACACACACAACTTCCATTCATCAATACAGAGAATTATCCAACGGTGGAGATTGCTTACAAAGGACTTATCGGCACCTCGCCTTACCAAGTAAGTGGTTTGGATCAAAGGAAGAGTGTGACAACTTGTACTTAATGATAAAATGACAAAAATCAACGACTTAACAACGCCCACATTTTGTGAGTATATTTGAACACAATGTAATAAGGGTAGAAATTTGATTGAGAGTGAAGTGGAATGAAGGCTTGAGTGTGTTTGAGATATTTGTTTTGTTTGGTATTTATTAGAAAAAGGCAATACAGTTCGAACTTTCTGTCTCCTTGGCCTATTGTCCATCCAATAGTCCGTGAAGGGGTTCTCATAACCTATTGGTTGATGATTAGGTTTTAGTTACTCTTCTTTTTTTGGGATACTAATCTTGACTCTCTTGTCTTTTAAGCTAGATTGACTCTTCTCAAGAAAGCTCATTCTAAAAGAATGCACTTCCTTGGTATGGAAAGTCTGGTTCTAGCTGTTGAGGTTCTTTCTTGTCCAAGTGAAAGTCGAAACCCATATAGCTTGAACTACCAAAGTTTTATGACAAGAATGCCCGAGTTTAATCAAAGATCTACGATCAATTTTAATTTTAATTTAATCTTAACCATTGAAATACACACATATGCAAGAGGATAAAGCATTACATCAAGAAACAGCAATAAATTGCTATAAATTTAAGAAAAATTTCACTTTACTATCCTCAACTTGTTTATAAATCTCACTTGTCTACCCCAATGTTTTCAAAAGTCTCACATGAGGGCCCCACTTCTTGTTAATTGCACTCTTGCTGTTTATTCCCTAAGAGACCATCAACTTCTATTGTAGAGCCTGCCCACGTGATTTTCAAGTGCAATTTTAGAGGGCATAATGGTTATTTCATAAACCCTCTAACAATAGACCAGAAATGGGAAAGGGGTAGCCCCAGTGCACGAAGCTCTCGCCTATGCAGGGTTCGGGGAAGGGACAGACCATAAGGGCCTATAGTAGGCAGCCTTACCTTGTATTTTGTAAGAAGCTAATTTCATGCCTTGAACCCATGACCTGAAGGTCACATGACTACAACTTTTACCAATGCGCTAAGGCTCCCTTTCAATAGACCTAGAAAATGGAATAAATAAATAAATAAATATTCCCCCCAACAAAATGGCCCCTATATTCTATCTACAACTAGGATCTCAGTTGAAGAAGATATAAAAATCCCAGTTTTCTTACCATTAAACCTCTTCAATTTGATCATTAATAAATAATTTGAACATTAAGAGCACTTTCCATCAAACACACTTCAAATTGAACGAGTGGGCTCCACCTATTTTAAGACAAACTCTGAAGATAAGATGAACATAAAGGAATGGTAAATCCAAGTGCTTATAAAAGCTTTGTGTCAAAAGTGCTTCTACATTTTGCATAATGGATTTGCATACAGATGATCTACTTAGTTTATCTAAATTTTTGGCTTTTGATTTCTCCTACCTCAAAAATCAAGTAGATTGGATGATTTTAATGTCTAAAGAAATGTTTTCTTCATGGACAACTAGAAACTTTTTAAACGGCAGCCTATACTCAAAAAACAAAAAACATGATCCCATAACATGTCAATCTGCATGATTTTTAGTGTAGGAGACATCCAAAGCCAGATAAATTAAATAAAATGGGTAGATCATTTTATGAAGGGGAGCCTTCGCACAACGGTAAAAGTTGTCGTCATGTGACCTTGAGGTCACGGGTTTAAGACATGGAATCAACCTCTTTCAAAATGCAAAGGCTGCCTACTATAGGCCCTTATGGTCCGCCCCTTCCCCAGACCTCGCATAGGCAGGAGCTTCGTACACCGGAGCTGCCCTTTTAGGTTGATCATTTTATATATGTACCCAAACATGTAAAAAGCAAGCACGCTTTGATTTAGCATTCCTCTAATAGGTTATGCAATGGAGAAGTCTTTTGGAACGTGGCACACTAAAGTGTGGCAGAGGAGGTGCTGGTTTTGGTCATTCTTCTCGGCATGAACGGTTAAGGTGCACGCAAACTTGAGCCTGTCTTTTCAATAATTTCAGGACCGTCGTGAGCTGAAAGTCGGGCTCATCTAACGACTCTATACCTTCGAGCTTCAAGAAAAAAATGTAACACCCCGGATTTTTAAGACATTTTTTATTTATTTATAATAATGGCATTTTAAATAAGAGCATTTGGGATCCCATGAAAAAAAGCTTTATTTAACATTTTACTAAAACCTATCTTAAAAACTCCGGGTGTTAGTTTTCCTTTCTCAAAATGGCATACATGTAAATTAAACATAAATAAAACAATCTGCGTATAAATCAAATTCAAATAAATCGACGCCTTTATTTTAAATCAAATAAATGTCTAAAACACAACAATAATATGGCTCAGGGTCTATCCATCATAACATCCCATATAAATGTCCAACATATGTCCAAACATCTAAATCACATCCAATATAAAGTATGCAGTCCATAATAAAATTCAAATGATAATCCTCTCTAATGACTCACATCACTGTCTAAAACTATAGGGAAAACTAGTCTTCAGCAGCTCTCAAGGTTTATCAACAGCTTTTCCTTTCCTAGTGTCGCGCTCGAGATCTAAGGCATTGCAAAACAAAGCAATGCCTCAGCAAGCTATCGCTTGTGTAGGTACATAGACAATTAAAGTAATAAATGAAAGAAATAATGAACAGTACTGATGAAAAGTCTAACATTTATGAAAATAGTGATATCATAATGCCATGTTCAAATAAATGTCAATTTATTCCATATGCTAAAACATGCAATCATAAAGTTAAAACATGACATGAATCAATAAAATGGAGCATACAACAAGAATAATGGCACCCTAAGGTAATGGGTCTCACCGCATCGTACTAACATCCCTGATTAAGAGTACTCGTAGTCAACCTCTGAGTATCGTCACACCCAGGCATACCATCCATAACCATGCTCATCATACATGCACACATAATAAGAATATGGGCAATCATGCTGCAGTGGCAACCCTCCATGGGTATCAATCACCGCCGCTCTCTGTCGACACCATAACGGAAGACTTAGCGTCTGTCCTCATGGAAAGGCTCAGACCGGTAGTGTGGACTATCCATGTTACCAAACCCTTACCGAATGTCATCTATGGGCAGGTGTCTATCATATTACAAAATCATCACATCATAATCTCGGAAGGTGGGTGGTCGATCCTATCCCTCCTAGCATGACGCCCACCGGGCGAGAGCACCCGTCATCAAATATAAAACACGAAAATCATATATATATGCTAAAACTCAAGAGCACTTATAACTTGCAATCCCCAAGACATGCCCCTCATCCTAGGGTTAGCTTATAAAAGGACCAGCTAATAAGCCTTTATTCTCATTTTCATGTAATCCATGCATTTTCTTTACATATAATAAGAAATAAGTCTCTAATTAAGCATAACTAATTAACATCATGCTTGTAAATGTGACGACCCGGGTTTTTGAAACACATTTTATAATATATTTTTCAAAGGCAAGGGCGTCCCCTTAGTAAATTTTTTTTTTTTTTTTTTTTTTGGCAAAACAAAGCAGCGAAAATTCTTTTATTTTAAAACTTGTTTTGAAAACCCAAGTCACCACTTCATACATAACATAAGTATAATTTGTGTACAAAATAAAATTCCATTGAAGGAATATGATTTTATTAAACTTCCAGGATCCATCCAGTGGTTCACGATCTACCTGAGCCCCTTGTATCTTTACAATACTTGTCCAAATACACAATTCAAATTACAAAGTTCTAAAGACAATACATGCTCTCTATACAATGTTTCAAGGGATATACCCTTATTACTTATTCTTCACTAGTTCTTCAAGTCTTGAGCTCTAAGTCTCCTTCTGCGTATACGAGATATTGTAAACATTTGAACATTTACAATATCTCGACAAGCTATCTTGGTAGGGATAAGAATGTAAGTTATTGTGATAAAATCTCAATATTCAACTATCCCATAATTCATTCTATCATAAACACATTCCTGAGACCACTATTATTTATATAAACATCTCATTTCCTTATCATTTATGTTCACCTTTATACATACATAGTATATAAGAACAAATCGCGTTAAAATTGTAAAAATAATCAATAATCATTTCCATACAAAGCGATCAACTCCTTTCATTATAGGAGATTTGTATTTCGGCCGAGTTACTTATCTTGGGTTTTCCCTTCTGGGAAAAATATTGGTAATATACAATTACACTGGCATTTCATCATGCCATCCTTTAAGGCATTTCACTATGCCAATTTCATATGCATCATAATGCAAAATAATCAAGGACTACTATGCTTGCGATCGATCCGTCTGGGCCTTGGGATAAGCTGTTCAATAATCCACTTATACCATTCTCGGTGGAAATTACAATATCCATGTCCATATGGGAGGACCATGGTGTCACGGTGGTGGCCTTCCCATAATTGTCCCACCAGGCTTTTAGCCTTTCTTAGGCTTGGTATTCAATATCATCAAGTTTCGAGAGAGTGGGTGGCCAAACCCTCTTAACTCTCCTAGCATAGCATCCCCGAGGCTCATGCACTGTTTTAAAACAAAACCACAAGCCTCCAAGCTTGTATGTAAAATAATACTTATACATATCGGACTATGCATACATTTTATCTAGGATTTGGAATATTTTCTACTTTCCTATTCACTTAGGGTTGTTCTCAATTCTCAACTTGACCATTTAATACTTATTTTCCTCATCATTTGGTTGGATCATATTTCAATTTGAGGTATTTACCTTAATATATTGGTATCATACATGTCAATACTTCAAAACATAAGATCATGTATTAGACATGTATCTTCATGTGAAGGCATTCTTAATAATCCACCTACCTCAATAAGGTATTCTTACTCCTTGAAATCTGTCATAGTCTCGATCAACATATATCTGTCCAAATCATATGTATAATGTCATTTTTCTAATCAAGGGTACATACTACATGGTCTTTTGATCATCCTTATGTAGGATAATCGACTCTTTCTTCCTTGAATATCATATATCCAAGGGTTTAATATCATCTATACAAATACTATCTATATCATACATAACAATCTAATTTACATTGATGTTTCTTTTTCCTTATTGTTTTTGATCATACAAGATCTCATCTTGTTTGATCATCCTTATCTCACTTACTATTTTTATTAGGGTTAGATAATTTGCTATCTTTTTATGTTCTTATTATTATTCAACAGAGTTAGTGTCTTACTTGGTTGAATATAATTTATTTCTTCCTATCACTAGACAACTCCTCCTTATTTCGGGATGACGGTACTTACCGGTTAAAAGTCTGCTCAAAAAGTGGTTAATACAACCCTCATGTAAGGCGTTTAGACCTCTCTTACGTCAATGGGAGGTGAGGGAAAAGCACTTGGCTCTTGTATACCCCCTATAACCACAATGTATTCGAGTCCTTGGAGTGGTACTAGCTCAACCTTTGACAAGGTTCCTATGAGCTCTTTACCTTAAGTCCCTTCTCTAATTGATTTTAATTAATTTCCATGGATATGCACAATGTCATCCATGGATGTTCATATTATTTTCCTATTTTGGGCCAAGGAAATGATAAATCATTCCTTATATTGTCCTACTAACTATAGCCCTTACTAAGTCAAAATCATTCATTCATCTTAGTTGTCCATGAATTTCTATATTTCATTAGTTTACATTTTTGGTGATTTATGCTCCTTATATCTTAACAATTACTTAACAATTGAATAAATTTTGACAATAAGTAATTCATCAACTTGAAAGCATAAATCAAATATAAGTTTAACAACTATATACTAACATTCTTCCTATGAATGTAACTTAAGATAGTGAAATAAAACTAACATGATCTTAAGTTATGAAACACATCTTCTATCATAATGAAATCATGTTTAAATCCTAATTTACACTAACATGATCCTAAGATAATCAAATCTACTAACAAATTACTCATTTAGGGCATATCATACTAAAATTTAAAGATTACACTATCATGCTTTCTAACTTAGAACATAAATCATATTTACACTTCTATATCCAATAAAAGACAATTAAAACCTAAAACATAAATCACATTTACACTTCTATATCCAATAAAAGACAATTTAAACTAATTTTATTAAGATTATTATAAACCTTTAAATATGATCCAACCATTAGATCTTAGGTGTTTTCCTTTAGATTAAGGGTTTTAATTACCTTTAGGGCTTTTAATCCATTAAGATCCAAAAATCTTATCCACTTGATTTTGTCACATTTCATCCATGATCTAACTGGATTCCATCATAATATCATCCCTTTAATCCATCCCAAGGATCTGATCATACTTGATCTCATTGATCAAATGGGTCCCTTTGTATTTTTTTTATTTTTTTATTTTAGGGTTTTTCTACCATAAAGGGTAGATCCCCTATTTTATCCAAGATATGTACAAATTAACCATAGATATTACTTTATTACATTATTATATCATCACTAAAATAAATTTTCAAGATCCCAGTCACCTGGATCTTGAAGATCTTAGAAATTGGACACTTATTTAAAAAAATACAGAAAAATACAGATATAATTTTTAGAAATATTATGACTTCATTAGAAACTAGACATTACAAGCTTTTCATAGCTTCTTTCTGATCTCAATTTGGAGTTCATATGACTCCACAATCTTAAATTGAAGTTTTCAGCCGTTCCTAGGGTCCAGATTTGATATGGGCCCACCAGAATTAATCTCTCTCAATTGAGGGTCCAAACCTTGTTAGATTTTCTTGAAAATTATATCCTAAGGGTTTTTGACCCTTCTGGATTGATTGGAAAACTCAGAATTTTCATCTGAGCTCTCTATCACCATAAATTGAAGGGGCTGGTATTTACTTTATTTTTACCATTTTTCATTCAAATTAAATTACAGAAAAATAAAAATTACACTAAAACATAATAAATATGAATGGGAAGTAGTTCCACCTACCTGATTGGAGAAAAAACATATATTTGATGCTCAATTTGAGAGAATTACCGGTTGATGATAATATAGCCCGATTGTCTACCTTTTTGTCGTTTTCTGTTGTTGGAACCGTTGGATCTTGAAATTGATTTGGGGCTTTTGTATATAATGTAGTGTAGGAGGTTATGGACGGTGGAATTGATCAGATTCTTCCTGGAACGGAGTGCCTAATTGAATTTAGGTCTCTTGTTCCACTTAGAAAGAGGAGAAAGAAATAAGAAAAATAGAGATTGGGGAGGGATGAATGAGAATTTGGGGCTGAAACTCCAAGGAAGATTTGGAAATTTAGTGGTTAAGGTTGTGAAAATTTTTGGAAAATTTTGGGACATATTTATAGCCAAATTTGAATTTTTTATCATTTCTTTTAATAAGATATTTTATTACTTTAGAATTTTTTATTACAAGTGCATTCTCCATTCTCCACTACAATCTCCACTACTTTCTCCACTACCAGCAATAATGCACTGAGCAATTATTGTTGCTTCTAGAACGTTGCCTCACTTTGTGGGCCCCACTTTTATGTAAAAAGACGTTTTTGCCCTTATAACTCTAAAATTGGAGAAAAATAGGCATTATTTGTCCGAACTCGGAATCGAGCCTACTTAGTGGCGTTGGAATCGTATTTCTAAGTATTTCCTGAATATTGAGGTCTTATTTCTTGGATATGGAATATGGGTAAAATTACCATTTTGCCCCTAAATGGAGAAAAATAAGAAATTTTCATTTTAACTTTCGAGAATTGAAGCATTACTTAATGTTGTTTCGATCAGTTTTCCAATTACATTCTTAATTTATATATTTTAATTCATGATATAATCTCAATAAAAAGAGAATTTTCAATAACATAATATTCCAGCCCATAATTTCTAAAAATTCAAACTTTATTAATTTGCCTTAATAAGTTACAAAAATTCAGGGTCATTACAGTAAAAGCATTTGAAATAAGTTTATTTAGTAAAAGATTTCAATTTGGAATAACCATCCTATACTCAATGTCGCATGAAATCCACGGTAATTAATAATTGCAATTTAAAACACAATTACACATGATGTTATGTTTAAACATGGTTTAAAAATCAAGGCAAAACATTAGTTATCGTCACCTACCTCAGTGTGAGACCATTAGCTTGCTAATAACTCCCTTTAACTGGTATATTCAAGTACACATGTACATGTCACATCACTATTTTAATATTTTTCTAAAGAAAAAGTGGTCATTTCTAAGTTTTTAAGTAAAAACTAGGTCCGTGTCATCAATACGGTTACAACACCTCTTTCGGATCGTGATTTGGACCTCTCTAGCTCCCAGAAATCAAGTTTTAGTGAAAACTACCATCAAATGGGGCCTGTCGGATCACCATAAGGTGGTTTATACCGGCGGCTCCCTTTTCCGCCGGTTTACACCGGCTTATATCGGCGCCATGAAGACGCACAACCACGAAGACGCCTCACGGGACGCGCGCTGTTCGTCTTCGGCACCGTGACGCACGCCATGTGTGTCACAGTCGCCAGGACGGGCAGCGTCCCGGCCCCACCGCGACCGCCAATCGGCTCCTTCCCGCACTCGCGCGGCGCCGTGCACGCGTGCGACGATGATGTCTTTTGACGTCGTCCCTTGTGCGTCCCCGAGTGCGTCCTAGTGTCAACGCCAGGGCGCCGACGCCGTTGATAATGCCGGAGAAGACGACCGGATTCCAGTTGTCTCCGGCGGAGCTACAGAGCTCCGTTTTGAGTGATTTTTGTGTCAGTTTCTTTAGAATTCTCTCTAGAATCCATTTATGCCCTCCTTTTGCACTGATTTTTCCAAAAATCATGGTTTTTAAAAGATTTTTCCCAAGTTCCTAAAATCATCCCTATGTACTGGTTTTTGTGTTTCTGGAGAATCTGCCGTTGGATCACTCCCAAATTTAAAGGGTTTGCTCTTAGGTCTCTTATGCAATAGTTGGATGGTGAGATTTCCAAACGGACGAGGTTTGATCCATAAAATCATGCTCCAACAGTAGCGTGCACACATGTTCCCAGGAAATCTGATTTTTCCTAATTTTTTCATGCTTTTCTAATTAGTTTTCCTATTTAATAAATACGGAAAAATAGAGTTTAAGGCTTACCTTGCGCCTGGCTGGGTTTGCTCGTGTTGCTGGGGTTCCACTCGCCAGAAAAGTGCAATCTTTCCAAGCTAGGGTTCTGAGTAAAAACTCAGAGAAACGCTCAAGGTGGAGCATTTTGACTCCTGGGAAAGAATATATATAGGGTTTAGAGTCTTAGGAGAAGAGAAACTCTTCCCCACACGTCTCTCCGGCGATTTCGCCGGACTGGTAGAGACGTGTGGAAGACAGGGGTGCCGTTATCAATTTGGACCCCTGTGTAACACGTCTCTGTCAAAAGACCAAAATGCCCTTACAACTTCGACGGCTCATAACTCCCTCGTTTGAGCTCCGTTTTTCACGTTCTTGGTGGCGTTGGACTCATATCGACGAGCACTTTCTAATTCTTATGTTTTCAGAAAAAATTTCTATCTACAAATTTTTTTTTATTTTAATTTATTTAAAATTTTCCTATTTTATCCTAAAAATTAAGGATATTACAAAAAATGACGAAAATCAACTACCTCCAGCTACCCCCAATGAGTCGAGGCTCAGAATCATCAGCAATGGAGAACTTCCATCGACGGACAATGGCTACTCGTCGGATTGCCATGGTTTACTACAGTGTTCGTCGTCGTTGTTGTTTCCTTCTGTTTTTTATTCTTTGAATTGTGACCTAAAAGAGCAGGCCTCGTGTACAAAGCTCCTGTGTATGCAAAATTCAGGAAAGTCAATAGTACGCAATCTTATCTTTCATTTTGTTAGAGGCTGTTGAATTCTGACCTGCACGATTAAAACTCACTCTAGTGCCGCTGAACGGCATACCTTGTTGCAGTTATCCCGAGGGAAGTAAATTTTGGTTTCACCCATCACTAGTGGATTCAGTAGATCAGAGCCCAAGAACTTCGAGATAACTATCTAAAGGTTATAAGTAGAATCAATTAAGTATTGGGGGGATTGCATGGCTCGGAACTAATGATTTGTGAAGTCGGGTGCAGAGCTCCTCTGAATTGCCTTCCCAGTAAATCATTAACAAGTACAACGTCTTCCAAAAGAGAGTTCTTTTGTCTATCAATCTAAAAGGGCAGTCTGGGTGCACAAAGCTCCTGCCTATGTAGGATTTAGGGAAGAGGCAGACTACAAAGACCTATAGCAGGCAGTTTTACCATGCATTTTGCAAGACGCTGATTCCATGCCCCGAATCTGTGACCTCAAGGTCATATGACGATAACTTTTACCCTTGCTCCAAGGCTCATTGTTTTGTCTTGAATGCCCGAAAAATACTTTCTTTCCATTCTGCAGAGGACAAATAACTGAGTAAAGTATTCCTTGTATTCAACCAAATTCGGAGAGGCACTGCCTACTCGCGTATTTGCTGAGCAAAGATTATGGATTTGATGGGCCATCGCCCATCTGCGTAAACGGTCTGGGTCTTGTGCCAATGCATACACTTAGTTTGAGGTCCAGGGATATGAATGGTAGAAAGAAATAGAGTTATGTAACCCATGTTTATGCAGTTTTAATAAGGGTGTTTGACGGCTTGATTACACTCACATCAGGTGAGTATCTTGTCATGATCAATATCATTTTCTCCATATCGGTATTATTATTGGATGAGTTGTTCGTTAAATTGGATCAAGAAACCTACTGGATATTGAGACATGGGAATAGTCTCTTGCAAAAATACAATATAAGGCTGCATACTATAGATCCTTTGTGATCCACCCCTTCGCAGAACATACGTGTGTCATGTTGAAAGGGGTAGATACAAGATAAAGCACCGCTAAAACGGATTAGTCCCAAAATTTTGCATGTAGTCTGGGTAAGGTATTCAAAGAATCATGAATGGCTTATATCTTTCAAGGAATTTTACCATG
Organism: Warburgia ugandensis; assembly: GCA_035236585.1. Lineage (NCBI taxonomy): Eukaryota > Viridiplantae > Streptophyta > Magnoliopsida > Canellales > Canellaceae > Warburgia > Warburgia ugandensis. Next base: position 57,578,083 of record CP141137.1, on the reverse strand, counting down.
CATGTCGAAAAGGGGCATCAAACTTTTAGATTAGGGAACAAAAATACGAAGAATGCTAAATGGGCACATCTAATATAAAGTGTGTCCATGGAGCACCCCACTTTTGTATGAAAAAAGTCTCCAGATTTGGTTACCCAGACCATGAAGTCTACTATAGTTCAGAAAAACATTTAGACACTAAGGTCTGAAAAATCATACCTTTAATCACAAGAAACATAAGGCTCAGAAACTTTGGATTAAACAGGCATCCAAAGTGAGGGTTCCTACACGGTGCATGCCCAGATTCGTGCACTTGGAAAACATAAGCTACGCCCACTTTTTCCGATGATCCAAACTATCTTTCTTCAGAACCATTCTATGGATGAGTTATGTACCAAAATTAAAGCCTATCTATTAATCCTAGGCTCTTGGTTATGGCCTTCAAGAGACTATTATAAATAGCAAACTAATGATTTTCATTCGTCGTAGAAAAACATGACGTATAAAAGGTTATAATCGTACCTTTATTTGTCTCTCATCCGTAGCACCCCCCAACCATTCAAAAGGGTTGCAATCATCTATATTGTATGTAACGGTAAGGATCAACTTGAAGAGTTATACATATTTATTATTAGTTATGTACACATTAGAAAGTTGTCGTCACGTAACTTTAAGGTCACGGGTTCAAAGCATGAAAACTGTCTCTTGCAAAAAAGCAAAATAAGATTGTGTACTATAGATTCTTGTGGCCTGTCTTTTTCCTAGACCGTGCATACGGGAGACCTTCGTGCATCGGAACTGCCCTTTTTAGTTATGTACACGTTAGAAAGTAACTTATGCATCTTTAAAAACTTAAACGTCATTTTCTCTCTCAGAATTATTAATTACCGTTTTATGAAACAAGAAACTCTCTCTGTACTTGCGTGACGTGTGGATTACTAGTCTAAATAATGAATGCACTTGTATTTTAGCCCGCTACTGCTTTTCAAGTGAAAATATGTGCATCCGTCACTTGGGAACCCTTAAATTGAACTCCCTGGGGCACCTCCAAGGGTGGGGGGCCTGTTCATGCAAAAGTGTGGTGTGTGCATTTAGTATTACTACATAGATCTATTCCGTTGTTAGCAGACTCGCATGTACCTACTACTATCAGAATAGCCAAATCAGCTAAGCGCTTGCACAATCTCATGCCATCTTCATTCATGCTCCTTTTTTCATGCAGGTGGGTGAAACTTTATTCTGTAGATCTAAGCTGCTCATCCTGTATATTCCCTATCAATAATAGAAAATTTGAGAAAAAACAATGCATTTGGATAATCCTAACCAAGCATCAAACAGTTGTGGAAGTTTGATATATAGCATAACTAAGCCACTAGAACAAGATGGACAGCGGTAAAACCAATGATCCTCAAAACAGCTGAGAAGAATTAATGGTAAGCTTGTCTAAAACAAGTTCTTTTCAGGATTCACGTGGCCTGTCTACAGAGAGGATGAACGGATTATTGAGGATGATAGCCTATCCATGTGAGAAGATGATGAAGATTTCTCTGGCTATCACATGGATCTTTTGCACCTCAATACGGGTAGCACTAATCCAAAAGAGGCCTGGGAATGTCACTGGTGCCGGCACACAACGCAATGATACGACCAGAGCTGTGCAGTCCGTGCTGCTGTTGAGCCCATTTATAAAACTACGGCCCCACTAATGTAATGGCCTGTCATTCCTTGTATTGATTGGAAATTCAATAGATGGTATGTGTCCAGTTCTAAGATCGATGTAGGATGGGAACAATTCAGTTTACCTGACTCCCCAAGCCCCTACAAGTTCTCATGGCAAAATGGGACCATCAAGTCCCATTACAGCCTACCATCTAAGTAGATAGACATTGGGGAGTCGGACCCCTTATTTCTATGATGATAACCACAGCTTCTATTGTACTAGGATATTATAAGGATGCAATGGTAGAGTCGTCGTCGTATGAATTTGAAGTCACGGATTCGAGACTAGAAAACAGCCTGTTATAAAAATGCAAAGTAGGACTACGTACTATAGACCCTTGTAGTTCACCCCTAAACCTCCTTGATTTTCCAGTGGGACTACACACTAAAACCTTACATTAGCTCATTTTCGGACTCACCAAATAAATTTACTTAGTGGGACCTTCAGTAATCTAATCTCCGCATGGTCTTGCTGTAGCACTCCAAGATCCTCATGATAGGAGTCACAATGTTGGAAGGATTTGTGTACTTTTATGCTTTCACCTCCTTTTGGATGCTACTCTAAATCCTAAACCGAAGTTTAGAAGGTCTTAAAAATAATAAACCTAATTTTAAACCTCAAACCATAGTCATAAAAATTTTCAAAAAATTTGCAATTTTTTATTTTTAATTTTAATTCCTAGACTTGCTTAGGCCCCAACTTTTCCATGGACAATTCAAAAGTTATTATATTTTTCCAATTCAAAGCAAATTTCAACAAATTGCCGAGAATTTATCTAGCAAAAGTCAGAATTTGCTGCTTCAAAGCTTAAACTCACATTAACAAATGCTTATTCCCCAAATTTCTTTACAAATTTTTGAATATTTGGATTACCAATTTATTCATGAATCTGAACTTTGTGACTATTCTTTAAACATGTTGTGACATTCTTTTTCTCCTAAGTTATCTTGAGAATTCTTCCTAATTTCTCACTTGTATATTTATGATTCTTTAATGGTTTTTAGAGGGTGAGTGTTGATACCTCATGGTATTCTTTTTTACTATATATTTTTTTATCAACTCAATCAAAATGTACGGCCATGAGGAGAGCCTTTTTCTCTGATATTAAAATTTATCTTTCCTAAAAAAAAAATGATTTTTTTCTTCAAATTATTTACTTCTCTCCCTCCCTCTCATATGGGTCACTTAGTAGTGCATACTAATGTAACTGTGGCTTAACAACATGCAATATTAGTGATGTGATCCACTTCTCATTTCTGTCACTCGGGTATAAAGCAAATGACTCACGTAATTTCTTAAATCTAATCCCTGGCCAAAGGTGAAAGTCACAAGTCGAACTTGGGAGCCAAGCATATTTAAGGAAGTTGTTGCTACAAGCCTTGTTAGACATTATTGGCATTGTAATTAGCAATTCTATTTCAAAAAAAATCCAAGCAAGCTAGATGCTCAAGGTGTAGACTAGTCTTTGTATTTATCTAACAATGTTGCAATTAAAACAAAACATCTATAGGTACCTTGTGGGGACCCAATTTTTTTAAAATACACGTTTAAAATATTTTAAATAAGTTGGGATCCCTTGTTATGAAATTTTCATTTTGAAAAACAATTAACATCATATTTTCTTTAAGAAAACACTTTTCGAAAAACTCCATGTGTCGTAACTTTCACAAAAACTTGGATTTTAAAATGAAATAGACATTCTATTTCTATTGAAAATCCACAGAGTTTCCTTTGTTTTTCTGACATTCGCATTTAATACATGGGATGCAATAGCACCTAATAATTCCACAATTATCATCAATACACTTGAAACTGTCTCCACACTCATATACTCCGACTTTCAAAAAGTTTAAAGAAGCAACAATTTTTAACAAATGAATATTAAAATATCACCATTTATCCAAAATCTCCTCCAATCATAGTCTACACTCCATTATACTTATTGCACATGCAGATAGGCCCAAGTCGTAAAGAAAGTTTAAAGTTAAACGGTTATACAGTCCGAATATGTAATAGTCTGAGGGCCCACACTCTGCAACGATATTGTCCGCCCTGAAGACTGGGGCCCATATCACCCAATCCCCGCACGGTTTTGTTCTTTCACCATAGGGGAAAAGGCCTCGTTGCAAGGGAAGTCCTCACTACTCTTATCAACAGCCCAGTAACTTTTCCCTTAGCGATGTATGACTAACTCTCAATCCCTCACCTTGCCCAGAAGCCTGCCAGCCTTCCAGCCCTCTTGGGCCGCCCTCATTGGCCAAGGCTTCACCTCTCCCCCTTAGGGGACACACGTCCCCACGTGTCAGGCGCGAGCGCCCGCATGCAGTTAGCCACCCACACCAGGTTAGGGGTTGGCTCTGATATATGTAATAACCTAAATAATTAAATATATAATAAGAGAGGGTAAAATGGTAAATACACATGGGCCTCCCCTGTCTTGTTGTACGGCCAAACATCCATCTCGATTTCTGTATTAACGACTCCTGCAACTACGTGGAATCAGGCACACGCAGTGAAGGGAAGACGGGTTCTGGCCGATTTGACCATTGTAGGCCACCCTCTACGATTTTCCTTTTCTTTCTTAAAGTTTTTCGTCGTTATAATGTCAGAAAACGGCGTGGATTCCGATGAATTACTATGTGTTATTTTTCTCTTCAACATAAATTGATGAAACAGTATCAGATTGTGATCTGAACCGTTCATCTTATGCATAGTAATAAGAAGAACAAACCCATGAATTTTCATAGTAATTGGATGGCTAGGGATGCTGAAAAACTCAAAAAACAGTAGAAGGAGAAATTTTAGGAACGCAATAAAATCATGTAAAAATACTAGATCACGATGGAGTTTGTTGAAAAGATGCTTTAAAATGATATCTACACGAAAAACGGAGTGAAAAGGTGCAAAAATCGCACCATTTGGAAGCATGAGCGTCGCTAGTGGCGATGGCACCCAGCAGCGGCACGTGTCACAACTAGTGTGCACCATGTAGGCGTCATGTAGGCGTAGCGCACACGCGCCTGACACGCTCGCACCATGCAGTGCCACGCCCACGGCACGTGTGCACCACGTAGCGTAACCAACGCAAGCCACGTAGGTGCCACATGCATAGCTCACACACGCCCAACACGCACGCACCATGCGGCGCCATGCGCGCGCACGAAAACAACGAGTGCGCAGCATGCTGGCGTACACACGCACGCACGAAGATGAAGCACGCGCGGGCGTGCGCACGTGTCAGTGACACGCGCATGCATGTACGAGATGGCACACGTGCAGTTTTTCTTGATTTTTGGGGTCCTTTGACCCGTCCATTTATAAAAGCTTGATTTTTGGGAGCTACATTGACCACAAAAGCCTCAAGTATTTCTTTACACAGAGCGATTTGAACATAAGGCAGCAGAGATGGATAGAGTACCTCAAGGACTTCGACTTTACCATACAATACCACCCGGGAAAAGCCAACGTTGTAGCTGATGCCTTGAGCAGAAAGTCGAGGGTGATGATCGCTAACCTCTCAACTTGATCTAGTTTCCTTGATAGGATTCTTCAAGCACAAATTGGTGATGCTGAGATACAGGACATGGTCGATAAGGTTGATCTTTCCAGAGGACCAAATGGGGGTGTCAGATATAGGGGTAGGTTAGTGGTACCTGTAGATGATCAGTTGAGGCACGACTTGCTTTAGGAGGTGCACCAGTCCCTATATTCTATTCATCTCGAAGGTACAAAAATGTATCAGGACCTTAGACGACACTTTTGGTGGAATGGGATGAAGCGGGATATTGGTGAGTGCGTGGCCAAGATGTTTGACCGCAGGTCAAGGCGAAGCATTAGCGACCAGTGGGGTTATTGTAGACATTAGACCTTTCATAGTGGAAGTGGGACCACCTCACTATGGATTTTATAGTGGGCTTGCCGAGGAATGCTAGTGGACATGATATGATATGGGTTGTAGTTGACAGAGTGACGAAGTCTGCCCATTTCCTCCCTATCAGACAGACGCAGACTGTGGACAGCTTGGCTAAGTTGTATGTCAGGGAGATCGTGAGCTTACATGGAGTACCATTGACTATTATTCCAGATCGAGACACATGGTTCACCTTGAAGTACTGACAGAGTGTACATGAGGCTCTGGGGTTGACATTGAGATTCAATACGGCCTTCTACCCCTAGACGGATGGCCAGTCTAAGAGGACTATTCAGACTGTTGAGGGCCCGTGTCATGGATTGGAAGGGCAGCTGGGATGAGCATTTGCCACTAGTTGAGTTTGCATATAATAACAGCTACCACGCGAGTATCGGCATGGCGCCTTATGAGGCACTTTATGGCAGACCATGTCGGTCTCCTTTGTGTTGGAGTGACGTGGGAGAGAGACAAATTGTGAGGACAGAGTTAATTGAGCAATGTGCAGAGAAAGTCCGACGCATTCGGAAACGATTACTTGCATCTCATAGTCGCCAGAAGAGCTATGCTGATAAGAGATGGAAGGACTTAGAGTTTAAGGTGGGAGAGCATGTATTTTTGAGAGCTTCACCTATGAAAGGAGCGATGAGATTTGGTGTCAGGGGGAAACTCAGTTCCAGATATATTGGTCCTTTCGAAATCCTACGCAGAGTTGGACCAGTAGCTTATCAGTTAGCCTTACCCCCACAGTTGGCCGAAGTACATGATGTCTTTCATATTTCCATACTGAGGAAGTACGTGCCGGATCCCTCTCACGTACTTAAACAGATTCCCAGAGAGATACAACCTGACATGACATTTGAGGAGCGCCCTTATACGAATCTTAGATAGTAAAATCCACGAGTTGAGAAATAAGACCATTCCTTTGGTCAAAGTTCTTTGCAGCATCACTCGGCGCAAGAGGCTACATGGGAGATGGAGGACGAGAGAAGACATAAACACTCAAAGCTCTTTCCTTAGAGGTATGCACATATTTAAATTTCGAGGACGAAATTTTTTTATAAGGGGGAGAGGATGTAATAACCTAAATAATTAAATAAATAATAAGAAATGGTAAAATGGTAAATACACATGGGCCTACAGGGTGTGGGACCCATGATGAGGCTATAAAAGCCTCCCTTGTCTTGTTGTACGGCCAAACTATCCCTCTCGGTTTCCGTGTTGACAACTCCTACAACTATGTGGGATCAGGCGCACACAGTGAAGGGAAGACGGGTTTTAGCCGATTTGACCATGGTAGGCCACCCTCTACGATTTTCCTTTTCTTTCTTAAAGTTTTCCATCATTATAATGTCATAAAACGGCGTGGATTGTCGTTTTCTGTTGAACTACTATGTGCTATTTTTCTCTTCAACATAAATTGATGAAACAGTATCAGATTGTGATCTGAACAGTTCATCTTGTGCATAGTAACAAGAAGAACAAACTCATGAATTTTCATAGTGATTGGATGACTAGGAATGCCGGAAAACTCAGAAAACAGTAGAAGGAGAAATTTTAGGAACGTGATAAAATCATGTAAAAACACTATATCACGGTAGAGTTTGTTGAAAAGATGCTTTAAAATGAGATATACGCGAAAAACAGAGTAAAACGGTACAAAAATCACACCATTTGAACTCCTGAGCATCGCCGGTGGCGATTGGAGTCTGGTCGTCGTCTTCAGCGACGGCACCCAGCGGCGACACGTGTCACAACTAGTGCGCACCACGTAGGCGTAGCGCACATGCACGCACCATGTAGGCATAGCGCACATGCGTGCACCACGTAGGTGCCATGCAGGCGCCACATGCGCAGCGCACACGTGCCCAACACCTGCACACCACACGACGCCACACGCAACAAGCGTGCGCCACGAGCACACACAGGCAACACCGGTGTGCATGAAGACGACTCACGTGCGCAACGCACTAGCGCTTGTGCGCCAGCAGTGCACGCTCGCGCACGCCACCAACGGTACATGCATGCCAGCACATGGGCGACGCGCGCATGCGCACGTGTCAACGACACACACGCACGTGTGAGATGGCCCACGCGCTGTTTTTCTAGATTTTTGGGGTCTTCTAACCCGTCCATTTATAAAAACTTGATTTTTTGGGGCTACGGAGGTCCAAATCACGATCCGAAAGAGGTATTGCGACCGTATCGACGACACGGACCTAGATTTGATTTGAAAATCTAGATCTAAATCCCTTTTTAAAGGTTAAACCACTAAATGTAGTGAGATAATCTAAATTAGGCTAATCAATGGGTGATTATGCCTTAGCTATTGATGGTATACATCAAATGTGAGATGATCTAGGGCATTAGAGGGATAAACATCATTGAATTGCCAAATGATGGAGGATTTATAATGTAATAGATACGTCAAAGTGTGCAATGTGATACTTCCACGTGCTTGATTAGAGCACTACGTTTATTGAGGTAAGTGATTTCATTCAATTATTTAGTGATTTCAGTAACCATGAGTGGATTTCTAAAGTTTTTGAGATATGTGCTTTATGGCTTCTCATGGCACATAAATAGATCCCTATTTTTGCGTTGTAGCATGGCATTTCATTTTGTTAATGACTATGTTTACATATGATACACTATCTTGACATGGACTTTGATCGTATTTATTGGAATTATTTATGAAGCCTTTACATGATTTATATCTTGTCGATGATTTATGATGGGTGCTTCCACCTGGTTGGTACTATGCTAGGAGGGTTGTAGGGTTGGCCACCCGCTCTCTGACTTTGTGATGACGATGATTAGACACTGCCCTTGACTGATACAGGGCCAGGTACGTAGGTGGTGGTATCATGGGTAATCCCTCATATAGGTTCGTTCCTTCCCATAGGGACGGAGAATGTCTCCCGTTTGGGTGTCAACGGGGAGCGGTAGTGGTTCAGATTCTGATGGGGTTGCCACTGCAGCATAGTAGCCCATATAGTTATTCTACATATTCATATGGATTTATATGTGGGGTGAATCGGGGCAAGTCAGGCCTAGGCCGTGAGGGATTTGGGGGGCCAATGTGGGCTGCACGGGAGGGACCTAGAGTTAGTATGGGTACACGTCACCAGTGATTGAGTATCCTGGGACATTTGTTGGTATTGTTTTGAATACAGTGTCTTGTTTATCATGATTGCATGCGTACTATCCTATAGACATAGACTTGTATTGTTTTGATGTACGTACCTTTGTATTTTGATTATGCCTTGCATGCCATCCTAATTTAACTTAATACCTGTTTGTGAAGGTTTATAATTATAAGCGTTTGATTATTTGATATATCTTATATGTGTTTCTGTTATGAAAATCATATTGTAAATTTTGTTAAACTTTATTTAAGTATAATCACTTGCACAAGCATAGCTTGTTAAGGCATTGCTTTGTTTTACAATGCCTCAGATTTGGAATGTGATAACCAAAAAGGAAAGTGGGTAGAGTAGCAGTGATTTGGAAGAAGACTTGAAGACCATCCATTTTATTTCCATATTCGGACATAGATTAAAGTATGTCTCTTGGACTATTATTATACTTTTGAGATTTTACTTGGAGGATTATATATTTGGATAAATTGGACCCATATTACGGTATAGAGAATATTAAATCTTAGATGTAAATATGTGATGATCATGGATGGAACCTGGTGACTTTTGACTTGATTTATTATCGTCTTTAATTAGCTAGTGTATTTATTATGGTTTTGAATCGAGCATGCTCAAAGTATCATGAGTTTTATTTTATTTATGATTATAGTTTTTTAATGTGGTTGACCCCCGAGGTTTTCGCTTTCAATCAATTCTTTTAAAGTTGTGCTAAAAATTTTATACTATAAATTTCCATTTTTAGGGATCCCGTTTATTTTCTTAAAACATATTATTACTTTTAGATTTATGGGGAAAAAGGTTCGTAAAATCCAGGGTGTCACAGTTTGGCATCAGAGCCAACCCCTGACTCAGTGTGGGTGGCTAACTGCATGCGGGCGCTCACGTGTCCCCTAAGGGAGAGAGGTGAAGCCTTGGCTAATGAGGGCGGACTAATAAGGGCGGGCTAAGAGGGTTGACGGGCTTCTAGGCAAGGTAAGGAACTGTGAGTTAGTCCCACATCGCTAAGGGAAAAGTTACTAGGCTGTTGATAAGAGTGGTGAGGACTTCCCTTGCAACGAGGCCTTTTCTCCTACGGGGGAAAAACAAAACCGTGCAAGGACTATGTGATATAGGCCTCAGTCTCCAAAGCGAACAATATCATTACAGGGTGTAGGCCCTCGGGTTGTTACATATTCAGATTAAATATAACCAATAGTTCAAGTGTTTAGAAATATACATCAATGATGCCAACTCGTACTACTATAATCTTCGTCTAACTTTTCCTACTATAAGTCTCATATGCCTTTATCCAATTGAATGCTACTCTCAATTATTTCTTCAAATATAAGATATTGTAAAAACTACAATATCTCAACAAGCTATGCTTGTGTAAGTGTCTAACATTATATTTAATATTTAACAACTTCAAATAAGTATAATACTTCATACGAGAATATAATTATAAAGTTTGAAAATTTAAGTAATCATTTCCATGTATGCAAAATGACTAAGTCAAATTATATAAAAGGTGCAAATTATTCAATTATAATTCAAGTATGAGATTCCAATAACATTATACGATTAAAATTCACATTCTTAGCAAAATCATTCTGGAAAGTAACAATGCACTTGAGAAATCATAAACACATACAATACTTGCAAAAGTATAAAATTCCATCAATAGAAAAATCATTTAATCCCACAAATTTTCAAGAGAATTTTAATAATCATATATTAGTTCTGAGTAACATCTAGGCATCCTAATGCCGTATCAATAAAGGGAATCATCACTCTATCATGAATATAGAGAATCAATATTATGATCTAAAATCTTTTCTTAATTTCTAAACAATTTAAAGGTCAACAAGTGTAATAGAAATGTTTGATCATCGAGCCGATATGCCATGCCCAAATTCCAACAGTGATTGATCGGATGATCAAGATCGTCATATCATTTTCAGGCTTGGATTATGATCTCTTTCAGTTCCGAGCTATTCTAAGCATATACTCATGCATTCCTCAACACGTATTAAGAAATCAACAATCAGATCTTATAGATCATGAATCACCAATGTATATCAAGATTCGATTTGACTTTGAACGGTCTAATAATCTCAGATCTAATATTTGACTTTTTTTATGCATGGATCAGACCAAAATACCCTTAAGGCCTATTTTTCATCCAAAAACTCTAGGTCACTGTGGAGGTCGACTGTCACCAGAGAAGATGACTAGCACGGTCGCTGTTGGTGACTTATTTTTTAACCGATTTTATAAATTAAAAGATGGGAAATGTAGATCAAGTCTCACCTAAAATCCTCTGAAGTTTGATGAAGATCTGATGTTGATTTATACCGAAAAATGTCAAAAATGAAATGTTGGTCACCAAAGTTTTGACAATTGCTTGCATCTACTTTTCAACTATGATTCTCCCTCATCCCTATTCTGATCTCAATGATTTTTAGGGCGTTTGATTGTACCCTTGCACTGAGTAGGATGAACTGGTTCGATTAACGATCCAAGCTACCGTTGTTGCTGGTGAGCTCTTTTCCCTGGTGAGAAGTAAATTATCAATTCTCTCTCCTGTTCTCCACATGAATTGATTTTTAGTGTGGGATTCTTCCTCTCACTCTCTCTTTTCTTCCCTTTCCTTCCCTACATGCTCCCTCTTTCTCTTTTCCTTCTTTCTTTGTCCTCTTTCCTTGTTTCTTCTTTGCGTCAGGTCACAGGTCACTGCAATCTATTTCTGTTTTAAGAGGGGGTGCCAATATCAAAATGGCCTCTCTTACTTAAGTAAGTTTTTTTTTTTTTTTTACTTTCCATATTCAAATGAAAATATAAATAAATGAAAGGAAAGAAATAATAATAATAAAATTATGATTATTACATACCTATACTTTATCCACTTGGCATGGAAGGAGTGGGTGAGTGAAGTTTGATTCAACTTGACAACAACAAAACCGTTGGTGTGCTCATCAATTGCAAATCTAATAAACAAATTCCGTCCATTCATTAATCAAATTTAGTGGGCCTCGTCGATCCAATCATGAAATGAACTGATCCCTTCAATCTACTCATCAATTTTGAATCATATAAACAGATCCTGTTAATCCGTCAATCAAATTCATGGAGTCTGGGTGATCCTATCTTTATACGAATGAATCCCTTCTGTACTCTCCATAATTTCAAATTCAATCTACATATCCCATCAATCCATCAATCAAATTCATTGAATATGTATCATCAAATAAACTAAGGGGTTAACATTTGTGTTTAAAAAAAAGAAGTAAAATGCAAAGAATTAAAGAATATTTTAAAGTGAAAGTACGTGAACTCATTTCCAAAAAAAATAAAATAAAGATGGGTAGTTTCTGGAAAAGGTCATTTCAGTTACTAAAAGTTTGGTCCCACATCCATCTGGTTTTCAAGCAAGTTGATTTTGTAGGAAGGGATTTTGGCATTGTCTTCCCTTTGGAACCCAAGTGGGGTTTAAAAGCCAGGTAATACTAAGACTAGATGGGTTTCTAGAAGGAAAGGGAATACACAGATAAGATTGTATGGGCTTTTAGAAGTTACTAATAAAGTTTAGATGGAGGGATTTTGGAAGGGCAGGGTCCTTGAAAAAACCTATCTAATCTTGGTTGTTTTTACAGATCAACGGCTGTGGTGCCGCTTCCTCAAACGTAATTAAAGATACAAATTCCCGCACACTGTTTTATAACCACCCTTGGCAATGAGAAAATGGATACCAACGAGAGAGGGAGAGAGGAGGACCAAGTAGAATACGGAAGGAAAGAGAAACCAAAACCACTCACTGAAAACACAGGAATTTGGATTTGGAAGTCTCTCCCAAGTCCCAATTTCAAGTATTAATTGACGGCATACACTAAGCAAAGCCCCCTTCCCATTCTATCTGAAACAGACGTGTTCCCAACAACGATCTGCTCACCTACAAGCAGCTTACATCAGCAACTTTCGTGTCATTGTCTCCTTCACCCAGATTGAGAGAAATGCTCTTCTGGGTTCTTCAGATTGTTCTCCCATGAATCTTGGTTGCACTGGAATCGCAGTAAAAACGCTTCATTTGGATGAAAAATGGCTCTGAACAGAGTCATTGCCTTCTGGGGGTGCTTCTATCCATTAGGTAGGGGTGATTTGGACACAAGGCTGCGTGGAGTTGGTTACAATTGGAAGAGGCAGAACACAAGTTTTGGGCAATGGAGATGTAGTGTAGGTGTTTGTGATGGATTGTCTGCTCAGCTGGCCCTTCCTGTTGAAGATGAAGACGCTTCTTCCTCATCACCTTCTGTTGAATTGAAGCTATTGGAAGCTGTGGAATCTGAGGAGAAGAAATTGCACAAGGATTTGAGTTCTTTCCCAAGTGAGCTTCTTTCTACGTTAGAATTGGTTCCTCTGAATATGTATGCATTTCCAATGTTTAGATGCTTTATGTTTTAAGTGGTTAAGTAACGAGTACCTGGTCTTGGTAAGTTTGATGAATTTATTGTGTCAGTTGATTAGTTCTGTACTGATACATGTGATTCAGTATCTATTGCAATGTCTTTTGATGTTTTTATTGGGTGCCTTCACCCCTGTCATTTGCTCTAAAGTAGACGCCTTTTGGTTTTGTTTATTTAATTGATCTCCTTGTGCTATAATCTTTGTTATGATGCGAATAATGGGGCACACAACTTAAATATTTCCTTAATGAATGCATACCAAATCAATCCGATCTTCTAATGACACTTTATTGATATCTGTTTGATTATAGAATCCGCTTTTGTGATAAGGACTACAATCATCTGGAAAAAAGAGGACTCTAGGATGACTAGATTACAGATAATTCTGGCAGACTATATTTTCAATCGCAATTGACAGTTGTACAGAATGCACAGGATTGCAGATAAGTTGAAAAAGGAGGTTGTTTCATCTAGGATATCTAGGATTTCAATCAAGGAGCGTTAACTTGTATAGTCCTATCATGGGAAATTGGTACTCGGAGTCTTTCAAGACTACAATGAGAAATTGAGGAAAGTTCTTAATGCATAATAGAACCCAGGAATCCATTTCAAAAAAATAAAATCCAGGAACAGAAAAAGGAAAGTGAAATTAGAAGCAACAAATTTGCCAGCATGTTACTGCTGTGTAACCTGCATTTCTGCTACAGTCCACCTGGATCAGTGAGGTTCCAGTGTAACTTTCTTTTTTCCTGCTAAATTGCTGTACAATTCAAAACAGGAAAATAACTTGAATTTGCAGCAAATTTACTTGATCAGGTTATCTGTTTAGTCTAAAAATTATAAAGAATTAGTTGAACCTTTTAAAGAAAAGCACAAACAGCATAATCCATTTTAATTACGTGCAAGCATACTATATAAGTCTTCTAGCATAATGGTAGAAGGGTTTTCCAGCATCAAGTTTGAGTAAAAGAACTTTAATCTTAATCCTTGAAAAATCTAGAAGAAGCTCACATGTATGAGGCAAGCCCCTCAAACCTAGTTCCTCGGTATGGGTTTTAAACTGTCAAATTTAAACAGAAAAATCAAGTCATAGATATTGATACAGTTCTCTATTCATTTCCACTATTTCATTCAGTCCAGTTATCCTATTTAAGTTACTCTGATGTAGGTGAAAGTACGACCTGGAAAAGTGCATCTTAGTTCGCTACTGATCCTTTAAATTTGTTTTCATGCATTTCTCGGTTGAATTGCAGGACCATTGTCCGTAACTGATCTTTCTGCTTTGCCTAGTGATGGTTCCATTGTCCGTGTAGCATATCAGGTTTGTTCATAGTTAGTCACTAGTATGTGTTCATGCTCATTATTTCTTGTTGCAATTTTTTTGAATTCTTGTTGTTCTTATCTTTCTTTCTTAAACAAATGTAGGGTGTACCAGGTGCCTACAGTGAGGCTGCAGCCCTCAAAGCATACCCTGGGTGTGAGCCTGTTCCTTGCGATCAGTTTGAAGTTGCATTTAAGGTTCAATCGAATATTGTTGTAGTCTTATGGAACTCAATTTTACATTTGTGCTGCCTCTAATTACATATCAGTTTCTGTTTTGCAGTCAGTGGAACTGTGGCTGGTTGACAAAGCAGTTCTTCCAATTGAGAATTCTTTAGGTGGAAGCATTCATCGTAATTATGACTTACTACTTCGACACAGGTTACACATTGTGGGTGAGGTGCAGTTGGCTGTTAACCACTGCCTTCTGGCTTTACCAGGTGTGAGGAAAGATGATCTAAAACGTGTTTTAAGCCATCCTCAGGTTTGTGACTTTCTTTTCCTTTATTTTTTATTTCTTCCCTAAAGAAAATTTTCCTTTTGCTTAGAAGTTGTTCACTCATGTGCGGTTGTATGCAGGCACTTTCTCAATGTGAGAACACGCTGAGCAAATTAGATGCTATCAAAGAAAGTGTTGATGACACTGCTGGTGCAGCTCAGGTGACCCTGGATAATTCTGTTGGCTTCTCTTGATTTCTAATTGTGGTTCTGTTCAAGCTAATCACCAATGATGTAGATTTAAGTTTTAAGATTACTGGTCAGTTTGTAGCTTCCAACAGTCTAGAAGATGCTGGAGCAGTTGCTAGTGCCCGAGCAGCAGAGATATATGGGCTTAATGTACTTGCAGAAGGAATCCAGGTGAAGATTTCTTTGTTTCCTGTGCTACATTGTTTTTATATGTTTCTGTTTATTAAACTTTCTATGCTTTAGTTAGTTATCATGATTCAAGTTAAGTGCTATCTATGAGTGCATCTGATTTTCATTAAATACCACATAATTTGTGCGACAGGATGACATCGACAATATTACTCGCTTTCTTATATTGGCTAGGGAACCATTAATTGCAAGAGTGGATAGACCTTTTAAGGTAGGCCCATTCTCACCTTTCTCTATTAGTTATATTCTTATTCAAAACTGTCCGAGGCATAAACTGTTACTTTTTCTCCAGACAAGCATTGTTTTCACTTTGGACGAAGGTCCTGGAGTAATGTTTAAAGCTTTGGCTGTATTTGCGTTAAGGAACATCAATTTGACAAAGGTATGTCAGAAGGTTTTAATTTTATCATTTGTCTTTTTTAGTACCTATCCTAGCCTTGGCTAAAATTTGTTGTCCTTTTTCATGTACTGCTGTAGATTGAAAGTCGGCCACAAAGAAAACAACCACTGAGGATTGTTGATGACTCTAACACTGGGAGTGCAAAGTGAGCATTGTTTTCCTTTTAAATCTGCAATTGGTGTCTAAAACAGTACTTGCAGAGTCGTCCTGTTCATGCTCTATCATTATCAGATATACCTCTCTTGGAAACAGATACCTGGATATGTATCTACTTCTGATGTCATATTCCCTGCAGTCCAAGTAATCAGTTTGTAAAATGTAGGTACTTTGACTACCTTTTCTATATTGATTTTGAGGCATCTATGGCTGACCCTCGTGCACAGAATGCTTTAGGTCATCTACAGGTCTGTACTTTGTCATTTGTTATCTATAAAATGCATATGTTCCTCATTTTTGCTTTTGGGCTAATGCTTATATTTAATAATCTTTTTTGTTGCTTCTTTGTTTTTGAGTTTATGGGGAAGAAGGGCCTTGCTGTGTGAATCACATGTTATTTCACAAAAATCATTTAAGTAGTTTGTCAAATTTTTGAAGAAAGATGAATCCTTCTACGTCTAGCGTACAACCTGAGACAATATGATCGAACTATGGAAACGGATCTGCTCCAAGAGCAGTATTATCATTATTTGCTTAAGATTGGAGAGGACTTACAGACTTACTATATTTGTTGATTGTAAAATTCCTAATAACATAAGCTCTGGATCACTTAAGCATGAAAAGAGAAACGGTAAACAAGGAACATTAAAATAGTGAATGATTGTGTCTGAGCATGTCGAGTCTAATGAAGTTTGTCTTGTATAGAACATGTGATATCTTGTAAATAGCTGAACTGCTACTTGGCAAGTGTTAAAACATTTATTTTTTACTTATTTTCTCAAGAAAGCTGGGGTTGAATCAACAACCTGAAAGTCTTGGCATGAATTTGCTATGCACTTGGTCCTTAATATCTGAGCATAATTTACTGCTAAAGACTATATGTCATACAGGTGCCTCTTACATGAGAACTGTTAGGGATGACTAAGAGGGATAGCCAAATGAAAAATGAACAAGTGGGCCTAGTTTTTGGATGATCTAAGCCCTTAATCATTTATGTCCTGTCTCAGATAGGTTATATGCAAAAAGTACTGTGGTTGTATGATCCTAAGCACTCTTTTTAATCAGTAAAGGGTGTTAGCATCCATTTTACAGCTCAAAGCAGCATAGGCTAAGATCACAAATGCTCATGATTTTGGGTGTGCAGCCTATTTGAAAAAGGAACTAAATGATGAATCGCTTAGATCAGCCATGTATGTGCTTTTTCCCATTTGTATATCCTCTTAGATGTCCCTACCAGTTTTGCTCTTACATTTATAGTCTCATAAAAGTATCTGTTATAAGTCTTGGCTTCTTTTGAAGTAGAAAAATGATATGTGGTTGATTGAATATGATATTGTTGTTGTATGTGTGGATGTAGAGGAAGATTGAACTCAAGCATATGAAAATGGATCCATATAACCTCAGATTTGCAGCAGTCATAGACCTACATTCTGCTTCTGTAGTTGACTTTACTGCTCTTCCTCCTTGCTACTCCAGGAAAGTACAATTGTGGCTGTCGCACAACAACTTGTAATATGCCTGCCAGTGTCTAAATTGTCCTTCCTAATCTGCTTTTGAGCTCAATATAGAGTGGATAATGTAGCTGTAGATTGATTCAAGCTTCAGATAACTAACCCATGTTTTTTCCACATTTACAGCTACCATAGACTTAAATCTGCTTCCATGCTGGGCCTTACTGCTGTTCCTTGCCTTGCAAGAAGAGGAAGTTCTCACTGGGTAATGTTATGAAGGCAAATGAGGAAAATGAGTGGTAGGAATAGGACTGTTATTGGAGGAAGCCATGATGGCGAGGAGCATTATGAGCAAACTCTAAGATTAGTAATGCTTGAAGGATGATGAAGACAGATTTTGTCTGGGAGAGTGACTAGGAACTGTTGAGAATCTTACAAAACACCAAGTTGCTGATCCTTATCTCTATTAGTTTGTGCCAAAGATTGTAAGAAAAAGGTTCAGGAATGGATAAGATGACATGCATAAAGTTACCCCCTGAGGAGATGTTTGGCACAAGGATGGCCATCCATGGATAGTTATCATTCCCTTGCCGTTGGATGTCTGGAAACAGTAAAGAATGTAACATCTAGGATAAGGTTATTCCCCAGAGAAGCAAATCCATGAAAAACCTCATGTATGGATGGCTATTCCCATGCCAAACAGCTCCAATGGTTTATAGATAGATCTATGAGAGGTGAGATCAAAATGATTGAATGCTATGAAATTAGATCTAGGGTCAAATGTAATGGTTTTACAACAGTGGGTACATGATGTCTTTGTGGAGATAAAGATCTAGGGCAGAAGGGTTTATATCTAGGGTTGGCTCTAAATTTTCATATGTGAAAGACCATAGTTGGGTTTTATTATGATGGTTTGGAGCAATGTAGGGTGCAAATAGGTAGGAATTAGGATCTAAATTTGGCCATAGGTGTTGAGAGCTTTTACTGGTGAAAGGAAAATAATGTTAGATAGGGAGTTTGATATGGGAGAGAAGTTGCCAGAAGAGTAGGATTTTGGTGCGAAGTAAGAAATGAGAATAGAGAGGAGGAAGATGAACAACTTAAAGAGTCTTAGCTACTTACACAGACTTGCTCTAATACCCTGAAAGATTTCCTCATTCTTTGGAAAGAATAGATGTTTAAAGAAGAATGAATAGATTTTATGTGACTTAAGAAGATAAGCAATTCAATGTTTTCGTGAAGTATGGTTCCACAAATATATGGACATGACCAAAGTTTAACAACTAATGAAGCTCCCTACTAATTGACACAACTGGGTGAGGGTCACCTATTGCTGTCAGTTTATTATATTTCTACTTAAATGCTCCATAAGTCAAACATTCTGATGCAGCAGTGTTGCTACCCATGTGGCTCTATACGTTCTGATAAACTACTTAGTCTTGGGCACTTACACAGACTTGCTCTAAACACCAAAATAGAAGAATGAATAGCATGTTGATACCATCAATTATTATAACTCAATGCAGACTTTAATTTCAAACGAACATATTAACTCTATCCAGTATCGACTTTGGAAGTGCTACTACCCATGTTGTACATTCCCTCTTTTCTCTGCTTCCAAGTATTGACCGCAAGGAATTATATTGATCATGACAATGAGATCCACATAGTTGTCACCATAGTTCAGAGTGTACCTACCTATCTTTGCCATCTCCCATATAATGTAATTCTACTCCTACCTTTTCTCAGATTTAATGCTTGTCTTTTCTTTTTATCGAATAACTAGTTGCTAGTGATCACAGCCTTTCTTCCTGGGTACGTATCTTAAATTGATTTTTATCCAACTGTTCCTTCATATGTTTGATTACCACGAGCTGTTATGATGCATATTTGGTATAGCTCTCCTTGGTAGGAAGCAACTTTCAGCATATGACATTCAAAGAGTTGACCATGTGCAGGAATTTGCAACATTTCTTCGTGTCTTGGGTAGCTATCCTCTTGACTCAACTGTATAGTTACCCTTCAGGCAATTTCATCTATTTTGGTGTTTCAGACCACGCACAAAGACAAGCGACTTGCCTTGACTTGAACCTGCTGTGGCCTGTTTCATCAGGTGCAAAAGAGCTCCTTGGGATTGACTTCCAAGAGCCAAAAAAAAGGGGCATTCAACTACAGGATCAGTATATGCTTATCTTTTATCCCTTCGTCGGGTCAGGTTCAAGTATTGTCTGATCCATGGAGCCTCATGTAACAGAGGCCAAGAAATTTTGGACACATTATCTTGTCGCAATTTCATATCTCATGCAGTAGTAGTTAAGGAACGTAATTTTTTTTATTAGACACTTTGGAGGATTTGGGGATTGGATTAGACATGAATGATGTTCATCCAGTTGGTACTTTTATTAATTAGAAGCACTTTCTGTTCTTAGATTAGCTTCCTCACATATGTCCAGGCGATTTGTGCATGGAGATAACTCCAAAAAAGTTGCTTCTTTTAGCTTAGCAGTAAAACTGAATTGTAAGTTGTGGCCGAGTGAAGTGCTCATTCTTGGACTTCTATTATCTTTTCTTCCATAATGATCTACAGGTTCCTCTTTCTCTGTGAGAGGCTAAATCATCAAATGGGAGTTTCCAAGGTGACGCTTCTCAAACTGTGTATTTCTTGTCTGATCACTTTGTTCTTAGTAGATCAATAATAGATGTGTTTGCTAGTCATTTGCCGCTATTGTTCTATGAACCGAATTTAGCAGAATTTTGTGTTAAGCATGCCCCCATCTCTGCCTTACAAATGTCATTTTGAAAGCCAACTGCTCATAGTCTTTGGAGCCTTCCTGGAGTTAGACTAGGAAAATGGTGTGCGACCCTAATTTCTCTCGTGGGCTTCTTACTAAATGGCAATTTGGCTATAACTCCAAGTGAATCCGGATTTCTGAAGATCTAAACTTTCAATCTTGCCCTTGGCTTTTGATGGGCCATACTCTGAAGTTCTCATACGCCAATCGATAGTTGAGTATATTTACTTTAGTTTCGATTTTAGCCAGTTATTATTTTAACTTGCCAGTGAAATCCGTGTTAGCGAGGAAAAATCCAGGTGCAGGAAGCTCTTGCTATACAAGGTCCAGGAAAGGGGCAGACCACAAATGGTCTATAGTATGCAGCTTTATTTTACATTTTGTAAGAGGCCATTTTCAGCCACAAATCCAAACCTCCAGATCACATGGCGACAACTCAACTATTGCGCCAAGGCTCCCCTTCCGAGAAAAATTTCTCCTTTAGAGTATTTCCTGCTTGAAATAGGAAACTAGATAACTGTAAATCTGGTCCCATGATAAACCGGGGATTGAATGCTCTAGTCCATGGAGCAGCTTTCAAGACCTTTTCAGGCATTGTCTGGGTGCAGGTTTTCTGCCTCCGTTCAGCGATGGTTAAATGAGTGGGCTCTTGCCATGTCACGGTGGCATTAGGCGGCTGAAATTGAAGGAAAGCCTTGGAAATGTTATCGTCATGTCATGTGACCTTGAGATTACGGGTTCAAGGCGTAAAAACAAGTGCAAAGCTGCATAATATTAACTCTTGTGGCCACCCCTTTTCCAGACCCCACATGCACAAGAGCTCCGTGCATCAGAGCTGCCATTTAAGGGGTTCAAGTAAAGACTTACACTTTATTGTCTCCATCATTGGCTCCATCTGCATGAGCAAACTCCTATGATACTATTCCTTCAAAGATATGGAGCTGATTGTTTTGCCGCAGGTCGACAGGTCCATCTCATTACCACTGATTTTGCCTTGATCATCATTTACCCTCGATAGAAACTTCATTGAGGGTTAAGCCACACAGAGCTAAATTGTTGAATTATATAGTACTGTCCCAGCAGCAAAACAAAGGTCAAGCAACAATCATATCTGCAAAAGTAAAACTGTATACACTTCCCTCGAGGAGTTGGAAGATTAGGCTAGACCCATTCCATTGATCTGCAGAGTAAGCGTCTAAATGCAACCCATTTATAGTGTCCCTGCCGACCTTGTTTCCAATTACCGTCACATCATCTAAACGATAATAACTGTGAAAGCAGTTGTATACAAATCCGTGGACAGACAGAAATGACATGCCCAAGCCATCCCCTCAAGGGGATCGAAAGATGCATGCCGAATTTTACACTAACCATCCTGCCCGTGATTGATCTGAAGCATTCATGTCAAATCTTTCTTGTTGCATCTCTAATGCTCAAAAATTTTGGGGAGTCAGAAAAGTTCTACCAGCCAACCAAGTGTTTCTAGCAATAGACTCTATGCCAATTATCGATAACCAGTTGGCTCATAGAATGGGATATCAACCTCCGGATGAGCCCATCAGAGAATATACACCTCTGGGTGATCAAAGAACATAAATATTTCCGAGATTGGGAACCTGGGATGGCTCATCTGATTTTACGGACGACCTCCATAAATAACAGAGGCTTTAATTGGAAAGGTGTAGCAATATAACAATAGCTTCATAAGTCAGTACTATTACAAAATGGTCTGGGAAGAGTTTCCTACATGCGCACAATATTAACAAATATCTATTTTCTACAGTAGTAGTTGTAGTAGTGGTAGTAGGAAAGAGGAAATAAGACATGCTAGAAGCTCTTCAATTCCACATCACTCACACTTATGCAGCTCCCTGAGGAAATCTTCATTGTCCACCATTACCTGCAAGTTGATAAGAACAAGGTGCAAGGAAAATAGCTCATTGGAGGATACTTGGATTCCACTATTCCAGTACTAAATATACATCACAATATCATAGCCAGAAGAGAACCAAACATCCACCATCACAAGAGTATTAACCAAATTAAATTTCCATTTTATCATGAGAATTTCTAGCTTCTTTCTATCTTTTTCAAGAGTCTTCATTTATACACGTTTTAGTTGTCTGCCCCTAAGGAAAGGGTCTATACCACCGCTCATCACAACTCACCATAGTTTAACCGGGTACTATATCATGGTACCACCGCCATCATAAGTCACCATAGTTTAATTTTATCACGATACAATAGATGAAGGGGAGCCTTAGTGCAATGGTAGAGTTGTCATCGCATGCCCATCAACTCGTGGGTTTGAGGCTTGGACAGTTTCTTGCAAAAATGCAAGTTACAGTTGCTTAGTATAGACCTTTCATGGTCCGCCCCTTCCCCGGACCCCATGTATGAAGGAGCTTTGTGCTCCGGGCTGCCACTTTTTATCATGATACCATATATCTCCCAAAGGTTCTTTTCCTTTGTCCACACTGAGGCATCTAACAATTTCAAATGCTCCAGTAAATTTTCTCTCTACCAATCTACTCTCTCATTCAATGTCCCCAAGAGAAAAGTCACGGGTGGAAATTGCCAAACAGGTGCACAAATGGCCGTTCAAATTTGCATCACTGAATGGTTAGCAAGCAGAACAATATCCCACGGCCATCTTCAGTACACCGCTACAGGAAGTTCCACGATTATATGGATGACATAGCATGAGAGTGCCATGCTTAAGACAAATTTAATGGCTAAACTTTTCATAGACTGGCTGGATCATTCAGATCCCTAACAAACACGATTTATGCAGCAAATCAGGACAGGATATCCACACATGTAAAAAATACCAGGCAGGAGGCTTTCAGTTGATGCAACTGACTCACCAATCAAGCGGATAATAGTTATCTAGCAATAATGCAGTGAAACTTATAATGCCTGTTTTTTTTTTAAGCATAAAAGTCTTGGAGATGGAGTATAGGGAATAAGTGGATTAGGAGACTACACAACCAGCGTTCTCTAAATATCCGACACAAGCTAAAGGAACCATAAAAACTGAATCATATTTCATCACCATCACAGGAAAAACAAGTTGAATTGAAAAGAACTGATCCTTCATCAATGTTCAAAAAAGGTACAATTAAGAATGAAATGTAATCTCAAGGCATACCAATTTTTATAGAGGAATAGTAGAAACCACTAATATACTGATAGTTGTTCCTACATGCTATATGTTTCATTATGGCGTTAGACCAACTTTGAAAATCAATATAATCTACTGAATTTACATAAGCAAGTGGCAAATGCAGAAGAAGGCAGTAACTAAAATGTGATTTCCACGTGCCAAGGAAGACTTACCGCTTTCCAGCCATCTGGATCAAGGAATGAGGTAATTTTGGTTTTGATTCCGGGAATTTCCCCTGGTGGTCGAGTTATCTTTCCTCCTAGCTCTTCGTTAACCAGCTTAACGACCTCAGCAGTTTTATATACATCTTCAGTACTGATAGCAATCTAGAAATTAACAATAAATGTATCATGTAAAAGACACTTGGAAATGGAACAAAATTATACGAGTGACGAAAGTTCTACTGAACCTGTGCATATGCATTTCCTTTGGTGTACTCAGTTACACCATAGTTATATGTCAACTCTAGGACGGTTGTTTCATATTCATCAGCATAACCCAGCATAGCTATGGTATACTGGTAGTTTACACAACAAAAAATAGTGGATGAATGACTAACTGTGAAAAAAACAATCAGATGAATAGTTAATATGACTCTACTAATCAAAAGATAAGTATCAAATAAATAACCTACCTTATAGTCAGGATTGTCTTTCGTCCTCAGTAACTTCATTCCACAGGCCTGCAAAAGATCAGAGGAATAATCAACAATTTAGCATGTAATGGCAGAGACAGATTTTGTTTTTCTGAATAATTGCCCCTAAGTGGCAGATATCTTCGTTGAATAACTTTTCCTCAGATCGAACCAAATAGCAACAGTTTCCAAAATTCTACAAAAGTACTAGCCTAATACGGGCTAGGTTCTTGACAGAGGCGATTTGAATTTTACTATAGTTAATGTTTTACAGAAATACACACTTTTCAACTATAGTACCTGGTCCATGCATAATTTGGATTGACCATTGCTGGACACTTTGCAAATTGACGAGTACGTGAAGAAGGGATTTGAACCTGAGGAGCTAAAATAAATAAATAAATTCCTGGTTGGAAATGTGGCCAGATCTTTTGGTATTACACAGAAATTTTAAAAGAGGAATCCATGGGAAATTAGTAGCACTGCCATCAGCATAACAACTTGCTATGTTGGCAAGCAAGGGGCTACTTTGAATTTTGTTTGGCCTTGTGAATGAATTTTGTGTCGGGCCCAGAAAGTCTCAATTTGACATATTTAGATGATGGTTTTCAGTTTGATGCTTCTGTCTTACTGTTCCATGGGACTCTGGGTTAAGGTAGAAGTTCTTGGGTCTATTTTTGAAAGGTGGGAATCAGGAGTCCTAAAGGATGTCTGGGAGACATAGAAGGCTAACTTTCTAGTCTATAAGTGGCGTTGGAATGGTGTAAAACACTATGGCGTCAAGATATTTTGCAAGTAGTTTTATTTTCACTGCTGCCTCCTTTTCAAAACAACAAATTTTGCAACACATTGCTTCATTAACATTCATACTAGGTCCCTGTTTGAATGAGGTTTTAATTTTGGCATTCGTATTTTATTTTTTAATTTTTTTATTGCATATTACTGTATCAGAGTCATTTTGATTAGGATTTCCAATTCCTAACACAGTTGTAGGGCATCATGGTCATGGAAATTATGGTGCAGGAGAGAGACCAATCAGACAATGTCTAAAAGCTACTAACGTCTAGACAGGTTTAAACCTTTATAATATGGATTCTGTTATGCAGGAGAATCAACTTTTTCTGTGAAGATAAACCAAGGAATACATCCTAGAGTGGTCACAAGTAGGTTTCTTTAAAGGCTGCCAATAATTCAGAGAATTCCACAATCAACAACAGTGTCCAAAGTGGAATCAAGCTGTAATCAAAGTCTGGAACAATGTTTGATGGGAGCAAGTCAACATGGAGGTACTTAGTGAAACCAAACTCACAAAAAAGATGGATAATGCTTTTAAAGAAGTTGATTTTGCCCACCATGTGCTACCCCAGATGCTGTCTTGGTTTTAGTACAACAGACTGGTAACTCAATTCCTAAGGGATGGAGGAAACAATAAGGGTGACCTAACTGACTCCTATGGAAGGGTTCACCTAAAACCTTCTAAGCTTAGCTGAAGCTTAGAGAACATCTTGAATTACTGGAATTTGATAAGCTGTCAGAAGGCAAAATTTGGCAATGTGGAACTTACAGAAGCTACAATTTTGGTGGCA
Organism: Warburgia ugandensis; assembly: GCA_035236585.1. Classification (NCBI taxonomy): domain Eukaryota; kingdom Viridiplantae; phylum Streptophyta; class Magnoliopsida; order Canellales; family Canellaceae; genus Warburgia; species Warburgia ugandensis. The sequence continues at coordinate 57,552,496 of CP141137.1, read as the reverse complement.
AAGAGTATAAGAATCGAGGAATAAGAGGGACGGCTCAAATTCAATAGCAACTGATGAAGATAAGCTTTATGTAGAGATTTTGAGGTGGACTATTCTCAAGGACTTTTGATTATAGTCATAATTTATGACATCAAGATAAAGACTTGGTAGACATGGGTGAATCTTTCAAACTAGTGAGAAGAAAGAAACTTGCAACCTGTTATATATTAGCTATCTTCAATAGCAAGTTAAGAAGAGAAGCTTTATGGAGAGATTTTTACCAGCTGACTATTCCCAAGGACTCTTTGATTATTGTCATAATCTATGACATCACGATAAAACTTTGGTATACATGAGGGAACCTTTCAAATTAGTGAGAAAAAATGAACCTTGCTATCTGTTATATGAGGCTATCTTCACATTCAAACTCAAGATAAGATTATAGGCCAATGAATTTGGATGGTTGAAGAGGGAAGGCCCAGATGCCAATTAGCAAGAGTTCCCAATTATCCCACCATCAGAAATCTGTTTAATGTACATAAATTTATATGATTATGACAAGCATGATTGTAAGAAAAGCCAACAAAGATCAAAATAATGAATTAAGCTCATCATCATCATCATCATCATCATCATCATCATCATCATCATCATCATCATCATCTAGACCTTATCCCAATTAGAGGTTGGCCAAAATAATGAATTAAGCTGCCAAGAAAAAACTTGGAAGCAGACAATCATCTTGAAACCACGAGCTGTGTCTGAGGACAAAAGGAAGTTGCATGATGGAAAACAAATAACAAGCAGAGTGCATGTCAATTGGGAAAATGAGCTTAGGAAGATGAACTACAAGACATGTTGAAGTGGCTTCTGTCAAGCCCAAAAGTTTTTAAATAGAAATGTAATGGTGCACACGCCTGAAGAAGATCGAATGGTAAAGAATGTCCTTGTACAAGTTTGAGAAGAAACATAGAGAATACTAGCCCAATGCTGTTGCAGCCATGAAAAACTACGAAAAACAAATACCCAGTGAGAAAACATAAAACCATAAACAGTCAAATGAAGCCGAAAGGTCTGCTTTAACAAATTATAGCAATATCCAAGATGCACCTAGGCTACCACCAAATTAATGATTGTAAATATCTGGAGTACTGGAGAAAATTTAAATTGTTAAATGCTACACACTCTAAGCAATCTAAACATCTAATTGTCTAGTGAACATTAAAATCAGCATTACCTTTTCGTAGAACTTTATAGAGCGATCAAGATCCCCCACACGAAGCATAACTTGGCAGAGAGGTTCAGGGGTTGGTCCCCTTTGGATCAGTTCGAAAAGGTAGCCATCTGGATCCTGTACAAAAGCAATGACTGTTGTCCCTCCTTTTACAGGACCAGGTTCACGGGTGATCTTCCCACCCTTCGCCCGTATGTTCTCAACCAGTTTATAAACCTAGAAGGCAGTAACATTCTTTCTGTCAGAGTTACTATCCTGGACATGTAATCAAGTCATGACGTAAACAATAAGAGGCTACCCACATCTTCAGTTGCGATTGCAAAATGTCCAAATCCTGTGCCAATATCGTACTTATCCACCCCATAATCTGCAGAATACCACATATATGAGGGTGACGAAACCCCATGTACCAAATACCTAATTGAAATATCCGGCAAGAGAGAAAAGACGCATTCCTTGTGAATGTTCATGCCAAATACTCAAGTATGGACAGGTTCATCTAAATAAGAAAATGCAGCAAGCCATACAATTGAAAATGAAAAACAAAGAAATTTGAAGTGGTTCAAAAAGTAAGAAACATACTGTATGTCAATTCTACCACAAAATGAGATTCTTCGGGTCCAAACCCAAGAAAAGCATTTGAATACTTCTCCTCTGGAATGTCTCTTTGCCTCAGGAGCTTCATACCAAAGCATTCAGTATAGAATCTGATAACAAGTTAAAATATGTGACTTAGCTACAGAAAACATTGACCTCAAACATCCACATGAGGGTACAAGATGAAGTAACATCAGAAAAGAAGCGATACTTTATGGTTCTTTCCAGATCGCCCACTCGATATACAGCATGTAGCATCCGACGCTTATCTTTCTGGGCCCATTCTAACACATTTTCAGCAGGAACAGCTGCCTCTGCTCCCGAAGCCATACCTCAACTGAGTCTGATCTTTCTCTGTTCCTACACACATAATAAATGTCAATCATAGTTGTTTAGCTCAGACATTCTAAGAAAGACGAAATTAATCTAATAATGAGCAGGCACAGTAAGTATAATGTGAGGAAGGCCACAAATAGAAAACCAACACTTGGTAAGTGAAATAGATTAAGAAACAATACATATGGCATCAACAATTCCAAACTAGAAAGCTCCCAAATAGCTAAATTCAGATTATAGAATACATTGACTGCAAGCTAGGAAAATGTGAAATCAGAAAAGATACCCAGCAACATCCAAAGTCAGGTTCCAAGTCTAAGTGCATGAGTTGAGAGCTGACGGTTGCCTATTACTCGACCGGTATGGACACAGAGTTCTCTCAGAGAGAGAGATGCATTTCAATTGCATTACTATGCTAAACACTTACGATCCATAGCTCTACAGCGGTGCTGAGAAAATTAGGAAGATAGAAAATTACTTTTACGAGCTAAAAATCTTCAGTCCTACACTGTAAGTAAATTTGGTTACAAAGAGGCACTAGCAAAGAGACTTGGAAGTCATTAAACATGTTAAGACCGAGAATTTGCATTCTTCAACTTGAAAGTGAAGACAGAAACAAGTACAATACTGCTCCTTTGAAAGACAAGGTAAACTTGTTTTCTGACTACTTGGTCAGTATAACTCTTTATTAAGCATGCTATACAGGCCTCTATTCATGGAGAAAGATATGTCAGGATCAGAGAAAGAGGGAGGTCTTGAAGACTTCTTTCTCAATTACAAAGAATCGGAAAATTATAAGATGACAGGAATTGCCATTCACTTGAAAGAGTGCTTTTTCCACCCATGGATGTGTTCAGAGCTGGAAAATGATGGGATGATAAGCCCATAAAATCCAAGGGAATAACTTGGCTTGAGTAGACCAGATATTGGTAACTCAAACCATTCCTCTGCTGGGACCTCTCTTAAGTAGCATACAGCCCAACAATCTCAGCACTAGCCATCCTAACCTTAAGATTACCACAATATTTTACACCATTTTGAATTCTGAGCCATCCTATTAACATGAAGGCTAGGATCATACAACGAACACGACTTTTGGGGGATGGCCTAGCCAAAACAGGAAACAGTAAATGACCGGCTGGATCACCGACAGCACCGATAAACAGTATGATTACACAGATATTACTTCCATGTTAATCGGGAAACAAAACCAACCATCATCGAGTTGCAGCATGGTAAGGACCCAAATGCCATGTAAAACGACCAGAAGAAATCAAGAGAGAGAAATAACATAGATAGATCGAAACCCAGAAAACCCCCGAAGTGTTTGATCATTTCCATGAAATCATAACGCCGATCACAAAAAAAAAGAAAAAGAAAAAGAAAAAGAAAAGAAAAGAACGAGTATCAAAGTTTCTTCACATATCGATCCTGGATACATAAGCAATTACATGAACAAATGCTAGTAAAAATCACAAATCTATAGAGAGATAACGGAAGAGAGTACCAGGGAGAATGCGAGATCATACAGCCCTCAGCAATGGCTAGTTTGCAAGCAGCCCACTGCTCTTTTATGCAGGTGGATTGTTTCCTCGTCCTTCTGGAATATTCAATTGTCCTTTCTGAGAATGCTACTGTCAGGCGCGCTAACGTGGTAAGTTGTCGTGTGAGAGCGCTTTGGTTTCTGAACTCCAAGGTCACGAGGATGATTCCTATTCCAAAAATATATTTTCTTTGGATGTTGAATGTGCACAATGTTATCCGAACCCTCATACAAAGAATATTTTTTCAGTTCATCCAATCCGTACATTTTTAAGATTAGCAGACTTTCCATAGATGAACGGATGGGATCAGCCAGATGTGTGTCCTTTCATGTAAAATAAAAGTAAGAGACGTAGTTTCCTTCTCCTACTATTAGGCATGGCAATTCGCATTGGCGGGTCATGTTTGTGTCAACGCGACCAAGACACGTTAGAGTTATGGGTTGACACGAACACGATCCACTTAATAATCGTGTCAAAAATTCATAACCCAAACACAGCATAATTATTAAACGAGTCAACACGAGTCGTGTAACATAATTAAGTAAATATAAAATAAATAATATAGGACGGTTTCAGAAGAACCATCCTATATTACTCTTATAATATAAGACTGTAATAGATGAACCGTCTTATATTACATTTAAAGTTGTAATATAAGGGGCATTAATTAATGCTCGTGTTCTCTCATCAATTGAATTAAAGGTTAATTTCTCCCAAAAAGGACGGTTAATTTCTCCCAAAAAGGACAGTTGGAGTCTTCCGTTGCATACAAGTTCCTGATAGAACAAAACTATTTCCTCTCATATAGGTTCCAATTCTTCAACTCATCTTCCATTGATGAGTAGCGATGAGATTCTATTGTGTCTCCCATGTGTAGTTGTCATTGTATGAAAAATCGTGTTTCGGTCACTAGCCTCCAACCGTTTAATTTGGAAGCGTTGCTTTCAATGCATGCTCTTCATGTTCTACCTTGTTTCGAGAGTGGAGCTGCTGCTTCTGCTGGAATTAACTACTCGAGGTCGCTGCTAAGGGATTCCATTTTGATTGAAAAATCAGCATTCTAAATTTTTTCCACTCATTGAGCGTCTTCTCAATAAACTTGAGCTTTGGAGCTAGTTTTGTGCCAGCAAGTAGATGGCATAAAGCTTCAAATCACTATTCTTCAATTAGTGAATCTTCCAATCATGCCATCTCGAAGAAGAGAATTGACTTATGATTGGACTTTGGGAAATTGTAATATAAGATGGTTCTAGATGAACCATCCTATAGTCTTGTAATATAAGAAGGTTCATCTGGAACCATTTTATATTACATTTACAGTTATAATATAAGACGATTCCACTGTCCTATATTACATTTACACTTGTAATATAAGATGGTTCCATGTGAACCGTCCTATATTTTAATCTAAGACGGTTTTTGAAGTACCGTTCTATATTTTCAACCACAAGTTAGATGGGTTAACACGATTAATAAATAGGTCGTGTGTCAAACAGGTCGACATGATGGGTGACATTGATTAACCAGAACACGATACGATTTTTGGCTTGTCATTTTTGGGTTGACCCAAAAATGACACGAACAAGATAAGACTCAACCCTGTCAGATTCGGGTCGTGTTATGGTGTCGTGTCATATTTTGCCACCTGTACCTACTATTAGACATTGGAAATAATAATTAGAAGAATACAAAATCAAAGCGACTACAAGTACTTTGTATGAAAGTGCTCCTACTTGGAGACAATCTGCCTATTTCATCTAATTCCTTTAAATTTGAATGTCCGATAGTTCATAAAATCATGCAGATTTGTGATTTTAATAATAAAAAAAAAGGCAGCCCTAATGCACAAAGCGCCTGTATATGCAGGGTTCAAGAAAGGGGTAGACCATGAGAGTCAATAGGATGCAACCTTATCTTGCATTTTGCAATAGGCTATTTCTACGCCTTGAACCCATGACTTCAAGGTCACACGATGATAACTCTACCAATGCATCAAGACTCCCCTTCAAATTTGATAATTTTAATATCTAAAATAATCTTCCCTGAGAGATGGCAAGAAACTTTTTAAACAATATTCTACATTCAATAACATCGAAAAATAATATTTTAATATGCCAATCGGCATAATTTTTGTACTAAAAAACATGTAAAGCAAAATGGAGTATATAAACTAGGTAAATCATTTATAGATAAATCTATCATATGAGGTAAGAGTTTTTTGACAAAAAGTGCTTGGCAGCGCTTTGATTTAGCATTTCTTAAATAATTAATTTACTTTTAGCGACAACTTTTTTGGGCAAACGTAGCACGTGTTGTCTGTATCAACGAAGGTTAGTAAGCAGGTGGACCTCGTGTGGTCCAACCCACTACAAAAAGTTGTGGCCTTATTCTTGCTTCAGTAAAAGAATCCATAAAGTTGAATGACTCTGTAGTGATTGGCTTTAGTCTTAGAGTGCCTTTGCCATTGGTGTTCTTTTTGATCTCTCTGTCACAAATTTTCTCCGTCCCTAATGTTAAATCTACAATGTGTGTGTCTACACACACAAATATTTGTTTAAAAGGATATTTTTAAAAATTAAATTAGAAAATCATATAAAGTGTGGGATGTTCATTTCTTTTGAAAGGTCCAAGCCATTAATCTTGGTTGGCATTTCCAAAATAGGTGACCCATGAATAATTATTTTATTGGGATGCTCCTAACTATTTGATTTATTTTTTAAAAAAAATCAGTGCCTCTAATTTTTGACTTTTATAACTTAAGTTATAATGGTATACTATTCTTGAAATTAGGTACTTGGTGCATTAAGGGCAAGATTGAGGGTTTAGATCTTTCAAAAGAAATTAACATTTACAATTCTATATGATCTATGTTGGATGAATGGCTAATTTGCAAATCCATGTCTGCCTCCAGTTTAGATAGAGACCAGGGTTTTCTGATTGGCAATCCACACAAATAAAAAGGTCAACCAATATTTGACCTATATCCACACAGTAGATTGGATTCAATATGTTTATCCATTTTGCGGGCACCATGTGCAAGAGAGAGAAGAAGGGGAATTATATGATGTAACTGGTTTCTTTGAGTTTGCACGATACACATTCTCAAAAATATTCATTTGAGCCTCTACTTTTGTGGTCTTTTTAGGGATCCAAGCCATTCATTTTATTCAGAAGGTTGATTACTAAAAATTTCCAGTTGTAAAATTGATTGCGTAGCATGAAGAAGCCCAAAAACACCAAATTCGAGTTTGGGCACTAATACCCAAAAGAAAATAAAAATAAAAATCCTATTTCGACAATAGAACAACATGTTATTGTTAGAAGGGGAGCCTTGGCATAACGGTAAAAGTTGTCATTGTGTGACCTTGAAGTCATGGGTTCAAGGCGTGGAAATAGCTTCTTGCAAATGCAAGGTAAGGTTGTGTACTTTAGACCCTTGTGGTCCGCCCCTTCCAGACCCTGCATAGGCGGGAGCTTCGTGGACTGGGGCTGCCCTTTTTAATAACATGTTATTGTTGTCCCCAAATCAATTTAGCCTTAAATATAGACATTTTTTCCTAAAGCGGTTAGGTCATTTTATTTATAGCATGAATTATGTTATATCCAAAAGAGAAATGTTATTGGATTGCCCGCATGGCTTCCAAAGCATACATATACCAGATTTTGGAGTAGAGATTAGGGGCTTCCCCTATATCCGATGTGTTTGGCATATCACAGACACATAAATCAGCCTCCATCCATTCTAAAGAATAACTATCATTAACAACTCAACATATTTTAAGAGAGAGAGAGAGAGTAGGCAGCTGTAAACTAAAAATAGGAGGATAAAACCATTTAACGCTGCAAGGAACTCCAGTAGTTGAAACCTACAAAACAAGAAGAAGTTGCAGAAGTAGAGGTGATAAAGCTTTGTATCATACTGTATAAATAGTCGAGAGAGACAGGTAAGTTGCTCATTGCATGAATCTAGTGAAAAGGAGCTAAAAAGTGGGGTTCACGCAGCAAAATTTTGTGATCTTAAACATGGATTCAAGCTCGAGACTCGAAACTGTTTGCCTCTTGGCCTTTCTGCTTGCAGGGTTGGCAAATGCTATCACTTCACACAAAGTTTTTAACGTGAAGGACTTCGGTGCAATTGCAGATGGCCAAACAGAGAGCACTCAGGTCAGTATTTTTGGCTTATATTTGTTTAGTTATACGCTTTCTATATTCTGAAAGAAAGAGCATTTACGTTACTAGTACATATTGCGTATAGAAAATTAAGAATAAATATTTATCATTTTGTTTATTTTAATCGTTTATTTTTAGGCTCTATTGAGTGCTTGGAAAGAGGCGTGTGCATCAAATGGAATGAGCAGGATATTAATCCCAGAAGGAGAATTTATGGTGGGTCCCGTGGTGTTGAAGGGCCCATGCAAGGGCACTATGGTATTTCAGCTAAAAGGGATAGTGAAGGCTCCTACTGATCTCAACAAGTTTGATTCGGATAGTTGGATTCATTTCCAATACATTGATGGATTGAAAGTCACAGGGCATGGAACGTTGGATGGTCAAGGCGCTTCAGCTTGGCCCCATAACGAATGCCCCAAGTCTGTCCAATGCAAGCTTCTACCGACTGTAAGTTTTTCAAATTCCTAGGAAAGCCATTATAATTTTCTAACGTGTGAAGAATTAGATTATATTTTGAATCATTTCTCTCTCACTGCAACAGTCCCTTAGACTCAGCTTCGTCACAAATGCAATAATTATGCACATCTCATCAATCGATAGCAAGTTCTTCCACGTGAACATTTTTGAATCAAAGAATATCAAGCTCCATAACCTGAAGATCTCTGCACCCGGAGATAGCCCAAACACAGATGGAATCCACATAGGAAGTTCTAGTGGCATCAAGATCTTTCGTTCTGAGATAGCTACTGGTGATGATTGCATCTCCATTGGACCAGGCAGCTCCGACATCACCATCTCTAATATTTTTTGTGGACCCGGACATGGAATCAGTGTTGGTAGCCTCGGCAAATACCCCAACGAAGAAGATGTAGTCGGATTGACTGTGCAGAATTGCACCCTCACTGGCACCACTAATGGCTTGAGGGTTAAATCCTTTGCAGCCTCTCCACCAAGCTCTGCCTCCAACTTCACTTTCAAAGATATAATCATGAATAATGTTTACAATCCAATCATCATAGATCAAGAGTACTGCCCCTATGCTTCTTGCAATAAAGAGGTACATCAACTGAGCTCCTAAAAGCTGTTTATTAGCAGCAAAACTCTCTCTCTCTCTCTCTCTCTCTCTCTCTCTCTCTCTCTCTCTCTCTCTCTCTCTCTCTCTCTCTCACACACACACACACACACACACACACACACACACACACACACATACGAGCATGCATGTGTATATATGTATTCCTATACTCTAAGTCACACACAAATATGTATATGTACATATGCATACCATTTATTTATGTGGAAATATTGTACTAATGGTCCCTTCTGAACCTGTTCCTAGAATCCATCACAAGTCAAGCTCAACGATATCACATTTGAAAACATTAAGGGTAGCTCAGCATCCCAAGTTGCAGTCAATATATTATGCAGCAAAGCTGTGCCATGTCAAGGCGTGGAGCTGCATGATATCGGATTGGAGTACAATGGAGAAGGAGGAGTTGCAACATCATCGTGTTTAAATGTCAATGGTCTTTCTTCTGGTCAACAGAATCCACCCTCTTGCTTGTAATTTAGTTAACTAATTGATTGTGTTAGTGTAAACAAGGCTCCTTCACTTTGAGCAATGAGCCTGTCGTTGTAACATGTTCTACCTCCACGAACACCTTTTTGCATAGGTGTGCATAGTTGTTTTGGTAAGGATATGAGTATCAGACTCACTCACCCCCCAAAAGAAAAAATAAAGAAGTATACGACTTAATGTCATACTTTGCATTTGCAATATTGTAATACACATCAGCTGTTTCTTCTCAATGTATTCTTGTGCTTGGCCTGAGTTCTTCTTACAATTGTATTAGCTCTCTAACCTTGGAAACTTGGTTTATCATGTCCATATTACAACTCTCACAAACATGCTAGCATGTGCACAGAAAGAGAAAGAAAGCAACGGATAATGACTCTATTTATTATATAGTGTATGGGATTTTAAGGACATGACGATGTATTTAGCTACTCCCAGAAAGAAAGCATCAATAGGGAAATACAAAGCAAAGAAACTAGGAGACTTCATATCCAATTCATCTCAAGTCTAACCTTTCCAAAGTCACATCAATTTTTTTTAATGTAATGGCTTCACTGCCATTCACATGAGACTAAAATAATTTGAAAAACTTTGAAAATAACCAATAAAATACCATATTGGAGTCAAAATTTTAAATGCATATCCTTACAAGAAAATCAAAATCTACTTATGATAGTTTGATATTTTAGCAAAGAAATTTGACAACCTCTTGAACCAAGAGCTTCTACTTCAGACACACTCCCTTATCAGCCTCCTAAAATCCTACTTCTAGTGGAAGATTCTTGGATTCTGAAAGTGTTGCAAGGTCAATCAAAATAGAGATCCAAAACCAAATTAACCTAGAAAAGTTGAAACAATCCAAGATGACAATGAAGATAATAGGGATGGTTTCTATAGTCAAAATTGGATACTTTGTGCACAAAGAAGTAATTGAATTGATGCTTGAGGAGAGTTTGGTAAAGAAATTTGTGGAACTACATAAATCTGAAAGTGGGAGAAATATGATTGAGAACAATATAAGTGGGAATTATGTTGAAGAAATTAAGACTGAGAAGAATAAATAGAGAAGTTTTTGAAGAAGTATATGTTTTCTAATTGTGTGGTGAGATTTGCTATTCGATGGAAGTTGGGGGAGGGTCAAGATAAAGGGAGAAGAGAGCTTTTAAGTAGGAGGGGTTGAGGAGAGTAAGATACTGTATGGCCATTACATAATTTTGATTTAATAGTCAAAAGCTGCTTGCTGTCTCCTTATAAAAATCAATGAAGCACAAGGGGGTTTCAGCCTATGAGGTCCTTCACATAGAAAATCAATAGTTAGTATTTAAAAATCCAAAAAGGAATGTCACCCAGCTAAGCCTCTGTTAGATACTGGACATATGTGTGTGTGTGTGTGTGTGTGTATTGTATTTTATATGCTATCATATGGTTTTTGCCTATAATTAAAGTGATCTAATAAGTTTAAGGTTAAATTGGCCATAGTCATCTCAAAAGGTATGGTTTTATTATGTGTAAATATTTAATCTCTAATTTCTATTTTATGATGGGCTAAAATTAGAAATAAGGAAAGGTGATACAGTTATAAATAGTTATAGTCCCCCAATTGTATGTATGATTCTTTTCTGACATCCCACCATAAAAAAAGAGGGATTACCATTCTCCAAGAAAGTCATACGCATTAGTTGGAAGATCAGGAATTGCAAAGCTCAAGGATCACATCTGGACTCATGGATTTAGGTATGCTTCCGCATCTAGTCTTTATTCTTGATGATTTTCGTGGAGGATCTTGGTGTGATGAAGAAATATTCATCAAGAAAGTATATTAAACACCAACAAGTGGTATCAAAGCCTCTTCATGTTAAATCATTGAGAAACAAGTTTCTTAATATATTTTTCTTATTATGTGATGCTTAAAACGATTCTTGAAGACAACAAATTGTTTTCCCATCTCTCATGGATTCAGATCGGAGATTTTTTAAGAGATTAGGGTTTATCTTTGAAAATCGTGGTACAATAGAAAACCCATCATATTGGCACCTCAAATGAATGATATGAACCAGTAAATGGATTTAGGAACCTTCAAAACCCTAGAAACAGTGAAAATAAAACAAAATTTGTGTTATTAGGGACCTCAATGGGATCAAAACAAGATCAACAACTCGAGCTCATCTTCTTCGCTGGACAATGTGCCCAGGATGCTGTACGTGGAATGTGCTTGCGGGATGACGAGTGCAGATGCTTCGTTGTACATGCTTGTGGAAGAAAAAAAAATAAAAAATGCTATCGCGCTAACGCAAGTGGCGACATCTCTCATTGAAGATTCACGAAAGGCTGTCGTTGACTGCGCAGAACGCTGCGTGTTCTGGAACCCAAGGATGCACATGGCACATCTACACCAGGTGTCCTAGTGATGCCGAACGATAATTACCTTTCTAGCCCATATTTTGATCTAGGGCGTTGAACGGTGTACTGAAATGGAAGAACTCTAGTTCTGGGAGAAGCCTAGTTTAAGATTCGAAAGGTCCTTTGGAAAGCATTTGATTACATAGATATGATTTTGTGTGACGACCCGGGTTTTCACGTGCATTTTTAAATGCAAAACTAATTCCTAAGGTGTGATCGATCCCTATTTGAAAACAAGTTTTAAAACAATGCAATGTAGCAGAAAATCTTTTGTTTTAAATTCATTTTGAAAAATGAAGAAAACCATAAATATTTTCCAGGTTTATCCAGTCATAGCTCACAACCCAACTAAAATAAGTACAGATACATGTCCAAAGGGGTAAATTACATACTTACATTTATGCTTGTCTTCTCTTTATTCATTTGATCGTAGCACTAATATTTCCTTATACTACTTCTGCTTCTGTGTGGGGCTAATATATAAAAATAATATATTTGGGTGAGTATTACTCATACTCAGTAGGTGATCTGATACTACTATTTTGAAAACACGTCATGCAACATGCATAATTCAAGGAATTTTTCATGTAAAATATTAGTGATTCCCTTTTGTGTAAACATGCATATTTGCATATAAAACGTAAGCTCATTGATGCAATTTCAATCATGGAGTCTGTACGCAAATTTTATCTTCTAAATAAGACTAAAATCATAAAATAGAAATCAATAGATCCATGTAAAAAGATCTTCGTAACATATCAAATCCAACAAGTAAAATATAATAATTATAAAACTCTTAAAATAGTCATCATTCAAAGCCGATGTTAGCATCACTATAAGTATCATGAATATGATCTCTCGGTGAACACATCAAGTCGATTGGTCACGAGTACTCGTATACGACCATCTCAATGCTATATGTATATCGATAACACTGAAATCATAGGGCCAACTATGCTCACGATTAACATACAGCTGGAATTGTGTGTCTCTAGTATTTGGAGACTAACCCACCATAGCCTTCACGATGACTATGATTGTCCTAAAAAAGGGTGCCGTTGTTGATTGTTTTACCGCAAGTGCGCGGACTATTGTAGGGTAGCTTATGCAAGTACGGGTCGATCCCACGAGGACTTGATTTAAAATGGAGTTTTCAATAAAATCTAATTATTTAAAATTAAAAATAAATCACTTACAATTACTGGAATTATTAAAATGAGAATAAATGTTCAGATCTAATAAACTTCTAAAAAATACGGAATTTCCAGTTCTTAAAGAACACAAACAAAATCAAATAATGAGAAAAAACTACTTCCCTAGATCAATTTTCATCAAAATCTTCACTTTTGGTCTTCTAAAAGCTGATCCTCCTTTACAGATATCTTCAACCCATTCTTGATTAGTGATCCACCAGTCGGATTTGACAGATTCTTCAAAATGGTCAAGATCTAGGCTAAATTGTGATTTCAGGATTTTGACGGCTCAGATTGATTTCTGAATTTCAGATATAAGATCAAAAGCGTTGGTTATGTCTAGGGATGTCCTAAGAATGAACCTGTAAAATTAATTTGAATTCCGTTAAGAAACAAAGGAGCAATCAATGATTTTGTTTTGATTAAGGCTAAACCGTTGAGAGGTTAGGCCTTAATTGATCAGGTATAGATTGAGCAGTTCATGGATAAGAAAAAACGCAGATAAAACAGAACCGGAATAAAACGGGACACAGATGGAAATAAACTGGGGACACAGATGGAATTAACTAGAAAGAACATATTTGTAATTTTTTTAAAGAGGAGGGGCAAATTTGTAATTTTGTGAAAATATGGTTTTTAAGCAAAAACCAGGAAACCCAACGAAGAAGGGAGATGGGGAAGAAGGAGGAGAAAAGGAGAAGAAGGAAAGAGGAAGGAGATGGGCGTGGGAGAAAAAACCCGGTTCGGGTTTCCTTCCCCTAGACCGTCCGGTGACAGAGAACGATGCCGAAGGTGGTGGGATGTGCGCTTGCCGGTGAAGAGAGAAGAACCCAGGTGCTGGGCCGTGCTGGTGGTGTGCGGTGATGAAGAAGGTGGGAGGTTCTTGTCCTGCGGGGGCAGGAGCTATGTGGAGATGACCGGTGATGGTAGGCAAGTGAGACCGTGTCGAGCAGTGAAGAAAAACAGAGACGGTTGAGTAGAAATTTGGTGATCTGCATCTGTGAACAGAGAATATGGCATCGCTGGGTTCTGGGCATCAACTGGCAAACGCAACTTGGAGCTGGGTGCTGGATGACGGGGCTAGATAACAAGGGACAGACGACGCTGGGGACTGAATGGAGGAGGGATGGTGGAGAACATAGGGAGAGAGAATGAGAAAGAGGAAGATGCAGGTCAGTTCAAAGACCTGCAGTACGATGAAGGGGAAGTAGAAGAGGGAAAGAGGAGGAGAAGGGCGAATTCAGATAGATGAGAAGAGGCTGGGTTTTGTGCGTGAAGATGGGCAGAAGAGGAGAAAGGTGGAGGGGAAGTTGAGGCTGGGGAGTGAGAGAAGGGAGTAGAGAGGAAGATGGGCGTCAACTGGAAGAGGTGATGGAGAACACTACTGGAGCAATGCCAGGTAGGCGACTGTGATGGGTGTAAGCAAGGGTCGGTGATGGGAAAAGTGGAGGAGATGGCTGGGAAAAGAAGCAGAATGAGAGAGAGAGAGAAGATTTCTCTTTAAGGGAGAGGAAGATAAAAATATAAGGAGGGAGAGTTGGGTACGTGAGAATGAGGAAAGGAAAAGAAAAAGGAAAAGAAGGAAAAGAAAGAGAAGGAAAAAGGAAAAAGGAAAAGGAAAAGGAAAAGAAAAAGGAAAAGAAAGAAAAGAGGAAAAGGAAGGAAAAAGAAAAGAAAGAAAAGGAAAAGAGAAAAGGAAGGGAAAGAGGAAAAGGAAAAGGAAAAAGGAAAAAGGAAGAAAAAGAAAGAGGAAGAAAAGGAAAGAAAGAAGTGGGGAAGGAGTTGTTCTTTCATTTTGTCCATTATTTTTATTCCATCCATCTCCATGGGTGATCTCGTCCATCTATTGCCCTTTAAGATGATCTCCATCATTATCTTTTACTAGAGTATCCATCCGTGCGGCCCTTTGGTTGATCCGCAAAGAAAAGACTAAATTAGAATCATCTGAACCGCACATTAGTCATCTAATAAACTCTAATGATCATCTGACCGTTGATTTTGACAAATTAAGGTTTGGATGGTCAATTGGATTTATATTCAAAATCAAGCTAAGTTTTGTAAAATTGAACAGTTAGATGATCTAATTGAACGCTAAATTAGGGAAATTTTGACCAAAATTAAACACTTAACACACCCCAACCAAAGATTTTTGCTACCCCGAGCAAAACATGCGAAAAACCAAATTCCAAGATTTCAAAATTTATTTTTAAGTCAACTCCTCTTTTTCCTCAGAGAATTATTTTCAATAAATCACATCAACTTTATCATACTAATAAAAATGACTGAAAAATTCAAAATCCTACCCATATGCCAAAATAATTCCAATTAAGCTCAAATCTCAGAGTGAGTGTGTGCATGTATTAGCTTTACATATGGAATCATCTTGATCTCTAAATAAACTTCTAACTTTTGAACTCCATCCGAAATATGTTTTGACCTCAAGCCTCACTAATGACATACACTCAGAAACAAAATCTCTCAGATAAAGGGGTTAAATCATATCTCTCTTTTAATTATGTGAGTTGAGTAAATAAAAGTAAAATTTTCTCACATGCACTCATGAAAATTGGGAGTTACTAAGGAATTTCATTGTTTTGATCCCTTTAGAATAGATGCCATTACCTTTGAATATTTAGAAATACCACTCTTTTATATCCTGTCATTCATTTCCTCATCAAGACTATATTTCTCCTAATCAATAGGTCTTTAACTCAGACTAAACGTAGGCTTATGACAGTACCAAAGAAAGGTATAAGGTTATTCAAAGTTTCTTCGAAAATAAGTAGAGGTCTTCTAAAGTTGATAATTCTTTCTTCTTTGATGAAGTGAATATTTCTTTTTTCTTTCTCTTTTCTTTGCATTCTTCAAACCTTCTTTTTCTTTTTCTTTTTCACTATTTCAATACTTTTGAATCACTTTTGAAGAATATTTCTTTTTCTTGATATCCACTTTTTATTATAACTAAAAGATATTTCTTCATTCTTCTCTAACTTTTTTCAAAGAAAATGGGTAATGGATAATTTATCTTGGGTTAATATGGGTAAAGGATAATTTGGGTGACAAAAGAAAAGGCTTATATTAAAGGCTCAAGTTGGCTAACTAATGGTAACAATACTTCTGGGTAGGCTTTATGTCTCTGGGTTAACAACAAGGATGGCCTAAATCATTTTCTAGGTTTCCTATAATCCATCAAATTCAATGAACTTCTAGAATTTTAAAGGTAATATTCTAACTATTCAGGTAATTAGCCAAAATTACGAGTTTGAGATCAATTTTCTTTAAGCTCATTGAAGAACATTAAAGGAATATTTATAACCTCCTCAAAAAAAATGAATGGCTCTAAAACTCACTTAGGTTATAGATCTCCATCAATTTCTTGAGAATTTCTAAGTTATAGCCACTTATCAATCTAGACTATCTATATGCAATCAAGGTACAGACATGTGATTTGAGACTTTGCTTTCATAGAATACTTTAGAAAATGAGTAAAAAGATGAATTAATCATATTCAATTTCATTAATAAGCTAAAGTTATTCAGATTATACTTCAGAAAATCCAATTCTCATCA
This sequence comes from Warburgia ugandensis, assembly GCA_035236585.1. NCBI lineage: Eukaryota > Viridiplantae > Streptophyta > Magnoliopsida > Canellales > Canellaceae > Warburgia > Warburgia ugandensis. The sequence continues at coordinate 57,535,898 of CP141137.1, read as the reverse complement.
TAGTGTAGGAAATGACCTAAAATTTTTCAATTTTTTTTTTTTTTTTTGAAAAACAAGGAAAGCACCTAAAAATCTAAAAAAAACTAGAATTTGCTAGAATTCTACACCCCCAACTATTTAAAACATTGTCCTCAATGTTTAAAAATTAGGACCTAAAATGAATATGAGTGATGTATAAAACAACAAAAATGAAAAACTCTGGGTTGCCTCCCAGTGAGCGCTAAGTTTAACGTCTTCAGCCAGACATATCCTCATTTATCTTTGAGTATTCCTGATTCCAATAATGAAATGGCAAGATTTCTCACGCCACTTCAAAATCTCACGATAGTCTATATATTTCATCCACCTTGAAATTTTTTGTGATGGTTGCATTATAACACAATAGACTACCATGAATGTCAATTGAGTGAGACCACTTTGATGATCTCCTATCTTCAAAATTTCACGGTAATCAATATAACTCCTCCACCTTGAAAAATTTAGGTGGTGGAATCTTTATAACAATGTGAACTACCGTGAATTTAAATTCTTTTGAACCATATAGATGTGAAGAGTCCTCCCTTTCCCTTACATTTTCCCCGAGATTGAGATATAAGTGACTCGCCCTTCCTTATAAGATTGTTCTTGTATTAGTAAAGGAGGGGGCATGGTTTTGCTTACATCCCGATTATCTTTTAGTGTGTGTACCTTGGAGTCGGTTGATGTATGGACAATAGATCAATGGACTCTTTCTTGTCCCGTTCTATTGGCATAGGCAACAAATCGTGGGCCTAATTTATTATCTAATGATTGTTCAAATGAAGGCCGTAGGTCCCTATCAGTGTACATATTCTATGTTAAAAGGCTTATTTGGGGTTTCGGGAGCTCTGTAAGGGGTTACATAGATGATGGGAGGGAAGTGATCTCACTTAATGGAAGCTCCTCAAAAATGAGGTTTCCATTTTCTTGTATCCATGATAGGTAATCTGAGAATCAAGGAGGGCATTAACTCCTCATTAATGCATCCTCATTAAACTCATTAAAATGGGCCAAACAGCCTCCAAGGTCCGACAAGGAAGACGACCGAAACCGATCTTGCACAACCGAATTGATCATGTTAATACCGTGCAAATCATCGTAGTTTCACTAGGTTGGTTACAAATGTTAAAGATGTTTAGCTCTAATGTCATATTGCCAAAGGATAGTTTCATGACACCATTTCTACATTGATTAAGGGCATTGGACGTAGCCAAAAATGGTCGTCCCAAGATGACTGTATTTCATTCTTCTCATTCACCACCGGTTGTGTATCTAGAACTAGAAAATCGACAGGGAAACAAAATTGTTCTACCTGGATTAACACATCCTCTATTACCCCTCTCGGTATTTTTACGTAACGTCACTAGCTAGAGCGTAGTAGATGTAGGTTTTAGTTCACCTGCACTCCAACCGTTCATATACCGAGTATGGTAATAGATTTACACTAGATCCTAAATCAAGAAGAGCTTGGTTAATCTTGTAGCTGCCAATAATGCAAGTAAGAGTGGGGCAACTAGGATCTTTGTACTTTGGTGGTGTATGGTGTTGAAGAATAGAACTGACCTTTTCAGTCAAAAATGCCTTCTTCTGGACATTCAATTTTCTCTTTATGGTGCATAAGTCTTTTAAGAATTTGGCATATGATGGGATTTGTTTTATAGCATCTAAGATCGGTATGTTGATCTTGACTTGCTTGAAAATCTCTAAAATCTCATCATTAGATGCAAACTTTGGAGCTTGGCGCAACCTTTGAGGAAATGGAGCAGGTATAGGACATAGATCAACAGGTAAAACAGGGTCCTTTTGTTTAAAGTTTTCTTTAACTTTCGTGGATTTTTCTACCTTTTCAGTCTTCTGAGGCTCATCTTTCTCAATTCTTCTGCCACTCCTAAGAATGGTCACAGCCTTAGTTTGTTCCATGGTAGAGCTAGATGTTTCATCGTATGCATTATCATAACCGCATGCACTCCCTTAGGGTTTGCTTGTGGTTGAGCTGGGAACTTTCCTTTTTCCATACTTTGCATCATTTGACTCATCATGTTTTTTAATTCATTCATGGACTGGTTGGTTTGTTTTATTTGACTCTCTAATTGAGAAATTTTCCTTTCCTCGGTTTTGAACGTTTTGATTATCCTCAACATGCCTTTAGGTGGGGGCAAGTAAGGTCCGTAGGAGGTTGATGAGTTTGATAATGTAAGGTAAGAAGTCCTTGGTTTTGTTGATGAGGTTGATATTGTCCGCATTGTGGAACATTAGCAAGAGGGTCCATTTTTCCAACTAAAATTTGGATAGTTTCTCAGTTGGGGGTTATAAGTGTCTCGAATATGGGGAGAAAGGTCTTTTATATGTGTTAAGTGCATTAGCTTGATCATGAAGTACATCTTGAAAAGGGGATTGTAGGACATTCCCGAGTAAGATGTGACGTACTTTTCACAAATACTACACACTTGTTCCTCTTTATTTGAGTTTTTCTTCCCATTTCTATGGCTTCTACTTTCCTCGCTAGTGGATGCTACTTTAGCATTGATATCATCTTTTTCCGACATAGCATACATGCCTCCTAGCATGGGTGTTATTGGGCTTAGGTCTATCTGTATGTTCTATTCTTTCCGAGTCACCTGTGTCCTGTGCACTTTCAGCTAGCCATTCCAAATACTCCTCCGCCTCATCCGGTTGTTTGTTGAGAAAAGGCCATTACACATCATCTCTACAAACCGGCGCATGTCAGAATTTAGGTCCTTCATAAAAGAAGCCGATGATGCGCCATGGTTCATAGCCATGATGTGGGCAAGTGAGTTGTAGTTCTTTGAACCTTTCCCAAAGATTGATAGAATGATTCTTTATCCTTCCGGGTAAAGTTCATTATTTTGCTGCGAAGCGTGTGGTTTTATGGGTAGGGAAAAACTTCTTTAAGAATTCCCTAGTCATTTCATTCCAAGTTCTTATGGAACCCGATGGCGGTGCATTAAACCACATTTTTGCTTTTTCCTTTAAAGAGAAAGGAAAAGTTTAAGCCTGACAAGATCTAGACCTATATTTTGTGTTCTTTGGGTACTACATACCTCATCAAATTCTTTAAGGTGCAAATAAGGACTCTCACTATCTAGACCATGGAATTTGGGAAGTAATTGGATTACTCCCGTTTTTAATTCTAACGCACCAAAGATTTTGAGGAAGAATTACACAGGATGGTGTGCTGGTGCGTGTAGGCTGAAGGTAGTCTTTTAAAGTTCTACCACGAAAGTTTTGATGACCCTCATTATTATTATCCCCATGTTCACTTTGTTGGTCCCACTCCCTATTGTTTCTTCTCCAATCTCTATTTGGTTGATGATTATTCCTCCTTGGTGGAGGTTGATATTCATCTTCTATCAAGGGTGGTGGGTCCTCATTCATGATGAGTGGAGCCCCTTGACTTCCATGGGGTGAATTACCTCGAGCGTTGATCAGCCATAGATGTGGCCCGATTCGCAAAGTATGTCTCTTTGGTCGTACTTGACTAACCTTCCAGTTTTGTCGCGTCTCCAAAAGTGCATACAAGGAGAGCTTCTTTTTGTTTTTGTTTTTGTTTTTTTTTTTTTCTTTGAGAAAACTAACCTAAATGATGCAACCTAACTTCTAGAATGATGCACAAACAAAAGAGCACACTCAAATAATCCTAAGGCTAATAAGCAACAATATATTTGATTTTCTTGATTATCTGTGGGGACGATGCTTTTATTAGCCTAGACTAGCGCTCCTCCTCTCTTTAGAAGTTGATTACTGCTTACTAGTTGGGTTCTGTCCAAAGTGGTTAATACAACCCTCGTGTAAGGAGGCGTTTAGACCTCAACAAACGTCAATAGGAGGTGGGGGAAGAGCGAGGCTCTATTAAGTAACCCCCAATAACCACAGTGATCAAAAGCCACTAGACGACAGTAAATCGCATCCTATTAAGAGGGTCCTACGAGCATGTGATGGCCCTATAGGTCTCTTCTGAGTGATTTTAAATTAACGTGAAAGGAAGGTTTGCGCGCTTGAGGTGATTATCCTAAGTGGGCCAAGAGGTGGTGATGAAATCCACCCTTGATCTTATGGGGGTAGGGTGCCCTTACTAATTAATTTCACACACCATGGCAATTCGATCAGCATATAAATCACCTTAAAACATTAAACATGCCCTAAGAATGCAATTAAAAGTAGTAAACTAATGCAAAATCCTAAAATGCAACAATTATAAAAGATGCTTCTATATGAGTTACACTACCAAACAATGCAAATTATTCTAAATGCAAACCCTAATCTAGGAAATAAATGAGTGAGGAAACTCACAAAGGGATCCTGATGAAGATCAAGTGTGGGCCACCTTATCCCACACTTGCCCTGTATTATACAACCCTTTAAATTTTAAAATGGAAATTGCAATTTACAAGGATCCTCACTACAAGATTCACTTAAAAGGAAAAAGAAAGTCCTATTCTAGGAAAGCAGGGAATTTTCCAATTTGGTGAAGATCCACTTGCCAAATTCCTCCACTTTCCTATTTCCTGAAAAATAAAATTAGAAATTAGTACCAAATTCAGGAAACAAGGTGATTATGCCCTAAAAAAAAATTGAAAAATGCACCTAAAATGCTAAAAATTGCAATTCCTAATTTTATGTATTTTTCTGGATTTTTCTGATTTTTTTAAAAATTTCTGATTTTTTTGATTTTTTTGGATTTTTTTAATTAAATTTTATGAAAACTCTTTTGCAAGTCCCCGGCAACGGTGCCAAAAACTTGTTGATTGTTTTACCGCAAGTGCACGGGCTATTGTAGGGTAGCTTATGCAAGTACGGGTCGATCCCACGAGGACTTGATTTAAAATGGAGTTTTCAATAAAATCTAATTATTTAAAATTAAAAATAAATCACTTACAATTACTGGAATTATTAAAATGAGAATAAATGTTCAGATCTAATAAACTTCTAAAAAATACGGAATTTCCAGTTCTTAAAGAACACAAACAAAATCAAATAATGAGAAAAAACTACTTCCCTAGATCAATTTTCATCAAAATCTTCACTTTTGGTCTTCTAAAAGCTGATCCTCCTTTTGACATATCTTCAACCCATTCTTGATTAGTGATCCACCAGTCGGATTTGACAGATTCTTCAAAATGGTCAAGATCTAGGCTAAATTGTGATTTCAGGATTTTGACGGCTCAGATTGATTTCTGAATTTCAGATATAAGATCAAAAGCGTTGGTTATGTCTAGGGATGTCCTAAGAATGAACCTGTAAAATTAATTTGAATTCCGTTAAGAAACAAAGGAGCAATCAATGATTTTGTTTTGATTAAGGCTATACCGTTGAGAGGTTAGGCCATAATTGATCGTGTATAGATTGAGCAGTTCATGGATAAGAAAAACGCAGATAAAACAGAACCGGAATAAAAACGGGACAGGATGGAAATAAACGGGGACACAGATGGAATTAACTAGAAAGAACATATTTGTAATTTTTTTAAAGAGGAGGGCAAATTTGTAATTTTTAGAAAATATGGTTTTTAAGCAAAAACCAGGAAAACCCAACGAAGAAGGGAGATGGGGAAGAAGGAGGAGAAAAGGAGAAGAAGGAAAGAGGAAGGAGATGGGCGTGGGAGAAAAAAACCCTGTTCGGGTTTCCTTCCCCTAAACCGTCCTATGACAGAGGACGATGCCGAAGGTGGTGGGATGTGCGCTTGCCGGTGAAGAGAGAAGGACCCAGGTGCTGGGCCGTGCTGGTGGTGTGCGGTGATGAAGAAGGTGGGAGGTTCTTGTCTGCGGGGCAGGAGCTATGTGGAGATGACCTATGATGGTGGCAGAGTGAGACCGTGTCGAAAGTGCTGAAGAAAACGTAGACGGTTGAGTAGAAATTTGGTGATCTCGCATCCGTGAACAGAGAATATGGCATCGCCGGTTCGGGCATCAACCGCGCAAACGCAACTTGGAGCTGGGTGCTGGATGACGGGGCTAGATAACAAGGGACAGACGACGCTGGGGACTGAATGGAGGAGGGATGGTGAAGAACATAGGGAGAGAGAATGAGAAAGAGGAAGATGCAAGGTCTGGGTTCAAAGACCGGTACGATGAAGGGGAAGTAGAAGAGGGAAAGAGGAGGAGAAGGGCGAATTCAGATAGATGAGAAGAGGCTGGGTTTTGTGCGTGAAGATGGGCAGAAGAGGAGAAAGGTGGAGGGGAAGTTGAGGCTGGGGAGTGAGAGAAGGGAGTAGAGAGGAAGATGGGCGTCAACTGGAAGAGGTGATGGAGAACACTACTAGAGCAATGCCGGTGGCGACTGTGGGTGTAAGCAAGGGCCGGTGATGGGAAAAGTGGAGGAGATGGCTGGGAAAAGAAGGCATCAAGAGAGAGAGAGAGAAGATTTCTCTTTAAGGGAGAGGAAGATAAAAATATAAGGAGGGAGAGTTGGGTACGTGAGAATGAGGAAAGGAAAAAGAAAAAGGAAAGAAGGAAAAAGAAAGAGAAGGAAAAGGAAAAGGAAAAGGAAAAGAAAAAGGAAAAGAAAGAAAAGAGGAAAAGAAAGGAAAAAGAAAAGAAAGAAAAAGGAAAAGAGAAAAAGGAAGGGAAAGAGGAAAAGGAAAAGGAAAAAGGAAAAAGGAAGAAAAAGAAAGAGGAAGAAAAGGAAAGAAAGAAGTGGGGGAAGGAGTTGTTCTTTTCATTTTGTCCATTATTTTTATTCCATCCATCTCCATGGGTGATCTGGTCCATCTATTGCCCTTTAAGATGATCTGCACCGTTATCTTTTACTCGTATCCATCCGTGCGTCCTTTGGTTGATCTGCAAAAGAAAAGACTAAATTAGAATCATCTGAACCGCACATTAGTCATCTAATAAACTCTAATGATCATCTGACCGTTGATTTTGACAAATTAAGGTTTGGATGATCAATTGGATTTATATTCAAAATCAAGCTAAGTTTTGTAAAATTGAACAGTTAGATGATCTAATTGAACGCTAAATTAGGGAAATTTTGACCAAAATTAAACACTTAACAGCCGTGAACACCTCCAGTGGTCGTCCCTGTTTACCACAGTAGTTGAGGAAGGGACAAGCCTTTTTTAGAAGCGATACCATCCACTTTTTGGTGGTAGAGACCGGGAGGCCAACCCTGTACATACTAACCTCTCAGCATAGTGCCCACTAAGCTCAATAGACCAAAAAGCATATATAGATAAATCTATATCTTAATCATTGAAATTATTCAATTTATGCATTTAATTTCAATCATGCGAGTAATGCATAAAATCTGCCCATGCCAGAAATCGTATTCAAGGCTATAAATCATGAAAACAATTCTGCATGCTCGTATAAGAACATCGTATCCCAAAAGCATACTAAGTACAGTGATAGATTCAAGTGCTTCAAGGCCATAAAATCATGAAAACAACTCTGCATACTCATATAAGAACATTATATCTCAAAAACATGCTAAACACGGTAATAAAGGCGAGTCAAAGTTTAAGATGCGTTTAAAAACTTAGTAGTATCAGACTACCTACCTCGATGTTCCTTGAGTCGCGTTCTTTATTACTCGTCCCTTAGTTACCTTTGTGAAACCCTAAATTTCAATTGTTAACAAGGGTTCAAGTATCAATTTTCATCCTTTATGGATCATTAATTAGATTTATAGATTATTGGCTAGATCCGCCTTTTAGGATCATAGACCCTTGCTTAATGCGTTTCCAAGCTAGATCTTACTTATAGATCTAAATATTTAATAGTTAGATTGCCTTAAATAACCTTTATGTTATGAAGATTGTGTAATTGAATGGTCAGATCTCATAGATCGCCTGCCCCAATACTCAGAACAGGTCTGTACTTGATTTAAAGGGCTAGCTCTATCCTTCGAGGGCTGATATGTGTACCTTAGGGTTAATCTTGAGCTAATTATCCCCTAACACCTCTAATGGATCAAGTAATGAGATATGATCATCCTTGTCATGGTAGATCTATAAGATTTTTATAGTTTTTAGGTTATAATCATATAAAATAGTTCTCTAATCCTATTTTTCATAGTCTCATTAGGTATGCGTCGTCAATATGAATGCAACGGTTCTTTCGGATCGTCAATCGGAGTTATATAAACTCCTTAATTGTGTTTTTAATGTCGCACATCAACGGACAAACCAGAATTGTCCACGTAGTGCCCACGCGTCACGGTTCCCAGGACGCGTGCACATCCCGGTTGAACTAGGACTGCATTTGCACTTGTGTGCACCCCCAAGCGACGCGTTGTAGTGTGTCTTGGTGGCGGCGCGAGGATGCATCTTCAGCACAAGCGCGGAGCGTCTCGGCTCGCAGGATGCCCCGTGCGTCTCGGTCGAGTGGGGTATCCGCCCGCACGTGGTGCCCATGAGCCCCTGGGCGCATTGCCTTGGGTGGGTTATCAACCCGTCTGGTTTTCTCCTCAGAAATCCAATGATTTCCAGCCAAAAAACCTACCAGATCTGGTTGGAAGCTAGGGGAAAAGGAAGAGGGAAGAGAAAGGAGTTGGGTGGGTAGGAGAATAGTACCTGAGATGGTGCCCTTTGCTGGTGCAACCCCTCCTATGCCTGCTTGAACCCCAAGTAGCTGAAAAACATGGAGAAGAGGAAAACCCCCATTTCTGATGACATTAGACGAAAAAGTGGGAAAATGAGAGAGGAGAATGGCTGGCCCGAAGGAATGACCTGGGCCATTGCTAGAAAGCGTAGAGGAGGGGTTTTTTCAATGAAAAATTTGCCAAAACCCTAGGCTGTAGCAACCGGAGAAGATGGGGAAAAGAGGTGATCGGAGGAAGAGGGAGAAGAGGGCTTTTATAGCCTTGCGAAGGCGGTGCCGCCATTTCTTTCGGCACCGCCTTTGCAAGGCAGTGCTGGAAGTTGGTGGGAGGTAGGAGACGACCAGGGGTGTCGTTATCAAAACGACCCTCTGTCTTTTTGGTCCCTCTTCGTTTTTTATAGTCAAATTACAGATATGTCCCCATTTTTCAATGCTTATAACTTCTTCATACGAACTTCGTTTTTAGTGTTCTTTGAGGCGTTGGATTCCATTTCAAGTGTAGTATCTAATGATGCTAGACTCTTCTCACAAATTCCTTAGTTTTATATTTTAATTAAAATAAAATATCCAGCCACATATTAAGGTGATTTAAGCGTATTTAATTCCCAAAATAAACAAACCAAGCATCATGATTGATCGTGGTTGTAAAACTGATATCATAATATTAAAAATTTTGAGTCATTACATTTTGACACTAAATTTTTTATCTGATTATACCTACTTAGGTTAAATTCATAAAATAGTGCCAAAATTGTTTGGATCGGGCTGATCAGAGGGTTATCAGGCCCTAAAACTAGAATTAAATTGAATTCAAATCTTGGTACAATTTTCTTTTGAATGTCTAATGTTTAAAATAAGTTGATTGAAACAACATGCTACCAAAGTAGCCCCTCTTATGTAAATTAATTTATTTTTGAACATCAAGATGGTTGTGGGTATGTAATTCATGTGGATATTGACGGCCCAAAGAAGGTCAATATTTGGCCAAATTACATGCACACATATAGTAATAAATGTGTGACAATTATTGGGTACTCCATGTGAACAATAAGTTGGTCCAAAGAAAGGCTTATTGTTTGATAGGATCTGTTAATATTTGATTACTACACCAAGAGTATCACTTATAAGTTAATATTTCTGTCCAAAGACTAAATATTAATGTTGTGCTAGGTATCTTGTGATGGGCCCTACCATTATTTGAATTGAATTGAATTTAATTTTAAGTATGATATAGAACTTATGTGAGCATGTTGTTTTGTTCTATTTTCAGTTAATACATTTGCTTCTATTATATCTGCCAACATCAGTTCTATTCCCATGTTGAATGGGACTAACTTTAAGAAATGGAAAGAGAACATTGTGATTGTTCTTGGCTGCATGGATCTGGACCTTGCACTAAGGATTGAACAACCCACTGCCCTTACAGATAAAAGTTCCATAGAGGAAAAACGGGACTTTGAGAAGTATATCGTTCAAATCGCATGATCTTATGATCATGAAGTGTGGAATTCCAGAAACCTTCAGGGGTGTTGTGTATGAAAAGGTAACTACTGCCAAGGAGTTCCTCAAGGAAATTGAAAAGTGTTTTGCTAAAAACGATAAGACTGAAATAAGTACGATTCTATTGAACTTGATTTCAATAAAGTATAAAGGAAAAGGCAACATCAGGGAGTACATCATGGAGATGTCTCATCTTGCTTCAAAACTAAAGGCACTAAAGTTAGAGCTGTCTAAGGATTTGCGCATGCATTTATTTTTGATTTCTCTTCATGCACAATTTAGTCAATTTAAGGTCAGTTATAACTGCCAAAAGGAGATTAGGTGCCAACAGATCTTTAGATGTCTTAGAACTAATACATATGAATATTTGTGGGCCATTCCCTACAACTTCATGGAGTGGTCAACAATATTTTATTACGTTCATAGACTATTTCTCACGTTATGGCTACCTTTATCTCATTCATAAGAAGTCTCAATCACTGGACATGTTTAAGGCATTAAGGGCTGAAGTTGAGAACCAACTTGGCAAGAGCATTAATGTTGTCAGATCTAATCGTGGTGGTGAATACTATGACAGATATGACGGATCAGGTGAACAATGTCTAGGGCCATTTGCCAAATTCCTAGAGGAATGCGGTATAGTTCCGCATTACACCATGTTGGGAACTCCTAGCATGAATGGTGCTGCTAAGAGATGAAACAGAACATTAAAGGACATGATAAGGATTATGATTTGCCATACTACCTTACTAGACTCACTCTGGGGAGAGGCACTCCAAACTGCAGCTTACATCCTTAACAGAGTTCCAACTAAGACAGTGACTAAAACCCCTTATGAATTATGGACGGGCAAGAAGCCCAGTATAATGCATTTACACATTTGGGGTTGTCTAGTTGAGGCAAGGCCTTATAGGCCAAATCAAAAGAAACTGGACTCAAAAACAATCAGCAACTATTTTATTGCGTACTTTGAACAATCTTAGGGTTACAAATTTTATGATCAGACTACTAGGTCCTTTTATGAGATGGAAAATGCCCAGTTCTTTGAGGATAATGAGTTTGGAAGGAGAGATAAGGTTAAAGACTTTATCTTTGACGAGGAATCCTTTTCTCTTCCTACGATTATTATTAACAATGATCATGCTCCTATTCTTGATGTTGTTCAAGAAGCAATACCAAAACTACAAGACAATGTTAAAAATCTTCCTAATCAAGGTCTATAGGTTATTCCTGGAAAACAAACTCAACAACTTTATGAACAGATGCCATTAAGGAGATCTACTAAAGAAAGGAGAAGTGTGGTTTCTGATGATTATATCATATTTCTCCAAGAACATGAGGATAACATTCGATTGGTAGAAGATGATCCTATCAAATTTCATCAAGCTATGCAAAGTACTAATTCTCAAAAGTGGATTGATGCCATGAATGAGGAGATTAAGTCCATGAAAGACAATGACATTTGGGAACTCGTCCCCATTACCTTAAGGTGTGAAGCCCATTGGTTGCAAATGGATATTTAAAACCAAGAGGGATTTGAAGGGTGATGTAGAAAGATATAAGGCGCGTCTTATTGCAAAAGGCTTCACTAGAAAGGAAGGCATTGATTATAATGAGACTTTCTCTCCAATTTCATCGAAAGACTCTTTCAGGATAATAATGGCATTAGTGGTACATTTTGACCTTAAGTTAAATTAGATGGATGTAAAGATTGCATTTCTCAATGGTGACATTGATGAGACAATTTATATGTTGCACCAAGATAACTTTGTGTCGGGAGATGTAAAGAATATGGTTTGCAAATTAAGGAAATCCATCTATGGGCTTAAGCAAGTGTTGAGTTTTTCGCAAGTGCACGGCTGTTGTAGTCTAGCTAATACAAGTGCGAGTTGATTCCACGGGAACTCGACTTGAAAGTAGAATTTACATAAACTTTAATTATCTAAAGTTGAAAAGAAATAACACTGTAGAAATAAACTAACAACAAGATAAAAATACAGACATAATAAGTTGGTGCAAATTACAGAATTTTAAGTTCCAAAAGTTAGATTATTAAACTAAATAAATAGTCTCAGATTACATCGTCCTTAGATGAACCAAACATGGATAAAATAGAACTGAAATAAATTGGGATACAACTGTCATTACATTAGGGACACAAATGTACTTATCTTTAAAGACTAAAGGGTAAAAGTGGAATCTTTCCATTTTAATTTAAATTTTTTTTCCTAGAAAAGAAAGAGGGCTGTGGAGAAAACAAAGTAGAGAAGAAGAAGATGTGGAGGAAGAGAAGGGGAGAAGGAGGAAAATGTAGGAAACCCGTGTCGGGTTTCCTCCTATTGGCTGGCTAGTGACGAGAATGACGCTAGGGAAGGAACGGAGGAGACTGGGGTAGCTAGGAAGATCAGAAGGATGGAGAAAAATGAGATCTAGGCAGTGGATTTTTACTGATGACGCCGATGCCTTGGTGTTATGCCACTGGCGTTAATGGGAGCTGAGTAGAGTAGAGATAGATGGGAAAAGACTTCGAGAGAGGGAGAGGGAGAGGGAGAGGGAGAGAAAGACTGAGAGAGAGAGAGAGAGAGAGAGAGAGAGAGAGAGCTGCCAGCCTATGGTGCTGCGGAATGAGAGAGATCAGATACGGGAAATGATAAACAGAGCTAGCCGATGAGGATAAGTTAGGTGAGGTCGGGTGATCTGGTCTATAGTTAAAGCTGGTGGAAAATGACAAGAGAGAGCAGAGGGGAAAGAGAAGAAGGGAGATGGAGGGTACGATTGGCTGGCTAGATAGAGAGAGAGATTGCAATGAAGAAGAGGGGTCCCTGTGCCGTGCATTCTAGGCGGAGCAAGAGAGCTCGGGTTTGGCTAGCTATAGGAAAAGAGAGTAGGGGAAAGAGCAAAGAAGATGGGGAAGAGAACTTGGGAGATCGATACTGTCTGCAATGGCCGGTGATGAGGGACAGGGACCGTGAGGGAGAAATGAACGGTGATGGGTACTGCTATGGAGCAGAGATTAGAGAAGGGGTTTCTGGGAAAAGAGAGAGGCAGATAGAGGGGTTGATGGGTCTGGCTCCTACGGTGATCCAGCCTAAAGGAAAGAAGGAAAGAGAAAAGGGAAGGGTGGTGGAGTCGAGGAGAGATAGTAGGTGATGGGGCAAACAGAGATGAGAGTGAGAGAGGGGGGAACATATTAAGAGACGGAGAGGAACGATCCTTCCATCTCTTTCTGTGAAGGGGAAGAAGAAAGAATGCCTGGCGAACTCCTTCTCTCCTAATTTGCCTATTACATATAGGAGACTGACTAATTTTTTTAGTCAATCGTGCAGCTTGCCCATTCCTTGCCCATCAACTCGTGCATGCATTAAAGATCTTCCAATATTGCATCTCCACTGTATATCATTGGACCCACGAAGATGACTTGATTTACATCATCTTAGTTAATCTGAAAAATAAAAGACTCTTTTAGAATCATTTAAATTACATATGTATTTAGTACTAATGACCATCTAATCATTAACTTTTCAAATCAACGGTTGGATGATTAATTAGAGCTAAGACTAATTTAAAATTATAAAATTATCTAATTAAATGATCTAACTAAATGGTAATTATGGGTTATTTTATGCAAAATTGGACACTTAACAGCAAGCTTCTCGTCAATGGTATTACAAATTCCATCAAGTTGTTATCTCATTTGGTTTTGAGATGAATGCGATTGATGATTGTGTATACCACAAGTTTAGCGGGAGTAAACACATATTCCTGGTTTTATATGTCGATGACATATTACTTGTCAGCACCTATATAGGCCTGTTGCACCAAACCAAGAGATTTCTATCAAAGAAATTTGAGATGAAAGATCTTAGGGATGCATCTTTTGTATTGGGAATCGAGATACATTGGGATCGCTCTAGGTGTATTCTTGGATTATGACAAAGGAGTTATATTGAAAAGGTACTTAAGAGATTTAGCATGCAAGATTGCAAACCAGGAGACACCCATGTTGCTAAGAGACACAAGTTCAGTTTCGAATAGTGCTCCAAGAATGATTTTGAAACTAAAGAAATGCAGAAGATTGTCTATGCTTCAGCAGTGGGGAGTCTGATGTATGCTCAGGTTTGTATGCGTCCAAATATTGCATACATTGTTGGGATGTTAGGCAGATATTTGAGCAATCCGGGAATGGATCATTGGAAAGCAGCCAAACGGGTCATGCAATATCTTTAGAGAACAAGACATTACATGCTCACATACAGGAGATCAGATAAGATAGAGATCATTGAGTATTCGGATTCTAACTTTACTAGATGCCAAGACAGTTGTAGATCCACTTCATGCTATATCTATCTCCTTGGTGGAGCTATCACCTGGAAGAATGCCAAGCAGATGCTCATTGCTTCTTCCACTATGGCAGCTAAGTTTATAACATGTTATAAGGCATCCAATCATGGAATATGGCTATGGAATTTTGTCATAGGGCTACAGATTGTGGATGGAATTGAAAGGCCACTTGAGATATTTTGTGACAATAAGTTAGCAGTTTTATATTCCAATAATAACAGGAGCTCGACGAAGTCAAAGCATATAGACATCAAGTTCCTAGTTGTTAAAGAAAGAGTTCAGAGTGGTGAAGTGTCTATAGATCATATTAACACAAACTCCATGATTGCGGATCTGCTTACTAAAGGGCTACCACCCAAGGTCTTTCATGGGCATACTGCTCATATGGGTGTTGTATCATTTGATGATATACCAGATTAGTGGCAATTTGTATTTAATCTATGTCGTTTGGTTATGTTAATATACATGACCATGGATGGATTTAGTTACGATATATGCAATGAAGATCACCTTAATCCTATATTAGCATAATTGATGGACGAGATTGTTCAGAGATATTTTGTAATAGCAAAATTTTTGAGTTCTTAAGGTTATAATTTGATATAAAATTATAAAATAATATATATATATATAGTCCAAGTGGGAGATTGTTAGATATTGGACGTATATGTGTGTGTGTGTGTGTGTGTGTATTGTATATTATATGCTATCATATGGGTTTGGCTTATAATTAAAGTTATCTAATAAGTTTAAGGTTAAATGGGCCATAGTCATATCAAAAGGTATGGTTTTATTATGTGTAGATGTCTAATCTCTAATTTTTATTTTATGATGGGCTAAAATTACAAATAAGGAAAGGAGATACTGTTATAAATGGTTACAGTCCCCAAATTGCACGCGTGATTCTTTTCTGATATCACATCATTAGAAAAGATGAAATATCATTCTCTAGGATGGTCATACACATCAATTTGGAAGATCAGGAACTGCAAAGCTCAAGGATCTCATCTGGACTCATGGATATAGGTACGCTTCTGCATTTAGTCTTTATTCTTGATGATTTTTGTGGAGGATCTTTTTGTGAAGGAATATTCATCAATAAAATATATTAAACAACAACAGCCTCACCATTGAATGATCTAATCGATTGGTCATGTTTAACTTACCCTTAGGTTACTTGAAACGATCATTCCCTTTGGATGCTTCTACCTACTAGCTTTTCTAGTTTGAATTTCAATGGTCAAGAATTTAAAATCTAGAACTAGATGCCACCTAGCTAAGCTTCACCTTTAGAGGATCTAATCCTTTCATCTTGTTTACTTTACCCTAATTAGGCTTTTTGTGAAAATTCATGTCCATTTGATGCTTTTACCTCCTAGTTTTCTTAGTTGAAAAATGCAAAGCTTAAGATTTAAAATTTCAAGAGAGAGAGAGAGAGAGAGAGAGAGAGAGAGAGAGAGAGAGAGAGAGAGAGAGAGAGAGAGAGAGAGAGAGAGAGAGAGAGAAAGAGAGAGAAATTCATCCCATTGGAATGCAACCTAGCTAGCCCCTATCCATCTAGGGTACATGAAGCACATACGTTATTTGCAGTATGAAGCAGCTTACAGAAAAATTAACAAGCTATTTGTTAATATCAATTTTACCCGAGCTAGCCAAATCTACGGCATTTTTTCCATCATCGGGCTAGATCGATTTTAATCATACTTGAGCAAAGCTAATTTTCATAAAAATCAGCCTAGATTATTAATAGTCATACTTGGGTTCATTGTTCGTGAATTCCATCTTGAGCTATACTTTTTCTTTTTCTTTTTTCCGTCTATTGCTAGTATAAATTGAAGGTTATATTTAGATTGAACTAGTGCAGAGGACTCATTCACAAAATGACCTGCAAAATGAATGGTTTGAACCATTGCAAGAGCAGGCCCCACATATACTTTTGCCCGCCACTGTCGTCTCTCCCTTTCTCTAGTCAAAGTAAAAGGTGGCCTATCATCTGCTATTTAAAAGCAAATGCTACGGTTTTTTAAGGGGGCTGCTTTGCATGAGGACGAGAAGAGATGCATAAATTTATGGCTGGTAGAGAGAGGAGGAAGAACCCATCAATGGCAGGTGTTCAACTTAGCCAATCTGTAAGAGAGAAAAAATGGCGGTTTTCCCTTTCATCCATGATTAAAGAAATGATCCAAGAAGAGCCAAAGAAATGGCAAGACCTACATTCTCTGCAAAATAGAAAGGAAGAATGTCCTCTGAATCAGAATGAAAGAATAGATAAGATGGAAAGGGAAAGGGAAAGGGAAGAGGAAGAGGGAGAGGAAGAGGAAGAGGAAGAACTATACAAAAAGTTAGAGCAGTTTGCTTTGGCATTTCTCATATTTATATGGCGCAATATAATTAGCCAAGACCATTGCACTCCAATTCTAGCTTCCTTAATCTGTTCAAGTAGTCTTCAAAATTTTCCACTTGCACTTTCAATGACTCAATTTAACTTCATCCTTTTATAGAGTCCACGCCAGCTGATTTATTTACACATATTTCAATAGTGTTGAGCTGATGGTCTTACTATTCACAATTCATAATCCAACTTTTCACCCATCTTGTTGCTACTTTGTATTTCCAAGCGAATCATCCACTAAATGAGATTTTTATGGCATTGCATTCTTCTTCTTAAAGTCTGGTGGTAAAGCATTTAAGGTCCATACACAACATAATGGTCTGGACTCTGGATCACCTGACCCCTAGTTGTTCTTTTTAGGTGGCCAGTACTGCAATATACGTAGGCCCAACAGATAAGTCTTTATATCAATGTGCCAAACCACTTCCTTTGCAATGATTGGTTGCAAGTAGAACCAGGAAAACAAATAAAAATCTGTTGAAATCCAGTTTTTAGTTCAAAATTCATGAATAGTGGATCTAGTAAATTTGATCTATAGATAAATACGGATCAAATCAATTCAATTCGTTAAATTTGTGATCTACAAGGGAATTTCCATTTAAAAGGATAATTTGGAAAATTAAATTAAAGAATCATATAGACTGCAGATGCTGACTTCTTTTCAAAGATCTAAACCATTAATTTTGTTTAGAATTTCCAAAATAGGTCACCCATAAAAAATCGTTGCATTTCGATGATCCTAACCATCTGTTTTTATTTCTTAAAAATAAACAATATCTCTAATTGTTACTTCTATAGCTTAAGCTATAAGAATCTAACATTCATGAAACTGGCAACCAGCCTATCTAAGCCATATAAATCTGTATTTTTTGTAAATAATAACTATCATTAACAACTCAACAGATTTTAGGGAGAGAGAGGCTGAAAAAGCCTATCTCAAAGAAAGTTGGCAGCTGCAAAATGAGAAGCTAAAAATAGGAGGATAAAACCATTTGACGCTGCAAGGAACTCCAGTAGTTGAAACCTACAAAACAAGAAGAAGTTGCAGAAGTAGAGGTGATAAAGCTTTGTATCATACTGTATAAATAGTCGAGAGAGACAGGTAAGTTGCTCATTGCATGAATCTAGTGAAAAGGAGCTAAAAAGTGGGGTTCACGCAGCAAAATTTTGCGATCTTAAACATGGATTCAAGCTCGAGACTCGAAACTGTCTGCCTCTTGGCCTTTCTGCTTGCAGGGTTGGCAAATGCTATCACTTCACACAAAGTTTTTAACGTGAAGGACTTTGGTCCAATTTCAGATGGCCAAACAGAGAGCACTCAGGTCAGTATCTTTGGCTTATATTTGTTTAGCTCTACGCTTTCTATATTCTGAAAGAAAGATCATTTACTTTACTAGTACATATTACGTATAGAAAATTAAGAATAAATATTTATCATTTTATTAATTGTAATCATTTATTTTTAGGCTCTATTGAGTGCTTGGAAAGAGGCGTGTGCATCAAATGGAATGAACAGGATATTAATCCCAGAAGGAGAATTTATGGTGGGTCCGGTGGTGTTGAAGGGCCCATGCAAGGGCACTATGGTATTTCAGCTAAAAGGGATAGTGAAGGCTCCTACTGATCTCAACAAGTTTGATTCGGATAGTTGGATTCATTTCCAATACATTGATGGATTGAAAGTCACAGGGCATGGAACGTTGGATGGTCAAGGAGCTTCAGCTTGGCCCCATAACGAATGCCACAAGTCTGTCCAATGCAAGCTTCTACCGACTGTAAGTTTTTCAAATTCCTAGGAAAGCCATTATAATTTTCTAACGTGTGAAGAATTAGATTATATTTTGAATCATTTCTCTCTCACTGCAACAGTCCCTTAGACTCAGCTTCGTCACAAATGCAATAATTATGCACATCTCATCAATCGATAGCAAGTTCTTCCACCTGAACATTTTTGAATCAAAGAATATCAAGCTCCATAACCTGAAGATTTCTGCACCCGGAGATAGCCCAAACACAGATGGAATCCACATAGGATGTTCTAGTGGCATCAAGATCTTTCGTTCTGAGATAGGTACTGGTGATGATTGCATCTCCATTGGACCAGGCAGCTCCGACATCACCATCTCTAATATTTTTTGTGGACCCGGACATGGAATCAGTGTTGGTAGCCTCGGCAAATACCCCAACGAAGAAGATGTAGTCTGATTGACTGTACAAAATTGCACCCTCACTGGCACCACTAATGGCTTGAGGGTTAAATCCTTTGCAGCCTCTCCACCAAGCTCTGCCTCCAACTTCACTTTCAAAGATATAATCATGAATAACATTTACAATCCAATCATCATAGATCAAGAGTACTGCCCATATGCTTCTTGCAATAAAGATGTACATCAACTGAGCTCCTAAAAGCTGTTTATTAGCAGCAAAACTCTCTCTCTCTCTCTCTCTCTCTCTCTCTCTCTCTCTCTCTCTCTCTCTCTCTCTCTCTCTCTCTCTCTCTCTCTCTCTCTCTCACACACACACACACACACACACACACACACACACACACACACACACACACAAGCATGCATGTGTATATATGTATTCCTACACTCTAAGTCACACACAAATATGTACATGTACATATGCATACCATTTATTTATGTGGAAATATTGTACTAATGGTCCCTTCTGAACCTGTTCCTAGAATCCATCACAAGTCAAGCTCAACGATATCACATTTGAAAACATTAAGGGTAGCTCAGCATCCCAAGTTGCAGTCAATATATTATGCAGCAAAGCTGTGCCATGTCAAGGCGTGGAGCTGCATGATATCGGATTGGAGTACAATGGAGAAGGAGGAGTTGCAACATCATCGTGTTTAAATGTCAATGGTCTTTCTTCTGGTCAACAGAATCCACCCTCTTGCTTGTAATTTAGTTAACTAATTGATTGTGTTAGTGTAAACAAGGCTCCTTCACTTTGAGCAATGAGCCTGTCGTTGTAACATGTTCTACCTCCACGAACACCTTCTTGCACAGGTGTGCATAGTTGTTTTGGTAAGGATATGTGTATCAGACTCACTGCCCCCCTAAAAGAAGAAAAAAAGAAGTATACGACTTAATGTCATACTTTGCATTTGCAGTATTGTGATACACATCAGCTGTTTCTTCTCAATGTATTCTTATGCATGGCTTGAGTTTTTATTGCAATTATGTTAGCTCTCTAACCTTGGAAACTTTGTTTATTATGTCCATATTACAACTCTCACAAATATGCGAGCATGTGCACAGAAAGAGAAAGAAAGCAACGGATAATGACTCTATTTATTATATAGTGTATGGACATGACTATGTATCTAGCTACTCCCACAAAGAAAGCATCAATAGGGAAATACAAAGCAAAGAAACTGAGAAACTTCATATCCAATTCATCTCAAGTCTGGCCTTTTGAAGTCACATTAGTTTTTTCTTTTAACATAATGGCTTCACTGCCATTTACATGAGCGCAAAATAATCTGAATTTTTTTGAAAATAAACAATAAAATCCCATATTGTAGTCAAATTTTTAAATAAATATCCTTACGGGTAAATCAAAATCTACTTATGATAGTTTGATATTTTAGCAAAGAAATTTGACAACCTCTTGAACCAAAGAGCTTTAGCTTCAGACACAATCCCTTATCAGCCTCCTAAAATCCTACTTCTGGTGGAAGATTCTTGGGTTCTAAAAGTGTTGTAAGGTTAATCAAAACAGAGATCCAAAACTAAATTAACCAGGGAAAGTTGAAACAATCAAGATGATGATGAAGATAATAGCGATGGATTCTATAGTCGAAATTGGATACTTTGTGAATAAAGAAGTAATTGTATTGATGCCTGAGGAGAGTTTGGTAAAGAAATTTTTGTAATTACATAAATCTGAAAGTGGGAGAAATATGATTGAGGACAATATAAGTGGGAATTTGGTTGAAGAAATTAAGATTGAGAAGAGTAAAAAGAGAAGTTTTTGAAGAAGTATCTGTTTTCTAATTGTGTGGTGAGATTTGCTATTGGATAGAAGTTGGGGAAGGGTCAAGATAAAGGGAGAAGGGAGCTTTTTTAAGTAGGAGGTGTTGAGGAGAGTGAGAGACTATATGGCCATTGCAAAATTTTGATTCAATAGTCAAAAGCTGCTACTTCTCTGTCTCCTCATAAAAATCAATGAAGCAGGGGGGGTTTCAGCCTATGAGGTCCTTCACATCGAACTTCAATGGTCAATATTTAAAAATCCAACAAGGAATGTCACCCAGCTAAGCCTCTGTTAGATACTTGGATGTATGTATATATGTATATTGTATTTTATATGCTATCATATGGTTTTGGCCTATAATTAAAGTGATCTAATAAGTTTAAGGTTAAATTGGCCATAATCACCTCAAAAGGTATGGTTTTATTATGTGTAGATATCTAATCTCTAACTTATATTTTATGATGGGCTAAAATTAGAAATAAGGAAAGGTGATACAGTTATAAATGGTTATAGTCCCCAAATTGTACGTATGATTCTTTTCTGACATCCCACCATCAGAAAAGAGGGAATACCATTCTCCAGGAAGGTCATATGCATCAGTTTGGAAAATCAGGAACAACAAAGCTCAAGGATCACATTCAGACTCATGGATTTAGGTATGCTTTCGCATCTAGTCTTTATTTTTCATGATTTTTGGGGAGGATCTTGGTGTGATGAAGGAATATTCATCAATAAAGTATATTAAACACCAACAAGTGGTATCAGAGCCTCTTCACATTAAATCATTGAGAAACACGTTTCTTAATATGTTTTTCTTATTATGTGATTGCTTAAAAGGTTCCTGAAGACAACAAATTGTTTTCCCATCTCTTATGGATTTAGATAGGAGATTTTTTAAGAGCTTAGGGTTTATCTTTGAAAATCGTGGTACAATAGAAAACCTATCATATAGACACTTCAAATGAATGATTTGAACCAATAAATGGATTTAGGAACCTTCAAAACCCTAGAAATGGCAAAAACAAAACAAAAATCAGGTTATTAGGGACCCCGGTCGGATCAAAACAAGATCAATGCCCGAGCTCATCGTCTCCATTGGACGATGTGCCCAAGATGCCATACGCAGAATGTGCTTGTGGGACGATGAGTGCAAATGCTCCGTTGCACACGTGCATGGAAAAAAAAGAAAACGCTACAGCAATGACACAAGCGGCGGTGTCGCCTGTTGAAGATTCAGGAAAGGCTATCGTCGACCGTGCAAAATGCTGGAACTTGGGGATGCACATGGCACATCTGCACCAAGCATCCTGGTGACGCTGAATGGTAATTACCATTCTTGCTTGGATTTTGATCCACACCGTTGAACGGAGTACTGAAATGGAAAAACTCCAATTCTGGGAGTTCTAGAAGCCCGATTTAAGATTCAGAAGGTCCGTTGGAAAGCTTTTGACTATGCAGATATGATTTTTGGCACTAAATTTTTTATCTGATCATACCTACCAAGGTTAAATTCATAAAATAGTGCCAAAATTGCTTGGATCGGGCCAATTAGAGGATGATCAGGCCCTGAAACTAGAATTAAATTGAATTCAAATCTTGGTACAAGTTTCTTTTGGATGTCTAATGTTTAAAATAAGTTGATTGAAACAACATGCTACCAAAGTAGCCCCTCTTGTGTAAATCAATTTATTTTTGAACATCAAGATGGTTGTGGGTATGTAATTCATGTGGATATTGATCAGCCCAAAGAAGGTCAATATTTGGCCGAATTACATGCACACCTATGCTAATAAATATGTGACAATTATTGGGTACTCCATATGAACAATAAGCAGGTCCAAAGAAAGGCTTATTGTTTGATAGGATTTATTGTCAATATTTGATTACTACCCTAAGAGTATCACTTACAAGTTAATATTTCTATGCAAAGACTAAATATTAATGTTGTGCTAGGTATCTTGTGATGGGCCCTACCATTATTTGAATTTAATTTAATTTAATTTTAAGTATGATATAGAACTTATGTGAGCTTGTTGTTTTGTTCTATTTTCAGTTAATGCATCTACTTCTATTATATCTGCCAACATCAGTTCTATTCCCATGTTGAATGGGACCAACTTTAAGGAATGCAAAGAGAACGTCATGATCATTTTTGGCTACATGGATCTGGACCTTGCCCTAAGGATTGAATAAACCACTGCTCTTACGCATAAAAGTTCCATTGAGGAAAAATGGGACTTTGATAAGTAGATCATTCAAATCGCACGAGTCTTATGATCATGAAGCGTGGAAGTCCAGAAACCTTCAGGGGTGCTATGTTTGAAAAGGTAACTACTGCCAAGGACTTCCTTAAGGAAATTGAAAAGTGTTTTACTAAAAATGAGAAGGCTGAAATAAGTACAATTCTGTCGAACTTGATTTCAATAAAGTATAAAGGAAAAGGCAACATCAGGGAGTACATCATGGAGATGTCTCATCTTGCTTCAAAATTAAAGGCATTAGAGTTAGAGCTGTCTGAGCATTTGCTCATGCATTTAATTTTGATTTCTCTTCATGCACAATTCAGTCAATTTAAGGTCAGTTATAATTGCCGAAAGGACAAATGGTCTCTTAATGAGCTCATTTCTCATTGTTTGCAAGAAGTGGAAAGGCTGAAGCAAGAAAAGACTAAAAGTGCTCACTTGGCAAGTACCTTTAAGGACAGAAACAAGAAAAGGAATAAGGGTAAAGAAGCCGCACGTGGTTCACCTCAAAAGAAACAGCAAAAGAAACAAACCAAGGTATTTGGCTGTTACTTTTGCAAGAATCGTGGATACATAAAGAAAGACTATACCAAATATCATGCTTGGCGTGCAAAGAAAGGTACACTTCTCACTTTGGTTTATTCTGAGATTAATTTAGCTTTTGGTGCCTAGACACACTTGGTGGATAGATTCTGATGCTACTACTCACATAAGTATGTCTATGCAAGGTTGTTTGAGTTGCTAAAAGCCAAATGATGTTGAAAGATTCATCTATGTGGGTGATGGCAAATCAGTGGAGGTTAAGGTGATAGGGACATTTAGGTTATTATTAAAGATTGGATACTATTTGGATTTAAAAGAGACATATGTTGTACCATATTTGAGACGAAATTTGGTTTCTATTGCTCTTTTAGACAAATTTGGTTATTGTTGTTCATTTGGAAATGATTAATTTATTCTCTTTCTGAATTCCAATATTGTTGGTGCTGGTTCTTTGTCTTTTTATGAGAACCTCTATTTGTTTGATACTATTGCCTCTTTTAATGAAACCTTGCATGTGAGTTCATGTGGTATAAAGCGCAAAATAACCAATGAGAATTTTGCTTCACTCTGGTACAAGCGTTTAGGGCATATATCTAAACAAAGAATTAAAAGACTTGTGTCAGATGAATTTCTTGATCCCCTTGATTTGTCAGACTTTTAAGTATGTATTAAGTGCATTATGAGGAAACAGACAAATATGAGGAGATTAGGTGTCAATAGATCTTCAGACGTCTTAGAACTAAAACATATGAATATTTGTGGGTCATTTCCTATGGCTTCATGGAATGGTTAACAATATTTTATTACGTTCATTGACGATTTTCTCATGTTATGGCTACCTTTATCTCATTCATGAGAAGTCTCAATCATTGGACGTGTTTAAGGCATTTAGTGCATAAGTTGAGAACTAACTTGGCAAGAGCATTAAGGCTGTCAGATTTGACTATGGTGGTGAATACTACGGCAGATATGATGAATCAGGTGAACAACGTCCATGGCCATTTTTCAAATTCCTAGAGGAATGAGGTATCGTTCCACATTACACCATGCCGGGAACTCTTAGCATGAATGGTGTTGCTGAGAGATGAAACAGAACATTAAAGGACATGGTAAGGAGTATGATTAGTCATACTACCTTACCAGACTCACTCTGAGGAGAGACACTCAAAACTACAGCTTACATCCTTAACAGAGTTCCAACTAAGACAGTGACTAAAACCCCTTATGAATTATGGACGGGCAAGAAGCCCAGTATAAAGCATTTACACATTTGGGGTTGTCCAGTTGAGGCAAGGCCTTATAGGCCAAATAAAAAGAAACTAGACTCAAGAACAGTCAGCATGACACACCCCACCCACCGTGGGGTCCACAGTAACAATATTGTCAGCTTTGGGCCCACTGGGTCCGCACGGCTTTGTTCTCACCCCGGCTTCCCAGGGTAAAACGCGTTGCCTTGCCGGCTCAGGCACCGTGAGGTACCATGGCCTTGTGAGGGGTGGCGAAGCGGAGAAGGCCGAGGGGGCGACGGTTGAGAGTTAGTCCCATACCGCCTGGAGAGGGGAGCTGGGCTGGGTGATAAGGAGTGGGAACACTCCTCACAGTAACAACGCGTTTTACCCTGGGAAGCTGGGGTGAGAACAAAGCCGTGCGGACCTAGTGGGCCCAAAGCGGACAATATTATTACTGTGGACCCCACGGTGGGTGGGGTGTGTCAATTTGGTATCAGAGCCAGTCTCCTCGGTCACACGAGGGCGTGTGTCCCCTAAGGGGGAGAGATCTAGCCTTGCCGGCTCAGGCACCGTGAGGTACCATGGCCTTGTGAGGGGTGGCAAAGCGGAGAAGGCCGAGGGGGCGACGGTTGAGAGTTAGTCCCATACCGCCTGGAGAGGGGAGCTGGGCTGGGTGATAAGGAGTGGGAACACTCCTCACAGTAACAACGCGTTTTACCCTGGGAAGCCGGGGTGAGAACAAAGCCGTGCGGACCCAGTGGGCCCAAAGCGGACAATATTGTTACTGTGGACCCCACGGTGGGTGGGGTGTGTCAATTTGGTATCAGAGCCAGTCTCCTCGTGGTGATGGGTGGCTAACCGCATGCGTGCCTCGGTCACACGAGAGCGTGTGTCCCCTAAGGGGGAGAGATCTAGCCTTGCCGGCTCAGGCACCGTGAGGTACCATGGCCTTGTGAGGGGTGGCGAAGCGGAGAAGGTCGAGGGGGCGACGGTTGAGAGTTAGTCCCATACCGCCTGGAGAGGGGAGCTGGGCTGGGTGATAAGGAGTGGGAACACTCCTCACAGTAACAACGCGTTTTACCCTGGGAAGCTGGGGTGAGAACAAAGCCGTGCGGACCTAGTGGGCCCAAAGCGGACAATATTGTTACTGTGGACCCCACGGTGGGTGGGGTGTGTCACAGCAGCTATTTTGTTGGGTACTTTGAACGGTTTCGGGGGTACAAATTTTATGATCCCACTACCAAGTCCTTTTATGAGGTGGAAAATGCTCAGTTCTTTGAGGATATTGAGTTTGGGGGAGAGATAATGTTAAAGACTTTATCTTTAAAGAGGAATCTGTTTCTCTTCCTATGATTGTTATTGACAATGATTAGGCTCATATTCCTAATGTTGTTCAAGAAGCAATACCAGAACCATAAGACAATGTTGAAAATCTCTTTAATGAAGGTCTACAGGTTATTCATGGAGAACAAACTCAACAACCTTAAGAACAGATGCCATTAAGGAGATCCACTAGAGAAAGGAGAAGTGTGATTTCTAATGATTATAACATATTTCTCTAAAAACATGAGGATAACATTGGATTGGTAGAAGATTATCCTATCAACTTTTATCAAGTCATGCAAAGTACTAATTCTAAAAAGTGGATTAATGCCATGAATGAAGAGATTAAGTCCATGGAAGATAATGATGTTTGGGAACTCATCCCATTAACTTAAGGTGCGAAGCTGATTGGCTGCAAATGGATATTTAAAATCATGAGGGGTTCGAAGGGTGATGTAGAGAGATATAAGGCACATCTTGTTGCAAAAGGCTTCACTAGAAAGGAAGGCATTGATTATAATGAGACTTTTTCTTCGGTTTCATCAAAAGATTCTTTCAGGACAATAATGGCATTAGTGGTACATTTTGACCTTAAGTTACATCAGATGGATGTAAAGATTGCGTTTCTCAATGGTGACATTGATGAGACAATTTATATGTTGTTGTCATACCCATGCCCTAAATAGTGGATTAAAATGTAAAAATCAAGAACACTAGAAATCAATGATGCAAAGTCATTCATTAGATTGTGCTCAAGAGAGCTTTCCAATGACACAAAGAATGCGCGAAACGGAGATCGGGAGCGATAGACCCAGGGATTTTACCATTGAGGTAGAGGAGGTCTAGATTGATAATGGCACCCCCCTCTAATGCGTGTAAGCCAAGGGGCCACGTGGGAGGAGCTCTACACACGGGAGTGGAACTCACCGCATGGAGCTCTACTCCCACGCGTCTGCAACACAGGGAAGAGGGAGCCAAAGCCGGCAACCCTCTCCCCTCTCCCTTTATTTTCCCAGCAACCCTTTTCCCTGGTTCTCCCTCTCCTTCGAACGAGCATCACCAACATAGGAACCAGGTCGTTCCTACTTCTCAGGCGAATGGAATCACCTCACCCGTGATTCTATCTTTTCGCCGGATTTCCTCTCCATCGACGACTCGCGCACCAACGAAGGTTAGGGGTAAGTCTTCTCCTCCACTCCCCTTCTCCCCTTGTTTCCATTTCCTTCTCCATTCCCCATTTCTCCTCCATTTTTCGACGAATTGGACGGTGAGAAACACCGTCGGATTCTGGAAACACAGTAAAAGGAACGATTTTGGATTGAAAATCCAACCATTCATGTTGTCCCTTAAACGTTTCTGAGTGAAACTCCTTTGGTTTCACAAAGATCCGGTAAGAAACAACATAAAAAATTGCAAAAATCAGCACATAGGGTAAGTTCAAAAACCCTTGAAAAATCTACAAAAAATGATAATTTTAACAAAAATCAAAAGGGGAAAACATTAGAAAACAAAAATTCAAGAAATTTCAAGCATTCCCATTAAATTTGCTGAAAAATGACGTCACCTGTGTCTCTGGCGACGGCGACCCCTAAAAAATGTGAAAAATGAAAAATTTTCAGATATGGACAAATCGCGTGTAATCTTTTTATCCACGAAGATGGATTGTTGATTGGGAATTGATTGGTTCACAAAATTGTGATCACAAGCTTGGTTATGCATAGGAAAAATTTTAGACCTTAACATTCGACCATTAAAAATGTGATCGAGAGGTAAATTCAGGTCAAATATAACTCCAAGTAACCATTGGTGATGAATTATCATAGAAATGACTAACCAATTATGAATAAATTGATGGGAGATCCCATCTGGCTGTCCAATATTCAATCAACGAATATTGAAGGTCAGGAAAGGATATCAGACCATGAATTATGGCTAAAAGCTTTGAATTGTGAAATAACCTACCTAAAATATTGGAAATTGAAACTTCTAGAGGCACGTGCTTGATCTAGACCATCGATATAAGACCAGTGGTGATGATCCAATTGGATAGCGACCAATTGGTGTACAAATCCTTGATCTAGATATATGAGGTTAGATTAAGAACATGGTGGATGTAGAACTAGAAGTGATTATAGAAAATGGCATAAAATTCTGAAATTTACTTAGAACTTATATTTGTTGCAGAGGTTTGAGAGCAGTGTGAACGGTTTTAGTCGTAGAACTTTGAGTTGTACTTTAAGAGCAAGTAAGGACCCTGAACCCTTGCATTCCTTAAATTCTTGTTGATCTGTTTTCTTGAAATTGACCTTGTGAATGTGTAAAATGAATATTTTGTTACCTTGGTTGAATGGATGATAGAAATTGTAATTTCTTATCGAAATGGTCATGTTATAGTCCAATTTACTATGCTTAACTGCTATAATGATGCAAACTGTTATAAAATGGTCAAGCCCAAGATAGTAAGCCCTGAGGGCCACCTGGTAAGCTATGATGACGCCTTCCAAGATGGTAAATCTTGAGGGAAAGGGCTACCTGGTCGCTGGCGACTAAGGTGAAGTCACCTAAGATGGTAAATCCTGAGGAATGGACTGTCAGGTATTGAGCCTCCTGAGATGGTAAACCTTGAGGGAAAGGGCTGCTTGGTTCTTTGGAATCATGGTGGAGCCGCCTAAGATGGTAAACCTTGAGGGATGAGCTGTCAGGTATTGAGCCTCCCAAGATGGTAATTTCTGAGGGAAAAGGCTGCCTGGTCTTTTAGGATCACAGTGGAACCACCCAAGATGGTAAGGATGAGCTAGCATATTGAGTTACTCAAGATGGTAAACCCTGAGGGAAAGGGCTGCCTGGTTGATTTCGACTAAGGTGGAGCCACCCAAGATGGTAAATCCTAAGGAAACCTGACTTTGGCGCTGCCCAAGATGGTAAATCCTGAGGGTCTGGCTGCCTTAATAATGATACTCATAGTGGGCCGCCCAAGATGGTAATCCTTGAGGGAGATGACTATTGGATCCTGGTATAATGCTAGGCATGTTTAATATTACTGAGGAAAATCATTAATGAGTATGCAGCTTTGTTGGATGTAACGCTTATGAATTGCATTTAACTTTAGAATGAGGTTCATGACTTAGTCACTCTTCTATTGAATGTCCTGTGGTTGGACACAAATGGGAAATCCTTATGGGGTGTGCTTGTTTGCATGCGATGACTGTTGCGTCATATTTGAATTTGGAAAAAAACTGTAATTCTGCTCTAATACCCATGGGCCTTACTTGATAGCACATGCTAACTACGTTGTATATGACTAGTTAAAATGGAAATGAATGCTCATGTTATATTAAATGTTTTTTTAAGGGTAGCAACAAGAATGTCTGGATATGCATGGGTTTAGTTCTTTTCCCTTACTGGGCTTCGCAACTCACTGTATTATTTTGCAGGTACCAGTCAAGCCGAGAAGAGAAAGGGGTTTGAATGAAATGAAGAAAGCTTGATTGAAGATGTAACATTTTGAATTGTATATATATGTATATATGTGCTGACATTGCATACGAGTCATATCTCATTTTTTACCATGATCCTTATGCATCCTATGGGTTTTATTTTCTTTGATAGGACATGTATGAGACCCACTTAAATTCCTGGTGGGTAAGCAGGTGTTAGTAATGCATCATGATAGATAGTATGGAGACGGAGTCTCCCTTAAAGGATTTATAATTGTTGTGTTGTCTATCAGGTGAACCGCATAGTATGTGTTAAATGCATAAGTTTGAAAAACAGGGGAGACTTTGCCAAAATTTCGGTAGGACTCGGTTGTTAAAGGAGAAAAATATTTTATTAGTAAACTGTGACTTGCACAGGACAAGAGCACCTAGCTCTCTCAACACTTCTGCTGTGATATAAATTATGAAAAAAAAGAAGCAAGGCCACATAGGCCTAGCTCGGCTAATCGTTAGGCTTGATTAAGCCTAATCGTGGCCTCGGGGATTGGGGTCTTGACAGTTGCAACCAAAAAACTTTGTGTCGGGAGGTTCAAAGAATATGGTTTGCAAATTAAGAAAACTGTCCGGGTCAATTCCACGATGACTCGACTTGAAAGTGCATTTTACATAAACTTTAATTATCTAAAGTTGGAAGAAATAACATTGCAAAAATAAACTAACAATGAGATAAAAATACAGACATAATAAGTTGGTGCAAATTACAGAATTTTGAGCTCCAAAAGTCAGATTATTAAACTAAATAAACATTCTCAGATTATATTGTCCTCGGATGAACCAAACATGGATAAAATATAACTGAAATAAAATGGGATACAACTGTCATTACATTTGGGACACAAATGTACTTATCTTTAAAGACTAACGAATAAAAGTAGAATCTTTCCATTTAATTTTTTTTTTTTTTTACCAAGAAAAGAAAGAGGGCTGCGGAGAAAACAAAGCAGAGAAGAAGAGGAAGATGGGGGAGAAGAGAAGGGGAGAAGGAGGAAAATGTAGGAAACCCGTGTCAGGTTTCCTCCTATTGGCAGGTTGGTGACGAGAATGACACCGGAGAAGGAAGAGAGGAGACTGGGGTAGCTGGGAAGACCGGAAGGAGGGAGGAAAATGGGATCTAGGCAGTGAAGTTTTGCTGATGACGCCAGTGCCTTGGTGCTATGCCATTGGCGTTAATGGGAGCTGAGTAGAGTGGAGATAGATGGGAAAAGACTTCGTGAGAGAGAGAGAGAGAGAGAGAGAGAGAGAGAGAGAGAGAGAGAGAGAGAGAGAGAGAGAGAGAGAGAGAGAGAGAGAGAGAGAGAGAGAGAGAGTGAGAGAGAGAGAGAGAGAGAGAGAGAGAGGTTCTTGTGCCGTGCATTCCAGGTGGAGCGAGAGAGCTCTGGTTTGGCTAGCTATAGGAAAAGAGAGCAGGGGAAAGAGCAAAGAAGATGGGGAGGAGAACTTGGGAGACCGGTACTGTCTGCCATGGTTGGTGATGAGGGACAGGGACCATGAGGGAGAAATGAATGGTGATGGGTTCTGCTATGGAGCAGAGATCGGAGAAGGAGTTTACGAAAAAGAGAGAGTTGATCGAGGGGTTGATGGGTCTGCCTCCTATGGTGATCTAGCCTAAAGGAAAGAAGAAAAGAGAAAAGGGAAGGGTGGTGGAGCAGAGGAGAGATAGTAGGTGATGGGGCAAATAGAGACGAGAGTGAGAGAGGGGGGAATGGACAGAGAGACGGCAAGGAACAATCCTTTCATCTCTTTCTGTGAAGGGGAAGAAGAAAGAATGCTTGGCCATCCCCTTCTCTGCTAATTTGCTTGTTACATATAGGAGACCGACTAATTTTTTTAGTCAATAGCGCAGCTTGCCCATGTGGTGGCTTCCATGCTTCATGTAGTTAGCCCATACTTGTGTTACCTGCCATGCAGTGGTGCCATGTGATGGTGCCATGTAATGGTTGCATGCATTGAAGATGTTCCAATATTGCATTTCTAACGTATATCATTGGGCCCACAAAGATGACTTGGTTTACATCATCCTGGTTAATCTGAAAAATAAAAGATTATTTTAGAATCATTTAAATTACATATGTATTTAGTTCTAATGATCATCTAATCATTAACTTTTCAAATCAATGGTTAGATGATTGATTAGAGTTAAGATTTATTTAAAATTATAAAATTATTCAATTAAATGATCTAACTAAATGCTAATTATGGGTTATTTTATGCAAAATTGGACACTTCACAGCAAGCTTCTCGTCAATGGTATTACAAATTCCATCAAGTTGTTATCTCATTCAGTTTTGAGATGAATGTGGTTGATGATTGTGTATACCACAAGTTCAATGGGAGTAAACACATATTCTTGGTTTTATATGTCGATGACATATTACTTGTCAGCAATGATATAGGCTTGTTACACCAAACCAAGAGATTTTTATCAAAGAAATTTGAGATGAAAGTTCTTGGGAACGCATCTTTTGTATTGGGAATCCAGGTACATCGGAATCACTCCGGGGTATTATTAGATTATTACAAAAGAGCTATATCGAAAAGGTGCTTAAGAGATTTGGCATGCAAGATTGCAAACTAGGAGACACACCTGTTGCTAAGGAAGACAAGTTCAGTCGAGAATAGTGCCCCAAGAATGATTTTGAAATTAAAAAAATGCAGAAGATTCCCTATGCTTCAATAGTGGGGAGTATGATGTATGCTTAGGTTTGTACACGTCCAAATATTGCGTACATTGTTAGGATGTTAGGCAAATATTTGGGCAATCCAGGAATGGATCATTGGAAAGTAGCCTAACAGATCATGTAGTATCTTCAGAGAACAAGATATTACATGCTCACATATTGGAGGTAGGATAAGGTAGAGATCATTGAGTATTGGGATTCCAACTTTGTTGGATGCCAAGACAGTCATAGATCCACTTCAGGCTATTTTTGTCTACTTAGTGGAGGAGTTATCTCTTGGAAGAGTGCTAAGTAGATGCTCATTGCTTCTTCCACTATGGTAGCTGAGTTTATAACATGTTATAAGGCATCCAATCATAGAATATGGCTGTGAAATTTTGTCACAGGACTACGAATTGTGGATGGAATTGAAAGGTCACTTAAGATATTTTGTGACAATAAGTTAGCAGTTTTATATTCCAACAATAATAGGAGCTCGACAAAGTCAAAGCATATAGACATTAAGTTCCTAGTTGTTAAAGAAAGAGTTCAGAGTGGTCAAGTGTCTATAGAGCATATTGGCACAAACTCCATTATTGCGGATCCACTTACTAAGGGGCTACCACCCAAGGTCTTTCATAGGCATATTGCTTGTATGGGTGTTGTATCATTTGATGATATACTGGATTAGTGGCAGTTTGTATTTATATACCTTTTTGTTTTAGACACATCTTGTGCTTATGGATATTTTCTGCAGAAATAAAGTATTCAATTCTATTTTTTCACTCTGATTTGGTTTTAATATGATCTCATAAGGAATAAAGATGGACAAGTTGGAAATAGGCATGCTTAGATCACATTACATGTAATTTCCATGCTACACATCCATACTTGATCTATGTCATTTGGTTATGTTAATATACGTGACCATGGATGGATTTAGTTACAATATATGTAACGAAGATCACCTTGATCCTATATTAGCATAATTGATGGACAAGATTTTTTGGAGATATTTTGTGATAGCAAAATTTTTGAGTTCTTAAGGTTATAACTTGATATACAATTATAAAGTAATATATATATATATATATATATATAGTCCAGGTGGGAGATTGTTAGATATTGGATGTATGTGTGTGTTGTATATTGTATGATATCATATGAGTTTGGCCTATAATTAAAGTGATCTAATAAGTTTAAGATTAAATGAGCCATAATCATATC
The DNA here is from genome assembly GCA_035236585.1 of Warburgia ugandensis. Lineage (NCBI taxonomy): Eukaryota > Viridiplantae > Streptophyta > Magnoliopsida > Canellales > Canellaceae > Warburgia > Warburgia ugandensis. The sequence goes on along the minus strand of CP141137.1, from coordinate 57,502,374 downwards.
AAAAGGTATGGTGGTATTATGTGTAGATACTTAATCTCTAATTTGTATTTTATGATGGCCTAAAATTAGAAGTAAGGAAAGGAGATATAGCTATAAATGGTTATGGTCCCCTAATTGTATGTGTGATTCTTTTTTGATATCCCGTTATTAGAAAAGAGGAAATATCATTCTCTAGGAAGGTCATACGCATCAGTTTGGAAGACCAGGAATCGCAACGCTCAAGGATCGCATCTTGACTCATGGATACAGGTGCGCCTATGCATCTAGTCTTAATTCTTAATGATTTTTGGGAGGATCTTTGTGTGATGAAGGAATATTCATCAATAAAGTATATTAAACACCAGCAACCTCACCTTTGAATGATCTCATCAAATGATCATGTTTGACTTACCCTTAGGTTACTTGGAACGATCATTCCCTTTGGTTGCTTATTCCCTTTGGATGCTTCTACATGCTAACTTTTCTAGTTTGAATTTCAATGGTCAAGAATTTAAAATCTAGAATGAGATGCCACCTAGCTAAGCTTCACCTTTAGAGGATCTAACCCTTTCATCTTGTTTACTTACCTTATTTAATCTTTTTGTGAAAATTCATGTTCATTTGATGCTTTTACTTACTAGTTTTCTTAGTTGAAAAATGCAAAGCTTAAGATTTAAAAATTCAAGAGAGAGAGAGAGAGAGAGAGAGAGAGAGAGAGAGAGAGAGAGAGAGAGAGAGAGAGAGAGAGAGAGAGAGAGAGAGAGAGAGAGAGAGAGAGAGAAATTCATCCCATTGGAATGCAACCTAGCTAGCCCCTATCCCTCTATGGTACATGAAGCAGATGCGTTGTTTGTAGTATGAAGCAACTTACAAAAAAATTAACAAGCTATTTGTTAATATCAATTTTACTAGAGCTAGCCAAATCTAAGGCATTTTTTCCATCATCATTTTAATCATACTTAAGCAAAGCTAATTTTCATAAAAGTCAGCCTAGATTATTAGTTGTAGTCATACTTGGGCTCATTGTTCGTGAATTCCATCTTAAGCTATAGTTCTTCTTCTTTTTTTTCTGTCTATTGCTAGTGTAAATTGAAGGTTATATTTAAATTGAAGAAAAAATAAGGGGGAGTTGTTCTTTTCTCAAGTTGCAAGAGTTTGAGAAAATGGAAGTCAGGCATCCCAAATTGATATCCCCATCCATTTTCAAACAAACAAAAATTTATATATAAACTCATTTTAAGTAAGATTATATTTACTTAATAGACCTTAGAAACTATTTCTATCGATATCAAATAAGAAGCTATTTGCATGGGAGGTGTCCTAAAAGCAATTTATTTTCACACATGTTTTCAATAATAAGCCATTTACATTGTGGATCCTAAAAGTTATTTATTTTTATGCAAGTTTTCAAATAAGAATCTATTTACATGGTAAACCATAAAAGCTACTTATTTTCCCACATATTTTCAAATAGGAAATTATTTCACAAGTGGGCCCTAGAAGTTATCGAAGTCTATTACTTTAGGCCCATTGATTTCACAAGAATTGGGCATAAAGGTACATTATTTTAATATCAATATATTTATATAAAATTTTAGTCAAACATATTCCAACTTGCCCTAGCTTATCATAATATCTGACAAAATCTAATTGGCTCAAGTCAGGTAAACTCAGGCTAGATCGGGTAAAAACAAGATTTTGAACTAAAAATTTTGCTATATTAGGCTAGCTTTGATCAAACTAAGAATGGGCAAACTCAGACCAAATCAAGTAACCTCAAACTCAACTAACACCAACTAACATTCTTTCCCTACTACTTTTTCGTTGCTTCTATTGTAAATTACTCATCTTTCTTTTCTAGTATAAGTTAATAGAAGGATCAAAATAAATCATACAATTAATGTGATCCTAATATTAATTGTGCAGGCTCTATCTTAGATAACATGGGCAAACGAATCTTCTAAAATGGACGATTCGATACACAAAATAGATCTATGGCTTGGAAAGCAAAAGTTAGGATGATAAAGAAGTAGAATTCTTATACAATGGGCGCATTTCCTCTTGGAAAATATGTTAGGGATCAATGATACACCTGATTCTCACTTTGTTCAAGAGTCCACTCCATCTAAGGCCATGCTACAGACGAACCAAGCACAAAGATTTTGGATCCATTTATACAACAATAGATTTAACTTTTGGTCTTTATGCAAACGTTTAGAAATTGAAACACCAAACGTCCGCTCACCATCCTTATATACAAAAGCTTAAGACTAGCTCAACAGTGAAGAACTAGTGCAGAGGACTCATTCACACAATGACCTGCAAAATGAATGGTTTGAACCATCACAAGAGCAGGCCCCACATATACTTTTGCCCACCACTATCGTCTCTCCCTTTCTCTAGTTAAAGTAAAAGGTGGCCTATCATTTGCTATTTAAAAGAGAATGCTACAGTTTTTTAAGGGGGCTGCTTTGCATGAGGACGAGAAGAGATGCATAAATTTATGGCTGGTAGAGAGAGGAGGAAGAACCCATCAATGGCAGGTGTTCAACTTAGCCAATCTGTAAGAGAGAAAAAATGGCGGTTTTCCCTTTCATCCATGATTAAAGAAATGATCCAAGAAGATCTAAAGAAATGGCAAGACCTACGTTCTCTGCAAAATATAAAGGAAGAATGTCCTCTGAATCAGAATGAAAGAATAGATAAGATGGAAAGGGAAAGGGAAAGGGAGAGGGAAGAGGAAGAGGGAGAGGAAGAGGAAGAGGAAGAGGAAGAACTATACAAAAAGTTAGAGCAGTTTGCTTTGGCATTTCTCATATTTATATGGCGCAATATAATTAGCCAAGGCCATTGCACTCCAATTCTAGCTTAATCTGCTCAAGTAGTCTTCAAAATTTTCCACTTGCACTTTCAACTCAATTTTGATTTGATAGTCAAAAGCTGCTACTTCTCTCTGTCTCCTCATAAAAATCAATGAAGCAGGAGGGGTTTCGGCCTTTGAGGTCCTTCACATAGAAAATAAATGGTTAGTATTTAAAAATCCAAAAAGGAATGTCACCTCGCTAAACCTCTTTTAGATACTGGACGTATAGGAGACCAACTAATTTTTTTTGTCAATCATGCAGCTTGTCCATTCCTTGCCCATCAACTTGTGCATGCATTAAAGATCTTCCAATATTGCATCTCGACTGTATATCATTGGGCCCACTAAGATGACTTAATTTACATCATCTTGGTTAACCTAAAAAACAAAAGACTGTTTTAGAATCATTTAAATTACATATGTATTTAGGTCTAATGATCATCTAATCATTAACTTTTCAAATCAACGGTTGGATGATCGATTAGAGGTAAGATTAATTTAAAATTATAAAATTATCCAATTAAATGATCTAACTAAATGGTAATTATGGGTTATTTTATGCAAAATTGGACACTTAACAGCAAGCTTCTCGTCAATGGTATTACAAATTCCATTAAGTTGTTATCTCATTCAGTTTTGAGATGAATGCGATTGATGATTGTGTATACCACAAGTTCAGCGGGAGTAAACACATATTCCTAGTTTCATATGTCGATGACATATTACTTGCCAACAACGATATAGGCTTGTTGCTCCAAACCAAGAGATTTCTATCAAAGAAATTTGAGATGAAAGATCTTGGGAATGCATCTTTTGTATTGGGAATCCAGATACATTGGGATCGCTCTCGGTGTATTCTTGGATTATCACAAAGGAGTTATATCGAAAAGGTATTTAAGAGATTTAGCATGCAAGATTGCAAACCAGGAGTCACCCATGTTGCCAAGAGAGACAAGTTCAATCTCGAACAGTGCCCCAAGAATGATTTTGAAACTAAAGAAATGCAGAAGATTCCCTATGCTTCAGCAGTGGGGAGTCTGATGTATGCTCAGGTTTTTACGCGTCCGAATATTGCATACATTGTTGGGATGTTAGGCAAATATTTGAGCAATCCAGGAATGGATCATTGGAAAGCAGCCAAATGGGTCATGCAATATCTTCAGAGAACAAGACATTACATTCTGACATACAAGAGGTCGGATAAGATAGAGATCATTGAATATTCAGATTCGAACTTTGCTAGATGCCAAGATAGTCGTAGATCCACTTCAGTCTATATCTATTTCCTTGGTGGAGCTATCTCCTGGAAGAGTGCTAAGCAGATGCTCATTGCTTCTTCCACCATGGCAGCTAAGTTTATAACATGTTATGAGGCATCCAATCATGGAATATGGCTGTAGAATTTTGTCACAGGACTACAAATTATGGAGGGAATTGAAAGGCCACTTAAGATATTTTATGACAATAAGTTAGCAATTTTATATTCCTACAATAATAGGAGCTCGACGAAGTCAAAGCATATAGACATCAAGTTCCTAGTTGTAAAAGAAAGAGTTTAAAGTGATCAAGTGTCCATAGAGCATATTGGAACAAACTCCATGGTTGTGGATCTGCTTACTAAGGGGCTACCACCCAAGGTCTTTCATAGGCATACTACTCATATGGGTGTTGTATCATTTGATGATATAACGGATTAGTGGCAGTTTGTACTTACATGCCTTTCTGTTTTAGACACATCTTGTACTTATGGATATTTTCTACAGAAATAAAGTATTCAATTCTATTTTTTCACTCTGATTTGGTTTTAATATGATCTCATAAGGAATAAAGATGAACAAGTTGGAAATAGGCATGCTTAGATCACATTACATGTAATTTCCATGTTACACATCCATACTTGATCTATGTCGTTTGGTTATGTTAATATACGTGACCATGGATGGATTTAGTCACGATATATGTAATGAAGATCACGTTAATCCTATATTAGCATAATTGATGTATGAGATTGTTCGGGGATATTTTGTGATAGCAAAATTTTTGAGTTCTTAAGGTTATAATTTGATATACAATTATAAAGTTATATATATATATATATAGTCTAAGTGGGAGATTGTTAGATATTGGAAGTATGTGTGTGTGTGTGTGTGCATATATATTATATATTATATGCTATCATATGGGTTTGGCCTATAATTAAAGTTATCTAATAAGTTTTAAGGTTAAATGGGCCATAGTCATATCAACGGGTATGGTTTTATTATGTGTAGATACATAATCTCTAATTTCTATTTTATGGTGGGCTAAAATTGGAAATAAGGAAAGGGGATACTGTTATAAATGGTTACGGTCCCCAAATTATACGTGTGATTATTTTCTGATATCACATCATTAGAAAAGATGAAATACCATTCTCTAGGAAGGTCATGCACATCAATTTGGAAGATCAGGAACCGCAAAGCTCAAAAATCACATCCGGACTCATGGATACAGGTACGCTTACGCATCTAGTCTTTATTCTTGATGATTTTCGTGAGGATCTTTGTGTGATGAAGGAATATTCATCAATAAAATATATTAAACACCAGCAGCCTCACCTTTGAATGATCTAATCGATTGATCATGTTTGACTTACCCATAGGTTACTTGAAACGATCATTCTCTTTGGATGCTTCTACCTACTAGCTTTTCTAGTTTGAATTTCAATGGTCAAGAATTTAAAATCTAGAACGAGATGCCACCTAGCTAAGCTTCACCTTTAGAGGATCTAATCCTTTCATCTTGTTTACTTTACCTAATTAGGCTTTTTGTGAAAATTCATGTCTATTTGATGCTTTTACCTCCTAGTTTTCTTAGTTGAAAATTTCAAAGCTTAAGATTTAAAAATTCAAGAGAGAGAGAGAGAAATTCATCTCATTGGAATGCAACCTAGCTTGCCCTTATCCCTCTAGGGTACATGAAGCAGATGCGTTATTTGCGGTATGAAGCAGCTTACAGAAAAATTAACAAGCTATTTGTTAATATCAATTTTACAAGAGCTAGCCAAAACTCTGGCATTTTTTCCATCATCGGGCTAGATCGTTTTTAATCATACTTGAGCAAAGCTAATTTTCATAAAAATCAGCCTAGATTATTAATAGTCATACTTTGGCTCATTGTTCATGAATTCCATCTTGAGCTATACTTTTTTCATCTTCTTTTTTCCGTCTATTGCTAGTATAAATTGAAGGTTATATTTAGATTGAAGAAAAAATAAAGGGGAGTTATTCTTTTCTCAAGTTGCTAGAGTTTGAGAAAATGGAAGTCAGGCATCCCAAATTGATATCCACATCCATTTTCAAACAAACAAAAATTGATATCTAAACTCATTTCAAGTAAGATTATATTTACTTAGTAGATCTTAGAAGCTATTCCTATCGATATCAAATAAGAGGCTATTTACATGGGAGGTGTCCTAAAAGCAATTTATTTTCACACACGTTTTCAAATAATAAGCCATTTACATTGTGGATCCTAAAAGTTATCTATTTTTATACAAGTTTTTAAATAAGAATCTATTTACATGGTAAACCCTAAAAGCTACTTATTTTCACACATATTTTCAAATAAGAAATTAGTTTACAAGTGGGCCCTAGAAGTTATCCCTATATATTTTTACAAAGCAACTATTTTTGAGATGGGCCCTGGTGGGCCTTAAAAGTTACCTATGGTAAGCATTAGAAGCTATCCATACTCATTTTTAAATTAAAGCAATGGAAGGCCCACAAATAGGTTTCATTGTGAGCAACAAAGTTCACCTTATGGACTTCACAGTATTTGAGGAGGGCCTACTAATATGCTTCATGGTAGGCATGAGGGTCGACCAACATGTTTCATGGCATACAATATGGCACTACAAACATGTTCTTATCGAAGACTATTACTTTAGGCCCATAGATTTCACAACAATTGGACATAAATGTACATTATTTCAATATTAATATATTTATATGAAAGTTTAGTCAAACAATTCAAACTTGCCCTGGCTTATCGTAACATCTTACAAAATCTAACTAGCTCAAGTCAGGTAAACTCAAGCTAGATCGGGTAAAAATAAGATTATGAACTAAAAATTTAGCTATATTAGGCTAGCCATGATCAGACCAAGATCGGGCAAACTCAGACCAAATCAAGTGACCTCAAGCTCAACTAACATCTTATAACATTCTTTCCCTACTACTTTTTCGTTGCTTCTACTATAAATTACTCATCTTTCTTTTCTAGTATAAGTTAATAGAAGGATCAAAATAAATCTTACAATTAATGTGATCCTAATGTTAATTGTGCAGGCTCTGTCCTAGATAACATGGGCAAATGAATCTTCCAAAATAGACTTAGCCTTTGATTCGATACACAAAATAGATCTATGGCTTGGAAAGCAAAAGTTAGGATGATAAAGAAGTAGAATTCTTATATAATGGCTGCACATACTTAACCTGAAGTATACATCAAAGTTCTCCACTATTCGACAATTTTAAGCCTTCCAAGAGGAGTTTGACCATTTGCTTAAAGGTTAATATTGAAGCCTTCGATTGTCAAATGAGTCATATAGTTGGCAGCCTTATCTTGTAGTTTTGCAAGAGGCTGTTTCTATGCCTTGAACCCGTGACCTCAAGGTCACACGGCGACAACTTTTACTGTTGCACCAAGGCTCCGAAGGAGACCACAATGCCAGGTGATATTATTTGCTTAGTCACCGTACAATGGTTGTCGACCCACTTCCATGTCAAATGGCCAGCCCGCACTAAAAAGTTGCATGATTAAGTTAAATCCTCTGTAGGAAAATAATAAGAGAGCCCATCGACATTAGTGACATGGTCAAACTGATCAGATCATCCAAAAGTGGGGCTAGCTGGGTTGAGTCCCTAAAATTAGCTCTTGAAAGTAACCTTAAGAGTGAACTGAGCTGCGTAGATGGCTTCCGATTACCACAGTCATTGTTGCCACAAATTCAAAATGGGTGGCCAGGGAGGAGAGGTTGTCCATCACATGCTCGAGGTGACACGCTTCATCACTGGCAAGCCCCGGTTGCAAACACCTCTCAAAATTAGTGTTATTCAAGGGAAATTAATAGTGGGGAACTGCAATTGGATTTGAACAGTTAGATTCTGGATGTAAGCCATACATGTCTCTGCTACTTTAACTTCCATGGGGATTGATCTTGGTCTAAGAGGGCTTAGGTAAACAAAGCTTTTGAAGCAAAGATAGGGTGACGGCTCACCAGACTTTGTCAATCAAATTAGTGCAAACCAAATACCTTAAAACACAAGCCTTTTGTCTATGCAAAATGATACTCAAGCCATATGGCTGACTGGAAAGATACACTAGCATGTGGCAAGTTACTCAAACATCTTCAGTTTCCACCGAGTAAACTCACTTAATCACTAAGTTAGTCAATGGCTGTTGTATTCTGTCATGTACATAAAAATTCACGTCTATATCTTTAACTTAGTTGAGCGGTTTTTACAAGTCAAACAAAATTTTCTATTGTTAGTTGGAGATAGTACCGAAATCAGCCTTTCGACAGACCAGTGGCATAGAAATTTTAGTCTTGAAGAGATCCTCCAATAAAACATTCCCAGGAACGTTTCCAACAGCTTATGCTGAGTTACCTTATTGACAACAGTTCACGTGAAACTTTTGAAAGCATGAGATTTTTTAACCAAATATTTGATCTTTGATCCTGTCTACACCACTTCACTCTTCAACAAGATCACTGAATAATAGTCTCCACACTAAACGCAACATTGTTTTTCTGTCATCCTGGCCAATATCCCTTGTCATTCATGCTCGAGAACTTCAAATCATTGCTATTACTCAGGAGGAATCTCGTTCTATAGCATTATAAGAACAGATTTGCCGCAAGCATGTTATAGTAATGAAATTCCAAACACTTTCTGTAAGTGGTCTATAGACCTTGCATCACAAAAGGAACAACAATCTTGAATGTTTGGTATACAAGCCATTAATCGACAAACGAAACTTTAGTCAAGCAATTTTGAACACACCCCACGAGAAAAAAAATGGAAACCATGGAACAACATTGAGTTCTTGGGATGGTTCGATCTGCACAAAGGCCAGCCCTGGTGCACAGAGCTCCCTCCCATGCAGGGTCCAGGAAGGGGTGGACCACAAGGGTCTATAATACGCAGCTTTACCTTATATTTTTGCAGGAGGCTGTTTCAATGCCTTGAACCTGTGACCTCAAGGTCTATAGTTAGATTTGCATCATTAATCCAAAAGAAAAAACTATTCCTAAGAACAAAAAGTGCAAGAGCGTAAATAGCATCCAGATTATATCTTCTTGTCAATGAAAGCAACCCAAAACCTTGCCGGGTCACCTTTGGCAACATTGGGGATTTCTGATTCGAAACATTATCGACAAAATCTGCAAACAAGTCGCAAACAATTTTCTTGTTATGGACAAAATTTGGCGTTCGTTTGAAGAGGAGATTCAATTTTGCCAACCATTTTCTTCTCTTAATAAGTAGTCTCCGTATAGATGCCATTTGTTTTGGACCCCTTTCTCTCCCAAGGCAACGCTGCCTCTCGTCCCAAAAGGGCAAGGCAAGCAATCATAGAGAATGATATCTTCATTCACAATATTTATTTCATTTCAGCAGGCTTTGCTCGCCATTCACTACACCCTAAGAAGTTTACAGGAAATCTCCTACTTGGTCAATGGGAGCATTTCCTCCTGGAAAATATGTTAGGGGTCAATGATACACCTGGTTCCCACTTTGTTCAAGAGTTCACTCCAAGGCCATGCTACAGAAGAACCAAGCACAAAGATTTTGGATCCATTTATACAACAATAGATTTAACTTTTGGTCTTTATGCAAACATTTGGAAATTGAAACACCAAACGTCTGCTCACCATCCCTATATACAAAAGCCTAAGACGAGCTCAACAATGAAGAACTAGTGCAGAGGACTCGTTCACACAATGACCTGCAAGATGAATGGTTTGAACCATTGCAAGAGCACGCCCCACATATACTTTTGCCCGCCACTGTCGCCTCTCCCTTTCTCTAGTTAAAGTAAAAGGTGGCCTATCATCTGGTATTTAAAAGCCCATGCTACGGGTTTTTTAAGGGGGCTGCTTTGCATGAGGACGAGAAGAGATGCATTGCATTCTTCTTCTTAAAATCTGGCGGTAAAGCATTTAAGGTCCAAACATAACATAATGGTCTGGACTCTGGATCACCTGACCCCCAGTTGTTCTTTTTAGGTGGCCAGTACTGCAATACACCAATGTGGTATGTATAGTAATCTTATATACGTAGGCCCAACTGATCAGTCTGCTGGGCTTTATAGCAATGTGCCTCCTTTGCAATGATTGGTTGCAAGTAGAACCAGGAAAACAAATAAAAATATGTTGAAATCCATTTTTTAGTTTTGAATTCATGAATAGTGGATCTAGTAAATTTGATCTATAGATAAATACGGATAAAATCAATTCAATTCGTTAAATTTGTGATCTACAAGGGAATTTCCATTTAAAAGGATAATTTGGAAAATTAAATTAAAGAATCATATAGACTGCAGATGCTGACTTCTTTGCAAAGATCTAAACCATTAATTTTGTTTAGAATTTACAAAATAGGTCACCCATAATAAATCGTTTCATTTGGATGATCCTAACCATCTGTTTTTATTTCTTAAAAATAAACAATATCTCTAATTTTTACTTCTATAGCTTAAGCTATAAGAATCTAACATTCATGAAACTGGTAACCAGCCTATCTAAGCCATATAAATCTGCATTTTTTGTAAATAATAACTATCATTAACAACTCAACAGATTTTAGAGAGAGAGAGAGAGGCCGAAAAAGCCTATCTCAAAGAAAGTTGGCATCTGCAAAATGAGAAGCTAAAAATAGGAGGATAAAACCATTTTACGCTGCAAGGAACTCCAGTAGTTGAAACCTACAAAACAAGAAGAAGTTGCAGAAGTAGAGGTGATAAAGCTTTGTATCATACTGTATAAATAGTCGAGAGAGACGGGTAAGTTGTTCATTGCATGAATCTAGTGAAAAGGAGCTAAAAAGTGGGGTTCACGCAGCAAAATTTTGAGATCTTAAACATGGATTCAAGCTCGAGACTCGAAACTGTTTGCCTCTTGGCCTTTCTGCTTGCAGGGTTGGCAAATGCTATCACTTCACACAAAGTTTTTAACGTGAAGGACTTCGGTGCAATTGCAGATGGCCAAACAGAGAGCACTCAGGTCACTATTTTTGGCTTATATATGTTTAGTTGTACGCTTTCTATATTCGGAAAGAAAGAGCATTTACGTTACTAGTACATATTGCGTATAGAAAATTAAGAATAAATATTTATCATTTTGTTTATTTTAATCGTTTATTTTTAGGCTCTATTGAGTGCTTGGAAAGAGGCGTGTGCATCAAATGGAATGAGCAGGATATTAATCCCAGAAGGAGAATTTATGGTGGGTCCGGTGGTGTTGAAGGGCCCATGCAAGGGCACTATGGTATTTCAGCTAAAAGGGATAGTGAAGGCTCCTACTGATCTCAACAAGTTTGATTCGGATAGCTGGATTCATTTCCAATACATTGATGGATTGAAAGTCACAGGGCATGGAACGTTGGATGGTCAAGGAGCTTCAGCTTGGCCCCATAATGAATGCCCCAAGTCTGTCCAATGCAAGCTTCTACCGACTGTAAGTTTTTCAAATTCCTAGGAAAGCCATTATAATTTTCTAACGTGTGAAGAATTAGATTATATTTTGAAGCATCTCTCACACTGCAACAGTCCCTTAGACTCAGCTTCGTCACAAATGCAATAATTATGCACATCTCATCAATCGATAGCAAGTTCTTCCACGTGAACATTTTTGAATCAAAGAATATCAAGCTCCATAACCTGAAGATTTCTGCACCCGGAGATAGCCCAAACACAGATGGAATCCACATAGGAAGTTCTAGTGGCGTCAAGATCTTTCGTTCTGAGATAGCTACTGGTGATGATTGCATCTCCATTGGACCAGGCAGCTCCGACATCACCGTCTCTAATATTTTTTGTGGACCCGGACATGGAATCAGTGTTGGTAGCCTCGGCAAATACCCCAACGAAGAAGATGTAGTCGGATTGACTGTGCAGAATTGCACCCTCACTGGCACCACTAATGGCTTGAGGGTTAAATCCTTTGCAGCCTCTCCACCAAGCTCTGCCTCCAACTTCACTTTCAAAGATATAATCATGAATAACGTTTACAATCCAATCATCATAGATCAAGAGTACTGCCCATATGCTTCTTGCAATAAAGAGGTACTATTCCTACACTCTAAGTCACACACAAATATGTACATGTACATATGCATACCATTTATTTATGTGGAAATATTGTACTAATGGTCCCTTCTGAACCTGCTCCTAGAATCCATCACAAGTCAAGCTCAACGATATCACATTTGAAAACATTAAGGGTAGCTCAGCATCCCAGGTTGCAGTCAATATATTATGCAGCAAAACTGTGCCATGTCAAGGTGTGGAGCTGCATGATATCGGATTGGAGTACAATGGAGAAGGAGGAGTTGCAACATCATCGTGTTTAAATGTCAATGGTCTTTCTTCTGGTCAACAGAATCCACCCTCTTGCTTGTAATGTAGTTAACTTATTGATTGTGTTAGTGTTAACGAGGCTCCTTCACTTTGAGCAATGAGTCTGTCCTTGTAACATGTTCTACCTCCACGAACACCTTTTTGCATAGGTGGTGTGCATAGTTGTTTTGGTAAGGATATGTGTATCGGACTCACTACCCCGCCAAAAGAAAAAATAAAGAAGTATACAACTTAATGTCATACTTTGCATTTGTAATATTGTAACACACATCAGTTGTTTCTTCTCAATGTATTCTTGTGCCTAGCCTGAGTTCTTATTGCAAGTATATTACCTCTCTAACCTTGGAAACTTGGTTTATCATGTCCATATTATAACTCTCACAAACATGCTGGCATGTACACAAAAAGGGAAAGAAAGCAACGGATAATGACTTATATAGTGTATGAGATTTTAAGGACATGACGATGTATCTAGCTACTCCCACAAAGAAAGCATCAATAGGGAAATACAAAGCAAAGAAACTAAGAGACTTCACGTCCAATTCATCTCAAGTCTACCCTTTCTGAAGTCACATCATTTTTTTAATTTTTTTTTTTAACATAATGGCTTCACTGCCATTCACATGACAACAAAATAATCCAAAAACTTTGAAAATAAACAATGTAATACCATATTGGAGTCAAATTTTTAAATGCATATCCTTACGAGAAAATCAAAATCTACTTGTGATAGTTTGTGATTTTAGTAAAGAAATTCGACAACCTCTTGAACCAAGTGCTTTTGCTCCAGACACAATCCCTTATCAGCCTCCTAAAATCCTACTTCTAGTGGAAGATTCTTGGATTCTGAAAGTGTTGCAAGGTCAATCAAAATAGAGATCCAAAACCAAATTAACCTAGAAAATTTGAAACAATCCAAGATGATAATGAAGATAATAGCAATGGGTTCTATGGTCGAAATTGGATACTTTGTGCATAAAGAAGTAATTGATTTGATGCTTGAGGAGAGTTTGGTAAAGGAATTTGTGGAACTACATAAATTTGAAAGTGGGAGAAATATGATTGAGATGGGAATCATTGAGGACAATATAAGTGAGAATTTTGTTGAAGAAATATAGATCGAGAAGAGTAAAAAGAGAAGTTTTTGAAGAAGTATTTGTTTTCTAATTGTGCGGTGAGATTTGCTATTGGATAGAAGTTGGGGAAGGGTCTAGATATAGGAAGAAGAGGGCTTTTAAGTAGGAGGTGTTGAGGAGAGTGAGATATCGTATGGCCATTGCAAAATTTTGATTTGATAGTCAAAAGCTGCTACTTCTTTCTCGTCTCCTCATAAAAATCAATGAAGCAGAGGGGTTTCGGCCTCTCGAGGTCCTTCACATAGAAAATAAATGGTTAGTATTTAAAAACCCTAAAAGGAATGTCACCTAGCTCGGCCTCTGTTAGATATTGGACGTATAGGAGACCAACTAATTTTTTTGTCAATCATGCAGCTTGTCCATTCCTTGCCCATCAACTTGTGCATGCATTAAAGATCTTCCAATATTGCATCTCGATCGTATATCATTGGGCCCACTAAGATGACTTAATTTACATCATCTTGGTTAACCTAAAAACAAAAGACTGCTTTTAGAATCATTTAAATTACATATGTATTTAGGACTAATGATCATCTAATCATTAACTTTTCAAATCAACGGTCGGATGATCGATTAGAGGTAAGATTAATTTAAAATTATAAAATTATCCAATTAAATGATCTAACTAAATGGTAATTATGGGTTATTTTATGCAAAATTGGACACTTAACAAAGAAGCTTCTCGTCAATGGTATTACAAATTCCATTAAGTTGTTATCTCATTCGGTTTTGAGATGAATGCGATTGATGATTGTGTATACCACAAGTTCGGCGGAGTAAACACATATTCCTAGTTTCATATGTCGATGACATATTACTTGCCAACAACGATATAGGCTTGTTGCTCCAAACCAAGAGATTTCTATCAAAGAAATTTGAGATGAAAGATCTTGGGAATGCATCTTTTGTATTGGGAATCCAGATACATTGGGATCGCTCTCGGTGTATTCTTGGATTATCACAAAGGAGTTATATCGAAAAGGTATTTAAGAGATTTAGCATGCAAGATTGCAAACCAGGAGTCACCCATGTTGCCAAGAGAGACAAGTTCAATCTCGAACAAGGCTGCCCAAGAATGATTTTGAAACTAAAGAAATGCGTAAGATTCCTATGCTTCAGCAGTGGGGAGTCTGATGTATGCTCAGGTTTTTACGCGTCCGAATATTGCATACATTGTTGGGATGTTAGGCAAATATTTGAGCAATCCAGGAATGGATCATTGGAAAGCAGCCAAATGGGTCATGCAATATCTTCAGAGAACAAGACATTACATTCTGACATACAAGAGGTCGGATAAGATAGAGATCATTGAATATTCAGATTCGAACTTTGCTAGATGCCAAGATAGTCGTAGATCCACTCCAGTCTATATCTATTTCCTTGGTGGAGCTATCTCCTGGCAGCGTGCTAGCGCATGCTCATTGCTTCTTCCACCATGGCAGCTAAGTTTATAACATGTTATGAGGCATCCAATCATGGAATATGGCTGTAGAATTTTGTCACAGGACTACAAATTATGGAGGGAATTGAAAGGCCACTTAAGATATTTTATGACAATAAGTTAGCAATTTTATATTCCTACAATAATAGGAGCTCGACGAAGTCAAAGCATATAGACATCAAGTTCCTAGTTGTTAAAGAAAGAGTTTAGAGTGATCAAGTGTCCATAGAGCATATTGGAACAAACTCCATGGTTGTGGATCTGCTTACTAAGGGGCTACCACCCAAGGTCTTTCATAGGCATACTACTCATATGGGTGTTGTATCATTTGATGATATACTGGATTAGTGGCAGTTTGTACTTACATGCCTTTCTGTTTTAGACACATCTTGTACTTATGGATATTTTCTACAGAAATAAAGTATTCAATTCTATTTTTTCACTCTGATTTGGTTTTAATATGATCTCATAAGGAATAAAGATGAACAAGTTGGAAATAGGCATGCTTAGATCACATTACATGTAATTTCCATGTTACACATCCATACTTGATCTATGTCGTTTGGTTATGTTAATATACGTGACCATGGATGGATTTAGTCACGATATATGTAATGAAGATCACGTTAATCCTATATTAGCATAATTGATGTATGAGATTGTTCGGGGATATTTTGTGATAGCAAAATTTTTGAGTTCTTAAGGTTATAATTTGATATACAATTATAAAGTTATATATATATATATAGTCTAAGTGGGAGATTGTTAGATATTGGAAGTATGTGTGTGTGTGTGCATATATATTATATATTATATGCTATCATATGGGTTTGGCCTATAATTAAAGTTATCTAATAAGTTTTAAGGTTAAATGGGCCATAGTCATATCAACGGGTATGGTTTTATTATGTGTAGATCCATAATCTCTAATTTCTATTTTATGGTGGGCTAAAATTGGAAATAAGGAAAGGGGATACCGTTATTATAAATGGTTACGGTCCCCAAATTATACGTGTGATTATTTTCTCGATATCACATCATTAGAAAAGATGAAATACCATTCTCTAGGAAGGTCATGCACATCAATTTGGAAGATCAGGAACCGCAAAGCTCAAAAATCACATCCTGACTCATGGATACAGTACGCTTCGCATCTAGTCTTTATTCTTGATGATTTTCGTGAGGATCTTTGTGTGATGAAGGAATATTCATCAATAAAATATATTAAACACCAGCAGCCTCACCTTTGAATGATCTAATCGATTGATCATGTTTGACTTACCCATAGGTTACTTGAAACGATCATTCTCTTTGGATGCTTCTACCTACTAGCTTTTCTAGTTTGAATTTCAATGGTCAAGAATTTAAAATCTAGAACGAGATGCCACCTAGCTAAGCTTCACCTTTGGAGGATCTAATCCTTTCATCTTGTTTACTTTACCTAATTAGGCTTTTTGTGAAAATTCATGTCTATTTGATGCTTTTACCTCCTAGTTTTCTTAGTTGAAAATTTCAAAGCTTAAGATTTAAAAATTCAAGAGAGAGAGAGAGAAATTCATCTCATTGGAATGCAACCTAGCTTGCCCCTATCCCTCTAGGGTACATGAAGCAGATGCGTTATTTGCGGTATGAAGCACTTTTTACGAAAAATTAACAAGCTATTTGTTAATATCAATTTTACAAGAGCTAGCCAAAACTACGGCATTTTTCCATCGTCGGGCTAGATCATTTTTAATCATACTTGTGCTAAGCCAATTTTCATAAAAATCAACCTAGATTATTAATTGTCATACTTGGGCTCATTGTTCATGAATTCCATCTTGAGCTATACTTTTTTCATCTTCTTTTTTTTCCGTCTATTGCTAGTATAAATTGAAGGTTATATTTAGATTGAAGAAAAAATAAAGGGGAGTTATTCTTTTCCCAAGTTGCTAGAGTTTGAGAAAATGGAAGTCAGGCATCCCAAATTGATATCCACATCCATTTTCAAACAAACAAAAATTGATATCTAAACTCATTTCAAGTAAGATTATATTTACTTAGTAGATCTTAGAAGCTATTCCTATCGATATCAAATAAGAGGCTATTTACATGGGAGGTGTCCTAAAAGCAATTTATTTTCACACACGTTTTCAAATAATAAGCCATTTACATTGTGGATCCTAAAAGTTATCTATTTTTATACAAGTTTTTAAATAAGAATCTATTTACATGGTAAACCCTAAAAGCTACTTATTTTCACACATATTTTCAAATAAGAAATTAGTTTACAAGTGGGCCCTAGAAGTTATCCCTATATATTTTTACAAAGCAACTATTTTTGAGATGGGCCTGGTGGGCCTTAAAAGTTACCTATAGTGTCACACCTATTTCAAATAAGAAGTTATTTATATGGTAAGCATTAGAAGCTATCCATACTCATTTTTAAATTAAAGCAATGGAAGGCCCACAAATAGGTTTCATTGTGAGCAACAAAGATCACCTTATGGACTTCACAAGATTTGAGGAGGGCCTACTTATATGCTTCATGGTAGGCATGAGGGTCGACCAACATGTTTCATGGCATACAATATGGTACTACAAACATGTTCTTATCGAAGACTATTACTTTAGGCCCATAGATTTCACAACAATTGGACATAAATGTACATTATTTCAATATTAATATATTTATATAAAAGTTTAGTCAAACAATTCAAACTTGCCCTGGCTTATCGTAACATCTTACAAAATCTAACTAGCTCAAGTCGTAAACTCAAGCTAGATCGGGTAAAAATAAGATTATGAACTAAAAATTTAGCTATATTAGGCTAGCCATGATCAGACCAAGATCAGGCAAACTCAGACCAAATCAAGTGACCTCAAGCTCAACTAACATCTTATAACATTCTTTCCCTACTACTTTTTCGTTGCTTCTACTATAAATTACTCATCTTTCTTTTCTAGTATAAGTTAATAGAAGGATCAAAATAAATCATACAATTAATGTGATACTAATGTTAATTGTGCAGTGCCTGTCTTAGATAACATGGGCAAATGAATCTTCCAAAATAGACTTAGCCTTTGATTCGATACACAAAATAGATCTATGGCTTGGAAAGCAAAAGTTAGGATGATAAAGAAGCAGCATTCTTATACAATGGCTGCACATACTTAACTTGAAGCATCCATAAGAGTTCTCCACTATTCGACAATTTTAAGCCTTCCAGAGGAGTTTGACCATTTGCTTAAAAGTTAATATTGAAGCCTTCGATTGTCAAATGAGTCATATAGTTGGCAGCCTTATCTTGTAGTTTTGCAAGAGGCTGATTCTATGTTTTGAACCCGTGACCTCAAGGTCACACGGCGACAACTTTTACTGTTGCGCCAAGGCTCCGAAGGAGACCACAATGCCGGGTGATATTATTTGCTTAGTCACCGTACAATGGTTGTCGACCCACTTCCATGTCAAATGGCCAGCCCGCACTAAAAAGTTGCATGATTAAGTTAAATCCTCTGTAGGAAAATAATAACAGAGCCCATCGACATTAGTGACATGGTCAAACTGATCAGATCATCCAAAAGTGGGGCTAGCTGGGTTGAGTCCCTAAAATTAGCTCTTGAAAGTAACCTTAAGAGTGAACTGAGCTGCGTAGATGGCTTCCGATTACCACAGTCATTGTTGCCACAAATTCAAAATGGGTGGCCAGGGAGGAGAGGTTGTCCATCACATGCTCGAGGTGACACGCTTCATCACTGGCAAGCCCCGGTTGCAAACACCTCTCAAAATTAGTGTTATTCAAGGGAAATTAATAGTGGGGAACTGCAATTGGATTTGAACAGTTAGATTCTGGATGTAAGCCATACATGTCTCTGCTACTTTAACTTCCATGGGGATTGATCTTGGTCTAAGAGGGCTTAGGTAAACAAAGCTTTTGAAGCAAAGATAGGGTGACGGCTCACCAGACTTTGTCAATCAAATTAGTGCAAACCAAATACCTTAAAACACAAGCCTTTTGTCTATGCAAAATGATACTCAAGCCATATGGCTGACTGGAAAGATACACTAGCATGTGGCAAGTTACTCAAACATCTTCAGTTTCCACCGAGTAAACTCACTTAATCACTAAGTTAGTCAATGGCTGTTGTATTCTGTCATGTACATAAAAATTCACGTCTATATCTTTAACTTAGTTGAGCGGTTTTTACAAGTCAAACAAAAATTTTCTATTGTTAGTTGGAGATAGTACCGAAATCAGCCTTTCGACAGACCAGTGGCATAGAAATTTTAGTCTTGAAGAGATCCTCCAATAAAACATTCCCAGGAACGTTTCCAACAGCTTATGCTGAGTTACCTTATTGACAACAGTTCACGTGAAACTTTTGAAAGCATGAGATTTTTTAACCAAATATTTGATCTTTGATCCTGTCTACACCACTTCACTCTTCAACAAGATCACTGAATAATAGTCTCCACACTAAACGCAACATTGTTTTTCTGTCATCCTGGCCAATATCCCTTGTCATTCATGCTCGAGAACTTCAAATCATTGCTATTACTCAGGAGGAATCTCGTTCTATAGCATTATAAGAACAGATTTGCCGCAAGCATGTTATAGTAATGAAATTCCAAAC
Organism: Warburgia ugandensis; assembly: GCA_035236585.1. Classification (NCBI taxonomy): domain Eukaryota; kingdom Viridiplantae; phylum Streptophyta; class Magnoliopsida; order Canellales; family Canellaceae; genus Warburgia; species Warburgia ugandensis. Next base: position 57,482,720 of record CP141137.1, on the reverse strand, counting down.
ACTTTCTGTAAGTGGTCTATAGACCTTGCATCACAAAAGGAACAACAATCTTGAATGTTTGGTATACAAGCCATTAATCGACAAACGAAACTTTAGTCAAGCAATTTTGAACACACCCCACGAGAAAAAAAAAATGGAAACCATGGAACAACATTGAGTTCTTGGGATGGTTCGATCTGCACAAAGGCCAGCCCTGGTGCACAGAGCTCCCTCCCATGCAGGGTCCAGGAAGGGGTGGACCACAAGGGTCTATAATACGCAGCTTTACCTTATATTTTTGCAGGAGGCTGTTTCAATGCCTTGAACCTGTGACCTCAAGGTCTATAGTTCCATCTGCATCATTAATCCAAAAGAACAAATATTCCTAAGAACAAAAAGTGCAAGAGTGTAAATAGCATCCAAATTATATCTTCTCGTCAATGAAAGCAACCCAAAACCTTGCCGGGTCACAAGGATAAGGATTCTTTGGCAACATTGGGGATCTCTGATTCGAAACATTATCGACAAAATCTGCAAACAAGTTGCAAACAATTGTCTTGTTATGGACAGAAATTGGCGTTCGTTTGAAGAGGAGATTCAGTTTTGCCAACCATTTTCTTCTCTTAATAAGTAGTCTCCGTATAGATGCGATTTGTATTGAACCCCTTTCTCTGCCAAGGCAATTCTGGCTCTCGTCCTAAAAGGGCAAGGCAAGCAATCATAGAGAATGATATCTTCATTCACAATGTTTATTTCATTTGGGCAGGCTTTGCTCGCCATTCACTACACCCTAAGAAGTTTACAGGAAGTCTCCTACTTGGTCAATGGGAGCATTTCCTTTTGGAAAATATGTTAGGGGTCAATGATACACCTGGTTCCCACTTTGTTCAAGAGTTCACTCCAAGGCCATGCTACAGAAGAACCAAGCACAAAGATTTTGGATCCATTTATACAACAATAGATTTAACTTTTGGTCTTTATGCAAACATTTGGAAATTGAAACACCAAACGTCTGCTCACCATCCCTATATACAAAAGCTTAAGACTAGCTCAACAATGAAGAACTAGTGCAGAGGACTCATTCACACAATGACCTGCAAAATGAATGGTTTGAACCATTGCAAGAGCAGGCCCCACATATACTTTTGCCCGCCACTGTCATCTCTCCCTTTCTCTAGTTAAAGTAAAAGGTAGTCTATCATCTGCTATTTAAAAGCCCATGCTACGGTTTTTTTAAAGGGGCTGCTTTGCATGAGGACGAGAAGAGATGCATTGCATTCTTCTTCTTAAAATCTGGTGGTAAAGCATTTAAGGTCCATACATAACCTAATGGTCTGGACTCTGCATCACCTGACCCCCAGTTGTTCTTTTTAGGTGGCCAGTACTGCAATACACCAATTTGGTATGTATAGTAATCTTATATACGTAGGCCCAACTGATCAGTCTGCTGGGCTTTATAGCAATGTGCCTCCTTTGCAATGATTGGTTGCAAGTAGAACCAGGAAAACAAATAAAAATCTGTTGAAATCCATTTTTTAGCTTAAAATTCATGAATAGTGGATCTAGTAAATTTGATCTATAGATAAATACGGATCAAATCAATTCAATTCGTTAAATTTGTGATCTACAAGGGAATTTCCATTTAAAAGGATAATTTGGAAAATTAAATTAAAGAATCATATAGACTGCAGATGCTGACTTCTTTTCAAAGATCTAAACCATTAATTTTGTTTAGAATTTCCAAAATAGGTCACCCATAAAAAATCGTTGCATTTGGATGATCCTAACCATCTGTTTTTATTTCTTAAAAATAAACAATATCTCTAATTTTTACTTCTATAGCTTAAGCTATAAGAATCTAACATTCATGAAACTGGTAACCAGCCTATCTAAGCCATATAAATCTGCATTTTTTGTAAATAATAACTATCATTAACAACTCAACAGATTTTAGAGAGAGAGAGAGAGGCCGAAAAAGCCTATCTCAAAGAAAGTTGGCATCTGCAAAATGAGAAGCTAAAAAATTGGAGGATAAAACCATTTTACGCTGCAAGGAACTCCAGTAGTTGAAACCTACAAAACAAGAAGAAGTTGCAGAAGTAGAGGTGATAAAGCTTTGTATCATACTGTATAAATAGTCGAGAGAGACGGGTAAGTTGTTCATTGCATGAATCTAGTGAAAAGGAGCTAAAAAGTGGGGTTCACGCAGCAAAATTTTGAGATCTTAAACATGGATTCAAGCTCGAGACTCGAAACTGTTTGCCTCTTTGGCCTTTCTGCTTGCAGGGTTGGCAAATGCTATCACTTCACACAAAGTTTTTAACGTGAAGGACTTTGGTGCAATTGCAGATGGCCAAACAGAGAGCACTCAGGTCACTATTTTTGGCTTATATATGTTTAGTTGTACGCTTTCTATATTCGGAAAGAAAGAGCATTTACGTTACTAGTACATATTGCGTATAGAAAATTAAGAATAAATATTTATCATTTTGTTTATTTTAATCGTTTATTTTTAGGCTCTATTGAGTGCTTGGAAAGAGGCGTGTGCATCAAATGGAATGAGCAGGATATTAATCCCAGAAGGAGAATTTATGGTGGGTCCGGTGGTGTTGAAGGGCCCATGCAAGGGCACTATGGTATTTCAGCTAAAAGGGATAGTGAAGGCTCCTACTGATCTCAACAAGTTTGATTCGGATAGCTGGATTCATTTCCAATACATTGATGGATTGAAAGTCACAGGGCATGGAACGTTGGATGGTCAAGGAGCTTCAGCTTGGCCCCATAATGAATGCCCCAAGTCTGTCCAATGCAAGCTTCTACCGACTGTAAGTTTTTCAAATTCCTAGGAAAGCCATTATAATTTTCTAACGTGTGAAGAATTAGATTATATTTTGAAGCATCTCTCACACTGCAACAGTCCCTTAGACTCAGCTTCGTCACAAATGCAATAATTATGCACATCTCATCAATCGATAGCAAGTTCTTCCACGTGAACATTTTTGAATCAAAGAATATCAAGCTCCATAACCTGAAGATTTCTGCACCCGGAGATAGCCCAAACACAGATGGAATCCACATAGGAAGTTCTAGTGGCGTCAAGATCTTTCGTTCTGAGATAGCTACTGGTGATGATTGCATCTCCATTGGACCAGGCAGCTCCGACATCACCGTCTCTAATATTTTTTGTGGACCCGGACATGGAATCAGTGTTGGTAGCCTCGGCAAATACCCCAACGAAGAAGATGTAGTCGGATTGACTGTGCAGAATTGCACCCTCACTGGCACCACTAATGGCTTGAGGGTTAAATCCTTTGCAGCCTCTCCACCAAGCTCTGCCTCCAACTTCACTTTCAAAGATATAATCATGAATAACGTTTACAATCCAATCATCATAGATCAAGAGTACTGCCCATATGCTTCTTGCAATAAAGAGGTACTATTCCTACACTCTAAGTCACACACAAATATGTACATGTACATATGCATACCATTTATTTATGTGGAAATATTGTACTAATGGTCCCTTCTGAACCTGTTCCTAGAATCCATCACAAGTCAAGCTCAACGATATCACATTTGAAAACATTAAGGGTAGCTCAGCATCCCAAGTTGCAGTCAATATATTATGCAGCAAAACTGTGCCATGTCAAGGCGTGGAGCTGCATGATATCGGATTGGAGTACAATGGAGAAGGAGGAGTTGCAACATCATCGTGTTTAAATGTCAATGGTCTTTCTTCTGGTCAACAGAATCCACCCTCTTGCTTGTAATTTAGTTAACTAATTGATTGTGTTAGTGTAAACGAGGCTCCTTTAGTTTGAGCAATGAGCCTGTCATTGTAACATGTTCTACCTCCACGAACACCTTTTTGCATGGGTGTGCATAGTTGTTTTGGTAAGGATATGTGTATCAGACTCACTACCCCGCCAAAAGAAAAAATAAAGAAGTATACGACTTAATGTCATACTTTGCATTTGTAATATTGTAATACACATCAACTGTTGCTTCTCAATGTATTCTTGTGCCTAGCCTGAGTTTTTATTGTAATTATATTAGCTCTCTAACCTTGGAAACTTGGTTTATCATGTCCATATTACAACTGTCACAAACATGCTGGCATGTACACAAAAAGGGAAAGAAAGCAACGGATAATGACTTATATAGTGTGTGAGATTTTAAGGACATGACTATTTATCTAGCTACTCCCACAAAGAAAGCATCAATAGGGAAATACAAAGCAAAGAAATTGAGAGACTTCATATCCAAATCATCTCAAGTCTAACCTTTCTTTCTCAAGTCACATCATTTTTTTAATTTTTTTTTTAACATAATGGCTTCACTGCCATTTACATGAGCGCAAAATAATCCCTTTTTTTTTTAATAAACAATAAAATCCCATATTGGACTCAAATTTTTAAATAAATATCATTGGGAGAAAATCAAAATCTACTTATGATAGTTTGATATTTTTAGCAGAGAAATTTGACAACCTCTTGAACCAAGTGCTTTTGCTCCAGACACACTCCCTTATCAGCCTCCTAAAATCCTACTTCTAGTGGAAGATTCTTGGATTCTGAAAGTGTTGCAAGGTCAATCAAAATAGAGATCCAAAACCAAATTAACCTAGAAAATTTGAAACAATCCAAGATGATAATGAAGATAATAGCAATGGGTTCTATGGTCGAAATTGGATACTTTGTGCATAAAGAAGTAATTGATTTGATGCTTGAGGAGAGTTTGGTAAAGGAATTTGTGGAACTACATAAATTTGAAAGTGGGAGAAATATGATTGAGATGGGAATCATTGAGGACAATATAAGTGAGAATTTTGTTGAAGAAATATAGATCGAGAAGAGTAAAAAGAGAAGTTTTTGAAGAAGTATTTGTTTTCTAATTGTGCGGTGAGATTTGCTATTGGATAGAAGTTGGGGAAGGGTCTAGATATAGGAAGAAGAGGGCTTTTAAGTAGGAGGTGTTGAGGAGAGTGAGATACTGTATGGCCATTGCAAAATTTTGATTTGATAGTCAAAAGCTGCTACTTCTTTCTGTCTCCTCATAAAAATCAATGAAGCAGGAGGGGTTTCGGCCTCTGAGGTCCTTCACATAGAAAATAAATGGTTAGTATTTAAAAATCCAAAAAGGAATGTCACCTAGCTAAGCCTCTGTTAGATATTGGACGTATAGGAGACCAACTAATTTTTTTTGTCAATCATGCAGCTTGTCCATTCCTTGCCCATCAACTTGTGCATGCATTAAAGATCTTCCAATATTGCATCTCGACTGTATATCATTGGGCCCACTAAGATGACTTAATTTACATCATCTTGGTTAACCTAAAAAACAAAAGACTGCTTTTAGAATCATTTAAATTACATATGTATTTAGGTCTAATGATCATCTAATCATTAACTTTTCAAATCAACGGTTGGATGATCGATTAGAGGTAAGATTAATTTAAAATTATAAAATTATCCAATTAAATGATCTAACTAAATGGTAATTATGGGTTATTTTATGCAAAATTGGACACTTAACAGCAAGCTTCTCGTCAATGGTATTACAAATTCCATTAAGTTGTTATCTCATTCAGTTTTGAGATGAATGCGATTGATGATTGTGTATACCACAAGTTCAATGGAGTAAACACATATTCCTAGTTTCATATGTCGATGACATATTACTTGCCAACAACGATATAGGCTTGTTGCTCCAAACCAAGAGATTTCTATCAAAGAAATTTGAGATGAAAGATCTTGGGAATGCATCTTTGTATTGGGAATCCAGATACATTGGGATCGCTTCTCGGTGTATTCTTGGATTATCACAAAGGAGTTATATCGAAAAGGTATTTAAGAGATTTAGCATGCAAGATTGCAAACCAGGAGTCACCCATGTTGCCAAGAGAGACAAGTTCAATCTCGAACAAAGGCCTCAAGAATGATTTTGAAACTAAAGAAATGCAGAAGATTCCCTATGCTTCAGCAGTGGGGAGTCTGATGTATGCTCAGGTTTTTACGCGTCCGAATATTGCATACATTGTTGGGATGTTAGGCAAATATTTGAGCAATCCAGAATGGATCATTGGAAAGCACCAAATGGGTCATGCAATATCTTCAGAGAACAAGACATTACATTCTGACATACAAGAGGTCGGATAAGATAGAGATCATTGAATATTCAGATTCGAACTTTGCTAGATGCCAAGATAGTCGTAGATCCACTTCAGTCTATATCTATTTCCTTGGTGGAGCTATCTCCGGAAGAGTGCTGCGTATGCTCATTGCTTCTTCCACCATGGCAGCTAAGTTTATAACATGTTATGAGGCATCCAATCATGGAATATGGCTGTAGAATTTTGCCACAGACTACAAATTATGGAGGGAATTGAAAGGCCACTTAAGATATTTTATGACAATAAGTTAGCAATTTTATATTCCTACAATAATAGGAGCTCGACGAAGTCAAAGCATATAGACATCAAGTTCCTAGTTGTTAAAGAAAGAGTTTAGAGTGATCAAGTGTCCATAGAGCATATTGGAACAAACTCCATGGTTGTGGATCCGCTTACTAAGGGGCTACCACCCAAGGTCTTTCATAGGCATACTACTCATATGGGTGTTGTATCATTTGATGATATACCGGATTAGTGGCGCTTGTACTTACATGCCTTTCTCGTTTTAGACACATCTTGTACTTATGGATATTTTCTACGTAAATAAAGTATTCAATTCTATTTTTTCACTCTGATTTGGTTTTAATATGATCTCATAAGGAATAAAGATGAACAAGTTGGAAATAGGCATGCTTAGATCACATTACATGTAATTTCCATGTTACACATCCATACTTGATCTATGTCGTTTGGTTATGTTAATATACGTGACCATGGATGGATTTAGTCACGATATATGTAATGAAGATCACGTTAATCCTATATTAGCATAATTGATGTATGAGATTGTTCGGGGATATTTTGTGATAGCAAAATTTTTGAGTTCTTAAGGTTATAATTTGATATACAATTATAAAGTTATATATATATATATATATATATAGTCTAAGTGGGAGATTGTTAGATATTGGAAGTATGTGTGTGTGTGTGCATATATATTATATATTATATGCTATCATATGGGTTTGGCCTATAATTAAAGTTATCTAATAAGTTTTAAGGTTAAATGGGCCATAGTCATATCAACGGGTATGGTTTTATTATGTGTAGATCCATAATCTCTAATTTCTATTTTATGGTGGGCTAAAATTGGAAATAAGGAAAGGGGATACTGTTATAAATGGTTACGGTCCCCAAATTATACGTGTGATTATTTTCTGATATCACATCATTAGAAAAGATGAAATACCATTCTCTAGGAAGGTCATGCACATCAATTTGGAAGATCAGAACCGCAAAGCTCAAAAATCACATCCTGACTCATGGATACAGGTACGCTTCTGCATCTAGTCTTTATTCTTGATGATTTTCGTGAGGATCTTTGTGTGATGAAGGAATATTCATCAATAAAATATATTAAACACCAGCAGCCTCACCTTTGAATGATCTAATCGATTGATCATGTTTGACTTACCCATAGGTTACTTGAAACGATCATTCTCTTTGGATGCTTCTACCTACTAGCTTTTCTAGTTTGAATTTCAATGGTCAAGAATTTAAAATCTAGAACGAGATGCCACCTAGCTAAGCTTCACCTTTAGAGGATCTAATCCTTTCATCTTGTTTACTTTACCTAATTAGGCTTTTTGTGAAAATTCATGTCTATTTGATGCTTTTACCTCCTAGTTTTCTTAGTTGAAAATTTCAAAGCTTAAGATTTAAAAATTCAAGAGAGAGAGAGAGAAATTCATCTCATTGGAATGCAACCTAGCTTGCCCCTATCCCTCTAGGGTACATGAAGCAGATGCGTTATTTGCGGTATGAAGCAGCTTACAGAAAAATTAACAAGCTATTTGTTAATATCAATTTTACAAGAGCTAGCCAAAACTCTGGCATTTTTTCCATCGTCGGGCTAGATCGTTTTTAATCATACTTGAGCAAAGCTAATTTTCATAAAAATCAGCCTAGATTATTAATAGTCATACTTTGGCTCATTGTTCATGAATTCCATCTTGAGCTATACTTTTTTCATCTTCTTTTTTTTCCGTCTATTGCTAGTATAAATTGAAGGTTATATTTAGATTGAAGAAAAAATAAAGGGGAGTTATTCTTTTCCCAAGTTGCTAGAGTTTGAGAAAATGGAAGTCAGGCTTCCCAAATTGATATCCACATCCATTTTCAAACAAACAAAAATTGATATCTAAACTCATTTCAAGTAAGATTATATTTACTTAGTAGATCTTAGAAGCTATTCCTATCGATATCAAATAAGAGGCTATTTACATGGGAGGTGTCCTAAAAGCAATTTATTTTCACACACGTTTTCAAATAATAAGCCATTTACATTGTGGATCCTAAAAGTTATCTATTTTTATACAAGTTTTTAAATAAGAATCTATTTACATGGTAAACCCTAAAAGCTACTTATTTTCACACATATTTTCAAATAAGAAATTAGTTTACAAGTGGGCCCTAGAAGTTATCCCTATATATTTTTACAAAGCAACTATTTTTGAGATGGGCCCTGGTGGGCCTTAAAAGTTACCTATAGTGTCACACCTATTTCAAATAAGAAGTTATTTATATGGTAAGCATTAGAAGCTATCCATACTCATTTTTAAATTAAAGCAATGGAAGGCCCACAAATAGGTTTCATTGTGAGCAACAAAGATCACCTTATGGACTTCACAAGATTTGAGGAGGGCCTACTTATATGCTTCATGGTAGGCATGAGGGTCGACCAACATGTTTCATGGCATACAATATGGTACTACAAACATGTTCTTATCGAAGACTATTACTTTAGGCCCATAGATTTCACAACAATTGGACATAAATGTACATTATTTCAATATTAATATATTTATATAAAAGTTTAGTCAAACAATTCAAACTTGCCCTGGCTTATCGTAACATCTTACAAAATCTAACTAGCTCAAGTCAGGTAAACTCAAGCTAGATCGGGTAAAAATAAGATTATGAACTAAAAATTTAGCTATATTAGGCTAGCCATGATCAGACCAAGATCAGGCAAACTCAGACCAAATCAAGTGACCTCAAGCTCAACTAACATCTTATAACATTCTTTCCCTACTACTTTTTCGTTGCTTCTACTATAAATTACTCATCTTTCTTTTCTAGTATAAGTTAATAGAAGGATCAAAATAAATCTTACAATTAATGTGATACTAATGTTAATTGTGCAGGCTCTGTCTTAGATAACATGGGCAAATGAATCTTCCAAAATAGACTTAGCCTTTGATTCGATACACAAAATAGATCTATGGCTTGGAAAGCAAAAGTTAGGATGATAAAGAAGCAGCATTCTTATACAATGGCTGCACATACTTAACTTGAAGCATCCATAAGAGTTCTCCACTATTCGACAATTTTAAGCCTTCCAGAGGAGTTTGACCATTTGCTTAAAAGTTAATATTGAAGCCTTTGATTGTCAAATGAGTCATATAGTTGGCAGCCTTATCTTGTAGTTTTGCAAGAGGCTGTTTCTATGCCTTGAACCCGTGACCTCAAGGTCACACGGCGACAACTTTTACTGTTGCGCCGAGGATACGAAGGAGACCACAATGCCGGGTGATATTATCTGATTAGTCACCGTACAATGGTTGTCGACCCACTTCCATGTCAAATGGCCAGCCCGCACTAAAAAGTTGCATGATTAAGTTAAATCCTCTGTAGGAAAATAATAAGAGAGCCCATCGACATTAGTGACATGGTCAAACTGATCAGATCATCCAAAAGTGGGGCTAGCTGGGTTGAGTCCCTAAAATTAGCTCTTGAAAGTAACCTTAAGAGTGAACTGAGCTGCGTAGATGGCTTCCGATTACCACAGTCATTGTTGCCACAAATTCAAAATGGGTGGCCAGGGAGGAGAGGTTGTCCATCACATGCTCGAGGTGACACGCTTCATCACTGGCAAGCCCCGGTTGCAAACACCTCTCAAAATTAGTGTTATTCAAGGGAAATTAATAGTGGGGAACTGCAATTGGATTTGAACAGTTAGATTCTGGATGTAAGCCATACATGTCTCTGCTACTTTAACTTCCATGGGGATTGATCTTGGTCTAAGAGGGCTTAGGTAAACAAAGCTTTTGAAGCAAAGATAGGGTGACGGCTCACCAGACTTTGTCAATCAAATTAGTGCAAACCAAATACCTTAAAACACAAGCCTTTTGTCTATGCAAAATGATACTCAAGCCATATGGCTGACTGGAAAGATACACTAGCATGTGGCAAGTTACTCAAACATCTTCAGTTTCCACCGAGTAAACTCACTTAATCACTAAGTTAGTCAATGGCTGTTGTATTCTGTCATGTACATAAAAATTCACGTCTATATCTTTAACTTAGTTGAGCGGTTTTTACAAGTCAAACAAAATTTTCTATTGTTAGTTGGAGATAGTACCGAAATCAGCCTTTCGACAGACCAGTGGCATAGAAATTTTAGTCTTGAAGAGATCCTCCAATAAAACATTCCCAGGAACGTTTCCAACAGCTTATGCTGAGTTACCTTATTGACAACAGTTCACGTGAAACTTTTGAAAGCATGAGATTTTTTAACCAAATATTTGATCTTTGATCCTGTCTACACCACTTCACTCTTCAACAAGATCACTGAATAATAGTCTCCACACTAAACGCAACATTGTTTTTCTGTCATCCTGGCCAATATCCCTTGTCATTCATGCTCGAGAACTTCAAATCATTGCTATTACTCAGGAGGAATCTCGTTCTATAGCATTATAAGAACAGATTTGCCGCAAGCATGTTATAGTAATGAAATTCCAAACACTTTCTGTAAGTGGTCTATAGACCTTGCATCACAAAAGGAACAACAATCTTGAATGTTTGGTATACAAGCCATTAATCGACAAACGAAACTTTAGTCAAGCAATTTTGAACACACCCCACGAGAAAAAAAAAAATGGAAACCATGGAACAACATTGAGTTCTTGGGATGGTTCGATCTGCACAAAGGCCAGCCCTGGTGCACAGAGCTCCCTCCCATGCAGGGTCCAGGAAGGGGTGGACCACAAGGGTCTATAATACGCAGCTTTACCTTATATTTTTGCAGGAGGCTGTTTCAATGCCTTGAACCCATGACCTCAAGGTCTATAGTTAGATTTGCATCATTAATCCAAAAGAAAAAACTATTCCTAAGAACAAAAAGTGCAAGAGCGTAAATAGCATCCAGATTATATCTTCTTGTCAATGAAAGCAACCCAAAACCTTGCCGGGTCACCTTTGGCAACATTGGGGATTTCTGATTCGAAACATTATCGACAAAATCTGCAAACAAGTCGCAAACAATTTTCTTGTTATGGACAAAATTTGGCGTTCGTTTGAAGAGGAGATTCAATTTTGCCAACCATTTTCTTCTCTTAATAAGTAGTCTCCGTATAGATGCGATTTGTATTGAACCCCTTTCTCTGCCAAGGCAATTCTGGCTCTCGTCCTAAAAGGGCAAGGCAAGCAATCATAGAGAATGATATCTTCATTCACAATATTTATTTCATTTCAGCAGGCTTTGCTCGCCATTCACTACACCCTAAGAAGTTTACAGGAAGTCTCCTACTTGGTCAATGGGAGCATTTCCTCCTGGAAAATATGTTAGGGGTCAATGATACACCTGGTTCCCACTTTGTTCAAGAGTTCACTCCAAGGCCATGCTACAGAAGAACCAAGCACAAAGATTTTGGATCCATTTATACAACAATAGATTTAACTTTTGGTCTTTATGCAAACATTTGGAAATTGAAACACCAAACGTCTGCTCACCATCCCTATATACAAAAGCTTAAGACGAGCTCAACAATGAAGAACTAGTGCAGAGGACTCGTTCACACAATGACCTGCAAGATGAATGGTTTGAACCATTGCAAGAGCACGCCCCACATATACTTTTGCCCGCCACTGTCGCCTCTCCCTTTCTCTAGTTAAAGTAAAAGGTGGCCTATCATCTGCTATTTAAAAGCCCATGCTACGGTTTTTTTAAAGGGGCTGCTTTGCATGAGGACGAGAAGAGATGCATTGCATTCTTCTTCTTAAAATCTGGCGGTAAAGCATTTAAGGTCCAAACATAACATAATGGTCTGGACTCTGGATCACCTGACCCCCAGTTGTTCTTTTTAGGTGGCCAGTACTGCAATACACCAATTTGGTATGTATAGTAATCTTATATACGTAGGCCCAACTGATCAGTCTGCTGGGCTTTATAGCAATGTGCCTCCTTTGCAATGATTGGTTGCAAGTAGAACCAGGAAAACAAATAAAAATATGTTGAAATCCATTTTTTAGTTTTGAATTCATGAATAGTGGATCTAGTAAATTTGATCTATAGATAAATACGGATAAAATCAATTCAATTCGTTAAATTTGTGATCTACAAGGGAATTTCCATTTAAAAGGATAATTTGGAAAATTAAATTAAAAAATCATATAGACTGCAGATGCTGACTTCTTGTCAAAGATCTAAACCATTAATTTTGTTTAGAATTTACAAAATAGGTCACCCATAATAAATCGTTTCATTTGGATGATCCTAACCATCTGTTTTTATTTCTTAAAAATAAACAATATCTCTAATTTTTACTTCTATAGCTTAAGCTATAAGAATCTAACATTCATGAAACTGGTAACCAGCCTATCTAAGCCATATAAATCTGCATTTTTTGTAAATAATAACTATCATTAACAACTCAACAGATTTTAGAGAGAGAGAGAGAGGCCGAAAAAGCCTATCTCAAAGAAAGTTGGCATCTGCAAAATGAGAAGCTAAAAATAGGAGGATAAAACCATTTTACGCTGCAAGGAACTCCAGTAGTTGAAACCTACAAAACAAGAAGAAGTTGCAGAAGTAGAGGTGATAAAGCTTTGTATCATACTGTATAAATAGTCGAGAGAGACGGGTAAGTTGTTCATTGCATGAATCTAGTGAAAAGGAGCTAAAAAGTGGGGTTCACGCAGCAAAATTTTGAGATCTTAAACATGGATTCAAGCTCGAGACTCGAAACTGTTTGCCTCTTGGCCTTTCTGCTTGCAGGGTTGGCAAATGCTATCACTTCACACAAAGTTTTTAACGTGAAGGACTTTGGTGCAATTGCAGATGGCCAAACAGAGAGCACTCAGGTCACTATTTTTGGCTTATATATGTTTAGTTGTACGCTTTCTATATTCGGAAAGAAAGAGCATTTACGTTACTAGTACATATTGCGTATAGAAAATTAAGAATAAATATTTATCATTTTGTTTATTTTAATCGTTTATTTTTAGGCTCTATTGAGTGCTTGGAAAGAGGCGTGTGCATCAAATGGAATGAGCAGGATATTAATCCCAGAAGGAGAATTTATGGTGGGTCCGGTGGTGTTGAAGGGCCCATGCAAGGGCACTATGGTATTTCAGCTAAAAGGGATAGTGAAGGCTCCTACTGATCTCAACAAGTTTGATTCGGATAGCTGGATTCATTTCCAATACATTGATGGATTGAAAGTCACAGGGCATGGAACGTTGGATGGTCAAGGAGCTTCAGCTTGGCCCCATAATGAATGCCCCAAGTCTGTCCAATGCAAGCTTCTACCGACTGTAAGTTTTTCAAATTCCTAGGAAAGCCATTATAATTTTCTAACGTGTGAAGAATTAGATTATATTTTGAAGCATCTCTCACACTGCAACAGTCCCTTAGACTCAGCTTCGTCACAAATGCAATAATTATGCACATCTCATCAATCGATAGCAAGTTCTTCCACGTGAACATTTTTGAATCAAAGAATATCAAGCTCCATAACCTGAAGATTTCTGCACCCGGAGATAGCCCAAACACAGATGGAATCCACATAGGAAGTTCTAGTGGCGTCAAGATCTTTCGTTCTGAGATAGCTACTGGTGATGATTGCATCTCCATTGGACCAGGCAGCTCCGACATCACCGTCTCTAATATTTTTTGTGGACCCGGACATGGAATCAGTGTTGGTAGCCTCGGCAAATACCCCAACGAAGAAGATGTAGTCGGATTGACTGTGCAGAATTGCACCCTCACTGGCACCACTAATGGCTTGAGGGTTAAATCCTTTGCAGCCTCTCCACCAAGCTCTGCCTCCAACTTCACTTTCAAAGATATAATCATGAATAACGTTTACAATCCAATCATCATAGATCAAGAGTACTGCCCATATGCTTCTTGCAATAAAGAGGTACTATTCCTACACTCTAAGTCACACACAAATATGTACATGTACATATGCATACCATTTATTTATGTGGAAATATTGTACTAATGGTCCCTTCTGAACCTGCTCCTAGAATCCATCACAAGTCAAGCTCAACGATATCACATTTGAAAACATTAAGGGTAGCTCAGCATCCCAGGTTGCAGTCAATATATTATGCAGCAAAACTGTGCCATGTCAAGGTGTGGAGCTGCATGATATCGGATTGGAGTACAATGGAGAAGGAGGAGTTGCAACATCATCGTGTTTAAATGTCAATGGTCTTTCTTCTGGTCAACAGAATCCACCCTCTTGCTTGTAATGTAGTTAACTTATTGATTGTGTTAGTGTTAACGAGGCTCCTTCACTTTGAGCAATGAGTCTGTCCTTGTAACATGTTCTACCTCCACGAACACCTTTTTGCATAGGTGGTGTGCATAGTTGTTTTGGTAAGGATATGTGTATCGGACTCACTACCCCGCCAAAAGAAAAAATAAAGAAGTATACAACTTAATGTCATACTTTGCATTTGTAATATTGTAACACACATCAGTTGTTTCTTCTCAATGTATTCTTGTGCCTAGCCTGAGTTCTTATTGCAATTATATTACCTCTCTAACCTTGGAAACTTGGTTTATCATGTCCATATTATAACTCTCACAAACATGCTGGCATGTACACAAAAAGGGAAAGAAAGCAACGGATAATGACTTATATAGTGTATGAGATTTTAAGGACATGACGATGTATCTAGCTACTCCCACAAAGAAAGCATCAATAGGGAAATACAAAGCAAAGAAACTAAGAGACTTCACGTCCAATTCATCTCAAGTCTACCCTTTCTGAAGTCACATCATTTTTTTAATTTTTTTTTTTAACATAATGGCTTCACTGCCATTCACATGACAGCAAAATAATCCAAAAAACTTTGAAAATAACCAATGAAATACCATATTGGAGTCAAATTTTTAAATGCATATCCTTACGAGAAAATCAAAATCTACTTGTGATAGTTTGTGATTTTAGTAAAGAAATTCGACAACCTCTTGAACCAAGTGCTTTTGCTCCAGACACAATCCCTTATCAGCCTCCTAAAATCCTACTTTTGGTGGAAGATTCTTGGGTTCTAAAAGTGTTGCAATGTCAATCAAAATAGAGATCCAAAACTAAATTAACCTAGAAAATTTGAAACAATCCAAGATGATAATGAAGATAATAGCAATGGGTTCTATGGTCGAAATTGGATACTTTGTGCATAAAGAAGTAATTGATTTGATGCTTGAGGAGAGTTTGGTAAAGGAATTTGTGGAACTACATAAATTTGAAAGTGGGAGAAATATGATTGAGATGGGAATCATTGAGGACAATATAAGTGAGAATTTTGTTGAAGAAATATAGATCGAGAAGAGTAAAAAGAGAAGTTTTTGAAGAAGTATTTGTTTTCTAATTGTGCGGTGAGATTTGCTATTGGATAGAAGTTGGGGAAGGGTCTAGATATAGGAAGAAGAGGGCTTTTAAGTAGGAGGTGTTGAGGAGAGTGAGATACTGTATGGCCATTGCAAAATTTTGATTTGATAGTCAAAAGCTGCTACTTCTTTCTGTCTCCTCATAAAAATCAATGAAGCAGGAGGGGTTTCGGCCTCTGAGGTCCTTCACATAGAAAATAAATGGTTAGTATTTAAAAATCCAAAAAGGAATGTCACCTAGCTAAGCCTCTGTTAGATATTGGACGTATAGGAGACCAACTAATTTTTTTTGTCAATCATGCAGCTTGTCCATTCCTTGCCCATCAACTTGTGCATGCATTAAAGATCTTCCAATATTGCATCTCGACTGTATATCATTGGGCCCACTAAGATGACTTAATTTACATCATCTTGGTTAACCTAAAAAACAAAAGACTGTTTTAGAATCATTTAAATTACATATGTATTTAGGTCTAATGATCATCTAATCATTAACTTTTCAAATCAACGGTTGGATGATCGATTAGAGGTAAGATTAATTTAAAATTATAAAATTATCCAATTAAATGATCTAACTAAATGGTAATTATGGGTTATTTTATGCAAAATTGGACACTTAACAGCAAGCTTCTCGTCAATGGTATTACAAATTCCATTAAGTTGTTATCTCATTCAGTTTTGAGATGAATGCGATTGATGATTGTGTATACCACAAGTTCAGCGGGAGTAAACACATATTCCTAGTTTCATATGTCGATGACATATTACTTGCCAACAACGATATAGGCTTGTTGCTCCAAACCAAGAGATTTCTATCAAAGAAATTTGAGATGAAAGATCTTGGGAATGCATCTTTTGTATTGGGAATCCAGATACATTGGGATCGCTCTCGGTGTATTCTTGGATTATCACAAAGGAGTTATATCGAAAAGGTATTTAAGAGATTTAGCATGCAAGATTGCAAACCAGGAGTCACCCATGTTGCCAAGAGAGACAAGTTCAATCTCGAACAGTGCCCCAAGAATGATTTTGAAACTAAAGAAATGCAGAAGATTCCCTATGCTTCAGCAGTGGGGAGTCTGATGTATGCTCAGGTTTTTACGCGTCCGAATATTGCATACATTGTTGGGATGTTAGGCAAATATTTGAGCAATCCAGGAATGGATCATTGGAAAGCAGCCAAATGGGTCATGCAATATCTTCAGAGAACAAGACATTACATTCTGACATACAAGAGGTCGGATAAGATAGAGATCATTGAATATTCAGATTCGAACTTTGCTAGATGCCAAGATAGTCGTAGATCCACTTCAGTCTATATCTATTTCCTTGGTGGAGCTATCTCCTGGAAGAGTGCTAAGCAGATGCTCATTGCTTCTTCCACCATGGCAGCTAAGTTTATAACATGTTATGAGGCATCCAATCATGGAATATGGCTGTAGAATTTTGTCACAGGACTACAAATTATGGAGGGAATTGAAAGGCCACTTAAGATATTTTATGACAATAAGTTAGCAATTTTATATTCCTACAATAATAGGAGCTCGACGAAGTCAAAGCATATAGACATCAAGTTCCTAGTTGTTAAAGAAAGAGTTTAGAGTGATCAAGTGTCCATAGAGCATATTGGAACAAACTCCATGGTTGTGGATCTGCTTACTAAGGGGCTACCACCCAAGGTCTTTCATAGGCATACTACTCATATGGGTGTTGTATCATTTGATGATATCTTGGATTAGTGGCAGTTTGTACTTACATGCCTTTCTGTTTTAGACACATCTTGTACTTATGGATATTTTCTACGAAATAAAGTATTCAATTCTATTTTTTCACTCTGATTTGGTTTTAATATGATCTCATAAGGAATAAAGATGAACAAGTTGGAAATAGGCATGCTTAGATCACATTACATGTAATTTCCATGTTACACATCCATACTTGATCTATGTCGTTTGGTTATGTTAATATACGTGACCATGGATGGATTTAGTCACGATATATGTAATGAAGATCACGTTAATCCTATATTAGCATAATTGATGTATGAGATTGTTCGGGGATATTTTGTGATAGCAAAATTTTTGAGTTCTTAAGGTTATAATTTGATATACAATTATAAAGTTATATATATATATATAGTCTAAGTGGGAGATTGTTAGATATTGGAAGTATGTGTGTGTGTGTGCATATATATTATATATTATATGCTATCATATGGGTTTGGCCTATAATTAAAGTTATCTAATAAGTTTTAAGGTTAAATGGGCCATAGTCATATCAACGGGTATGGTTTTATTATGTGTAGATCCATAATCTCTAATTTCTATTTTATGGTGGGCTAAAATTGGAAATAAGGAAAGGGGATACTGTTATAAATGGTTACGGTCCCCAAATTATACGTGTGATTATTTTCTGATATCACATCATTAGAAAAGATGAAATACCATTCTCTAGGAAGGTCATGCACATCAATTTGGAAGATCAGGAACCGCAAAGCTCAAAAATCACATCCGGACTCATGGATACAAGTGCGCATCTGCATCTAGTCTTTATTCTTGATGATTTTCGTGAGGATCTTTGTGTGATGAAGGAATATTCATCAATAAAATATATTAAACACCAGCAGCCTCACCTTTGAATGATCTAATCGATTGATCATGTTTGACTTACCCATAGGTTACTTGAAACGATCATTCTCTTTGGATGCTTCTACCTACTAGCTTTTCTAGTTTGAATTTCAATGGTCAAGAATTTAAAATCTAGAACGAGATGCCACCTAGCTAAGCTTCACCTTTAGAGGATCTAATCCTTTCATCTTGTTTACTTTACCTAATTAGGCTTTTTGTGAAAATTCATGTCTATTTGATGCTTTTACCTCCTAGTTTTCTTAGTTGAAAATTTCAAAGCTTAAGATTTAAAAATTCAAGAGAGAGAGAGAGAAATTCATCTCATTGGAATGCAACCTAGCTTGCCCCTATCCCTCTAGGGTACATGAAGCAGATGCGTTATTTGCGGTATGAAGCAGCTTACAGAAAAATTAACAAGCTATTTGTTAATATCAATTTTACAAGAGCTAGCCAAAACTCTGGCATTTTTTCCATCGTCGGGCTAGATCGTTTTTAATCATACTTGAGCAAAGCTAATTTTCATAAAAATCAGCCTAGATTATTAATAGTCATACTTTGGCTCATTGTTCATGAATTCCATCTTGAGCTATACTTTTTTCATCTTCTTTTTTTTCCGTCTATTGCTAGTATAAATTGAAGGTTATATTTAGATTGAAGAAAAAATAAAGGGGAGTTATTCTTTTCCCAAGTTGCTAGAGTTTGAGAAAATGGAAGTCAGGCATCCCAAATTGATATCCACATCCATTTTCAAACAAACAAAAATTGATATCTAAACTCATTTCAAGTAAGATTATATTTACTTAGTAGATCTTAGAAGCTATTCCTATCGATATCAAATAAGAGGCTATTTACATGGGAGGTGTCCTAAAAGCAATTTATTTTCACACACGTTTTCAAATAATAAGCCATTTACATTGTGGATCCTAAAAGTTATCTATTTTTATACAAGTTTTTAAATAAGAATCTATTTACATGGTAAACCCTAAAAGCTACTTATTTTCACACATATTTTCAAATAAGAAATTAGTTTACAAGTGGGCCCTAGAAGTTATCCCTATATATTTTTACAAAGCAACTATTTTTGAGATGGGCCCTGGTGGGCCTTAAAAGTTACCTATAGTGTCACACCTATTTCAAATAAGAAGTTATTTATATGGTAAGCATTAGAAGCTATCCATACTCATTTTTAAATTAAAGCAATGGAAGGCCCACAAATAGGTTTCATTGTGAGCAACAAAGATCACCTTATGGACTTCACAGTATTTGAGGAGGGCCTACTTATATGCTTCATGGTAGGCATGAGGGTCGACCAACATGTTTCATGGCATACAATATGGTACTACAAACATGTTCTTATCGAAGACTATTACTTTAGGCCCATAGATTTCACAACAATTGGACATAAATGTACATTATTTCAATATTAATATATTTATATAAAAGTTTAGTCAAACAATTCAAACTTGCCCTGGCTTATCGTAACATCTTACAAAATCTAACTAGCTCAAGTCAGGTAAACTCAAGCTAGATCGGGTAAAAATAAGATTATGAACTAAAAATTTAGCTATATTAGGCTAGCCATGATCAGACCAAGATCAGGCAAACTCAGACCAAATCAAGTGACCTCAAGCTCAACTAACATCTTATAACATTCTTTCCCTACTACTTTTTCGTTGCTTCTACTATAAATTACTCATCTTTCTTTTCTAGTATAAGTTAATAGAAGGATCAAAATAAATCTTACAATTAATGTGATACTAATGTTAATTGTGCAGGCTCTGTCTTAGATAACATGGGCAAATGAATCTTCCAAAATAGACTTAGCCTTTGATTCGATACACAAAATAGATCTATGGCTTGGAAAGCAAAAGTTAGGATGATAAAGAAGTAGAATTCTTATACAATGGCTGCACATACTTAACCTGAAGTATACATCAAAGTTCTCCACTATTCGACAATTTTAAGCCTTCCAGAGGGATCCGACCATTTGCTTAAAGGTTAATATTGAAGCCTTTGATTGTCAAATGAGTCATATAGTTGGCAGCCTTATCTTGTAGTTTTGCAAGAGGCTGTTTCTATGCCTTGAACCCGTGACCTCAAGGTCACACGGCGACAACTTTTACTGTTGCGCCAAGGCTCCGAAGGAGACCACAATGCCGGGTGATATTATTTGCTTAGTCACCGTACAATGGTTGTCGACCCACTTCCATGTCAAATGGCCAGCCCGCACTAAAAAGTTGCATGATTAAGTTAAATCCTCTGTAGGAAAATAATAAGAGAGCCCATCGACATTAGTGACATGGTCAAACTGATCAGATCATCCAAAAGTGGGGCTAGCTGGGTTGAGTCCCTAAAATTAGCTCTTGAAAGTAACCTTAAGAGTGAACTGAGCTGCGTAGATGGCTTCCGATTACCACAGTCATTGTTGCCACAAATTCAAAATGGGTGGCCAGGGAGGAGAGGTTGTCCATCACATGCTCGAGGTGACACGCTTCATCACTGGCAAGCCCCGGTTGCAAACACCTCTCAAAATTAGTGTTATTCAAGGGAAATTAATAGTGGGGAACTGCAATTGGATTTGAACAGTTAGATTCTGGATGTAAGCCATACATGTCTCTGCTACTTTAACTTCCATGGGGATTGATCTTGGTCTAAGAGGGCTTAGGTAAACAAAGCTTTTGAAGCAAAGATAGGGTGACGGCTCACCAGACTTTGTCAATCAAATTAGTGCAAACCAAATACCTTAAAACACAAGCCTTTTGTCTATGCAAAATGATACTCAAGCCATATGGCTGACTGGAAAGATACACTAGCATGTGGCAAGTTACTCAAACATCTTCAGTTTCCACCGAGTAAACTCACTTAATCACTAAGTTAGTCAATGGCTGTTGTATTCTGTCATGTACATAAAAATTCACGTCTATATCTTTAACTTAGTTGAGCGGTTTTTACAAGTCAAACAAAATTTTCTATTGTTAGTTGGAGATAGTACCGAAATCAGCCTTTCGACAGACCAGTGGCATAGAAATTTTAGTCTTGAAGAGATCCTCCAATAAAACATTCCCAGGAACGTTTCCAACAGCTTATGCTGAGTTTACCTTATTGACAACAGTTCACGTGAAACTTTTGAAAGCATGAGATTTTTTAACCAAATATTTGATCTTTGATCCTGTCTACACCACTTCACTCTTCAACAAGATCACTGAATAATAGTCTCCACACTAAACGCAACATTGTTTTTCTGTCATCCTGGCCAATATCCCTTGTCATTCATGCTCGAGAACTTCAAATCATTGCTATTACTCAGGAGGAATCTCGTTCTATAGCATTATAAGAACAGATTTGCCGCAAGCATGTTATAGTAATGAAATTCCAAACACTTTCTGTAAGTGGTCTATAGACCTTGCATCACAAAAGGAACAACAATCTTGAATGTTTGGTATACAAGCCATTAATCGACAAACGAAACTTTAGTCAAGCAATTTTGAACACACCCCACGAGAAAAAAAAATGGAAACCATGGAACAACATTGAGTTCTTGGGATGGTTCGATCTGCACAAAGGCCAGCCCTGGTGCACAGAGCTCCCTCCCATGCAGGGTCCAGGAAGGGGTGGACCACAAGAGCCTATAGTACGCAACCTTACCTTGTATTTTTGCAAGAGGCTGTTTCCACACCCTGAACCCATGACCTCAAGGTCTATAGTTAGATTTGCATCATTAATCCAAAAGAAAAAACTATTCCTAAGAACAAAAAGTGCAAGAGCGTAAATAGCATCCAGATTATATCTTCTTGTCAATGAAAGCAACCCAAAACCTTGCCGGGTCACCTTTGGCAACATTGGGGATTTCTGATTCGAAACATTATCGACAAAATCTGCAAACAAGTCGCAAACAATTTTCTTGTTATGGACAAAATTTGGCGTTCGTTTGAAGAGGAGATTCAATTTTGCCAACCATTTTCTTCTCTTAATAAGTAGTCTCCGTATAGATGCGATTTGTATTGAACCCCTTTCTCTGCCAAGGCAATTCTGGCTCTCGTCCTAAAAGGGCAAGGCAAGCAATCATAGAGAATGATATCTTCATTCACAATGTTTATTTCATTTGGGCAGGCTTTGCTCGCCATTCACTACACCCTAAGAAGTTTACAGGAAGTCTCCTACTTGGTCAATGGGAGCATTTCCTCCTGGAAAATATGTTAGGGGTCAATGATACACCTGGTTCCCACTTTGTTCAAGAGTTCACTCCAAGGCCATGCTACAGAAGAACCAAGCACAAAGATTTTGGATCCATTTATACAACAATAGATTTAACTTTTGGTCTTTATGCAAACATTTGGAAATTGAAACACCAAACGTCTGCTCACCATCCCTATATACAAAAGCTTAAGACTAGCTCAACAATGAAGAACTAGTGCAGAGGACTCATTCACACAATGACCTGCAAAATGAATGGTTTGAACCATTGCAAGAGCAGGCCCCACATATACTTTTGCCCGCCACTGTCATCTCTCCCTTTCTCTAGTTAAAGTAAAAGGTAGTCTATCATCTGCTATTTAAAAGCCCATGCTACGGTTTTTTTAAAGGGGCTGCTTTGCATGAGGACGAGAAGAGATGCATTGCATTCTTCTTCTTAAAATCTGGTGGTAAAGCGTTTAAGGTCCATACATAACA
Source organism: Warburgia ugandensis (assembly GCA_035236585.1). Lineage (NCBI taxonomy): Eukaryota > Viridiplantae > Streptophyta > Magnoliopsida > Canellales > Canellaceae > Warburgia > Warburgia ugandensis. Next base: position 57,459,643 of record CP141137.1, on the reverse strand, counting down.
TAAAGGTCTGGACTCTGGATCACCCGACCCCCAGTTGTTCTTTTTAGGTGGCCAGTACTGCAATACACCAATGTGGTATGTATAGTAATCTTATATACGTAGGCCCAACTGATCAGTCTGCTGGGCTTTATAGCAATGTGCCTCCTTTGCAATGATTGGTTGCAAGTAGAACCAGGAAAACAAATAAAAATCTGTTGAAATCCAGTTTTTAGTTCAAAATTCATGAATAGTGGATCTAGTAAATTTGATCTATAGATAAATACGGATCAAATCAATTCAATTCGTTAAATTTGTGATCTACAAGGGAATTTCCATTTAAAAGGATAATTTGGAAAATTAAATTAAAGAATCATATAGACTGCAGATGCTGACTTCTTTTCAAAGATCTAAACCATTAATTTTGTTTAGAATTTACAAAATAGGTCACCCATAATAAATCGTTTCATTTGGATGATCCTAACCATCTGTTTTTATTTCTTAAAAATAAACAATATCTCTAATTTTTACTTCTATAGCTTAAGCTATAAGAATCTAACATTCATGAAACTGGTAACCAGCCTATCTAAGCCATATAAATCTGCATTTTTTGTAAATAATAACTATCATTAACAACTCAACAGATTTTAGAGAGAGAGAGAGAGGCCGAAAAAGCCTATCTCAAAGAAAGTTGGCATCTGCAAAATGAGAAGCTAAAAATAGGAGGATAAAACCATTTTACGCTGCAAGGAACTCCAGTAGTTGAAACCTACAAAACAAGAAGAAGTTGCAGAAGTAGAGGTGATAAAGCTTTGTATCATACTGTATAAATAGTCGAGAGAGACGGGTAAGTTGTTCATTGCATGAATCTAGTGAAAAGGAGCTAAAAAGTGGGGTTCACGCAGCAAAATTTTGAGATCTTAAACATGGATTCAAGCTCGAGACTCGAAACTGTTTGCCTCTTGGCCTTTCTGCTTGCAGGGTTGGCAAATGCTATCACTTCACACAAAGTTTTTAACGTGAAGGACTTTGGTGCAATTGCAGATGGCCAAACAGAGAGCACTCAGGTCACTATTTTTGGCTTATATATGTTTAGTTGTACGCTTTCTATATTCGGAAAGAAAGAGCATTTACGTTACTAGTACATATTGCGTATAGAAAATTAAGAATAAATATTTATCATTTTGTTTATTTTAATCGTTTATTTTTAGGCTCTATTGAGTGCTTGGAAAGAGGCGTGTGCATCAAATGGAATGAGCAGGATATTAATCCCAGAAGGAGAATTTATGGTGGGTCCGGTGGTGTTGAAGGGCCCATGCAAGGGCACTATGGTATTTCAGCTAAAAGGGATAGTGAAGGCTCCTACTGATCTCAACAAGTTTGATTCGGATAGCTGGATTCATTTCCAATACATTGATGGATTGAAAGTCACAGGGCATGGAACGTTGGATGGTCAAGGAGCTTCAGCTTGGCCCCATAATGAATGCCCCAAGTCTGTCCAATGCAAGCTTCTACCGACTGTAAGTTTTTCAAATTCCTAGGAAAGCCATTATAATTTTCTAACGTGTGAAGAATTAGATTATATTTTGAAGCATCTCTCACACTGCAACAGTCCCTTAGACTCAGCTTCGTCACAAATGCAATAATTATGCACATCTCATCAATCGATAGCAAGTTCTTCCACGTGAACATTTTTGAATCAAAGAATATCAAGCTCCATAACCTGAAGATTTCTGCACCCGGAGATAGCCCAAACACAGATGGAATCCACATAGGAAGTTCTAGTGGCGTCAAGATCTTTCGTTCTGAGATAGCTACTGGTGATGATTGCATCTCCATTGGACCAGGCAGCTCCGACATCACCGTCTCTAATATTTTTTGTGGACCCGGACATGGAATCAGTGTTGGTAGCCTCGGCAAATACCCCAACGAAGAAGATGTAGTCGGATTGACTGTGCAGAATTGCACCCTCACTGGCACCACTAATGGCTTGAGGGTTAAATCCTTTGCAGCCTCTCCACCAAGCTCTGCCTCCAACTTCACTTTCAAAGATATAATCATGAATAACGTTTACAATCCAATCATCATAGATCAAGAGTACTGCCCATATGCTTCTTGCAATAAAGAGGTACTATTCCTACACTCTAAGTCACACACAAATATGTACATGTACATATGCATACCATTTATTTATGTGGAAATATTGTACTAATGGTCCCTTCTGAACCTGCTCCTAGAATCCATCACAAGTCAAGCTCAACGATATCACATTTGAAAACATTAAGGGTAGCTCAGCATCCCAGGTTGCAGTCAATATATTATGCAGCAAAACTGTGCCATGTCAAGGTGTGGAGCTGCATGATATCGGATTGGAGTACAATGGAGAAGGAGGAGTTGCAACATCATCGTGTTTAAATGTCAATGGTCTTTCTTCTGGTCAACAGAATCCACCCTCTTGCTTGTAATGTAGTTAACTTATTGATTGTGTTAGTGTTAACGAGGCTCCTTCACTTTGAGCAATGAGTCTGTCCTTGTAACATGTTCTACCTCCACGAACACCTTTTTGCATAGGTGGTGTGCATAGTTGTTTTGGTAAGGATATGTGTATCGGACTCACTACCCCGCCAAAAGAAAAAATAAAGAAGTATACAACTTAATGTCATACTTTGCATTTGTAATATTGTAACACACATCAGTTGTTTCTTCTCAATGTATTCTTGTGCCTAGCCTGAGTTCTTATTGCAATTATATTACCTCTCTAACCTTGGAAACTTGGTTTATCATGTCCATATTATAACTCTCACAAACATGCTGGCATGTACACAAAAAGGGAAAGAAAGCAACGGATAATGACTTATATAGTGTATGAGATTTTAAGGACATGACGATGTATCTAGCTACTCCCACAAAGAAAGCATCAATAGGGAAATACAAAGCAAAGAAACTAAGAGACTTCACGTCCAATTCATCTCAAGTCTACCCTTTCTGAAGTCACATCATTTTTTTAATTTTTTTTTTTAACATAATGGCTTCTCTGCCATTCACATGACAGCAATATAATCCAAAAAACTTTGAAAATAACCAATGAAATACCATATTGGAGTCAAATTTTTAAATGCATATCCTTACGAGAAAATCAAAATCTACTTGTGATAGTTTGTGATTTTAGTAAAGAAATTCGACAACCTCTTGAACCAAGTGCTTTTGCTCCGAGACACAATCCCTTATCAGCCTCCTAAAATCCTACTTCTAGTGGAAGATTCTTGGATTCTGAAAGTGTTGCAATGTCAATCAAAATAGAGATCCAAAACTAAATTAACCTAGAAAATTTGAAACAATCCAAGATGATAATGAAGATAATAGCAATGGGTTCTATGGTCGAAATTGGATACTTTGTGCATAAAGAAGTAATTGATTTGATGCTTGAGGAGAGTTTGGTAAAGGAATTTGTGGAACTACATAAATTTGAAAGTGGGAGAAATATGATTGAGATGGGAATCATTGAGGACAATATAAGTGAGAATTTTGTTGAAGAAATATAGATCGAGAAGAGTAAAAAGAGAAGTTTTTGAAGAAGTATTTGTTTTCTAATTGTGCGGTGAGATTTGCTATTGGATAGAAGTTGGGGAAGGGTCTAGATATAGGAAGAAGAGGGCTTTTAAGTAGGAGGTGTTGAGGAGAGTGAGATACTGTATGGCCATTGCAAAATTTTGATTTGATAGTCAAAAGCTGCTACTTCTTTCTGTCTCCTCATAAAAATCAATGAAGCAGGAGGGGTTTCGGCCTCTGAGGTCCTTCACATAGAAAATAAATGGTTAGTATTTAAAAATCCAAAAAGGAATGTCACCTAGCTAAGCCTCTGTTAGATATTGGACGTATAGGAGACCAACTAATTTTTTTTGTCAATCATGCAGCTTGTCCATTCCTTGCCCATCAACTTGTGCATGCATTAAAGATCTTCCAATATTGCATCTGTTGTATATCATTGGGCCCACTAAGATGACTTAATTTACATCATCTTGGTTAACCTAAAAAACAAAAGACTGTTTTAGAATCATTTAAATTACATATGTATTTAGGTCTAATGATCATCTAATCATTAACTTTTCAAATCAACGGTTGGATGATCGATTAGAGGTAAGATTAATTTAAAATTATAAAATTATCCAATTAAATGATCTAACTAAATGGTAATTATGGGTTATTTTATGCAAAATTGGACACTTAACAGCAAGCTTCTCGTCAATGGTATTACAAATTCCATTAAGTTGTTATCTCATTCAGTTTTGAGATGAATGCGATTGATGATTGTGTATACCACAAGTTCAGCGGGAGTAAACACATATTCCTAGTTTCATATGTCGATGACATATTACTTGCCAACAACGATATAGGCTTGTTGCTCCAAACCAAGAGATTTCTATCAAAGAAATTTGAGATGAAAGATCTTGGGAATGCATCTTTTGTATTGGGAATCCAGATACATTGGGATCGCTCTCGGTGTATTCTTGGATTATCACAAAGGAGTTATATCGAAAAGGTATTTAAGAGATTTAGCATGCAAGATTGCAAACCAGGAGTCACCCATGTTGCCAAGAGAGACAAGTTCAATCTCGAACAGTGCCCCAAGAATGATTTTGAAACTAAAGAAATGCGAGAAGATTCCCTATGCTTCAGCAGTGGGGAGTCTGATGTATGCTCAGGTTTTTACGCGTCCGAATATTGCATACATTGTTGGGATGTTAGGCAAATATTTGAGCAATCCAGGAATGGATCATTGGAAAGCAGCCAAATGGGTCATGCAATATCTTCAGAGAACAAGACATTACATTCTGACATACAAGAGGTCGGATAAGATAGAGATCATTGAATATTCAGATTCGAACTTTGCTAGATGCCAAGATAGTCGTAGATCCACTTCAGTCTATATCTATTTCCTTGGTGGAGCTATCTCCTGGAAGAGTGCTAAGCAGATGCTCATTGCTTCTTCCACCATGGCAGCTAAGTTTATAACATGTTATGAGGCATCCAATCATGGAATATGGCTGTAGAATTTTGTCACAGGACTACAAATTATGGAGGGAATTGAAAGGCCACTTAAGATATTTTATGACAATAAGTTAGCAATTTTATATTCCTACAATAATAGGAGCTCGACGAAGTCAAAGCATATAGACATCAAGTTCCTAGTTGTTAAAGAAAGAGTTTAGAGTGATCAAGTGTCCATAGAGCATATTGGAACAAACTCCATGGTTGTGGATCTGCTTACTAAGGGGCTACCACCCAAGGTCTTTCATAGGCATACTACTCATATGGGTGTTGTATCATTTGATGATATACTGGATTAGTGGCAGTTTGTACTTACATGCCTTTCTGTTTTAGACACATCTTGTACTTATGGATATTTTCTACAGAAATAAAGTATTCAATTCTATTTTTTCACTCTGATTTGGTTTTAATATGATCTCATAAGGAATAAAGATGAACAAGTTGGAAATAGGCATGCTTAGATCACATTACATGTAATTTCCATGTTACACATCCATACTTGATCTATGTCGTTTGGTTATGTTAATATACGTGACCATGGATGGATTTAGTCACGATATATGTAATGAAGATCACGTTAATCCTATATTAGCATAATTGATGTATGAGATTGTTCGGGGATATTTTGTGATAGCAAAATTTTTGAGTTCTTAAGGTTATAATTTGATATACAATTATAAAGTTATATATATATATATATAGTCTAAGTGGGAGATTGTTAGATATTGGAAGTATGTGTGTGTGTGTGCATATATATTATATATTATATGCTATCATATGGGTTTGGCCTATAATTAAAGTTATCTAATAAGTTTTAAGGTTAAATGGGCCATAGTCATATCAACGGGTATGGTTTTATTATGTGTAGATCCATAATCTCTAATTTCTATTTTATGGTGGGCTAAAATTGGAAATAAGGAAAGGGGATACTGTTATAAATGGTTACGGTCCCCAAATTATACGTGTGATTATTTTCTGATATCACATCATTAGAAAAGATGAAATACCATTCTCTAGGAAGGTCATGCACATCAATTTGGAAGATCAGGAACCGCAAAGCTCAAAAATCACATCCGGACTCATGGATACAGGTACGCTTCTGCATCTAGTCTTTATTCTTGATGATTTTCGTGAGGATCTTTGTGTGATGAAGGAATATTCATCAATAAAATATATTAAACACCAGCAGCCTCACCTTTGAATGATCTAATCGATTGATCATGTTTGACTTACCCATAGGTTACTTGAAACGATCATTCTCTTTGGATGCTTCTACCTACTAGCTTTTCTAGTTTGAATTTCAATGGTCAAGAATTTAAAATCTAGAACGAGATGCCACCTAGCTAAGCTTCACCTTTAGAGGATCTAATCCTTTCATCTTGTTTACTTTACCTAATTAGGCTTTTTGTGAAAATTCATGTCTATTTGATGCTTTTACCTCCTAGTTTTCTTAGTTGAAAATTTCAAAGCTTAAGATTTAAAAATTCAAGAGAGAGAGAGAGAAATTCATCTCATTGGAATGCAACCTAGCTTGCCCCTATCCCTCTAGGGTACATGAAGCGGATGCGTTATTTGCGGTATGAAGCGACTTACGAGAAAAATTAACAAGCTATTTGTTAATATCAATTTTACAAGAGCTAGCCAAAACTCTGGCATTTTTTCCATCGTCGGGCTAGATCGTTTTTAATCATACTTGAGCAAAGCTAATTTTCATAAAAATCAGCCTAGATTATTAATAGTCATACTTTGGCTCATTGTTCATGAATTCCATCTTGAGCTATACTTTTTCTTCTTCTTTTTTTCCGTCTATTGCTAGTATAAATTGAAGGTTATATTTAGATTGAAGAAAAAATAAAGGGGAGTTATTCTTTTCCCAAGTTGCTAGAGTTTGAGAAAATGGAAGTCAGGCATCCCAAATTGATATCCACATCCATTTTCAAACAAACAAAAATTGATATCTAAACTCATTTCAAGTAAGATTATATTTACTTAGTAGATCTTAGAAGCTATTCCTATCGATATCAAATAAGAGGCTATTTACATGGGAGGTGTCCTAAAAGCAATTTATTTTCACACACGTTTTCAAATAATAAGCCATTTACATTGTGGATCCTAAAAGTTATCTATTTTTATACAAGTTTTTAAATAAGAATCTATTTACATGGTAAACCCTAAAAGCTACTTATTTTCACACATATTTTCAAATAAGAAATTAGTTTACAAGTGGGCCCTAGAAGTTATCCCTATATATTTTTACAAAGCAACTATTTTTGAGATGGGCCCTGGTGGGCCTTAAAAGTTACCTATAGTGTCACACCTATTTCAAATAAGAAGTTATTTATATGGTAAGCATTAGAAGCTATCCATACTCATTTTTAAATTAAAGCAATGGAAGGCCCACAAATAGGTTTCATTGTGAGCAACAAAGATCACCTTATGGACTTCACAGTATTTGAGGAGGGCCTACTTATATGCTTCATGGTAGGCATGAGGGTCGACCAACATGTTTCATGGCATACAATATGGTACTACAAACATGTTCTTATCGAAGACTATTACTTTAGGCCCATAGATTTCACAACAATTGGACATAAATGTACATTATTTCAATATTAATATATTTATATAAAAGTTTAGTCAAACAATTCAAACTTGCCCTGGCTTATCGTAACATCTTACAAAATCTAACTAGCTCAAGTCAGGTAAACTCAAGCTAGATCGGGTAAAAATAAGATTATGAACTAAAAATTTAGCTATATTAGGCTAGCCATGATCAGACCAAGATCAGGCAAACTCAGACCAAATCAAGTGACCTCAAGCTCAACTAACATCTTATAACATTCTTTCCCTACTACTTTTTCGTTGCTTCTACTATAAATTACTCATCTTTCTTTTCTAGTATAAGTTAATAGAAGGATCAAAATAAATCTTACAATTAATGTGATACTAATGTTAATTGTGCAGGCTCTGTCTTAGATAACATGGGCAAATGAATCTTCCAAAATAGACTTAGCCTTTGATTCGATACACAAAATAGATCTATGGCTTGGAAAGCAAAAGTTAGGATGATAAAGAAGCAGCATTCTTATACAATGGCTGCACATACTTAACTTGAAGCATCCATAAGAGTTCTCCACTATTCGACAATTTTAAGCCTTCCCGGAGGGATCCGACCATTTGCTTAAAGGTTAATATTGAAGCCTTTGATTGTCAAATGAGTCATATAGTTGGCAGCCTTATCTTGTAGTTTTGCAAGAGGCTGTTTCTATGCCTTGAACCCGTGACCTCAAGGTCACACGGCGACAACTTTTACTGTTGCGCCAAGGCTCGAAGGAGACCACAATGCCGGGTGATATTATTTGCTTAGTCACCGTACAATGGTTGTCGACCCACTTCCATGTCAAATGGCCAGCCCGCACTAAAAAGTTGCATGATTAAGTTAAATCCTCTGTAGGAAAATAATAACAGAGCCCATCGAGATTAGTGGCATGGTCAAACAGATCAGATCATCCAAAAGTGGGGCTAGCTGGGTTGAGTCCCGAAAATTAGCTCTTGAAAGTAACCTTAAGAGTGAACTGAGCTGCGTAGATGGCTTCCGATTACCACAGTCATTGTTGCCACAAATTCAAAATGGGTGGCCAGGGAGGAGAGGTTGTCCATCACATGCTCGAGGTGACACGCTTCATCACTGGCAAGCCCTGGTTGCAAACACCTCTCAAAATTAGTGTTATTCAAGGGAAAATAATAGTGGGGAACTGCAATTGGATTTGACCAGTTAGATTCTGGATGTAAGCCATACATGTCTCTGCTACTTTAACTTCCATGGGGATTGATCTTGGTCTAAGAGGGCTTAGGTAAACAAAGCTTTTGAAGCAAAGATAGGGTGACGGCTCACCAGACTTTGTCAATCAAATTAGTGCAAACCAAATACCTTAAAACACAAGCCTTTTGTCTATGCAAAATGATACTCAAGCCATATGGCTGACTGGAAAGATACACTAGCATGTGGCAAGTTACTCAAACATCTTCAGTTTCCACCGAGTAAACTCACTTAATCACTAAGTTAGTCAATGGCTGTTGTATTCTGTCATGTACATAAAAATTCACGTCTATATCTTTAACTTAGTTGAGCGGTTTTTACAAGTCAAACAAAATTTTCTATTGTTAGTTGGAGATAGTACCGAAATCAGCCTTTCGACAGACCAGTGGCATAGAAATTTTAGTCTTGAAGAGATCCTCCAATAAAACATTCCCAGGAACGTTTCCAACAGCTTATGCTGAGTTTACCTTATTGACAACAGTTCACGTGAAACTTTTGAAAGCATGAGATTTTTAACCAAATATTTGATCTTTGATCCTGTCTACACCACTTCACTCTTCAACAAGATCACTGAATAATAGTCTCCACACTAAACGCAACATTGTTTTTCTGTCATCCTGGCCAATATCCCTTGTCATTCATGCTCGAGAACTTCAAATCATTGCTATTACTCAGGAGGAATCTCGTTCTATAGCATTATAAGAACAGATTTGCCGCAAGCATGTTATAGTAATGAAATTCCAAACACTTTCTGTAAGTGGTCTATAGACCTTGCATCACAAAAGGAACAACAATCTTGAATGTTTGGTATACAAGCCATTAATCGACAAACGAAACTTTAGTCAAGCAATTTTGAACACACCCCACGAGAAAAAAAAAAAAATGGAAACCATGGAACAACATTGAGTTCTTGGGATGGTTCGATCTGCACAAAGGCCAGCCCTGGTGCACAGAGCTCCCTCCCATGCAGGGTCCAGGAAGGGGTGGACCACAAGGGTCTATAATACGCAGCTTTACCTTATATTTTTGCAGGAGGCTGTTTCAATGCCTTGAACCTGTGACCTCAAGGTCTATAGTTAGATTTGCATCATTAATCCAAAAGAAAAAACTATTCCTAAGAACAAAAAGTGCAAGAGCGTAAATAGCATCCAGATTATATCTTCTTGTCAATGAAAGCAACCCAAAACCTTGCCGGGTCACCTTTGGCAACATTGGGGATTTCTGATTCGAAACATTATCGACAAAATCTGCAAACAAGTTGCAAACAATTGTCTTGTTATGGACAGAAATTGGCGTTCGTTTGAAGAGGAGATTCAGTTTTGCCAACCATTTTCTTCTCTTAATAAGTAGTCTCCGTATAGATGCGATTTGTATTGAACCCCTTTCTCTGCCAAGGCAATTCTGGCTCTCGTCCTAAAAGGGCAAGGCAAGCAATCATAGAGAATGATATCTTCATTCACAATGTTTATTTCATTTGGGCAGGCTTTGCTCGCCATTCACTACACCCTAAGAAGTTTACAGGAAGTCTCCTACTTGGTCAATGGGAGCATTTCCTCCTGGAAAATATGTTAGGGGTCAATGATACACCTGGTTCCCACTTTGTTCAAGAGTTCACTCCAAGGCCATGCTACAGAAGAACCAAGCACAAAGATTTTGGATCCATTTATACAACAATAGATTTAACTTTTGGTCTTTATGCAAACATTTGGAAATTGAAACACCAAACGTCTGCTCACCATCCCTATATACAAAAGCTTAAGACGAGCTCAACAATGAAGAACTAGTGCAGAGGACTCGTTCACACAATGACCTGCAAGATGAATGGTTTGAACCATTGCAAGAGCACGCCCCACATATACTTTTGCCCGCCACTGTCGCCTCTCCCTTTCTCTAGTTAAAGTAAAAGGTGGCCTATCATCTGGTATTTAAAAGCCCATGCTACGGGTTTTTAAGGGGGCTGCTTTGCATGAGGACGAGAAGAGATGCATTGCATTCTTCTTCTTAAAATCTGGCGGTAAAGCATTTAAGGTCCAAACATAACATAATGGTCTGGACTCTGGATCACCTGACCCCCAGTTGTTCTTTTTAGGTGGCCAGTACTGCAATACACCAATTTGGTATGTATAGTAATCTTACATACGTAGGCCCAACTGATCAGTCTGCTGGGCTTTATATCAATGTGCCAAACCACTTCCTTTGCAATGATTGGTTGCAAGTAGAACCAGGAAAACAAATAAAAATATGTTGAAATCCATTTTTTAGTTTTGAATTCATGAATAGTGGATCTAGTAAATTTGATCTATAGATAAATACGGATAAAATCAATTCAATTCGTTAAATTTGTGATCTACAAGGGAATTTCCATTTAAAAGGATAATTTGGAAAATTAAATTAAAAAATCATATAGACTGCAGATGCTGACTTCTTGTCAAAGATCTAAACCATTAATTTTGTTTAGAATTTACAAAATAGGTCACCCATAATAAATCGTTTCATTTGGATGATCCTAACCATCTGTTTTTATTTCTTAAAAATAAACAATATCTCTAATTTTTACTTCTATAGCTTAAGCTATAAGAATCTAACATTCATGAAACTGGTAACCAGCCTATCTAAGCTATATAAATCTGCATTTTTTGTAAATAATAACTATCATTAACAACTCAACAGATTTTAGAGAGAGAGAGAGAGGCCGAAAAAGCCTATCTCAAAGAAAGTTGGCATCTGCAAAATGAGAAGCTAAAAATAGGAGGATAAAACCATTTTACGCTGCAAGGAACTCCAGTAGTTGAAACCTACAAAACAAGAAGAAGTTGCAGAAGTAGAGGTGATAAAGCTTTGTATCATACTGTATAAATAGTCGAGAGAGACGGGTAAGTTGTTCATTGCATGAATCTAGTGAAAAGGAGCTAAAAAGTGGGGTTCACGCAGCAAAATTTTGAGATCTTAAACATGGATTCAAGCTCGAGACTCGAAACTGTTTGCCTCTTGGCCTTTCTGCTTGCAGGGTTGGCAAATGCTATCACTTCACACAAAGTTTTTAACGTGAAGGACTTTGGTGCAATTGCAGATGGCCAAACAGAGAGCACTCAGGTCACTATTTTTGGCTTATATATGTTTAGTTGTACGCTTTCTATATTCGGAAAGAAAGAGCATTTACGTTACTAGTACATATTGCGTATAGAAAATTAAGAATAAATATTTATCATTTTGTTTATTTTAATCGTTTATTTTTAGGCTCTATTGAGTGCTTGGAAAGAGGCGTGTGCATCAAATGGAATGAGCAGGATATTAATCCCAGAAGGAGAATTTATGGTGGGTCCGGTGGTGTTGAAGGGCCCATGCAAGGGCACTATGGTATTTCAGCTAAAAGGGATAGTGAAGGCTCCTACTGATCTCAACAAGTTTGATTCGGATAGCTGGATTCATTTCCAATACATTGATGGATTGAAAGTCACAGGGCATGGAACGTTGGATGGTCAAGGAGCTTCAGCTTGGCCCCATAATGAATGCCCCAAGTCTGTCCAATGCAAGCTTCTACCGACTGTAAGTTTTTCAAATTCCTAGGAAAGCCATTATAATTTTCTAACGTGTGAAGAATTAGATTATATTTTGAAGCATCTCTCACACTGCAACAGTCCCTTAGACTCAGCTTCGTCACAAATGCAATAATTATGCACATCTCATCAATCGATAGCAAGTTCTTCCACGTGAACATTTTTGAATCAAAGAATATCAAGCTCCATAACCTGAAGATTTCTGCACCCGGAGATAGCCCAAACACAGATGGAATCCACGTAGGAAGTTCTAGTGGCATCAAGATCTTTCGTTCTGAGATAGCTACTGGTGATGATTGCATCTCCATTGGACCAGGCAGCTCCGACATCACCGTCTCTAAGATTTTTTGTGGACCCGGACATGGAATCAGTGTTGGTAGCCTCGGCAAATACCCCAACGAAGAAGATGTAGTCGGATTGACTGTGCAGAATTGCACCCTCACTGGCACCACTAATGGCTTGAGGGTTAAATCCTTTGCAGCCTCTCCACCAAGCTCTGCCTCCAACTTCACTTTCAAAGATATAATCATGAATAACGTTTACAATCCAATCATCATAGATCAAGAGTACTGCCCATATGCTTCTTGCAATAAAGAGGTACATCAACTGAGCTCCTAAAAGTTGTTTATTAGCAGCAAAACTCCCTCTCTCCACACACACAAAGATATATATATATATATATATATATATATATATATATATATATATATATATATATATATATATATTGACACACACACAAGCATGCATGTGTATATATGTATTCCTACACTCTAAGTCACACACAAATATGTACATGTACATATGCATACCATTTATTTATGTGGAAATATTGTACTAATGGTCCCTTCTGAACCTGTTCCTAGAATCCATCGCAAGTCAAGCTCAGCGATATCACATTTGAAAACATTAAGGGTAGCTCAGCATCCCAAGTTGCAGTCAATATATTATGCAGCAAAGCTGTGCCATGTCAAGGCGTGGAGCTGCATGATATCGGATTGGAGTACAATGGAGAAGGAGGAGTTGCAACATCATCGTGTTTAAATGTCAATGGTCTTTCTTCTGGTCAACAGAATCCACGCTCTTGTGTGTAATTTAGTTAACTAATTGATCGTGTTAGTGTAAACAAGGCTCCTTCACTTTGAGCAATGAGCCTGTCGTTGTAACATGTTGTAACACCCCGGATTTTTAAGGCAAATTTTTTTTTTTTTTTTTTTTTTATAATGGCAATTTAAATAAGAGCATTTGGGATCCCATGAGAAAAGATTTATTTAACATTTTACTAAAGCTATCTTAAAACTCCGGGTGTTAATTTTTTCCTTTCTCAAAATGACGTACATGTAATTTAAACATAAATAAATAATCCGCGTATAAATCAACGTCAAATAAATAGGCGCCTTTATTTTAAATCAAATAAACGTCCAAAAGACAATAATAATATGGCCTAGGGTCTATCCATCATAACATCCCATATAAATGTCCAATATATGTCCAAAGATCTAAATCACATCTAAATATAAAGTATGCAGTCCATAATAAAATTCAAATGATAATCCACTCTAATGACTCACATTACTGTCTAAAACTATAGGGAAACTAGTCTTCAGCAGCTCTCAAGGTTTATCAACCGCTTTTCCTTTCCTGGTGTCGCGCTCAAGATCTAAGGCATTGCAAAACAAAGCAATGCCTCAGCAAGCTATCGCTTGTGTAGGTACATAGACAATTAATGTAATAAATGAAAGAAATAATGAACAGCATTGATGAAAAGTCTAACATTTATGGAAATAGTGATATCATAATGTCATGTTCAAATAAATGCCAATTTATTCTAAATGCTAAAACATGAAGTTCATTGAGTTAAAACATGACATGAATCAATAAAATGGAGCATACAACAAGAATAAGGGCACCCTAAGGTAATGGGTCCCACCACATCGCACTAACATCCCTGATCAGGAGTACACATAGTCAACCTCTGAGTGTCGTCACACCCAGGCATACCATCCATAACCATGCTCATCATACATGCACACATAACAATAATATGGGCCATCATGCTGCAGTGGCAACCCTCCATGGGTATCAACCACCGCCGCTCTCCGTCGACACCATAACGGGAGACTTAGCGTCTGTCCCCATGGAAAGGCTCGACCCAGAGTGTGGTCTATCCATGTTACCAAACCCCTACCGAATGCCATCTATGGGCAGGTGTCTATCATATCACAAACTCATCACATCATAATCTCGGAAGGTGGGTGGCCGGCCCTATCCCTCCTAGCATGACGCCCACCGGGCGAGAGCACCCGTCATCAAATATAAAACACGGAAATCATATGTATATGCTAAAACTCAAGAGCACTTATAGCTTGAAATCCCCAAGACATGCCCCTCATCCTGGGGTTAGCCTATAAAAAGACCAGCTACTAAGCCTCTATACTCATTTCCATGTAAATCCATGCATTTTCTATATATATAATAAGAAAAAAATCTCTAATTAAGCATAACTAATTAACATCATGCTTGTAAAAGCATTTTAAATAAGTTTATTCAGTAAAAGAATTCAATTTGAAATAACCATCCTGTACGCAATATCGCATGAAATCCATGGTAAATAAAAATCGCAATTTAAAACACAATCACACATGATGCTATTGTTTAAACATGGTTTAAAATCAAGGCAAAATATTAGTTGTCGTCACCTACCTTAGTGTGAGGCCACTAGCTTGCTAATAACTCCCTTTAATTGGTATGTTCAAGTGCACCTGTACATGTCACATCACTATTTTAAAATTTTTCTAAATAAAAAGTGGTCATTTCTAAGTTTTTAAGTTAAAACTAGATCCGCGTTGTCAATACGGTCACAACGCCTCTTCCGGATCGTGATTTGGACCTCTCTAGCTCCCAAAAATCAAGTTTTAGAGAAAACTACGCTAAAATGGGGCCTGCCGGACCACCATAAGGTGGTTTAAACCGGTGTACACTGGCGCACGAAGACGCACGGCGACGCAGACGCCGCACGGGACGCGCACCGTGCTTCTTCTAAGACGTCACGGCCGCCAGACGCGCAGCCCCGCCTACGCCGCCCGCCGCTAACCGCAGTGGCGTCCGCGCTGGCTGCCGCCGCCGCACGCACGCGTGCGACACCGACGTCCATCCCCGTGCGTCCCGGGCCGTGCGGCCCCGGCCTCGCTGTGGCGCCGACGCGTTGACGACGCCGGAGAAGACGACCGGATTCCGGTCGCCTCCGGCGAGCTACTGCAGCCCGTTTTGCGTGATTTTTGCCCCATTTTCTTCAGAATTCTCTCTAGAATCCATTTATGCCCTCCTTTTGCACTGATTTTGCCAAAAACTATGGTTTTTAAATAATTTTTCTCAAGTTCCTTAAAACATCCCTAGGTACTGGTTTTTGAGTTTTCTAGAGAATTCCACCGTTGGATCACTCCCAAATTTAAAGGGTATGCTCTTGGGTCTCTTGTGCACTAGTTGGACGGTGCAATTTTCAAACGGATAAGGTTTGATCCATGAAATCACGCTCCAACAGTAGCGTGCACAAAGCCCCCAAAAATCTGATTTTTTTTTTCCTAATTTTTAAATACTTTCCTAATTAATTTTCTAATTAATAAATACAGAAAAAAAACACGGATTTGAGGCTTACCTTGTGCCTGGTCGGGTTTGCTCGTGTTGCTGGGGCTCCACTCGCCAGAAACTTCAGATTTTTGCAGGGCTAGGGTTTTGCGTAGCATTCATGGAAAACGCTCAAAGTGGAGCGTTTTGGCTCCTAGAGGAGCATAGATATAGGGTTTTAGAGTCTTGGAGAAGAGAAAATCTTCCCCACACGCCTCTTTCCACGTCTCTCCGGCGATTTTTCCGGCACTGGTAGAGACGTGTGGAAGACGGGGGTGCCGCATCAATTTGGACCCCTGTCTAATACGTCTCTACCAAATGACCAAATTGCCCTTCCAACTTTGACGGCTCATAACTCCCTCGTTTGAGCTCCGTTTTAACGTTCTTGGTGGCGTTGGATTCGTATCGACGACCACTTTCTAATTCTTATGTTTTCAGGAAAAAATTTCATCAATAAATTTTTTTTATTTTAATTTATTTAATAATTTCCTATTTTATCTTAAAATTTAAGGATATTTTAAAATACCATATTGGAGTCAAAATTTTAAATGCATATCCTTACAAGAAAATCAAAATCTACTTGTGATAGTTTAAGATTTTAGTAAAGAAATTCGGCAACCTCTTGAACCATGAGCTTTTGCTTCAAACACAATCCCTTATCAGCCTCCTAAAATCCTACTTCTGGTGGAAGATTCTTAGGTTCCGAAAGCATTGCAAGGTCAATCAAAACAGAGATCCAAAACTAAATTAACCAAGAAAAGTTGAAACAATCCAAGATGATAATGAAGATAATAGCGATGGATTCTATAGTCGAAATTGGATACTTTGTGCATAAAGAAGTGATTGAATTGATGCTTAAGGAGAGTTTGGTAAAGAAATTTGTGGAACTACATAAATCTGAAAATGGGAGAAATATGATTGAGATGGGAATGATTGAGGACAATATAAGTGGGAATTTTGTCGAAGAAATTGCGATTGAGAAGAGTAAAAAGAGAAGTTTTTGAAGAAGTATCTGTTTTCTAATTGTGTGGTGAGATTTGCTATTCGATAGAAGTTGGGGAAGGGTCTAGATAAAGGGAGAAGAGAGCTTTTAAGTAGGAGGGGTTGAGGAGAGTAAGATACTGTATGGCCATTGCAAAATTTTGATTTAATAGTCAAAAGCTGCTTGATGTCTCCTTATAAAAATCAATGAAGCAGGAGGGGGTTTCAGCCTATGAGGTCCTTCACATAGAAAATCAATGGTTAGTATTTAAAAATCCAAAAAGGAATGTCACCCAGCTAAGCCTCTGTTAGATACTGGACATATATATGTGTGTGTGTGTGTGTGTGTGTGTGTGTGTGTGTGTGTGTGTCTATATATATTGTATTTTATATGCTATCATATGGTTTTGGCCTATAATTAAAGTGATCTAATAAGTTTAAGGTTAAATTGGCCATAGTCATCTCAAAAGGTATGGTTTTATTATGTGTAGATACCTAATCTTTAATTTCTATTTTATGATGGGCTAAAATTAGAAATAAGGAAAGGTGATACAGTTATAAATGGCTATAGTCCCCCAATTGTACGTATGATTCTTTTCTGACATCCCACCATCAAAAAAGAGGGAATACTATTCTCCAGGAAAGTCATACGCATTAGTTGGAAGATCAGGAACTGCAAAGCTCAAGGATCACATCTGGACTCATGGATTTAGGTATGCTTCCGCATCTAGTCTTTATTCTTGATGATTTTCGTGGAGGATCTTGGTGTGATGAAGGAATATTCATCAATAAAGTATATTAAACACCAATAAGTGGTATCAGAGCCTCTTCATGTTAAATCATTGAGAAACAAGTTTCTTAATCTATTTTTCTTATTATGTGATGCTTAAAACGATTCCTGAAGACAACAAACTATTTTCCCATCTCTCATGGATTCAGATCGGAGATTTTTTAAGAGATTAGGGTTTATCTTTGAAAATCGTGGTACAATAGAAAACCCATCATATTGGCACCTCAAATGGATGATATGAACCAGTAAATGGATTTAGGAACCTTTAAAACCCTAGAAACGGTAAAAATAAAACAAAATTTGTGTTATTAGGGACCTCAGTGGGATCAAAACAAGATCAACAACTCCAGGTCATCTTCGCTAGACGATGTGCCCAAGATGCCGTACGTGGAATGTGCTTGTGGGATGACTAGTGCAGATGCTCCGTTGTACATGCTTGTGGAAGAAAAAAAAATAAAAAATGCTATCGGGTTTGTGTGACGACCTGGGTTTTCACATGCATTTTTAAATGCAAAACTAATTCCTAAGGCGGGATCTATCCCTATTTGAAAACATGTTTTAAAACAATGCAATGTAGCAAAAAATCTTTTGTTTTAAATTCATTTTGAAAACCCCGAGTGTCATTGACTTTCAAGATGAACAGGAAATTTTGAAAAATGAAGAAAACCATAAATATTTTCCAGGTCTATCCAGTCACAACTCACAACCCAACTAAAATAAGTACATATACATGTCCAAAGGGGTAAATTACATGCTTACATTTACACTTATCTTCTCTTTATTCATTTGATCGTAGCACTAACATTTCCTTATACTACTCTGCTTCAGCGTGGGGCTAATATATAAAAATAATATATTTGGGTGAGTATTACTCATACTTAGTAGGTGATCTGATACTACTATTTTGAAAACACGTCATGCAATATGCATAATTCAAGGAGTTTTTCATGTAAAACATTAGTGATTCCTTTTTGTGTAAACATGCATATTTGCACATAAAACGTAAGCTCATTGATGCAATTTCAATCATGGAGTCTGTACGCAAATTTTATCTTCTAAATAAGACTAAAATCATAAAATAGAAATCAATAGATCCATGTAAGAAGATCTTGGTAACATATCAAATCCAACGAGTAAAATATAATAATCATAAAGCTCTTAAAATAGTCATCATTCAAAGCCGATGTTAGCATCACTATAAGTATCATGAATATGATCTCTCAGTGAACACATCAAGTCCACTGGTCACGAGTACTCATATACGACCATCTCAATGCTATATGCATATCGATAACACCGAAATCATAGGGCCAACTATGCTCACTATCAGCACACAGCTGGAATTGTGCGTCTCTAGTATCTAGAGACTAACCTACCATAGCCTCCACAACGACTATGATTGTCCTAAAAAAGGGTGCCGTGAACACCTCCAGTGGTCGTCCCTGTTTACCACAGCAGTTGAGGAAGGGACAAGCCTTTTTTAGCAGCGATACCATCCACCTTTTTGGTGGTAGAGACCGAGAGGCCAACCCCGTACATACTAACCTCTCAGCATAGTGCCCACTAAGCTCAATAGCTCAAAAAGCATATATAGATAAATCTATATCTCAATCATCAAAATTATTCAATTTATGCATTTAATTTTAATCATGTGAGCAATGCATAAAATCTGCCCATGCCAAAAATCGTATTCAAGGCTATAAATCATGAAAACAATTCTGCATGCTCGTATAAGAACATCGTATATTAAAAGCATACTAAGTATAGTGATAGATTCAAGTGCTTCAAGGCCATAAAATCATGAAAACAACTCTGCATACTCATATAAGAACATCATATCTAAAAAACATGCTAAACAAGGTAATAAAGGCGAGTTAAAGTTTAAGATGCGTTTAAAAACTTAGTAGTATCAGACTACCTACCTCAATGTTCCTTGAATCGCGTTCTTTATTACTCGTCCCTTAGTTACCTTTGTGAAACCCTGAATTTCAATTGATAACAAGGGTTCAAGTATCAATTTCCATCCTTTATGGATCATTAATTAGATTTATAGATTATTGGCTAGATCCGCCTTTTAGGAGCATAAACCCTTGCTTAATGCGTTTCCAAGCTAGATCTTACTTATAGATCTAAATATTTAATAGTTAGATTGCCTTAAATAACCTTTATGTTATGAAGATTGTGTAATTGAATGGTCAGATCTCATAGATCGCCTGCCCCAATACTCAGAACAAGTTTGTACTTGATTTAAAGGGCCAGCTCTATCCTTCAAGGGCTGATATGTGTACCTTAGGGTTAATCTTGAGCTAATTATCCACTAACACCTCTACTGGATCAAGTAATGAGATATGATCATCTTTGTCATGGTAGATCTATAAGATTTCTATAGTTTTTAGGTTATAGTCATATAAAATAGTTCTCTAATCCTAATTTTCATAGTCTCATTAGGTATGCATCGTCGATATGGATGCAACGGATCTTTCAGATCGTCAGTCGGAGTTATATAAACTCCTTAATTGTGTTTTTAATGTCGCACATCAACGGACGAACCAAAATTGTCCACGTAGTGCCCGCGCGTCACGGTTCCCAGGACGCGTGCACATCCCGGTTGAACCAGGACTGCGTTTGCACTTGTGTGCACCCCCGAGCGACGTGTTGTAGCGTGTCTTGGATGGCGTTGTGAGGATGCGTCTTCAGTGCAAGGGCGGAGCGTCTCAGCTCGCAGGACGCCCCGTGCGTCCCGGTCGAGTGGGGCATCCGCTCGCACGTGGTGCCCATGAGCCCCTGGGCGCATTGCCTTGGATGGGTTGTGATAACCCGTCTGGTTTTCTCCTCAGAAATCCGACGATTTCCAGCCGAAAATCCTACAAGATCCGGTTGGAAGCTGGGGGAAAAGGAAGAGGGAAGAGAAAGGAGTTGGGTGGGTAGGAGAATTGTACCTGAGATGGTGCCCTTTGCTGGTGCAATCCCTCCTATGCCCGCTTGAACCCCAGGTAGTTGAAAAACATGGAGAAGAGGAAAACCCCAATTTCCGATGAGACCAGACGAAAAAGTGGGAAAATGAGAGAGGAGAATGGCTGGCCCGAAGGAATGACCTGGATTGGTGCTAGAAGGTGTAGAGGAGGGGTTTTTTCGATGAAAAATTTGCCAGAACCCTAGGCTGTAGCAGTCGGAGAAGATGGGCAAAAGAGGTGATCGGAGGAAGAGGGAGAAGAGGGCTTTTATAGCCTTGCGAAGGCGGTGCTGCCCAATGGCGGCGCCGCCATTTCTTTCGGCACCGCCTTTGCAAGGCAGTGCTGGAAGTAGGTGGGAGGTAGGAGATGACCAGGGGTGTCGTTATCAAAACGACTCTCTGTGTTTTTTGCCCCTCTTCGTTTTTTATAGTCAAATTATATATATGCCCCCATTTTTCAATGCTTATAACTTCTTCATACGAACTTCATTTTTAGTGTTCTTTGAGGCGTTGGATTCCATTTCAAGTGTAGTATCTAATGATGCTAGACTTTTCTCACAAATTCCTTGGTTTTATATTTTAATTAAAATAAAACATCCAGCCACATATTAAGGTGATTTAAGCGTATTTAATTCCCAAAATAAACAAACCAAACATCATGATTGATCGTGGTTGTAAAAGTGATATCATAATATTAAAAAATTTGAGTCATTACATTTTGGCACTAAATTTTTTATCTGATCATACCTACTTAGGTTAAATTTATAAAATAGTGCCAAAATTGTTTGGATCGGGCTGATCAAAGGGCTATTAGGCCTTGAAACTAGAATTAAATTGAATTCAAATCTTGGTACAATTTTCTTTTGGATGTCTAATGTTTAAAATAAGTTGATTGAAACAAAATCAATTTATTTTTTAACATCAAGATGGTTGTGGGTATGTAATTCATGTGGATATTGACCGGCCCAAAGAAGGTCAATATTTGGCTAAATTACATGCACAAATATGGTAATAAATATGTGACAATTATTGGGTACTCCATGTGAACAATAAGTTGGTCCAAAGAAAGGCTTATTGTTTGATAGGATCTGTCAATATTTGATTACTACACCAAGAGTATCACTTATAAGTTAATATTTTTGTCCAAAGACTAAATATTAATGTTGTGCTAGGTATCTTGTGATGGGCCCTACCATTATTTGAATTGAATTTAATTTAATTTTAAGTATGATATAGAACTTATGTGAGCATGTTGTTTTGTTCTATTTTCAGTTAATGCATTTGCTTCTATTATATCTGCCAACATCAGTTCTATTCCCATGTTGAATCGGACCAACTTTAAGGAATGGAAAGAGAACATCGTGATTGTTCTTGGTTGCATGGATCTGGACCTTGCACTAAGGATTGAACAACCCACTGCTCTTACAGATAAAAGTTCCATCGAGGAAAAATGGGACTTTGAGAAGTATATCGTTCAAATCGCATGATCTTATGATCATGAAGCGTGGAATTCTAGAAACCTTCAGGGGTACTGTATGAGAAGGTAACTACTGCCAAGGAGTTCCTTAAGGAAATTGAAAAGTGTTTTGCTAAAAACGATAAGACTGAAATAAGTACGATTCTATTGAACTTGATTTCAATAAAATATAAAGGAAAAGGCAACATCAGGGAGTACATCATGGAGATGTCTCATCTTGCTTCAAAACTAAAGGGACTAAAGTTAGAGCTGTCTGAGGATTTGCGCATGCATTTAGTTTTGATTTCTCTTCATGCACAATTTAGTCAATTTAAGGTCAGTTATAACTACCAAAAGGATATTAGGTGGCAACAAATCTTTAAATGTCTTATACATATGAATATTTGTGGGCCATTCCCTACAACTTCATCGAGTGATCAACAATATTTTATTACGTTCACAGACTATTTCTCATGTTATGGCTACCATTATCTTATTCATAAGAAGTCTCAATCACTGGACATGTTTAGGGCATTCAGGGCTGAAGTTGAGAACCAACTTGGCAAGAGCATTAATGCTGTCAAATCTGATCGTGGTGGTGAATACTATGATAGATATGACGGATCGGGTGAACAATGTCTAGGGCCATTTGCCAAATTCCTAGAGGAATGCGGTATCGTTCTGCATTACACCATGTTGGGTACTCCTAGCATGAATGGTGCTGCTAAGAGATTAAACAGAACATTAAAGGACATGATAAGGATTATGATTAGCCATACTCCCTTACTAGACTCACTCTGGGGAGAGGCACTCCAAACTGCAGCTTACATCCTTAACAAAGTTCCAACTAAGACAGTGACTAAAACCCCTTATGAATTATGGACGGGCAAGAATCCCAGTATAAATCATTTACACATTTGGGGTTGTCTAGTTGAGGCAAGGCCTTATAGGCCAAATCAAAAGAAACTGGACTAAAAAACAATCAGCAACTATTTTATTGGGTACTTTGAACAATCTTAGGGTTACAAATTTTATGATCCGACTACCAGGTCCTTTTATGAGATGGAAAATGCTCGGTTCTTTGAGGATAATGAGTTTGGAGGGAGAGATAAGGTTAAAGACTTTATCTTTGACGAGGAATCCTTTTCTCTTCCTACGATTATTATTAACAATGATCATGCTCCTATTCTTGATGTTGTTCAAGAAGCAATACCAAAACTACAAGACAATGTTAAAAATCTCCCTAATCAAGGTCTACATGTTATTCCTGGAGAACAAACTCAACAACTTTATGAACAGATGCCATTAAGGAGATCTACTAAAGAAAGGAGAAGTGTGGTTTCTGATGATTATATCATATTTCTCCAAGAACATGAGGATAACATTCGATTGGTAGAAGATGATCTTATCAAATTTCATCAAGCCATGCAAAGTACTAATTCTCAAAAGTGGATTGATGCCATGAATGAATAGATTAAGTCCATGAAAGACAATGACGTTTGGGAACTCGTCTCATTACCTTAAGGTGTGAAGCCCATTGGTTGCAAATGGATATTTAAAACCAAGAGGGATTTGAAGGGTCATGTAGAGAGATATAAGGCGCGTCTTATTGCAAAAGGCTTCACTAGAAAGGAAGGCATTGATTATAATGAGACTTTCTCTCCAATTTCATCGAAAGACTCTTTCAGGATAATAATGGCATTAGTGGTATATTTTGACCTTGAGTTAAATCAGATGGATGTAAAGACTGCGTTTCTCAATGGTGACATTGATGAGACAATTTATATATGTTGCACCAAGAAAACTGTGTTGGGAGATGTAAAGAATATGGTTTGCAAATTAAGAAAATCCATCTATGGGCTCAAGCAAGTGTTGAGTTTTTCGCAAGTGCACGGCTGTTGTAGTCTAGCTAATACAAGTCCAAGTCAATTCCACGGGAACTTGACTTGAAAGTGGAGTTTACATAAACTTTAATTATCTAAAGTTGAAAAGAAATGACACTGTAGAAATAAACTAACAACAAGATAAAAATACAGACATAATAAGTTGGTGCAAATTACAGAATTTTAAGTTCCAAAAGTTAGATTATTAAACTAAATAAACAGTCTCAGATTACACCGTCCTTAGATGAACCAAACATGGATAAAATAGAACTGAAATAAAATGGAATACAACTGTGATTACATTAGGGACACAAATGTACTTATCTTTAAAGACTCAAGGGTAAAAGTGGAATCTTTCCATTTTAATTTTAATTTTTTTCCTAGAAAAGAAAGAGGGCTGTGGAGAAAACAAAGCAGAGAAGAAGAAGAAGATGTGGAGGAAGAGAAGGGGAGAAGGAGGAAAATGTAGGAAACCTGTGTCGGGTTTCCTCCTATTGGCTGGCTGGTGACGAGAACGACGCTAGGGAAGGAAAGGAGGAGACTGGGGTAGCTGGGAAGATAAGAAGGATGGAGAAAAATGAGATCTAGGCAGTGGATTTTTACTGATGATGCTAATGCCTTGGTGCTATGCCACTGGCGTTAATGGGAGCTGAGTAGAGTAGAGATAGATGGGGAAAGACTTCATGAGAGAGAGAGAGAGAGAGAGAGAGAGAGAGAGAGAGAGCTGCTAGCCTATAGTGCTGCGGAATGAGAGAGATCAGAGATGCGAGATGATAAACAGAGCTAGCCGATGAGGATAACTTAGGTGAGGTCGGGAGATCTGGTCTATAGTTAAAGCCGGTGGAGAATGACAAGAGAGAGCATAGGGGAAAGAGATGGAGGGTACGATTGGCTGGCTAGAGGAGAGAGAGAGAGAGAGAGAGAGAGAGAGAGAGAGAGAGAGAGAGAGAGAGAGAGAGAGAGAGAGAGAGAGAGAGAGAGAGAGAGAGAGAGAGAGAGAGATTGCGATGAAGAAGAGGGGTTCATGTGCCGTGCATTCTGGGTGGAGCAAGAGAGCTCGAGTTTGGCTAGCTATAGGAAAAGAGAGTAGGGGAAAGAGCAAAGAAGAGGGGGAAGAGAACTTGGGAGATCGATACTATCTACAATGGCCAGTGATGAGGGACAGGGACCGTGAGGGAGAAATGAACGGTGATGGGTACTGCTATGGAGCAGAGATCAGAGAAGGGGTTTCTGGGAAAAGAGAGAGGCAGATAGAGGGGTTGATGGGTCTGGCTCCTACGGTAATCCAACCTAAAGGAAAGAAGGAAAGAGAAAAGGGAAGGGTGGTGGAGTAGAGGAGAGATAGTAGGTGATGGGGCAAACAGAGATGAGAGTGAGAGAGGGGGGAACAGATTGAGAGACGGAGAGGAACGATCCTTCCATCTCTTTCTGTGAAGGGGAAGAAGAAAGAATGCTGGCCAACTCCTTCTCTACTAATTTGCCTATTACATATAGGAGACCGACTAATTTTTTTAGTCAATCGTGCAGCTTGCCCATTCCTTGCCCATCAACTTGTGCATGCATTAAAGATCTTCCAATATTGCATCTCCACTGTATATCATTGGACCCACGAAGATGACTTGATTTACATCATCTTGGTTAATCTAAAAAATAAAAGACTATTTTAGAATCATTTAAATTACATATGTATTTAGTACTAATGACCATCTAATCATTAACTTTTCAAATCAACGGTTGGATGATTAATTAGAGCTAAGACCAATTTAAAATTATAAAATTATCCAATTAAATGATCTAACTAAATGGTAATTATGGGTTATTTTATGCAAAATTGGACACTTAACAGCAAGCTTCTCGTCAATGGTATTACAAATTCCATCAAGTTGTTATCTCATTTGGTTTTGAGATGAATGCAATTGATGATTGTGTATACCACAAGTTTAGCGGGAGTAAACACATATTCCTAGTTTTATATGTCGATGACATATTACTTGTCAGCACCTATATAGGCTTGTTGCACCAAACCAAGAGATTTTTATCAAAGAGATTTGAGATGAAAGATCTTAGGGATGCATCTTTTGTATTGGGAATCGAGATACATTGGGATCACTCTAGGTGTATTCTTGGATTATAACAAAGGAGTTATATTGAAAAGGTAATTAAGAAATTTAGCATGCAAGATTGCAAACCAGGAGACACCCATGTTGCTAAGAGACACAAGTTCAATCTTGAATAGTGCCCCAAGAATGATTTTGAAACTAAAGAAATGCAGAAGATTGCCTATGCTTTAGCAGTGGGGAGTCTGATGTATGCTTAGGTTTGTATGCGTCCAAATATTGCATACATTGTTGGGATGTTAGGCAGATATTTGAGCAATCCGGGAATGGATCATTGGAAAGCAGCCAAACGGGTCATGCAATATCTTCAGAGAACAAGGCATTACATGCTCACATACAGGAGATCGGATAAGATAGAGATCATTGAGTATTTGGATTTTGACTTTACTACATGCCAAGACAGTTGTAGATCCACTTCATGCTATATCTATCTCCTTGGTGGAGCTATCACCTGGAAGAATGCTAAGCAGATGCTCATTGCTTCTTGCACTATGGCAGCTAAGTTTATAACATGTTATAAGGCATCCAATCATGGAATATGGCTATGGAATTTTGTCATAGGGCTACAAATTGTGGATGGGTAGGATATTTATCCCAGAAGGAGAATTTATGTTGGGTCCGGTGGTGTTGAAGGGCCCATGCAAGGGCACTATGGTATTTCAGCTAAAAGAGCTGTTTGAGCATTTGCTCATGCATTTAGTTTTGATTTCTCTTCATACACAATTCAGTCAATTTAAGGTCAGTTATAACTGCCGAAAGGACAAATGGTCTCTTAATGAGCTCATTTCTCATTGTCTGCAAGAAGAGGAAAGGCTGAAGCAAGAAAAGACTAAAAGTGCTCACTTGGCAAGTAGCTTTAAGGACAAGAACAAGAAAAGGAATAAGGGTAAAGAAGCTGCACGTAGAAATAGCAAAAGAAACAAACCAAGGTATTTGGTTGTTACTTTTGCAAGAATCGTAGATACATAAAGAAGGACTATACCAAATATCATGCTTGGCGTGTAAAGAAAGGTACACTTCTCACTTTGGTTTATTCTGAGGTTAATTTAGCTTTAGTGCCTAGACACACTTGGTGGATAGATTCTGATGCTACTACTCACATAAGTACGTCTATGCAAGGTTGTTTGAGTTGCCAAAAGCCAAATGATGTTGAAAGATTCATCTATGTGGGTGATGGCAAATCAGTGGAGGTTAAGGTGATAGGGACATTTAGGTTATTATTAAAGATTGGATACTATTTGGATTTAAAAGAGACATGTTGTACCATATTTGAGACGAAATTTGGTTTTTATTTCTCTTTTAGACAAATTTGGTTATTGTTGTTCATTTGGAAATGATCAATTTATTCTGTTTCTGAATTCCAATATTGTCGGTGCTGGTTCTTTGTCTTTTTATGACAACCTCTATTTGTTTGATACTATTGCCTCTTTTAATGAAACCTTGCATGTGAGTTCACGTGGTATAAAGCGCAAAATAACCAATGAGAATTTTGCTTCACTGTGGTACAAGCGTTTAGGGCATATATCTAAACAAAGAAATAAAAGACTTGTGTCAGATGAATTTCTTAATCCCCTTGATTTGTCAGACTTTTAAGTATGTATTAAGTGCATTATGAGGAAACAGACAAATATAAGGAGATTAGGTGTCAATAGATCTTCAGATATCTTAGAACTAAAACATATGAATATTTGTGGGTCATTTCCTACGGCTTCATGGAATGGTCAACAATATTTTATTACGTTCATTGACGATTTCTCATGTTATGGTTACCTTTATCTCATTCATGAGAAGTCTCAATCGTTGGACGTGTTTAAGGCATTTAGTGCTAAAGTTGAGAACTAACTTGGCAAGAGCAGTAAGGCTGTCAGATTTGACTATGGTAGTGACTACTGCGGCAGATATGACGAATCAGATGAACAACGTCCATGGCCATTTTTCAAATTCCTAGAGGAATGAGGTATCGTTCCACATTACACCATGCCGGGAACTCTTAGCATGAATGGTGTTGCTGAGAGATGAAACAGAACATTAAAGGACATGGTAAGGAGTATGATTAGTCATACTACCTTACCATACTCACTCTTAAGAGAGGCACTCAAAACTACAGCTTACATCCTTAACAGAGTTCCAACTAAGGCAACGACTAAAACCCCTTACAAATTATGGACGGGCAAGAAGCCCTGTATAAAGCATTTACACATTTGGGGTTGTCCAGTTGAGGCAAGGCCTTATAGGCCAAATAAAAAGAAACTGGACTCAAGAACAGTCAACAGCTATTTTGTTGGGTACTCTGAACGGTTTCGAGGGTACAAATTTTATGATCCCACTACCAAGTCCTTTTATGAGGTGGAAAATGCTCAATTCTTTGAGGATATTGAGTTTGGGGGAGAGATAATGTTAAAGACTTTATCTTTAAAGAGGAATCTCTTTCTCTTCCTATGATTGTAATTGACAATGATTAGGCTCATATTCCTGATGTTGTTCAAGAAGCAATACTAGAACCACAAGACAATGTTGAAAATCTCTTTAATCAAGGTCTACAAGTTATTCGTGGAGAACAAACTCAATAACCTCAAGAACAGATGCCATTAAGGAGATCCACTAGAGAAAGGAGAAGTGTGGTTTCTGATGATTATAACATATTTCTCAAAAAACATGAGGATAACATTGGATTGGTAGAAGATGATCTTATCAACCTTTATCAAGCCATGCAAAGTACTAATTCTCAAAAGTGGATTGATGCCATGGATGAAGAGATTAAGTCCATGGAAGATAATGACATTTGGGAACTCATCCCATTAACTTAAGGTGCGAAGTTGATTGACTGCAAATGGATATTTAAAATCATGAGGGATTCGAAGGGTGATGTAGAGAGATATAAGGCACATCTTGTTGCAAAAGGCTTCACTAGAAAGGAAGGCATTGATTATAATGAGACTTTTTCTCTGGTTTCATCAAAAGATTCTTTCAAGACAATAATGGCATTAGTGGTACATTTTGACCTTGAGTTACATCAGATGGATGTAAAGATTGCTTTTCTCAATGGTGACATTGATGAGACAATTTATATGTTGCTATCACACCCATGCCCTAAATAGTGGATTAAAATGTAAAAATTAAGAACACTAGAAATCAATGATGCAAAGTCATTCATTAGATTTTGCTCGGAGAGAGCTTTCCAATGACACCAAGAATGCGCGAAATGGGGATCAGGAGCGACAGACCCAGGGATTTTACCATTGAGGTAGAGGGGGTCCAGATTGATAATGACACCCCCCTCTAATGCGTGTAGCTCTACTCCCACGCGTTTGCAACACAGGGAAGAGGGAGCCAAAGCCGGCAACCCTCTCCCTTTATTTTCCTGGCAATTGGTTCTCCCTCTCCTCTGAACGAGCATCACCAGCATAGGAACCAGGTCATTCCTACTTCTCAGGCGAACGGAATCACCTCGCCCGTGATTCTATCTTTTTGCCGGATTTCCTCTCCATCGATGACTCGCACACCAACGAAGGTTAGGGGTAAGTCTTCTCCTCCACTCCCCTTCTCCCCTTGTTTCCATTTCCTTCTCCATTACCCATTTCTCCTCCATTTTTCGACGAACTGGACGATGAGAAACACTGTCGGATTCTGGAAACACAGTAAAAGGAATGGTTTTTGATTAAAAATCCAACCATTCATGTTGTCCCTTAGACGTTTTTTAGTGAAACCCCTTTGGTTTCACGAAGATCCGGCAAGAAACAACATCGAAAATTGCAAAAATCAGCACATAGGGTAAGTTCAAAAACCCTTGAAAAATATATAAAAAATGATAATTTTAACAAAAATCAAAAGGGGAAAACATTAGAAAACAAAAATTCAGGAAATTTCAGGCATTCCCATTAAATTTTGTTGAAAAATGACATCACCTGTGTCTTTGGCGACGGCGACCCTTAAAAAATGTGAAAAATGAAATTTTTTTAGATATGGACAAATCGCGTGTAATCTTTTCATCCATGAAGACGAATTGTTGATTGGGAATCGATTGGTTCACAAAATTGTGATCACAAGCTTGGTTATGCATAGGAAAAATTTGAGACCTTAACATTCGACCATTAAAAATGTGATCGAGAGGTAAATTTAGGTCAAATATAACTCCAAGTAACCATTGGTGACGAATTATCATAGAAATGACTAACCAATTATGAATAAATTGATGGGAGATCCCATTTGGCTGTCCAATATTCGATCAACGAATATCGAAGGTCAGGACAGGATATCAGACCATGAATTATGGCTAAAAGCATTGAATTGTGAAATAACCTACCTAAAATATTGGAAATTGAAACTTCTAGAGGTACGCGCTTGATCTAGACCATCTATATAAGACCAATGGTGCTGATCCAATTGGATAGCGACCAATTGGTGTGCAAATCCTTGATCTAGATATATGAGGTTAAATTAAGAACATGGTGAATGTAGAACTAGAAGTGATTATAGAAAATGGCATAAAATTCTGAAATTTACTTAGAACTTGTATTTGTTGCAGAGGTTTGAGAGCAGTGTGAATGGTTCTAGTAGTAGAACTTTGAGTTGTACTTTGAGAGCAAGTAAGGACCCTGAACCCTTGCATTCCTTAAATTCTTGTTGATCTGTTTTCTTGAAATTGACCTTGTGCATGTGTAGAATGAATATTTTGTCACCTTGGTTGAATGGATGATAGAAATTGTAATTTCTTATTGAAATGGTCATGTTATAGTCTGATTTACTATGCTTAACTGCTATAATGATGCAAACTGTTATAAAATGGTCAAGCCTAGGATAGTAAGCCCTGAGGGCCACCTGGTAAGCTATGATGACGCTTTCCAAGATGGTAAACCCTGAGGGAAAGGGCTACCTGGTCGCTGGCGACTAAGGTGAAGCCACCCAAGATGGTAAATCCTGAGGGTTGGATGTCAGGTATTGAGCCTCCCGAGATGGTAAACCCTGAGGGAAAGGGCTGCTTGGTTCTTTGGAATCATGGTGGAGCCACCCAAGATGGTTAACCCTGAGGGATGAGCTGTCAGATATTGAGCCTCCCAAGATGGTAATTTATGAGGGAAAGGGCTGCCTGGTCTTTTGGGATCACGGTGGAGCCGCCCAATATGGTAAACCCTGAGGGAAAGGGCTGCCTGGTTGATTTCGACTAAGGTGGAGCCACCCAAGATGGTAAATCCTGAGGAAACCTGACTTTGGCGCTGCCTAAGATGGTAAATCGTAAGGGTCTAGCTGCCTTAATAATGATACTCATAGTGGGCCGACCAAGATGGTAATCCTTGAGAGAGATGACTATTGGATCCTAGTATAATGCTAGGCATGTTTAATATTACTGAGGAAAATTATTAATGAGTATGCAGCTTTGTTGGATGTAACGCTTATGAATTGCATTTAACTTTAGAATGAGGTTCATGACTTAGTCACTCTTCTATTGAATGTCCTGTGGTTGGACATGAATGGGAAATCCTTATGGGGTGTGCTTGTTTGCATGCGATGACTGTTGCGTCATATTTGAATTTGGGAAAAAACTGTAATTCTACTCTAATACCCATGGGCCTTACTTGATAGCATATGCTAACTACGTTGTATATGACTAGTTAAAATGGAAATGAATGCTCATGTTATATTGAATGTTCTTTTAAGGGTAGCAACGAGAATGCCTGGATATGCATGGGTTTAGTTCTTTTCCCTTACTGGGCTTCGCAACTCACTGTATTATTTTGCAGGTACCAGTCAAGCCGAGAAGAGAAAGGGGGTTGAATGAAATAAAGAAATCTTGATTGAAGATGTAACATTTTGAATTGTATATATATGTATATATGTGCTGACATTGAATACGAGTCATATCTCATTTTTTACCATGATCCTTATGCATCCTATGGGTTTTATTTTCTTTGATAGGACATGTATGAGACCCACTTAAATTCTTGGTGGGTAAGCAGGTGTTAGTAATGCATCATGATAGATAGTATGGAGACGGAGTCTCCCTTAAAGGATTTATAATTGTTGTGTTGTCTATCAGGTGAACCGCATAGCATGTGTTAAATGCATAAGTCTGAAAAACAGGGGAGACTTTGCCGAAATTTTGGTAGGACTCCATTGTTAAAGGAGAAAAATATTTTACTAGTAAACTGTGACTTACACAAGACAAGAGCACCTAGATCTCTCAACACTTCTGCTGTGATATAAATTATGAAAAAAAAGAAGCAAGGCCACGTAGGCCTAGCTCGGCTAATCGTTAGGCTTGATTAAGCCTAATCGTGGCCTTGGAGATTGGGGTCTTGACAGTTGCAACCAGAAAACTTTGTGTTGGGAGATTCAAAGAATATGGTTTACAAATTAAGAAAACTGTCCGGGTCAATTCCACGATGACTCGACTTGAAAGTGCATTTTACATAAACTTTAATTATCTAAAGTTGAAAGAAATAACATTGCAAAAATAAACTAACAATGATATAAAAATACAAACATAATAAGTTGGTGCAAATTGCAGAATTTGGAGCTCCAAAAGTCAGATTATTAAACTAAATAAACAGTCTCAGATTATACTGTCCTCGGATGAACCAAACATGGATAAAATATAACTGAAATAAAATGGGATACAACTGTCATTGCATTTGGGACACAAATGTACTTATCTTTAAAGAATAACGAATAAAAGTAGAATCTTTCCATTTTAATGTTTTTTTTTTTTACCAAGAAAAGAAAGAGGGCAGCAGAGAAAACAAAGCAGAGAAGAAGAGGAAGATGGGGAGGAAGAAGATGGGGGAGAAGGAGGAAAATGTAGGAAACCCCTGTCAGGTTTCCTCCTATTGGTTGGCTGGTGATGAGAATGACACCGGAGAAGGAAGAGAGGAGACTGGGGTAGCTGGGAAGACCGGAAGGAGGGAGGAAAATGGGATCTGGGCAGTGGAGTTTTGCTGATGACACCAGTGCCTTGGTGCTATGCCACTGGCATTAATGGGAGCTAAGTCGAGTAGAGATAGATGGGAAAAGACTTTGTGTGTGTGTGTGTGTGTGTGTGTGAGAGAGAGAGAGAGAGAGAGAGAGAGAGAGAGAGAGAGAGAGAGAGCTGCCGGCCTGTGGTGCTGTGAATGAGAGAGATTAGAGAAGCGAGATGGTAAATAGAGCTAGCCGATGAGGATAACTTAGTTGAGGTCAAGTGATCTGGTCTGTAGTTAAAGCTGGTGGAGAATGACAACAGAGAGCAGAGGGCGATGAGATGAGGAGAAGAAATCGTGGTGGGCTGGTACTATGAGATCCAGCACCATATGGTGATGGTCGTCAAATTCTTACAGAGAAGAAAAAGACGAGGGAGAGAGAATGAGATAGAGAGGTGAGGGAGAAAACGAGAAAGAGAGAAAGTGAGGGGAAAGAGAAGGAGGGAGATGGAGGGTACGATTGGCTGGCTAGAGGGGACGGAGAATAGGGTAAAGAGGGATAGCAGAGGAGAGAGAGGGGGGGGGGGGCAGGAGTTCTTGTGCCGTGCATTCCAGGTGGAGCGAGAGAGCTTTGGTTTGGCTAGCTATAGGAAAAGAGAGCAGGGGAAAGAGCAAAGAAGATGGGGAGGAGAACTTGGGAGACCGGTACTGTCTGCCATGGTTGGTGATGAGGGATAGGGACCATGAGGGAGAAATGAACAGTGATGTGTTCTGCTATGGAGCAGAGATCGAAGAAGGAGTTTACGAAAAAGAGAGAGGGAGATAGAGGGGTTGATGGGTCTGCCTCCTACGGTGATCCAGCCTAAAGGAAAGAAGAAAAGAGAAAAAGGGAAGGGTGGTGGAGCAGAAGAGAGATAGTAGGTGATGGGGCAAACAGCGACGAGAGTGAGAGAGGGGGGAATGGACTGAGAGACGGCAAGGAACAATCCTTTCATCTCTTTCTGTGAAGGGGAAGAAGAAAGAATGCCTGGCCAACCCCTTCTCTGCTAATTTGCCTGTTACATATAGGAGACTAACTAATTTTTTTAGTCAATCGCGCAACTTGCCCATGTGGTGGCTCCCATGCTTCATGTAGTTAGCCCATACTTGTGTTACCTGCCATGCAGTGGTGCCATGTAATGGTGCCATGCATTGAAGATCTTCCAATATTGCATCTCCAACGTATATCATTGGGCCCACAAAGATGACTTGGTTTACATCATCCTGGTTAATCTGAAAAATAAAAGATTATTTTAGAATCATTTAAATTACATATATATTTAGTTCTAATGATCATCTAATCATTAACTTTTCAAATCAATGCTTAGATGATTGATTAGAGCTAAGATTTATTTAAAATTATAAAATTATCTAATTAAATGATCTAACTAAATGCTAATTATGGGTTATTTTATGCAAAATTGGACACTTCACAGCAAGCTTCTAGTCAATGGTATTACAAATTCCATCAAGTTGTTATCTCATTCGGTTTTGAGATGAATGTGGTTGATGATTGTGTATACTACAAGTTCAGTAGGAGTAAACACATATTCTTGGTTTTATATGTCGATGACATATTACTTGTCAGCAATGATATAGGCTTATTACACCAAACCAAGAGATTTTTATCAAAGAAATTTGAGATGAAAGATCTTGGGAACGTATCTTTTGTATTGGGAATCCAGGTACATTGGAATCACTCTCGGGGTATTCTTAGATTATTACAAAGGAGCTATATCGAAAAGGTACTTAAGAGATTTGGCATGCAAAATTGCAAACTAGGAGACCCCTGTTGCTAAGGAAGACAAGTTCAGTCTCGAATAGTGCCCCAAGAATGATTTTGAAACTAAAAAAATGCAGAAGATTCCCTATGCTTCAACAGTGGGGAGTATGTTAAGTGTTCAATTTTGGTCAAAATACCCCTAATTTAGTATTTGATTAGAGCATCTAGACTATTAATTTTAAGATTTTACATCAAATATTTCATTTTAGCTTTAATTGGCCATCTAACCGTTGAATTGTAAAATTTAGTGATTCGATGATTATTAAAGCTAATGAACGGTTTAGATTGCGCTAATTAGGTCCTGTGCATTGCAGATCAATCGACTTAGGCGTGGACGCTCCAAATCGAATCAAGGATATTAGATGGAGATCAGATGAAGTTTCATGGAAATAAGATGGAATTTGAAGAATCCTAGTACAAGACAAAGTTGAAGACTTGCAGAGTTCTAGCAAGACTAGAAATCCAGTGGACCCCACTCTCTTTCTTATCTCTCTTACCTATCTCCTCTTCCTTCTCTTTCTCCTCTCTTTTCTCTCTTATCCTTCTCTCATATACGTCTCTCCCCATCTCTCTTTTAAAAACACCCTTCTTCCTTCTCCAAAGGGACATTTTTTTCCCCTCTTGGGAGGGGGTGCTGGTTCTCTACTTACCTTTCCCTTCCTCTCTCTTGTCTCTCGTTCACGCACTCTCTCACCTCCTATTTCTCTCTCTCATTCTTCTTTCTTCACAGCACCTTCTCTCCCCAGTTCACCGTGTTCCCTTCTTCTTTCCACTCTCTACTCTTTTTTCTCTTCCTCTTCAGTTGGGCTAACCGGCCATGGCCATAGGTGCGTGACACACCACAGGCCTGGCATCATCCCCAACTCTCTTCTCCTCTTTCCCATCTCTATCTTTCTCTGATTTCCCAGTTGATCTCCTTCGTGTAAGCCAGCATCAGCTCTCTCTCTCTCTCTCTCTCTCTCTCTCTCTCTCTCTCTCTCTCTCTCTCTCTCTCTCTGCCCATCTTTCCCACTGCCAGACGACGCCCAGAAGGGGCGTCATTTTTTTTCCACCGAGATCCAGCACCTCCCCACGCCGTCCATCTTCACCGGCCAGGAGCAAGCCCCAGTCTAGATCAAGTCCGGCTCTGCTCCCGACGGCCCAGACGTCTACTCCGGACAACCCAATGAGAGAAAACCATCTCCGGTTTTCTCCCATCGTCCTCCTTCCCACGTTCTAGGTTCTCCCTTCTTCTCAATCCCTCTTCTTCTCTTCACTGAACGCCTAGGGAGAGGAAACCCAAGTTGGGTTTCCACTCCCGCGATCTTCCCTTCTATCCTTCTTCTTCCCTTCTCCCTCCTTCCTCTTCTCTTCTTCTCTCCTCTTCCTTCTCAAACCCCACATTTTCCTGGTTTTATCGTGAAAAACCAGAACCCCTGAAGAAATTATGAGTCTGCCCGTGGCATATCTCAGTAATCCCATTTGAGTCCCTGTTTAATACCAAATCTGTCCTTTGATGGAAATTCCATCTGTGTCCCCAGACTAATTCCATCTATGTCCCTGATTTAATTCCAACTGTGTCCCTATGCTATTCTGGTTTTACCTTATCTTCATTATGACTATTCAGGGACAGTGTAATTCAAGGACAAGCGTATCCAGGACACCTTTTAGTTTTATTTTATGTTGTCTTTTAAATAACTAACTGTGCAAATTGCAGAAATTGAATAAAGTTGGATTTTAGCTTATTGTTAGTTTATATTCTTTCATTAATTAAATTTTATTAAAAACTCCATCATTTTAAATCAAGTCCTCGTGGGATCGACCCGTACTTGCATAAGCTACACTACAATAGCCCGTGCACTTGCGGTTAAACAATCAATAGAGGATGATGTATGCTTAGGTTTGTACACGTCCGAATATTGCGTACATTGCTAGGATGTTAGGCATATATTTGGGCAATCCGGGAATGGATCATTGGAAAGCAACCTGACAGGTCATGTAGTGTCTTCAGAGAACAAGATATTACATGCTCACATATTGGAGGTCGGATAAGGTAGAGATCATTGAGTATTGGGATTCCAACTTTGCTGGATGCCAAGACAGTCATAGATCCACTTCAGGCTATTTCT
The DNA here is from genome assembly GCA_035236585.1 of Warburgia ugandensis. Lineage (NCBI taxonomy): Eukaryota > Viridiplantae > Streptophyta > Magnoliopsida > Canellales > Canellaceae > Warburgia > Warburgia ugandensis. The sequence goes on along the minus strand of CP141137.1, from coordinate 57,422,614 downwards.
GTCTACTTGGTGGAGGAGTTATCTCTTGGAAGAGTGCTAAGTAGATGCTCATTGCTTCTTCCACCATGGTAGCTAAGTTTATAACATGTTATAAGGCATCCAATCATAGAATATGGCTGTGAAATTTTGTCACAGGGCTACGAATTGTGGATGGAATTGAAAAGCCACTTAAGATATTTTGTGACAATAAGTTAGCAGTTTTATATTCCAACAATAATAGGAGCTCGACAAAGTCAAAGCATATAGACATCAAGTTCCTAGTTGTTAAAGAAAGAGTTCAGAGTGGTCAAGTGTCTATAGAGCATATTGGCACAAACTCCATCATTGCGGATCCACTTACTAAGGGGCTACCACCCAAGGTCTTTCATAGGCATACTGCTTGTATGGGTGTTGTATCATTTGATGGTATACTGGATTAGTGGCAATTTGTATTTATATACCTTTTTGTTTTAGACACATCTTGTGCTTATGGATATTTTCTATAGAAATAAAGTATTCAATTCTATTTTTTCACTCTGATTTGGTTTTAATATGATCTCATAAGGAATAAAGATGGACAAGTTGGAAATAGGCATGCTTAGATCACATTACATGTAATTTCCATGCTACACATCCATACTTGATCTATGTCATTTGGTTATGTTAATATACGTGACCATGGATGGATTTAGTTACAATATATGTAACGAAGATCACCTTGATCCTATATTAGCATAATTGATGGACGAGATTTTTTGGAGATATTTTGTGATAGCAAAAGTTTTTGAGCTCTTAAGGTTATAACTTGATATACAATTATAAAGTAATATATATATATATAGTCCAAGTGGGAGATTGTTAGATATTGGACGTATGTGTGTGTGTGTGTGTTGTATATTGTATGCTATCATATGGGTTTGGCTTATAATTAAAGTGATCTAATAAGTTTAAGATTAAATGAGCCATAATCATATAAAAAGGTATGGTGGTATTATGTGTAGATACTTAATCTCTAATTTGTATTTTATGATGGCCTAAAATTAGAAATAAGGAAAGGGGATATAGTTATAAATGGTTATGGTCCCCTAATTGTATGTGTGATTCTTTTCTGATATCCCGCTATTAGAAAAGAGGAAATACCATTCTCTAGGAAGGTCATACGCATCAGTTTGGAAGACTAGGAATCGCAATGCTCAAGGATCGCATCTGGAATCATGGATACAGGTGCGCTTATGCATCTAGTTTTAATTCTTGATGATTTTTGGGAGGATCTTTGTGTGATGAAGGAATATTCATCAATAAAGTATATTAAACACCAGCAACCTCACCTTTGAATGATCTAATTGAATGATCATGTTTGACTTACCCTTAGGTTACTTGGAACGATCATTCCCTTTGGTTGCTTATTCCCTTTGGATGCTTCTACCTGCTAACTTTTCTAGTTTAAATTTCAATGGTCAAGAATTTAAAATCTAGAATGAGATGCCACCTAGCTAAGCTTCACCTTTAGAGGATCTAACCCTTTCATCTTGTTTACTTACCTTATTTAAGCTTTTTGAGAAAATTCATGTTCATTTGATGCTTTTACTTACTAGTTTTCTTAGTTGAAAAATGCAAAGCTTAAGATTTAAAAATTCAAGAGAGAGAGAGAGAGAGAGAGAGAGAGAGAGAGAGAGAGAGAGAGAGAGAGAGAGAGAGAGAGAGAGAGAGAGAGAGAGAGAGAGAGAGAGAGAGAGAGAGATTCATCCCATTGGAATGCAACCTAGCTAGCCCCTATCCCTCTATGGTACATGAAGCAGATGCGTCGTTTGTAGTATGAAGCAACTTACAAAAAAGTTAACAAGCTATTTGTTAATATCAATTTTACTAGAGCTATCCAAATCTACCACATTTTTTCCATCATTGTTTTTAATCATACCTAAGCAAAGCTAATTTTCATAAAAATCAGCCTAGATTATTAGTTGTAGTCATACTTGGGCTCATTGTTCGTGAATTCCATCTTAAGCTACACTTCTTCTTCTTCTTCTTTTTTCCGTCTATTGCTAGTATAAATTGAAGGTTATATTTAAATTGAAGAAAAAATAAGGGGGAGTTGTTCTTTTCTCAAGTTGCAAGAGTTTCAGAAAATGGAAGTCAGGCATCCCAAATTGATATCCACATCCATTTTCAAACAAACAAAAATTTATATATGAACTCATTTCAAGTAAAATTATATTTACTTAATAGACCTTAGAAGCTATTTCTATCGATATCAAATAAGAAGCTATTTGCATGGGAGGTGTCCTAAAAGCAATTTATTTTCACACACGTTTTCAAATAATAAGCCATTTACATTGTGGATCCTAAAAGTTATTTATTTTTATGCAAGTTTTCAAATAAGAATCTATTTACATGGTAAACCATAAAAGCTACTTATTTTCCCACATATTTTCAAATAGGAAATTATTTCACAAGTGGGCCCTAGAAGTTATCGAAGACTATTACTTTAGGCCCATTGATTTCACAAGAATTGGGCATAAAGGTACATTATTTTAATATCAATATATTTATATAAAATTTTAGTCAAAAATATTCCAACTTGCCCTAGCTTATCATAATATCTTACGAAATCTAACTAGTTAAAGTTAGGTAAACTCAAGCTAGATTGGGTAAAAACAAGATTTTGAACTAAAAATTTAGTTATATTAGGCTAGCTTTGATCAAACTAAGAATGGGCAAACTCAGACCAAATCAAGTAACCTCAAACTCAACTAACACCAACTAACATTCTTTCCCTACTACTTTTTCGTTGCTTCTATTATAAATTACTCATCTTTCTTTTCTAGTATAAGTTAATAGAAGGATCAAAATAAATCATACAATTAATGTGATCCTAATATTAATTGTGCAGGCTCTATCTTAGATAACATGGGCAAACGAATCTTCTAAAATGGACGATTCGATACACAAAATAGATCTATGGCTTGGAAAGCAAAAGTTAGGATGATAAAGAAGTAGAATTCTTATACAATGGGCGCATTTCCTCTTGGAAAATATGTTAGGGGTCAATGATACACCTGGTTCTCACTTTGTTCAACAGTCCACTCCATCTAAGGCCATGCTACAGACGAACCAAGCACAAAGATTTTGGATCCATTTATACAACAATAGATTTAACTTTTGGTCTTTATGCAAACGTTTAGAAATTGAAACACCAAACGTCCGCTCACCACCCCTATATACAAAAGCTTAAGACTAGCTCAACAATGAAGAACTAGTGCAGAGGACTCATTCACACAATGACCTGCAAAAAGAATGGTTTGAACCATCGCAAGAGCAGGCCCCACATATACTTTTGCCCGCCACTATCGTCTCTCCCTTTCTCTAGTTAAAGTAAAAGGTGGCCTATCATTTGCTATTTAAAAGCGAATGCTACGGTTTTTTAAGGGGGCTGCTTTGCATGAGGACGAGAAGAGATGCATAAATTTATGGATGGTAGAGAGAGGAGGAAGAACCCATCAATGGCAGGCGTTCAACTTAGCCAATCTGTAAGAGAGAAAAAATGGTGGTTTTCCCTTTCATCCATGATTAAAGAAATGATCCAAGAAGAGCCAAAGAAATGGCAAGACCTACATTCTCTGCAAAATAGAAAGGAAGAATGTCCTCTGAATCAGAATGAAAGAATAGATAAGATGAAAAGGGAAAGGGAAAGGGAAGAACTATACAAAAAGTTTTAGAGCAGTTTGCTTTGGCATTTCTCATATTTATATGGCGCAATATAATTAGCCAAGGCCATTGCACTCCAATTCTAGCTTCCTTAATGTAACACCCCGGATTTTTAAGACAAATTTTTTTTTTTTTTTTAATAATGGCAATTTAAATAAGAACATTTGGGATCCCATGAGAAAAGATTTATTTAACATTTTACTAAACCTATCTTAAAACTCCGGGTGTTAATTTTTCCTTTCTCAAAATGGCGTACATGTAATTTAAACATAAATAAATAATCCGCGTATAAATCAACGTCAAATAAATAGGCGCCTTTATTTTAAATCAAATAAACATCCAAAAGACAATAATAATATGGCCCAGGGTCTATCCATCATAACATCCCATATAAATATCCAATATATGTCCAAAGATCTAAATCACATCCAAATATAAAGTATGCAGTCCATAATAAAATTCAAATGATAATCCACTCTAATGACTCACATTACTTTCTAAAACTATAGGGAAACTAGTCTTCAGCAGCTCTCAAGGTTTATCAACCGCTTTTCCTTTCCCCGGTGTCGCGCTCGAGATCTAAGGCATTGCAAAACAAAGCAATGCCTCAAAGAAGCTATCGCTTGTGTAGGTACATAGACAATTAATGTAATAAATGCGTAAATAATGAACAAAGATTGATGAAAAGTCTAACATTTATGGAAATAGTGATATCATAATGCCATGTTCAAAATAAATGCCAATTTATTCCATATGCTAAAACATGAAATTCACGGAGTTAAAACATGACATGAATCAATAAATGGAGCATACAACAAGAATAAGGGCACCCTAAGGTAATGGGTCCCACCACATCGCACTAACATCCCTGATCAGGAATACACATAGTCAACCTCTGAGTGTCGTCACACCCAGGCATACCATCCATAATCATGCTCATCATACATGCACACATAACAAGAATATGGGCCATCATGCTGCAGTGGCAACCCTCCATGGGTATCAACCACCGCCGCTCCCCGTCGACACCATAACGGGAGACTTAACGTCTGTCCCCATGGAAAGGCTCAGACCGGTAGTGTGGACTATCCATGTTACCAAACCCCTACCGAATGCCATCTATGGGCAGGTGTCTATCATATCACAAACTCATCACATCATAATCTCTAAGGTGGGTGGCCTACTTATCCCTCCTAGCATGACGCCCACCGGGCGAGAGCACCCGTCATCAAATATAAAACACGGAAATCATATGTATATGCTAAAACTCAAGAGCACTTATAGCTTGAAATCCCCAAGACATGCCCCTCATCCTGGGTTAGCCTATAAAAGGACCAGCTACTAAGCCTCTATACTCATTTCCATGTAAATACATGCATTTTCTATATATATAATAAGAAATAAATCTCTAATTAAGCATAACTAATTAATATCATGCTTGTAAAAGCATTTTAAATAAGTTTATTCAGTAAAAGAATTCAATTTGGAATAATCATCCTGTACGCAATGTCGCATGAAATCCATGGTAAATAAAAATCGCAATTTAAAACACAATCACACATGATGCTATGTTTAAACATGGTTTAAAATCTAGTCAAAACATTAGTTGTCGTCACCTACCTCAGTGTGAGATCACTAGCTTGCTAATAACTCCCTTTAATTGGTATATTCAAGTGCACCTGTACATGTCACATCACTATTTTAAAATTTTTCTAAATAAAAAGTGGTCATTTCTAAGTTTTTAAGTTAAAACTAGGTCCGCGTCGTCAATACGGTCACAACGCCTCTTCCGGATCGTGATTTGGACCTCTCTAGCTCCCAAAAATCAAGTTTTAGTGAAAAATAAGCTAAAATGGGGCTCGCCGACCACCATAAGGTGGTTTAAACCGGCGGCGCCTCTTTTCCGCCGGTTTACACCGGCGTACACTGGCGCACGAGGACGCACGGCGCGTGCGTCACGGTCGCCAGGACGCGCCGCGTCCCGGTCCCACCGCGACAGCCAACCACGCACGCTCCGCACGCGCGCGGCGCCGCGCATGCGTGCGGCGACGACCGCCATGTGACGCCGTCCCTCGGCGCCGGGAGTGCGTCTTGGCGTCGGCCGCAGGCGCCGACGCGGTTGACGACGCCGGAGAAGACGACCGGATTCCGGTCGCCTCCGGCGGAGCTACAGAGCTCCGTTTTGCGTGATTTTTGCGCCATTTTCTTCAGAATTCTCTCTAGAATCCATTTATGCCCTCCTTTTTCACTAATTTTCTCAAAAACCATGGTTTTTAAACGATTTTTCCCAAGTTCCTAAAAACCTCCCTAGGTACTGGTTTTTGAGTTTTCTGGGCAATTCCACCGTTGGATCACTCCCAAATTTAAAGGGTATACTCTTGGGTCTCTTGTGCACTAGTTGGACGGTGCGATTTTCAAACGGACAAGTTTTGATCCGTGAAATCACACTCCAACAGTAGCGTGCACACAGGTTCCTAAAAAATCTGATTTTTTTCCTAATTTTTTTCATGTTTTTCTAATTAGTTTTCTAATTAATAAATACAGAAAAAATATGGATTTGAGGCTTACCTTGAGCCTGGCTGGTGTTGCTCGTGTTGCCGGGGCTCCACTCGCCGGGAAAATCCAAGTTTTGCAGGGCTAGGGTTTAGCGTAAATACTCAGAGAAAACGCTCCAAGTGGAGCGTTTTGGCAACCTGGGGAGGGTAGATATAGGCCTAGAGTCCCAGGGGAGGAGAACCTCTTCCATTCACGCCTCTTCCCATGGCTTCTCCGGCGATTTTGCCGGATCTGGGTACAGACGTGTGGAAGACGGGGGTGCCAGTATCAATTTGGACCCCTGTCTAATACGTCTCTATCCAATGACTAATTTGCCCTTCCAACTTTGACGGCTCATAACTCCCTCGTTTGAGCTCCGTTTCTCGCGTTCTTGGTGGCGTTGGATTCGTATCGACGAGCACTTTCTAATTATTATGTTTTCAGGAAATAATTTCATCCATAAATTTTTATTTTAATTTATTTAATAATTTCCTATTTTTATCTTTAAAATTAAGGATATTACACTTAATCTGTTCAAGTAGTCTGCAAAATTTTCCACTTGTACTTTCAACTCAATTTAACTTCATCCTTTTATAGAGTCCACGCCAGCTGATTTATTTACACATATTTCAATAGTGTTGAGCTGATGGTCTTACTATTCACAATTCATAATCCAACTTTTCACCCATCTTGTTGCTACTTTGTATTTCCAAGAGGATCATCCACTAAATGAGATTTTTATGGCATTGCATTCTTCTTCTTAAAATCTGGTGGTAAAGCGTTTAAGGTCCATACATAACATAAAGGTCTGGACTCTGGATCACCCGACCCCCAGTTGTTCTTTTTAGGTGGCCAGTACTGCAATACACCAATGTGGTATGTATAGTAATCTTATATACGTAGGCCCAACTGATAAGTCTTTATATCAATGTGCCAAACCACTTCCTTTGCAATGATTGGTTGCAAGTAGAACCAGGAAAACAAATAAAAATCTGTTGAAATCCAGTTTTTAGTTCAAAATTCATGAATAGTGGATCTAGTAAATTTGATCTATAGATAAATATGGATAAAATCAATTCAATTCGTTAAATTGTTGATCTACAAGGGAATTTCCATTTAAAAGGATAATTTGGAAAATTAAATTAAAAAATCATATAGACTGCAGATGCTGACTTCTTTTCAAAGATCTAAACCATTAATTTTGTTTAGGATTTACAAAATAGGTCACCCATAATAAATCGTTTCATTTGGATGATCCTAACCATCTGTTTTTATTTCTTAAAAATAAACAATATCTCTAATTGTTACTTCTATAGCTTAAGCTATAAGAATCTAACATTCATGAAACTGGTAACCAGCCTATCTAAGCCATATAAATCTGCATTTTTTGTAAATAATAACTATCATTAACAACTCAACAGATTTTAGAGAGAGAGAGAGAGGCCGAAAAAGCCTATCTCAAAGAAAGTTGGCATCTGCAAAATGAGAAGCTAAAAATAGGAGGATAAAACCATTTGACGCTGCAAGGAACTCCAGTAGTTGAAACCTACAAAACAAGAAGAAGTTGCAGAAGTAGAGGTGATAAAGCTTTGTATCATACTGTATAAATAGTCGAGAGAGACGGGTAAGTTGCTCATTGCATGAATCTAGTGAAAAGGAGCTAAAAAGTGGGGTTCACGCAGCAAAATTTTGTGATCTTAAACATGGATTCAAGCTCGAGACTCGAAACTGTTTGCCTCTTGGCCTTTCTGCTTGCAGGGTTGGCAAATGCTATCACTTCACACGCAGTTTTTAACGTGAAGGACTTTGGTGCAATTGCAGATGGCCAAACAGAGAGCACTCAGGTCAGTATTTTTGGCTTATATTTGTTTAGTTGTACGCTTTCTATATTCTGAAAGAAAGAGCATTTACGTTACTAGTACATATTGCGTATAGAAAATTAAGAATAAATATTTATCATTTTGTTTATTTTAATCGTTTATTTTTAGGCTCTATTGAGTGCTTGGAAAGAGGCGTGTGCATCAAATGGAATGAGCAGGATATTAATCCCAGAAGGAGAATTTATGGTGGGTCCGGTGGTGTTGAAGGGCCCATGCAAGGGCACTATGGTATTTCAGCTAAAAGGGATAGTGAAGGCTCCTACTGATCTCAACAAGTTTGATTCGGATAGCTGGATTCATTTCCAATACATTGATGGATTGAAAGTCACAGGGCATGGAACGTTGGATGGTCAAGGAGCTTCAGCTTGGCCCCATAATGAATGCCCCAAGTCTGTCCAATGCAAGCTTCTACCGACTGTAAGTTTTTCAAATTCCTAGGAAAGCCATTATAATTTTCTAACGTGTGAAGAATTAGATTATATTTTGAAGCATCTCTCACACTGCAACAGTCCCTTAGACTCAGCTTCGTCACAAATGCAATAATTATGCACATCTCATCAATCGATAGCAAGTTCTTCCACCTGAACATTTTTGAATCAAAGAATATCAAGCTCCATAACCTGAAGATTTCTGCACCCGGAGGTAGCCCAAACACAGATGGAATCCACGTAGGAAGTTCTAGTGGCATCAAGATCTTTCGTTCTGAGATAGCTACTGGTGATGATTGCATCTCCATTGGACCAGGCAGCTCCGACATCACCATCTCTAATATTTTTTGTGGACCCGGACATGGAATCAGTGTTGGTAGCCTCGGCAAATACCCCAACGAAGAAGATGTAGTCGGATTGACTGTGCAGAATTGCACCCTCACTGGCACCACTAATGGCTTGAGGGTTAAATCCTTTGCAGCCTCTCCACCAAGCTCTGCCTCCAACTTCACTTTCAAAGATATAATCATGAATAACGTTTACAATCCAATCATCATAGATCAAGAGTACTGCCCATATGCTTCTTGCAATAAAGAGGTACTATTCCTACACTCTAAGTCACACACAAATATGTACATGTACATATGCATACCATTTATTTATGTGGAAATATTGTACTAATGGTCCCTTCTGAACCTGCTCCTAGAATCCATCACAAGTCAAGCTCAACGATATCACATTTGAAAACATTAAGGGTAGCTCAGCATCCCAGGTTGCAGTCAATATATTATGCAGCAAAACTGTGCCATGTCAAGGTGTGGAGCTGCATGATATCGGATTGGAGTACAATGGAGAAGGAGGAGTTGCAACATCATCGTGTTTAAATGTCAATGGTCTTTCTTCTGGTCAACAGAATCCACCCTCTTGCTTGTAATGTAGTTAACTTATTGATTGTGTTAGTGTTAACGAGGCTCCTTCACTTTGAGCAATGAGTCTGTCCTTGTAACATGTTCTACCTCCACGAACACCTTTTTGCATAGGTGGTGTGCATAGTTGTTTTGGTAAGGATATGTGTATCGGACTCACTACCCCGCCAAAAGAAAAAATAAAGAAGTATACAACTTAATGTCATACTTTGCATTTGTAATATTGTAACACACATCGCTTGTTTCTTCTCAATGTATTCTTGTGCCTAGCCTGAGTCCTTATTGCAATTATATTACCTCTCTAACCTTGGAAACTTGGTTTATCATGTCCATATTATAACTCTCACAAACATGCTGGCATGTACACAAAAAGGGAAAGAAAGCAACGGATAATGACTTATATAGTGTATGAGATTTTAAGGACATGACGATGTATCTAGCTACTCCCACAAAGAAAGCATCAATAGGGAAATACAAAGCAAAGAAACTAAGAGACTTCACGTCCAATTCATCTCAAGTCTACCCTTTCTGAAGTCACATCATTTTTTTAATTTTTTTTTTTAACATAATGGCTTCACTGCCATTCACATGACAGCAAAATAATCCAAAAAACTTTGAAAATAACCAATGAAATACCATATTGGAGTCAAATTTTTAAATGCATATCCTTACGAGAAAATCAAAATCTACTTGTGATAGTTTGTGATTTTAGTAAAGAAATTCGACAACCTCTTGAACCAAGTGCTTCTACTTCAGACACAATCCCTTATCAACCTCCTAAAATCATACTTCTACTAGAAGATTCTTGTGTTCCGAAAGTGTTGCAAGGTCAATCAAAATAGAGATCCAAAACTAAATTAACCTAGAAAATTTGAAACAATCCAAGATGATAATGAAGATAATAGCAATGGGTTCTATGGTCGAAATTGGATACTTTGTGCATAAAGAAGTAATTGATTTGATGCTTGAGGAGAGTTTGGTAAAGGAATTTGTGGAACTACATAAATTTGAAAGTGGGAGAAATATGATTGAGATGGGAATCATTGAGGACAATATAAGTGAGAATTTTGTTGAAGAAATATAGATCGAGAAGAGTAAAAAGAGAAGTTTTTGAAGAAGTATTTGTTTTCTAATTGTGCGGTGAGATTTGCTATTGGATAGAAGTTGGGGAAGGGTCTAGATATAGGAAGAAGAGGGCTTTTAAGTAGGAGGTGTTGAGGAGAGTGAGATACTGTATGGCCATTGCAAAATTTTGATTTGATAGTCAAAAGCTGCTACTTCTTTCTGTCTCCTCATAAAAATCAATGAAGCAGGAGGGGTTTCGGCCTCTGAGGTCCTTCACATAGAAAATAAATGGTTAGTATTTAAAAATCCAAAAAGGAATGTCACCTAGCTAAGCCTCTGTTAGATATTGGACGTATAGGAGACCAACTAATTTTTTTTGTCAATCATGCAGCTTGTCCATTCCTTGCCCATCAACTTGTGCATGCATTAAAGATCTTCCAATATTGCATCTCGACTGTATATCATTGGGCCCACTAAGATGACTTAATTTACATCATCTTGGTTAACCTAAAAAACAAAAGACTGTTTTAGAATCATTTAAATTACATATGTATTTAGGTCTAATGATCATCTAATCATTAACTTTTCAAATCAACGGTTGGATGATCGATTAGAGGTAAGATTAATTTAAAATTATAAAATTATCCAATTAAATGATCTAACTAAATGGTAATTATGGGTTATTTTATGCAAAATTGGACACTTAACAGCAAGCTTCTCGTCAATGGTATTACAAATTCCATTAAGTTGTTATCTCATTCAGTTTTGAGATGAATGCGATTGATGATTGTGTATACCACAAGTTCAGCGGGAGTAAATACATATTCCTAGTTTCATATGTCGATGACATATTACTTGCCAACAACGATATAGGCTTGTTGCTCCAAACCAAGAGATTTCTATCAAAGAAATTTGAGATGAAAGATCTTGGGAATGCATCTTTTGTATTGGGAATCCAGATACATTGGGATTGCTCTCGGTGTATTCATGGATTATCACAAAGGAGTTATATCGAAAAGGTATTTAAGAGATTTAGCATGCAAGATTGCAAACCAGGAGTCACCCATGTTGCCAAGAGAGACAAGTTCAATCTCGAACAGTGCCCCAAGAATGATTTTGAAACTAAAGAAATGCAGAAGATTCCCTATGCTTCAGCAGTGGGGAGTCTGATGTATGCTCAGGTTTTTACGCGTCCGAATATTGCATACATTGTTGGGATGTTAGGCAAATATTTGAGCAATCCAGGAATGGATCATTGGAAAGCAGCCAAATGGGTCATGCAATATCTTCAGAGAACAAGACATTACATTCTGACATACAAGAGGTCGGATAAGATAGAGATCATTGAATATTCAGATTCGAACTTTGCTAGATGCCAAGATAGTCGTAGATCCACTTCAGTCTATATCTATTTCCTTGGTGGAGCCATCTCTGGAAGAGTGCTAAGCAGATGCTCATTGCTTCTTCCACCATGGCAGCTAAGTTTATAACATGTTATGAGGCATCCAATCATGGAATATGGCTGTAGAATTTTGTCACAGGACTACAAATTATGGGGGGAATTGAAAGGCCACTTAAGATATTTTATGACAATAAGTTAGCAATTTTATATTCCTACAATAATAGGAGCTCAACGAAGTCAAAGCATATAGACATCAAGTTCCTAGTTGTTAAAGAAAGAGTTTAGAGTGATCAAGTGTCCATAGAGCATATTGGAACAAACTCCATGGTTGTGGATCTGCTTACTAAGGGGCTACCACCCAAGGTCTTTCGTAGGCATACTACTCATATAGGTGTTGTATCATTTGATGATATACTGGATTAGTGGCAGTTTGTACTTACATGCCTTTCTGTTTTAGACACATCTTGTACTTATGGATATTTTCTACAGAAATAAAGTATTCAATTCTATTTTTTCACTCTGATTTGGTTTTAATATGATCTCATAAGGAATAAAGATGAACAAGTTGGAAATAGGCATGCTTAGATCACATTACATGTAATTTCCATGTTACACATCCATACTTGATCTATGTCGTTTGGTTATGTTAATATACGTGACCATGGATGGATTTAGTCACGATATATGTAATGAAGATCACGTTAATCCTATATTAGCATAATTGATGTATGAGATTGTTCGGGGATATTTTGTGATAGCAAAATTTTTGAGTTCTTAAGGTTATAATTTGATATACAATTATAAAGTTATATATATATATATATATATAGTCTAAGTGGGAGATTGTTAGATATTGGAAGTATGTGTGTGTGTGTGTGTGTGTGCATATATATTATATATTATATGCTATCATATGGGTTTGGCCTATAATTAAAGTTATCTAATAAGTTTTAAGGTTAAATGGGCCATAGTCATATCAACGGGTATGGTTTTATTATGTGTAGATACATAATCTCTAATTTCTATTTTATGGTGGGCTAAAATTGGAAATAAGGAAAGAGGATACTGTTATAAATGGTTACGGTCCCCAAATTATACGTGTGATTATTTTCTGATATCACATCATTAGAAAAGATGAAATACCATTCTCTAGGAAGGTCATGCACATCAATTTGGAAGATCAGGAACCGCAAAGCTCAAAAATCACATCCGGACTCATGGGTACAGTACGCTTACGCATCTAGTCTTTATTCTTGATGATTTTCGTGAGGATCTTTGTGTGATGAAGGAATATTCATCAATAAAATATATTAAACACCAGCAGCCTCACCTTTGAATGATCTAATCGATTGATCATGTTTGACTTACCCATAGGTTACTTGAAACGATCATTCTCTTTGGATGCTTCTACCTACTAGCTTTTCTAGTTTGAATTTCAATGGTCAAGAATTTAAAATCTAGAACGAGATGCCACCTAGCTAAGCTTCACCTTTAGAGGATCTAATCCTTTCATCTTGTTTACTTTACCTAATTAGGCTTTTTGTGAAAATTCATGTCTATTTGATGCTTTTACCTCCTAGTTTTCTTAGTTGAAAATTTCAAAGCTTAAGATTTAAAAATTCAAGAGAGAGAGAGAGAAATTCATCTCATTGGAATGCAACCTAGCTTGCCCCTATCCCTCTAGGGTACATGAAGCAGATGCGTTATTTGCGGTATGAAGCAGCTTACAGAAAAATTAACAAGCTATTTGTCAATATCAATTTTACAAGAGCTAGCCAAAACTCTAGCATTTTTTTCATCATCGGGCTAGATCGTTTTTAATCATACTTGAGCAAAGCTAATTTTCATAAAAATCAGCCTAGATTATTAATAGTCATACTTTGGCTCATTGTTCATGAATTCCATCTTGAGCTATACTTTTTTCTTCTTCTTTTTTTCCGTCTATTGCTAGTATAAATTGAAGGTTATATTTAGATTGAAGAAAAAATAAAGGGGAGTTATTCTTTTCCCAAGTTGCTAGAGTTTGAGAAAATGGAAGTCAGGCATCCCAAATTGATATCCACATCCATTTTCAAACAAACAAAAATTGATATCTAAACTCATTTCAAGTAAGATTATATTTACTTAGTAGATCTTAGAAGCTATTCCTATCGATATCAAATAAGAGGCTATTTACATGGGAGGTGTCCTAAAAGCAATTTATTTTCACACACGTTTTCAAATAATAAGCCATTTACATTGTGGATCCTAAAAGTTATCTATTTTTATACAAGTTTTTAAATAAGAATCTATTTACATGGTAAACCCTAAAAGCTACTTATTTTCACACATATTTTCAAATAAGAAATTAGTTTACAAGTGGGCCCTAGAAGTTATCCCTATATATTTTTACAAAGCAACTATTTTTGAGATGGGCCCTGGTGGGCCTTAAAAGTTACCTATAGTGTCACACCTATTTCAAATAAGAAGTTATTTATATGGTAAGCATTAGAAGCTATCCATACTCATTTTTAAATTAAAGCAATGGAAGGCCCACAAATAGGTTTCATTGTGAGCAACAAAGATCACCTTATGGACTTCACAGGATTTGAGGAGGGCCTACTTATATGCTTCATGGTAGGCATGAGGGTCGACCAACATGTTTCATGGCATACAATATGGTACTACAAACATGTTCTTATCGAAGACTATTACTTTAGGCCCATAGATTTCACAACAATTGGACATAAATGTACATTATTTCAATATTAATATATTTATATAAAAGTTTAGTCAAACAATTCAAACTTGCCCTGGCTTATCGTAACATCTTACAAAATCTAACTAGCTCAAGTCAGGTAAACTCAAGCTAGATCGGGTAAAAATAAGATTATGAACTAAAAATTTAGCTATATTAGGCTAGCCATGATCAGACCAAGATCAGGCAAACTCAGACCAAATCAAGTGACCTCAAGCTCAACTAACATCTTATAACATTCTTTCCCTACTACTTTTTCGTTGCTTCTATTATAAATTACTCATCTTTCTTTTCTAGTATAAGTTAATAGAAGGATCAAAATAAATCATACAATTAATGTGATCCTAATATTAATTGTGCAGGCTCTATCTTAGATAACATGGGCAAACGAATCTTCTAAAATGGACGATTCGATACACAAAATAGATCTATGGCTTGGAAAGCAAAAGTTAGGATGATAAAGAAGCAGCATTCTTATACAATGGCTGCACATACTTAACTTGAAGCATCCATAAGAGTTCTCCACTATTCGACAATTTTAAGCCTTCCAGAGGAGTTTGACCATTTGCTTAAAAGTTAATATTGAAGCCTTCGATTGTCAAATGAGTCATATAGATGGCAGCCTTATCTTGTAGTTTTGCAAGAGGCTATTTCTATGCCTTGAACCCGTGACCTCAAGGTCACACGGCGACAACTTTTACTGTTGCGCCAAGGCTCCGAAGGAGACCACAATGCCGGGTGATATTATTTGCTTAGTCACCGTACAATGGTTGTCGACCCACTTCCATGTCAAATGGCCAGCCCGCACTAAAAAGTTGCATGATTAAGTTAAATCCTCTGTAGGAAAATAATAAGAGAGCCCATCGACATTATTGACATGGTCAAACTGATCAGATCATCCAAAAGTGGGGCTAGCTGGGTTGAGTCCCTAAAATTAGCTCTTGAAAGTAACCTTAAGAGTGAACTGAGCTGCGTAGATGGCTTCCGATTACCACAGTCATTGTTGCCACAAATTCAAAATGGGTGGCCAGGGAGGAGAGGTTGTCCATCACATGCTCGAGGTGACACGCTTCATCACTGGCAAGCCCTGGTTGCAAACACCTCTCAAAATTAGTGTTATTCAAGGGAAAATAATAGTGGGGAACTGCAATTGCATTTGACCAGTTAGATTCTGGATGTAAGCCATACATGTCTCTGCTACTCTAACTTCCATGGGGATTGATCTTGGTCTAAGAGGGCTTAGGTAAACAAAGCATTTGAAGCAAAGATAGGGTGACGGCTCACAAGACTTTGTCAATCAAATTAGTGCAAACCAAATACCTTAAAACACAAGCCTTTTGTCTATGCAAAATGATACTCGAGCCATATGGCTGACTGGAAAGATACACTAGCATGTGGCAAGTTACTCAAACATCTTCAGTTTCCACCGAGTAAACTCACTTAATCACTAAGTTAGTCAATGGCTGTTGTATTCTGTCATGTACATAAAAATTCACGTCTATATCTTTAACTTAGTTGAGCGTTTTTTACAAGTCAAAGAAAATTTTCTAATGTTAGCTGGAGATAGTACCGAAATCAGCCTTTCGACAGACCAGTGGCATAGAAATTTTAGTCTTGAAGAGATCCTCCAATAAAACATTCCCAGGAACGTTTCCAACAGCTTATGCTGAGTTACCTTATTGACAACAGTTCACGTGAAACTTTTGAAAGCATGAGATTTTTTAACCAAATATTTGATCTTTGATCCTGTCTACACCACTTCACTCTTCAACAAGATCACTGAATAATAGTCTCCACACTAAACGCAACATTGTTTTTCTGTCATCCTGGCCAATATCCCTTGTCATTCATGCTCGAGAACTTCAAATCATTGCTATTACTCAGGAGGAATCTCGTTCTATAGCATTATAAGAACAGATTTGCCGCAAGCATGTTATAGTAATGAAATTCCAAACACATTCTGTAAGTGGTCAATACACCTTGCATCACAAAAGGAACAACAATCTTGAATGTTTGGTATACAAGCCATTAATCGACATACGAAACTTTAGTCAAGCAATTTTGAACACACCCCACGAGAAAAAAAAAAAAATGGAAACCATGGAACAACATTGAGTTCTTGGGATAGTTCGATCTGCACAAAGGCCAGTCCTGCTGCACAGAGCTCCCTCCTATGCAGGGTCCGGGAAGGGGTGGACCACAAGGGTCTATAGTACGCAGCTTTATCTTATATTTTTGCAAGAGGCTGTTTCCATGCCTTGAACCCGTGACCTCAAGGTCTATAGTTCCATCTGCATCATTAATCCAAAAGAAAAAACTATTCCTAAGAACAAAAAGTGCAAGAGCGTAAATAGCATCCAGATTATATCTTCTTGTCAATGAAAGCAACCCAAAACCTTGCCGGGTCACCTTTGGCAACATTGGGGATTTCTGATTCGAAACATTATCGACAAAATCTGCAAACAAGTCGCAAACAATTTTCTTGTTATGGACAAAATTTGGCGTTCGTTTGAAGAGGAGATTCAATTTTGCCAACCATTTTCTTCTCTTAATAAGTAGTCTCCGTATAGATGCCATTTGTTTTGGACCCCTTTCTCTCCCAAGGCAACGCTGCCTCTCGTCCCAAAAGGGCAAGGCAAGCAATCATAGAGAATGATATCTTCATTCACAATATTTATTTCATTTCAGCAGGCTTTGCTCGCCATTCACTACACCCTAAGAAGTTTACAGGAAATCTCCTACTTGGTGGATGGGAGCATTTCCTCTTGGAAAATATGTTAGGGGTCAATGATACACCAGGTTCCCACTTTGTTCAAGAGTCCACTCCATCTAAGGCCATGCTACAGACGAGCCAAGCACAGAGATTTTGGATCCATTTATACAACAATAGATTTAACTTTTGGTCTTTATGCAAACATTTAGAAATTGAAACACCAAACGTCTGCTCACCATCCCTGGCTCAACAGTGAAGAACTAGTGCAGAGGACTCATTCACAGAATGACCTGCAAAATGAATGGTTTGAACCATCGCAAGAGCAGGCCCCACATATACTTTTGCCCGCCACTGTCGTCTCTCCCTTTCTCTAGTCAAAGTAAAAGGTGGCCTATCATCTGCTATTTAAAAGCAAATGCTACGGTTTTTTTAAAGGGGCTGCTTTGCATGAGGACGAGAAGAGATGCATTGCATTCTTCTTCTTAAAATCTGGTGGTAAAGCATTTAAGGTCCATACATAACATAAAGGTCTGGACTCTGGATCACCCGACCCCCAGTTGTTCTTTTTAGGTGGCCAGTACTGCAATACACCAATTTGGTATGTATAGTAATCTTATATACGTAGGCCCAACTGATCAGTCTGCTGGCCTTTATATCAATGTGCCAAACCACTTCCTTTTCAATGATTGGTTGCAAGTAGAACCAGGAAAACAAATAAAAATCTGTTGAAATCCAGTTTTTAGTTCAAAATTCATGAATAGTGGATCTAGTAAATTTGATCTATAGATAAATACGGATCAAATCAATTCAATTCGTTAAATTTGTGATCTACAAGGGAATTTCCATTTAAAAGGATAATTTGGAAAATTAAATTAAAAAATCATATAGACTGCAGATGCTGACTTCTTTTCAAAGATCTAAACCATTAATTTTGTTTAGAATTTACAAAATAGGTCACCCATAATAAATCGTTTCATTTGGATGATCCTAACCATCTGTTTTTATTTCTTAAAAATAAACAATATCTCTAATTTTTACTTCTATAGCTTAAGCTATAAGAATCTAACATTCATGAAACTGGTAACCAGCCTATCTAAGCCATATAAATCTGCATTTTTTGTAAATAATAACTATCATTAACAACTCAACAGATTTTAGAGAGAGAGAGAGGCCGAAAAAGCCTATCTCAAAGAAAGTTGGCATCTGCAAAATGAGAAGCTAAAAATAGGAGGATAAAACCATTTTACGCTGCAAGGAACTCCAGTAGTTGAAACCTACAAAACAAGAAGAAGTTGCAGAAGTAGAGGTGATAAAGCTTTGTATCATACTGTATAAATAGTCGAGAGAGACGGGTAAGTTGCTCATTGCATGAATCTAGTGAAAAGGAGCTAAAAAGTGGGGTTCACGCAGCAAAATTTTGTGATCTTAAACATGGATTCAAGCTCGAGACTCGAAACTGTTTGCCTCTTGGCCTTTCTGCTTGCAGGGTTGGCAAATGCTATCACTTCACACGCAGTTTTTAACGTGAAGGACTTTGGTGCAATTGCAGATGGCCAAACAGAGAGCACTCAGGTCAGTATTTTTGGCTTATATTTGTTTAGTTGTACGCTTTCTATATTCTGAAAGAAAGAGCATTTACGTTACTAGTACATATTGCGTATAGAAAATTAAGAATAAATATTTATCATTTTGTTTATTTTAATCGTTTATTTTTAGGCTCTATTGAGTGCTTGGAAAGAGGCGTGTGCATCAAATGGAATGAGCAGGGTATTAATCCCAGAAGGAGAATTTATGGTGGGTCCGGTGGTGTTGAAGGGCCCATGCAAGGGCACTATGGTATTTCAGCTAAAAGGGATAGTGAAGGCTCCTACTGATCTCAACAAGTTTGATTCGGATAGCTGGATTCATTTCCAATACATTGATGGATTGAAAGTCACAGGGCATGGAACGTTGGATGGTCAAGGAGCTTCAGCTTGGCCCCATAATGAATGCCCCAAGTCTGTCCAATGCAAGCTTCTACCGACTGTAAGTTTTTCAAATTCCTAGGAAAGCCATTATAATTTTCTAACGTGTGAAGAATTAGATTATATTTTGAATCATTTCTCTCTCACTGCAACAGTCCCTTAGACTCAGCTTCGTCACAAATGCAATAATTATGCACATCTCATCAATCGATAGCAAGTTCTTCCACGTGAACATTTTTGAATCAAAGAATATCAAGCTCCATAATCTGAAGATTTCTGCACCCGGAGATAGCCCAAACACAGATGGAATCCACGTAGGAAGTTCTAGTGGCATCAAGATCTTTCGTTCTGAGATAGCTACTGGTGATGATTGCATCTCCATTGGACCAGGCAGCTCCGACATCACCATCTCTAATATTTTTTGTGGACCCGGACATGGAATCAGTGTTGGTAGCCTCGGCAAATACCCCAACGAAGAAGATGTAGTCGGATTGACTGTGCAGAATTGCACCCTCACTGGCACCACTAATGGCTTGAGGGTTAAATCCTTTGCAGCCTCTCCACCAAGCTCTGCCTCCAACTTCACTTTCAAAGATATAATCATGAATAACGTTTACAATCCAATCATCATAGATCAAGAGTACTGCCCATATGCTTCTTGCAATAAAGAGGTACATCAACTGAGCTCCTAAAAGTTGTTTATTAGCAGCAAAACTCCCTCTCTCCACACACACAAAGATATACATACATACATACATACATACATACATACATATATATATATATATATATATATATATATATATTGACACACACACAAGCATGCATGTGTATATATGTATTCCTACACTCTAAGTCACACACAAATATGTACATGTACATATGCATACCATTTATTTATGTGGAAATATTGTACTAATCGTCCCTTCTGAACCTGTTCCTAGAATCCATCGCAAGTCAAGCTCAGCGATATCACATTTGAAAACATTAAGGGTAGCTCAGCATCCCAAGTTGCAGTCAATATATTATGCAGCAAAACTGTGCCATGTCAAGGCGTGGAGCTGCATGATATCGGATTGGAGTACAATGGAGAAGGAGTTGCAACATCATCGTGTTTAAATGTCAATGGTCTTTCTTCTGGTCAACAGAATCCACCCTCTTGTGTGTAATTTAGTTAACTAATTGATTGTGTTAGTGTAAACAAGGCTCCTTCACTTTGAGCAATGAGCCTGTCGTTGTAACATGTTCTACCTCCACGAACACCTTTTTGCATAGGTGTGCATAGTTGTTTTGGTAAGGTAATGTGTATCAGACTCACTCACCCCCCAAAAGAAAAAATAAAGAAGTATACGACTTAATGCCATACTTTGCATTTGCAATATTGTAATACACATCAGCTGTTTCTTCTCAATGTATTCTTGTGCTTGGCCTAAGTTCTTATTACAATTGTATTAGCTCTCTAACCTTGGAAACTTGGTTTATCATGTCCATATTACAACTCTCACAAACATGCTATGACTCTATTTATTATATAGTGTATGGGATTTTAAGACATGACGATGTATCTAGCTACTCCCAGAAAGAAAGCATCAATAGGGAAATACAAAGCAAAGAAACTAGGAGACTTCATATCCAATTCATCTCAAGTCTAACCTTTCCAAAGTCACATCAATTTTTTTTTAATGTAATGGCTTCACTGCCATTCACATGAGACTAAAATAATTTGAAAAACTTTGAAAATAACCAATAAAATACCATATTGGAGTCAAAATTTTAAATGCATATCCTTACAAGAAAATCAAAATCTACTTGTGATAGTTTAAGATTTTAGTAAAGAAATTCGGCAACCTCTTGAACCAAGAGCTTTTGCTTCAAACACAATCCCTTATCAGCCTCCTAAAATCCTACTTCTGGTGGAAGATTCTTAGGTTCCGAAAGTATTGCAAGGTCAATCAAAACAGAGATCCAAAACTAAATTAACCAAGAAAAGTTGAAACAATCCAAGATGATAATGAAGATAATAGCGATGGATTCTATAGTCGAAATTGGATACTTTGTGCATAAAGAAGTGATTGAATTGATGCTTGAGGAGAGTTTGGTAAAGAAATTTGTGGAACTACATAAATCTGAAAATGGGAGAAATATGATTGAGATGGGAATGATTGAGGAGTTTTTGAAGAAGTATCTATTTTCTAATTGTGTGGTGAGATTTGCTATTCGATAGAAGTTGGGGAAGGGTCTAGATAAAGGGAGAAGAGAGCTTTTAAGTAGGAGGGGTTGAGGAGAGTAAGATATTGTATGGCCATTGCAAAATTTTGATTTAATAGTCAAAAGCTGCTTGCTGTCTCCTTATAAAAATCAATGAAGCAGGAGGGGGTTTCAGCCTATGAGGTCCTTCACATAGAAAATCAATGGTTAGTATTTAAAAATCCAAAAAGGAATGTCACCCAGCTAAGCCTCTGTTAGATACTGGACATATATATATGTGTGTATGTGTGTCTATATATATATTGTATTTTATATGCTATCATATGGTTTTGGCCTATAATTAAAGTGATCTAATAAGTTTAAGGTTAAATTGGACATAGTCATCTCAAAAGGTATGGTTTTATTATGTGTAGATAACTAATCTTTAATTTCTATTTTATGATGGGCTAAAATTAGAAATAAGGAAAGGTGATACAGTTATAAATGGTTATAGTCCCCCAATTGTACGTATGATTCTTTTCTGACATCCCACCATAAAAAAAGAGGGAATACTATTCTCCAGGAAAGTCATACGCATTAGTTGGAAGATCAGGAACTACAAAGCTCAAGGATCACATCTGGACTCATGGATTTAGGTACGCTTCCGCATCTAGTCTTTATTCTTGATGATTTTCGTGGAGGATCTTGGTGTGATGAAGGAATATTCATCAATAAAGTATATTAAACACCAACAAGTGGTATCAAAGCCTCTTCATGTTAAATCATTGAGAAACAAGTTTCTTAATCTATTTTTCTTATTATGTGATGCTTAAAACGATTCCTGAAGACAACAAACTATTTTCCCATCTCTCATGGATTCAGATCGGAGATTTTTTAAGAGATTAGGGTTTATCTTTGAAAATCGTGGTACAATAGAAAACCCATCATATTGGCACCTCAAATGAATGATATGAACCAGTAAATGGATTTAGGAACCTTTAAAACCCTAGAAACGGTAAAAATAAAACAAAATTTGTGTTATTAGGGACCTCAATGGGATCAAAACAAGATCAACAACTCGAGCTCATCTTCTTCGCTAGACGATGTGCCCAAGATGCCATACGTGGAATGTGCTTGCGGGATGACGAGTGCAGATGCTCCGTTGTACATGCTTGTGGAAGAAATAAAAAATAAAAAATGCTATCGCGTTGACGCAAGCGGCGACATCTCTCATTGAAGATTCAGGAAAGGCTATCGTTGACTGCGCAGAACGCTGCGTGTTCTGGAACCCAAGGATGCACGCGGCACGTCTACACCAGGCGTCTTGGTGATGCCGAACGATAATTACCGTTCTAGTCTAGATTTTGATCTAGGCCGTTGAACGGCGTACTGAAATGGAAGAACTCTAGTTCTGGGAGAAGCCTAGTTTAAGATTCGAAAGGTCCTTTGGAAAGCTTTTGACTACACAAATGTGATTTTGTGTGACGACCCGGGTTTTCACATGCATTTTTAAATGCAAAACTAATTCCTAAGGCGGGATCTATCCCTATTTGAAAACAAGTTTTAAAACAATGCAATGTAGTAAAAAATCTTTTGTTTTAAATTCATTTTGAAAACCCCGAGTGTCATTGACTTTCAAGATGAACAGGAAATTTTGAAAAATGAAGAAAACCATAAATATTTTCCACGTCTATCCAGTCACAACTCACAACCCAACTAAAATAAGTACATATACATGTCCAAAGGGGTAAATTACATGCTTACATTTATACTTATCTTCTCTTTATTCATTTGATCGTAGCACTAACATTTCCTTATACTACTTCTGCTTCTGCGTGGGCTTAATATATAAAAATAATATATTTGGGTGAGTATTACTCATACTCAGTAGGTGATCTGATACTACTATTTTGAAAACACGTCATGCAATATGCATAATTCAAGGAGTTTTTCATGTAAAACATTCGTGATTCCTTTTTGTATAAACATGCATATTTGCACATAAAACGTAAGCTCATTGATGCAATTTCAATCATGGAGTCTGTACGCCAATTTTATCTTCTAAATAAGACTAAAATCATAAAATAGAAATCAATAGATCCATGTAAGAAGATCTTGGTAACATATCAAATCCAACGAGTAAAATATAATAATAATAAAACTCTTAAAATAGTCATCATTCAAAGCCGATGTTAGCATCACTATAAGTATCATGAATATGATCTCTCAATGAACACATCAAGTTGACTGGTTACGAGTGCTCGTATACGACCATCTCAATGCTATATGCATATCGATAACACTGAAATCATAGGGCCAACTATGCTCACGATCAGCACACAGCTGGAATCGTGCGTCTCTAGTATCTAGAGACTAACCCACCATAGCCTCCATGATGACTATGACTGTCCTCAAAAAGGGTGCCGTAAACACCTCCAGTGGTCGTCCCTGTTTACCACAGCAGTTGAGGAAGGGACAAGCCTTTTTTAGCAGCGATACCATCCACCTTTTTGGTGGTAGAGACCGGGAGGCCAACCCCGTACATACTAACCTCTCAGCATAGTGCCCACTAAGCTCAATAGCTCAAAAAGCATATATAGATAAATCTATATCTCAATCATCGAAATTATTCAATTTATGCATTTAATTTTAATCATGTGAGCAATGCATAAAATCTGCCCATGCCAGAAATCGTATTCAAGGCTATAAATCATGAAAACAATTCTGCATGCTCGTATAAGAACATCGTATCCTAAAAGCATACTAAGTATAGTGATAGATTCAAGTGCTTCAAGGCCATAAAATCGTGAAAACAACTCTGCATACTCATATAAGAACATCATATCTAAAAAACATGCTAAACAAGGTAATAAAGGTGAGTCAAAGTTTAAGATGCGTTTAAAAACTTAGTAGTATCAGACTACCTACCTCAATGTTTCTTGAATCGCGTTCTTTATTACTCGTCCCTTAGTTACCTTTGTGAAACCCTGAATTTCAATTGATAACAAGGGTTCAAGTATCAATTTCCATCCTTTATGGATCATTAATTAGATATATAGATTATTGGCTAGATCCGCCTTTTAGGATCATAGACCCTTGCTTAATGCGTTTCCAAGCTATATCTTACTTATAGATCTAAATATTTAATAGTTAGATTGCCTTAAATAACCTTTATGTTATAAAGATTGTGTAATTGAATGGTCAGATCTCATAGATCGCCTGCCCCAATACTCAGAACAAGTCTGTAATTGATTTAAAGGGCCAGCTCTATCCTTTAAGGGCTGATATGTGTACCTTAGGGTTAATCTTGAGCTAATTATCCCCTAACACCTCTACTGGATCAATTAATGAGATATGATCATCTTTGTCATGGTAGATCTATAATATTTCTATAGTTTTTAGGTTATAGTCATATAAAATAGTTCTCTAATCCTAATTTTCATAGTCTCATTAGGTATGCGTCGTCAATATGGATGCAACGGTTCTTTCAGATCGTCAATCGGAGTTATATAAACTCCTTAATTATGTTTTTAATGTCGCACATCAACGGACGAACTAGAATTGTCCACGTAGTGCCCGCGCGTCACGGTTCCCAGGACGCATGCACATCCCGGTTGAACCAGGACTGCGTTTGCACTTGTGTGCACCCCCGATCGACGAGTTGTAACGTGTCTTGGATGGCGTTGTGAGGATGCATCTTCAACGCAAGCGCGGAGCGTCTCAGCTCGCAGGACGCCCTGTGCGTCCCGATCAAGTGGGGCATCCACATGCACTTGGTGCCCATGAGCCCCTGGGCGCATTGCCTTGGATGGGTTATCAACCCGTCTGGTTTTCTCCTCAGAAATCCGACGATTTCCAGCCAAAAATCCTACAAGATCCGGTTGGAAGCTGGGGGAAAAGGAAGAGGGAAGAGAAAGGAGTCGGGTAGGCAAGAGAATTGTACCTGAGATGGTGCCCTTTGCTGGTGCAATCCCTCCTATGCCCGCTTGAACCCCAGGTAGCTGAAAAACACAGAGAAGAGGAAAACCCCAGTTTCCCATGAGACCAGACGAAAAAGTGGGAAAATGAGAGAGGAGAATGGCTGGCCCGAAGGAATGACCTATATCGGTGCTAGAAGGTGTAGAGGAGGGTTTTTTCGATGAAAAATTTGCCGGAACCCTAGGCTGTAGCAGTCGGAGAAGATGGGCAAAAAAGGTGATCGAAGGAAGAGGGAGAAGAGGGCTTTTATAGCCTTGCGAAGGCGGTGCTGCCCAATGGTGGCGTCACCATTTCTTTCGGCACCGCCTTTGCAAGGCAGTGCTGGAAGTCGGTGGGAGGTAGGAGATGACCAGGGGTGTCGTTATCAAAACGACTCTCTATGTTTTTTGCCCCTCTTCATTTTTTATAGTCAAATTATAAATATGCCCCCATTTTTCAATGCTTATAACTTCTTCATATAAACTTTGTTTTTAGTGTTCTTTGAGGCGTTGGATTCCATTTCAAGTGTAGTATCTAATGATGCTACTCTTTTCTCACAAATTCCTTGGTTTTATATTTTAATTAAAATAAAACATCCAGCCACATATTAAGGTGATTTACGCGTATTTAATTCCCAAAATAAACAAACAAAACATCATGATTGATCGTGGTTGTAAAAGTGATATCATAATATTAAAAAATTTGAGTCATTACATTTTGGCACTAAATTTTTTATCTGATCATACCTACTTAGGTTAAATTATAAAATAGTGCCAAAATTGTTTGGATCGGGCTGATCAAAGCACTATCAGGCCTTGAAACTAGAATTAAATTGAATGCAAATCTTGGTACAATTTTCTTTTGGATGTCTAATGTTTAAAATAAGTTGATTGAAACAAATCAATTTATTTTTGAACATCAAGATGGTTGTGGGTATGTAATTCATGTGGATATTGACCGGCCCAAAGAAGGTCAATATTTGGCCAAATTACATGCACACATATGGTAACAAATATGTGACAATTATTGGGTACTCCATGTGAACAATAAGTTGGTCCAAAGAAAGGCTTATTGTTTGATAGGATCTGTTAATATTTGATTACTACACCAAAAGTATCACTTATAAGTTAATATTTGTGTCCAAAGACTAAATATTAATGTTGTGCTAGGTATCTTGTGATGGGCCCTACCATTATTTGAATTGAATTTAATTTAATTTTAAGTATGATATAGAACTTATGTGAGCATGTTGTTTTGTTCTATTTTCAGTTAATGCATTTGCTTCTATTATATCTGCCAACATCAGTTCTATTCCCATGTTGAATCGGACCAACTTTAAGGAATGGAAAGAGAACATCGTGATTGTTCTTGGTTGCATGGATCTGGACCTTGCACTAAGGATTGAACAACCCACTGCTCTTACAGATAAAAGTTCCATCGAGGAAAAATGGGACTTTGAGAAGTATATCGTTCAAATCGCATGATCTTATGATCATGAAGCGTGGAATTCTAGAAACCTTCAGGGGTACTGTGTATGAAAAGGTAACTACTGCCAAGGAGTTCCTTAAGGAAATTGAAAAGTGTTTTGCTAAAAACGATAAGACTGAAATAAGTACGATTCTATTGAACTTGATTTCAATAAAATATAAAGGAAAAGGCAACATCAGGGAGTACATCATGGAGATGTCTCATCTTGCTTCAAAACTAAAGGGACTAAAGTTAGAGCTGTCTGAGGATTTGCGCATGCATTTAGTTTTGATTTCTCTTCATGCACAATTTAGTCAATTTAAGGTCAGTTATAACTACCAAAAGGATATTAGGTGGCAACAAATCTTTAAATGTCTTATACATATGAATATTTGTGGGCCATTCCCTACAACTTCATCGAGTGATCAACAATATTTTATTACGTTCACAGACTATTTCTCATGTTATGGCTACCATTATCTTATTCATAAGAAGTCTCAATCACTGGACATGTTTAGGGCATTCAGGGCTGAAGTTGAGAACCAACTTGGCAAGAGCATTAATGCTGTCAAATCTGATCGTGGTGGTGAATACTATGATAGATATGACGGATCGGGTGAACAATGTCTAGGGCCATTTGCCAAATTCCTAGAGGAATGCGGTATCGTTCTGCATTACACCATGTTGGGTACTCCTAGCATGAATGGTGCTGCTAAGAGATTAAACAGAACATTAAAGGACATGATAAGGATTATGATTAGCCATACTCCCTTACTAGACTCACTCTGGGGAGAGGCACTCCAAACTACAGCTTACATCCTTAACAGAGTTCCAACTAAGACAGTGACTAAAACCCCTTATGAATTATGGACGGGCAAGAATCCCAGTATAAATCATTTACACATTTGGGGTTGTCTAGTTGAGGCAAGGCCTTATAGGCCAAATCAAAAGAAACTGGACTAAAATACAATCAGCAACTATTTTATTGGGTACTCTGAACAATCTTAGGGTTACAAATTTTATGATCCGACTACCAGGTCCTTTTATGAGATGGAAAATGCCCGGTTCTTTGAGGATAATGAGTTTGGAGGGAGAGATAAGGTTAAAGACTTTATCTTTGATGAGGAATCCTTTTCTCTTCCTACGATTATTATTAACAATGATCATGCTCCTATTCTTGATGTTGTTCAAGAAGCAATACCAAAACTACAAGACAATGTTAAAAATCTCCCTAATCAAGGTCTACAGGTTATTCCTGGAGAACAAACTCAACAACTTTATGAACAGATGCCATTAAGGAGATCTACTAAAGAAAGGAGAAGTGTGGTTTCTGATGATTATATAATATTTCTCCAAGAACATGAGGATAACATTGGATTGGTAGAAGATGATCCTATAAAATTTCATCAAGCAATGCAAAGTACTAATTCTCAAAAGTGGATTGATGTCATGAATGAATAGATTAAGTCCATGAAAGACAATGACGTTTGGGAACTCGTCCCATTACCTTAAGGTGTGAAGCCCATTGGTTGCAAATGGATATTTAAAACCAAGAGGGATTTGAAGGGTGATGTAGAGAGATATAAGGCGCGTCTTGTTGCAAAAGGCTTTACTAGAAAGGAAGGCATTGATTATAATGAGACTTTCTCTCCAATTTCATCGAAAGACTCTTTCAGGATAATAATGGCATTAGTGGTATATTTTGACCTTGAGTTAAATTAGATGGATGTAAAGACTGCGTTTCTCAATGGTGACATTGATGAGACAATTTATATGTTGCACCAAGAAAACTTTGTGTTGGGAGATGTAAAGAATATGATTTGCAAATTAAGAAAATCCATCTATGGGCTCAAGCAAGTGTTGAGTTTTTCGCAAGTGCACAGCTGTTGTATTCTAGCTAATACAAGTCCGAGTCAATTCCACGGGAACTCGACTTGAAAGTGGAGTTTACATAAACTTTAATTATCTAAAGTTGAAAAGAAATAACACTGTAAAAATAAACTAACAACAAGATAAAAATACAGACATAATAAGTTGGTGCAAATTACAGAATTTTAAGTTCCAAAAGTTAGATTATTGAACTAAATAAACAGTCTCAGATTACACCGTCCTTAGATGAACCAAACATGGATAAAATAGAACTGAAATAAAATGGGATACAACTGTGATTACATTAGGGACACAAATGTACTTATTTTTAAAGACTAAAGGGCAAAAGTGGAATCTTTCCATTTTAATTTTAATTTTTTTTCCTAGAAAAGAAAGAGGGCTATGGAGAAAACAAAGCAGAGAAGAAGAAGAAGATGTGGAGGAAGAGAAGGGGAGAAGGAGGAAAACGTAGGAAACCCGTGTCGGGTTTCCTCCTGTTGGCTGGCTGGTGACGAGAACGACGCTAGGGAAGGAAAGGAGGAGACTGGGGTAGCTGGGAAGATAAGAAGGATGGAGAAAAATGAGATCTAGGCAGTGGATTTTTACTGATGACGCTGATGCCTTGGTGCTATGCCACTGGCGTTAATGGGAGCTGAGTAGAGTAGAGATAGATGGGAAAAGACTTCATGAGAGAGAGAGAGAGAGAGAGAGAGAGAGAGAGCTGCTATCCTATGGTGCTACGGAATGAGAGAGATCAGAGATGCGAGATGATAAACAGAGCTAGCCGATGAGGATAACTTAGGAGAGGTCGGGTGATCTGGTCTATAGTTAAAGCCGGTGGAGAATGACAAGAGAGAGCAAAGGGGAAAGAGAAGGAGGGAGATGGAGGGTACGATTGGCTGGCTAGAGAGAGAGAGAGAGAGAGAGAGAGAGAGAGAGAGAGAGAGAGAGAGAGAGATTGAGATGAAGAAGAGGGGTTCCTGTGCCGTGCATTCTGGGTGGAGCAAGAGAGCTCGAGTTTGGCTAGGTATAGGAAAAGAGAGTAGGGAAAAGAGCAAAGAAGATGGGGAAGAGAACTTGGGAGACCGATACTATCTGCAATGGCCGGTGATGAGGGACAGGGACCGTGAGGGAGAAATGAACGGTGATGGGTACTGCTATGGAGCATAGATCAGAGAAGGGGTTTCTGGGAAAAGAGAGAGACAAGTAAGTTACTCATTGCATGAATCTAGTGAAAAGGAGCTAAAAAGTGGGGTTCACGCAGCAAAATTTTGTGATCTTAAACATGGATTCAAGCTCGAGACTCGAAACTGTTTGCCTCTTGGCCTTTCTGCTTGCAGGGTTGGCAAATGCTATCACTTCACACAAAGTTTTTAACGTGAAGGACTTTGGTGCAATTGCAGATGGCCAAACAGAGAGCACTCAGGTCACTATTTTTGGCTTATATTTGTTTAGCTATACGCTTTCTATATTCTGAAAGAAAGATCATTTACGTTACTAGTACATATTGCGTATAGAAAATTAAGAATAAATATTTATCATTTTGTTTATTTTAATCGTTTATTTTTAGGCTCTATTGAGTGCTTGGAAAGAGGCGTGTGCATCAAATGGAATGAGCAGGATATTAATCCCAGAAGGAGAATTTATGGTGGGTCCGGTGGTGTTGAAGGGCCCATGCAAGGGCACTATGGTATTTCAGCTAAAAGAGTTGTCTGAGCATTTGCTCATGCATTTAGTTTTGATTTCTCTTCATGCACAATTCAGTCAATTTAAAGTCAGTTATAACTGCCGAAAGGACAAATGGTCTCTTAAAGAGCTCATTTCTCATTGTCTGCAAGAAGAGGAAAGGCTGAAGCAAGAAAAGACTAAAAGTGCTCACTTGGCAAGTATCTTTAAGGACAAGAACAAGAAAAGGAATAAGGGTAAAGAAGCTGCACGTGGTTCACCTCAAAAGAAATAGCAAAAGAAACAAACCAAGGTATTTGGCTGTTACTTTTGCAAGAATCATAGATACATAAAGAATGACTATACCAAATATCATGCTTGGCGTGCAAAGAAAGGTACACTTCTCACTTTGGTTTATTCTGAGGTTAATTTAGCTTCAGTGCCTAGACACACTTGGTGGATAGATTCTGATGCTACTACTCACATAAGTATGTCTATGCAAGGTTGTTTGAGTTTCCAAAAGCCAAATGACGTTGAAAGATTCATCTATGTGGGCGATGGCAAATCAGTGGTGGTTAAGGTGATAGGGACATTTAGGTTTTTATTAAAGATTGGATACTATTTGGATTTAAAAGAGACATATGTTGTACCATATTTAAGACGAAATTTGGTTTCTATTTCTCTTTTAGACAAATTTGGTTATTGTTGTTCATTTGGAAATGATCAATTTATTCTGTTTCTGAATTCCAATATTGTTGGTGTTGGTTCTTTGTCTTTTTATGACAACCTCTATTTGTTTGATACTATTGCCTCTTTTAATGAAACCTTGCATGTGAGTTCACGTGGTATAAAGCGCAAAATAACCAATGAGAATTTTGCTTCACTTTGGTGCAAGCGTTTAGGGCATATATCTAAACAAAGAATTAAAAGACTTGTGTCAGATGAATTTCTTGATCCCCTTGATTTGTCAGACTTTTAAGTATGTATTAAGTGCATTATGAGGAAACAGACAAATATAAGGAGATTAGGTGTCAATAGATCTTCAGATGTCTTAGAACTAAAACATATGAATATTTGTGGGTCATTTCCTACGGCTTCATGGAATGGTCAACAATATTTTATTACGTTCATTGACGATTTCTCATGTTATGGCTACCTTTATCTCATTCATGAGAAGTCTCAATCGTTGGACGTGTTTAAGGCATTTAGTGCTGAAGTTGAGAACTAACTTGGCAAGAGCATTAAGGCTGTCAGATTTGACTATGGTAGTGACTACTACGGCAGATATGACGAATCAGGTGAACAACGTCCATGGCCATTTTTCAAATTCCTAGAGGAATGAGGTATCGTTCCACATTACACCATGCCAGAAACTCTTAGCATGAATGGTGTTGCTGAGAGATAAAACAGAACATTAAAGGACATGGTAAGGAGTATGATTAGTCATACTACCTTACCAGACTCACTCTTAGGAGAGGCACTCAAAACTACAGCTTACATCCTTAACAGAGTTCCAACTAAGGCAACGACTAAAACCCCTTACGAATTATGGACGGGCAAGAAGCCCTGTATAAAGCATTTACACATTTGGGGTTGTCCAGTTGAGGCAAGGCCTTATAGGCCAAATAAAAAGAAACTGGACTCAAGAACAGTCAACAGCTATTTTGTTGGGTACTCTGAACGGTTTTGGGGGTACAAATTTTATGATCCCACTACCAAGTCCTTTTATGAGGTGGAAAATGCTCAGTTCTTTGAGGATATTGAGTTTGGGGGAGAGATAATGTTAAAGACTTTATCTTTAAAGAGGAATCTCTTTCTCTTCCTATGATTGTAATTGACAATGATTAGGCTCATATTCCTGATGTTGTTCAAGAAGCAATACTAGAACCACAAGACAATGTTGAAAATCTCTTTAATCAAGGTCTACAAGTTATTCCTGGAGAACAAACTCAACAACCTCAAGAACAGATGCCATTAAGGAGATCCACTAGAGAAAGGAGAAGTGTGGTTTCTGATGATTATAACATATTTCTCTAAAAACATGAGGATAACATTAGATTGGTAGAAGATGATCTTATCAACCTTTATCAAGCCATGCAAAGTACTAATTCTCAAAAGTGGATTGATGCCATGGATGAAGAGATTAAGTCCATGGAAGATAATGACATTTGGGAACTCATCCCATTAACTTAAGGTGCGAAGCTGATTGGCTGCAAATGGATATTTAAAATCATGAGGGATTCGAAGGGTGATGTAGAGAGATATAAGGCACATCTTGTTGCAAAAGGCTTCACTAGAAAGGAAGGCATTGATTATAATGAGACTTTTTCTCCGGTTTCATCAAAAGATTCTTTCAGGACAATAATGGCATTAGTGGTACATTTTGACCTTGAGTTACATCAGATGGATGTAAAGATTGCGTTTCTCAATGGTGACATTGATGAGACAATTTATATGTTGCTATCACACCCATGCCCTAAATAGTGGATTAAAATGTAAAAATCAAGAACACTAGAAATCAATGATGCAAAGTCATTCATTAGATTGTGCTGGGAGAGAGCTTTCCAATGACACCAAGAATGCACGAAATGGGGATCGGGAGCGACAGACCCAGGGATTTTACCATTGAGGTAGAGGGGGTCCAGATTGATAATGACACCCCTCTCTAATGCGTGTAAGCCAAGGGGCCACGTGGGAGGAGCTCTACACACGGGAATGGAACTCACCGCGTGGAGCTCTACTCCCACGCGTCTGCAACACAGGGAAGAGGGAGCCAAAGCCGGCAACCCTCTCCCCTCTCCCTTTATTTTCCCGACAACCCTTTTCCTTGGTTCTCCCTCTCCTCTGAACGAGCATCACCAGCATAGGAACCAGGTCGTTCCTACTTCTTAGGCGAACGGAATCACCTCGCCCGTGATTCTATCTTTTTGCCGGATTTCCTCTCCATCGACGACTCGCACACCAACGAAGGTTAGGGGTAAGTCTTTTCCTCCACTCCCCTTCTCCCCTTGTTTCCATTTCCTTCTCCATTACCCATTTCTCCTCCATTTTTCGACGATGGGGCAAACAGCGACAAGAGTGAGAGAGGGGGGAATGGACTGAGAGACGGCAAGGAACAATCCTTTCATCTCTTTCTGTGAAGGGGAAGAAGAAAGAATGCCTGGCCAACCCCTTCTCTGCTAATTTGCCTGTTACATATAGGAGACTAACTAATTTTTTTAGTCAATCGCGCAGCTTGCCCATGTGGTGGCTCCCATGCTTCATGTAGTTAGCCCATACTTGTGTTACCTGGTGCCATGCATTGAAGATCTTCCAATATTGCATCTCCAACGTAGATCATTGGGCCCACAAAGATGACTTGGTTTACATCATCCTGGTTAATCTGAAAAATAAAAGATTATTTTAGAATCATTTAAATTACATATATATTTAGTTCTAATGATCATCTAATCATTAACTTTTCAAATCAATGCTTAGATGATTGATTAGAGCTAAGATTTATTTAAAATTATAAAATTATCTAATTAAATGATCTAACTAAATGCTAATTATGGGTTATTTTATGCAAAATTGGACACTTCACAGCAAGCTTCTCATCAATGGTATACAAATTCCATCAAGTTGTTATCTCATTCGGTTTTGAGATGAATGTGGTTGATGATTGTGTATACCACAAGTTCAGTAGGAGTAAACACATATTCTTGGTTTTATATGTCGATGACATATTACTTGTCAGCAATGATATAGGCTTATTACACCAAACTAAGAGATTTTTATCAAAGAAATTTGAGATGAAAGATCTTGGGAACGCATCTTTTGTATTGGGAATCCAGGTACATTGGAATCACTCTCGGGGTATTCTTAGATTATTACAAAGGAGCTATATCGAAAAGGTACTTAAGAGATTTGGCATGCAAAATTGCAAACTAGGAGACACCCCTGTTGCTAAGGAAGACAAGTTCAGTCTCGAATAGTGCCCCAAGAATGATTTTGAAACTAAAAAAATGCAAAAGATTCCCTATGCTTCAACAGTGGGGAGTATGTTAAGTATTCAATTTAGGTCAAAATACCCCTAATTTAGTATTTGATTAGAGCATCTAGATTATTAATTTTAATATTTTACATCAAATATTTCATTTTAGCTTTAATTCGCCATCTAATCGTTGAATTGTAAAATTTAATGGTTCGATAATTATTAAAGCTAATGAACGATTTAGATTGCGCTAATTAGGTCCTGTGCATTGCAAATCAATCGACTTAGGCGTGGACGCTCCAAATCGAATCAAGGATATTAGATGGAGATCAGATGAAGTTTCATGGAAATAAGATGGAATTTGAAGAATCCTAGTACAGGACAAAGTTGAAGACTTGCAGAGTTCTAGCAAGACTAGAATTCCAGTGGACCCCACTCTCTTTCTTATCTCTCTTACCTATCTCCTCTTCCTTCTCTTTCTCCTCTCTTTTCTCTCTTATCCTTCTCTCATATACGTCTCTCCCCATCTCTCTTTTAAAAACACCCTTCTTCCTTCTCCAAAGGGACATTTTTTTCCCCTCTTGGGAGGGGGTGCTCGTTCTCCACTTACCTTTCCCTTCCTCTCTCTTGTCTCTCGTTCACGCACTCTCTCACCTCCTATTTCTCTCTCTCGTTCTTCTTTCTTCACAGCACCTTCTCTCCCCAGAAGCACCTTCTCTCCCCATTTCACCGTGTTCCCTTCTTCTTTCCACTCTCTACTCTTTTTTCTCTTCCTCTTTAGTTGGGCTAATCGGCCATTGCCATAGGTGCGTGACACACCACAGGCCTGGCTGGCATCATCCCCAATGCTCTTCTCCTCTTTCCCATCCCTATCTCTCTCTGATTTCCCAGTTGATCTCCTTTGTGTAAGCCAACATCAGCTCTCTCTCTCTCTCTCTCTCTCTGCCCATCTTTCCCACTGCCAGACGACGCCCAGAAGGGGCGTCGTTTTTTTTCCACTGAGATCCAACACCTCCCCACGTCGTCCATCTTCACCGGCCAGGAGCAAGCCCCAGTCTAGATCAAGTCCAGCTCTGCTCCCGACGGCCCAGACGTCTACTCTGAACAACCCAAGGAGAGAAAACTATCTCCATTTTTCTCCCATCGTCCTCCTTCCCACGTTCTGGGTTCTCCCTTCTTCTCAATCCCTCTTCTTCTCTTCATCGGACGCCCAGGGAGAGGAAACCCAAGTTGGGTTTCCACTCCCGCGATCTTCCCTTCTATCCTTCTTCTTCCCTTCTCCCTCCTTCCTCTTCTCTTCTTCTCTCCTCTTCCTTCTCAAACCCCACGTTTTCCTAGTTTTCTCGTGAAAAACCAGAACCCCTAAAGAAATTACGAGTTTGCCCGTGGCAGATCTCAGTAATCACATCTGAGTCCCTGTTTAATACCAAATCTGTCCTTTGATGGAAATTCCATATGTGTCCCCAGGCTAATTCCATCTATGTCCCTGATTTAATTCCAACTGTGTCCCTGTGCTATTCCGATTTTACCTTATCTTCATTTTGACTATTCAGGGACAGTGCAATTCAGGACAGACTAATCCAAGGACAGTGCAATCCAAGGACAGGCGTATCCAGGACACCTTTTAGTTTTATTTTATGTTGTCTTTTGAATAAATAACTGTGCAAATTGTAAAAATTGAATAAAGTTGGATTTTAGTTTATTGTTAGTTTATATTCTTTCATTAATTGAATTTTATTAAAAACTCCATCATTTTAAATCAAGTCCTCGTGGGATCGACCCGTACTTGCATAAGCTACACTACAATAGCCCGTGCACTTGTGGTTAAACAATCAACAAGTTTTTGGTGCCGTTGCCGGGGACTTGCAATGGAGTTTTTATAAAATTTAATTAAAAATCCAAAAATCCAAAAAAATCCAAAAAAATACAAAAAAAATTAGGAATTGCATTTTAGGCATTCTTAGGTGCATCTTTAGGCATTTTTAGTGCATAACCACTTTATTTCCTGAATTCAGTACTAATTATTATTTTTCTTTTTCAGGAAATTGGAGTGGAGCTTCATCAATTAGATAGATTTTTCTTGCTTTCCTAGATTAGGAATTTTTTATTTTTGAGTGAATATTGTAGTGAGGTCCCTTGTAATTTGCATTTTCAGTTTCAATTTTAAAGGGTTGTAATAATACAGGGCAAGTGTGGGACAAGGTGACCCACACTTGATCTTCATCAAAAACCTCACTGTAAGTCTTCTCACTCATTTATTTTCTAGATTAGGGTTTGCATTTAGAATAATTTGCATTGTTTGGTAGTGTAATTGCATATAGAAGGCATCTAGTATATTTGTTGCATCTTAGGGTTTGCATTAGTTTATTGCTTTCAATTGCATTTTAGGACATGTCTAATGCTTTAAGGTGAATTATATGTTGATTGAATTGCCATGGTGTGTGAAAATTAATTAGTAAGGGCACCTGACCCCACAAGATCAAGGGTGGATTTCATCACCACTTCTTGGCCCACCTAGGATAATCACCTCAAGCACGCAACCCCACCATTCACTTTAGATTAAAAGCAATTAAAAGAGACCTATAGGGTCAGCACATGCTCGTCGAACCCTCTTAATAGGACACGAATTACTGTCACTCTGGTTACTTTTGATCACTGTGGTTATTGGGGGTTGTCTAATATAGCCTCGCTCTTCCCCCACCTCCTGTCAACGTTTGTTGAGGTCTAAACGCCTCCTTACACGAGGGTTGTATTAACTGCTTTGATTAGAACCTAACTGGTAAGCAGTAGTCAACTCATAAAGAGAGTAGGAGAGTTAGCTCAGGCTAATTAAAAGCGTTGTCCCCATAGAAAATCAAGAAAATCAAAATATTTATGCTTGTTAGCCTTAGGGGATTGCTTGATTGTGTCCTTGATTGTGCATCATTCTAGGCATTTAGGTTGCATCATTTAGGATAGTCTTGAAAAAGAAAAAAGAGAGAGAGAGAGAGACAAAAGAAGAGAGAAAATATGATCAGTTGCACCTAATGAATAATTTAAACATTGATCAAAAGGGTAATTTACACCTTAGCATTAATAGAGAAGATATTTTCCCATGGAGAAACAATCCACTCTTTAATGATGATGAATCACCTTTCATCTTTGATAATGATGTTTCCTCATGGACGAACAATCCTCTCTTTAATGCTGATGATCCTCCACCTCTATTTCATGATGATATGCGTCAATGGAGGAATCATTCTCAACCACATGGAAATGGGAGAAAGGACCAACATAAAACACATGAGAATAATCAAAATTCTTGTGGGAAGACACTAAGAGATTATTTGCAGCCTAACTATACCAGCACACTTTCATGTATACTTTTACCTCCAAATGCTAGTATGATTGACTTAAATGTGGGAGTAATTCAATTACTTCCCAAATTCTATGGGTTGGATAGTGAGAGTCCTTACATGCATTTAAAAGAATTCGATGAAGTGTGCATGACTCAACATATACAAAACATTGACTTAAATATAGTAAGACTCAAACTATTTTCTTTTTCTTTAAAGGAAAAGACTAAGATGTGGTTTCATTCACTGCCACCAAGTTCCATACAAACATGGGAAGATATGACTAGGAAGTTCTTAAATAAGTTCTTTCTTAGACATAAAAAAATTACTCTTCGTCGAAATATAGCGAATTTTACCCAGACGAATAATGAAACTTTCTATCAGTGCTGGGAAAGATTTAAGGAATTATTGTTGATTTGTCCACATCATGGATACAAACTTTGGCATATCATTAGCTTCTTTAATGAAGAACTTAAATCTAATATGCGTCAATTTGTTGAATTGATGTGCAATGGTAATTTCTTAAATAAATAACCTGAAGAAGCACAAGAGTATTTGGAATGGTTGGCAGAGAGTGCACAAACTTGGGCTGATTCAGAAAAAGTAGGTTTTTCAAGTGAGCCTAAGACCACCACCACATCCTCTAGGGGAGAAATATATGCTATGACTGAAAAAGATGATATAAAAATAGCATCCCTAGATAGAACAATTGAGGCCATGGAAATGGAGAAATGTCCCTCTAAGAAAGTCGAACAAGTGTGTGATATTTGTGAAAGTAATACACACCTCACTCAGGAATGTCCCATTGATGATGAATCGAAACATTCTTATGAGCAACATTTTTCCCCTTTAGAGACATATAGTTCTAACTGGAGTAATCATTCTACTGTCACTAATGAATATAAGGCTAATGTTTCACAGAAGTCCTAACATCAACCCTATCACCATAAAGGACCACTTGCTCCTGGACCTTACCTTCCTCCACATAAGAGGAAAGTGGAGGATAATTTCCATCAAGTCATGCAATACCAGGAGAAGAAAATTGCTCAAATTAAAGCCCAATTAAAAGAGAATACAAATTCCATGACTGAATTGAAGGACATGATGTCTCAAATGCTACAGACCATTAATAAAGAGGAATGTCCTATTCTACCAAATGGATATCTTGATGATATGGATGTAGGAGATGAGATTAATTCTTCATTTATAGACATGGAACAAACAAAGGCAGTTACCATTATTCATAATGGTAACATAATTGAGCAATTTGGTCCTAAAAAGGCTGAAATAGTATCGAAACTTGTTAGAAAAAGAGATGAATTTATTGCTCAGGAAAATGTCACGCCCACTGATCAGTATGACATACTTGCTCCATGTCCAAAAAGGCTGCATCGAACTCCTACAATTGCCTTGTGATAAAATGAAAATTTTTAAATTGCAAGATAAATTTATTCATCAGTCCTTTTCAGAGGCCCGTCCAGCTTATTTCATATGGGACCAAGGGAAGTTTCGAACTCAGTCATATTTTTTCTCTGAAAATTTTCATTTGAAAATAAAGTATGTGGCGTAGTTTTTACTTTCTTATTTTTCTTTTTCAGATTTTTTTCTATATCTCTCAATTTTTTGCGTTTCTCAATGCATTATCATCATCATACTTTTTAAACATTGAGGACAATGTTTCTGTCAGGTTGGGGGGTGTAGAATGTTTGCAAATTCTAGTTTTCTTTTAGGATTTTTAGGTGTTTTCCTTCGTTTTTTCAAAAAAAAAAATGAAAAAAATGAAAAATTTTAGGTCATTTCCCATACTGTGATGAGAATTGGATTTTCTAAAGTATAATCTAGATAACTTTAGCTTATTAAGGGAATTGAATATGATTAATTCATCATTTTACTCATTTTCTAAAGTATTCCATAAAAGCAAAGTCTCAGATCACATCCGTACACGCAGTTGAATATAGATGATCTAGATTGATAAGTGGCTATAACTTAGAAATTCTAAAGAAATTCAGTGGAGACCTATAACCTAAGTGAGTTTTAGAGCCACTCATCCTTTTTGAGATGTTAGAAATATTCTTAATTTTCAGCGTACTTAAAGAAAATTGATCCCAAACTCTTAAATTTGGCTAAATTACCTGAATAATTAAAATACTACCTTTAAAATTCTAGAAGTTCATTGAATTTGATGGATTATAGAAAACCTAGAAAATAATTTAGGCCATCCTTGTTGTTAACTTAGAGACATAAAGCCTACCCATAAAGTATTTTTACCACTAGTCAGCCAACTTAAGCCTTTTATATGAAGCCTTTTCTTTTGTCATCCAAATTACCCTTTACCCATGTTAAACCAGTATAAATTGACCATTACCCATCTTCTTTGAAAAATAAGTTAGAGAAGAATGAAAGAATATCTTTTAGTTGAAATAAAGCTAGAAAAGTAGATATCAAGAAAAGAAATATTCTTCAAAGTTATTCAAAAGTGTGAAAAAAGAAGAGTGAAAAAAAAAATGTTTGAAGAATGCAAAGAAATAGAAAAAGAAATATTCACTTCAGCAAAGAAAAGAAGAATTGTCAACTTTGGTAGAAGACCTCTACTTATTTTTTGAAGAAACTTTGAATATCCTTATACCCTTTCTTTGGTACCCTGTCCTAAGCCTATGTTTTGTCCCAGTTAAAGACCTATTGATTCTAGTATGAATATAATCTTGATGAGAAAATGAATGGATAGGATCTAAAAAAGTGGTATTTCTAAATATTCAAAGGTAATGGTATCTATTCCAAAGTGATCAAAACAATTCCTTAGTAACTCTCGTTCTTCATGAGTATATGTGAGATATATTTGTTTTCAATGAATCTTCTCACATATTCAAAAGAGAGATATGATTTGAACCCTCTATCTGAGAGACTTTATTTCTGAGCGTATGCCATTAGTAAGGATTGAGGTCAAAACATATTTCAGATGGAGTTCAAGAGTTGGAAGTCTACTTAGAGATAAAGATTATTCTATGTGTAGACTGTATACACACACACACACACACTCTGAGATATGAGCTTAAGTGGAATGTTTTTAGCATATGGGTAGGATTTTGAATTCTTCAGTCATTTTTATTAGTTTGCTAAAGTGGATAAATTTATTTAAAATAATTCTTTGAGAAAAAAAGAGGAGATGACCTGAAAAATAAAAATTTTGAGTTGATTTCTTCGCATCTTTTGCTAGGGACTAACAAAATGCTGGTTGGGGGTGTGTTAAGTGTTCAATTTTGGTCAAAATACCTCTAATTTAGTATTTGATTAGAGCATCTAGACTATTAATTTTAAGATTTTACATCAAATATTTCATTTTAGCTTTAATTGGCCATCTAATCGTTGAATTGTAAAATTTAGTGGTTAGATGATTATTAAAGCTAATGAATGGTTTATATTGCGCTAATTGGGTCCTATGCATTGCAGATCAATCGACTTAGGCGTGGACGCTCCAGATCAAATCAAGGATATTAGATGGATATCAGATGAAGTTTCATGGAAATAAGATGGAATTTGAAGAATCCTAGTATAGGACAAAGTTGAAGACTTGCAGAGTTCTAGCAAGACTAGAATTCCAGTGGACCCCACTCTCTTTCTTATCTCTCTTACCTATCTCCTCTTCCTTCTCTTTCTCCTCTCTTTTCTCTCTTATCCTTCTCTCATATACGTCTCTCCCCATCTCTCTTTTAAAAACACCCTTCTTCCTTCTCCAAAGGGACATTTTTTTCCCCTCTTGGGAGGGGGTGCTCGTTCTCCACTTACCTTTCCCTTCCTCTCTCTTGTCTCTCGTTCACGCACTCTCTCACCTCCTATTTCTCTCTCTCATTCTTCTTTCTTCATAGCACCTTCTCTCCCCTGAAGCACCTTCTCTCCCCAGTTCACTGTGTTCCCTTCTTCTTTCCACTCTCTACTCTTTTTTCTCTTCCTCCTCTTCAGTTGGGCTAACCGGCCATGGCCATAGGTGCGTGACACACCACAAGCCTGGCATCATCCCCAACTCTCTTCTCCTCTTTCCCATCTCTATCTTTCTCTGATTTCCCAGTTGATCTCCTTCGTGTAAGCTAGCATCAGCTCTCTCTCTCTCTCTCTCTCTCTCTCTCTCTCTCTCTCTCTCTCTCTCTCTCTCTCTCTCTCTCTCTCTGCCCATCTTTCCCACTGCCAGACAACGCCCAGAAGGGGCGTCATTTTTTTTCCACCAAGATCCAGCACCTCCCCACGCCGTCCATCTTCACCGGCCAGGAGCAAGCCCCAGTCCAGATCAAGTCCGGCTCTGCTCCCGATGGCCCAAACGTCTACTCCGGACAACCCAAGGAGAGAAAACCATCTCCGGTTTTCTCCCATCGTCCTCCTTCCCACGTTCTAGGTTCTCCCTTCTTCTCAATCCCTCTTCTTCTCTTCACTGAACGCCCAGGGAGAGGAAACCCAAGTTGGGTTTCCACTCCCGCGATCTTCCCTTCTATCCTTCTTCTTCCCTTCTCCCTCCTTCCTCTTCTCTTCTTCTCTCCTCTTCCTTCTCAAACCCCACGTTTTCCTGGTTTTCTCGTGAAAAACCAGAACCCCTGAAGAAATTATGAGTCTGCCCGTGGCATATCTCAGTAATCCCATCTCAGTCCCTGTTTAATACCAAATCTGTCCTTTGACGGAAATTCCATCTATGTCCCCAGACTAATTCCATCTGTGTCCCTGATTTAATTCCAACTGTGTCCCTGTGCTATTCTGGTTTCACCTTATCTTCATTCTGACTATTCAGGGACAGTGCAATTCAGGACAGACTAATCCAGGGACAGTGCAATCCAAGGACAGGCGCATCCAGGACACCTTTTAGTTTTATTTTATGTTGTCTTTTGAATAACTAACTGTGCAAATTGCAGAAATTGAATAAAGTTGGATTTTAGCTTATTGTTAGTTTATATTCTTTCATTAATTAAATTTTATTAAAAACTTCATCATTTTAAATCAAGTCCTCGTGGGATCGACCCGTACTTGCATAAGCTACACTACAATAGCCCGTGCACTTGCGGTTAAACAATCAACAGAGTATGATGTATGCTTAGGTTTGTATACGTCCGAATATTGCGTACATTGTTAGGATGTTAGGCATACATTTGGGCAATCTGGGAATGGATCATTGGAAAGCAACCTAACAGGTCATGTAGTATCTTCAGAGAACAAGATATTACATGCTCACATATTGGAGGTCGGATAAGGTAGAGATCATTGAGTATTGGGATTCCAACTTTGCTGGATGCCAAGACAGTCATAGATCCACTTCAGGCTATTTCTGTCTACTTGGTGGAGGAGTTATCTCTTGGAAGAGTGCTAAGTAGATGCTCATTGCTTCTTCCACCATGGTAGCTGAGTTTATAACATGTTATAAGGCACCCAATCATAGAATATGGCTGTGAAATTTTGTCACAAGGCTACGAATTGTGGATGGAATTGAAAGGCCACTTAAGATATTTTGTGACAATAAGTTAGCGGTTTTATATTCCAACAATAATAGGAGCTCGACAAAGTCAAAGCATATAGACATCAAGTTCCTAGTTGTTAAAGAAAGAGTTCAGAGTGGTCAAGTGTCTATAGAGCATATTGGCACAAACTCCATCATTGCGGATCCACATACTAAGGGGCTACCACCCAAGGTCTTTCATAGGCATACTGCTTGTATGGGTGTTGTATCATTTGATGATATACTGGATTAGTGGCAGTTTGTATTGATATACCTTTTTGTTTTAGACACATCTTGTGCTTATGGATATTTTCTGTAGAAATAAAGTATTCAATTCTATTTTTTCACTCTGATTTGGTTTTAATATGATCTCATAAGGAATAAAGATGGACAAGTTGGAAATAGGCATGCTTAGATCACATTACATGTAATTTCCATGCTACACATCCATACTTGATCTATGTCATTTGGTTATGTTAATATACGTGACCATGGATGGATTTAGTTACAATATATGTAACGAAGATCACCTTGATCCTATATTAGCATAATTGATGGACGAGATTTTTCGGAGATATTTTGTGATAGCAAAAGTTTTTGAGCTCTTAAGGTTATAACTTGATATACAATTATAAAGTAATATATATATATATATAGTCCAAGTGGGAGATTGTTAGATATTGGACGTGTGTGTGTTGTATATTGTATGCTATCATATGGGTTTGGCCTATAATTAAAGTGATCTAATAAGTTTAAGATTAAATGAGCCATAATCATATCAAAAGGTATGGTGGTATTATGTGTAGATACTTAATCTCTAATTTGTATTTTATGATGGCCTAAAATTAGAAATAAGGAAAGGGGATATAGTTATAAATGGTTATGGTCCCCTAATTGTATGTGTGATTCTTTTCTGATATCCCGTTATTAGAAAAGAGGAAATACCATTCTCTAGGAAGGTCATACGCATCAGTTTGGAAGACCAGGAATCGCAACGCTCAAGGATCGCATCTGGACTCATGGATACAGGTGCGCCTATGCATCTAGTCTTAATTCTTGATAATTTTTGGGAGGATCTTTGTGTGATGAAGGAATATTCATCAATAAAGTATATTAAACACCAGCAACCTCACCTTTGAATGATCTAATTGAATGATCATGTTTGACTTACCCTTAGGTTACTTGGAACGATCATTCGCTTTGGTTGCTTATTCCCTTTGGATGCTTCTACCTGCTAACTTTTCTAGTTTGAATTTCAATGGTCAAGAATTTAAAATCTAGAATGAGATGCCACCTAGCTAAGCTTCACCTTTAGAGGATCTAACCCTTTCATCTTGTTTACTTACCTTATTTAAGCTTTTTGAGAAAATTCATATTCATTTGA
The DNA here is from genome assembly GCA_035236585.1 of Warburgia ugandensis. Taxonomy (NCBI): domain Eukaryota; kingdom Viridiplantae; phylum Streptophyta; class Magnoliopsida; order Canellales; family Canellaceae; genus Warburgia; species Warburgia ugandensis. The sequence goes on along the minus strand of CP141137.1, from coordinate 57,377,973 downwards.
TGCTTTTACTTACTAGTTTTCTTAGTTGAAAAATGCAAAGCTTAAGATTTAAAAATTCAAAAGAGAGAGAGAGAGAGAGAGAGAGAGAGAGAGAGAGAGAGAGAGAGAGAGAGAGAGAGAGAGAGAGAAATTCATCCCATTGGAATGCAACCTAGCTAGCCCCTATCCCTCTATGGTACATGAAGCAGATGCGTCGTTTGTAGTATGAAGCAACTTACAAAAAAATTAACAAGCTATTTGTTAATATCAATTTTACTAGAGCTAGCCAAATCTACGGCATTTTTTCCATCATTGTTTTTAATCATACCTAAGCAAAGCTAATTTTCATAAAAATCAGCCTAGATTATTAGTTGTAGTCATACTTGGGCTCATTGTTCGTGAATTCCATCTTAAGCTACACTTCTTCTTCTTCTTCTTTTTTCCGTCTATTGCTAGTATAAATTGAAGGTTATATTTAAATTGAAGAAAAAATAAGGGGGAGTTGTTCTTTTCTCAAGTTGCAAGAGTTTCAGAAAATGGAAGTCAGGCATCCCAAATTGATATCCACATCCATTTTCAAACAAACAAAAATTTATATCTGAACTCATTTCAAGTAAAATTATATTTACTTAATAGACCTTAGAAGCTATTTCTATCGATATCAAATAAGAAGCTATTTGCATGGGAGGTGTCCTAAAAGCAATTTATTTTCACACACGTTTTCAAATAATAAGCCATTTACATTGTGGATCCTAAAAGTTATTTATTTTTATGCAAGTTTTCAAATAAGAATCTATTTACATGGTAAACCATAAAAGCTACTTATTTTCCCACATATTTTCAAATAGGAAATTATTTCACAAGTGGGCCCTAGAAGTTATCGAAGACTATTACTTTAGGCCCATTGATTTCACAAGAATTGGGCATAAAGGTACATTATTTTAATATCAATATATTTATATAAAATTTTAGTCAAAAATATTCCAACTTGCCCTAGCTTATCATAATATCTTACAAAATCTAACTAGCTAAAGTTAGGTAAAGTCAAGCTAGATCGGGTAAAAACAAGATTTTGAACTAAAAATTTAGCTATATTAGGCTAGCTTTGATTAAACTAAGAACGGGCAAACTCAGACCAAATCAAGTAACCTCAAACTCAACTAACATCATATAACATTCTTTCCCTACTACTTTTTCGTTGCTTCTATTGTAAATTACTCATCTTTCTTTTCTAGTATAAGTTAATAGAAGGATCAAAATAAATCATACAATTAATGTGATCCTAATATTAATTGTGCAGGCTCTATCTTAGATAACATGGGCAAACGAATCTTCTAAAATAGACAATTCGATACACAAAATAGATCTATGGCTTGGAAAGCAAAAGTTAGGATGATAAAGAAGTAGAATTCTTATACAATGGGCGCATTTCCTCTTGGAAAATATGTTAGGGGTCAATGATACACCTGGTTCTCACTTTGTTCAAGAGTCCACTCCATCTAAGGCCATGCTACAGACGAGCCAAGCACAGAGATTTTGGATCCATTTATACAACAATAGATTTAACTTTTGGTCTTTATGCAAACATTTAGAAATTGAAACACCAAACGTCTGCTCACCATCCCTCTAGACAAAAGCTTAAGACTAGCTCAACAGTGAAGAACTAGTGCAGAGGACTCATTCACAGAATGACCTGCAAAATGAATGGTTTGAACCATCGCAAGAGCAGGCCCCACATATACTTTTGCCCGCCACTGTCGTCTCTCCCTTTCTCTAGTCAAAGTAAAAGGTGGCCTATCATCTGCTATTTAAAAGCAAATGCTACGGTTTTTTAAGGGGGCTGCTTTGCATGAGGACGAGAAGAGATGCATAAATTTATGGCTGGTAGAGAGAGGAGGAAGAACCCATCAATGGCAGGTGTTCAACTTAGCCAATCTGTAAGAGAGAAAAAATGGCGGTTTTCCCTTTCATCCATGATTAAAGAAATGATCCAAGAAGAGCCAAAGAAATGGCAAGACCTACATTCTCTGCAAAATAGAAAGGAAGAATGTCCTCTGAATCAGAATGAAAGAATAGATAAGATGGAAAGGGAAAGGGAAAGGGAAAGGGAAAGGGAAACGGAAGAACTATACAAAAAGTTAGAGCAGTTTGCTTTGGCATTTCTCATATTTATATGGCGCAATATAATTAGCCAAGACCATTGCACTCCAATTCTAGCTTCCTTAATCTGTTCAAGTAGTCTTCAAAATTTTCCACTTGCACTTTCAATGACTCAATTTAACTTCATCCTTTTATAGAGTCCACGCCAGCTGATTTATTTACACATATTTCAATAGTGTTGAGCTGATGGTCTTACTATTCACAATTCATAATCCAACTTTTCACCCATCTTGTTGCTACTTTGTATTTCCAAGAGGATCATCCACTAAATGAGATTTTTATGGCATTGCATTCTTCTTCTTAAAATCTGGTGGTAAAGCGTTTAAGGTCCATACATAACATAAAGGTCTGGACTCTGGATCACCCGACCCCCAGTTGTTCTTTTTAGGTGGCCAGTACTGCAATACACCAATGTGGTATGTATAGTAATCTTATATACGTAGGCCCAACTGATCAGTCTGCTGGGCTTTATAGCAATGTGCCTCCTTTGCAATGATTGGTTGCAAGTAGAACCAGGAAAACAAATAAAAATCTGTTGAAATCCATTTTTTAGCTTAAAATTCATGAATAGTGGATCTAGTAAATTTGATCTATAGATAAATACGGATCAAATCAATTCAATTCGTTAAATTTGTGATCTACAAGGGAATTTCCATTTAAAAGGATAATTTGGAAAATTAAATTAAAGAATCATATAGACTGCAGATGCTGACTTCTTTTCAAAGATCTAAACCATTAATTTTGTTTAGAATTTCCAAAATAGGTCACCCATAATAAATAGTTGCATTTCGATGATCGTAACCATCTGTTTTTATTTCTTAAAAATAAACAATATCTCTAATTGTTACTTCTATAGCTTAAGCTATAAGAATCTAACATTCATGAAACTGGTAACCAGCCTATCTAAGCCATATAAATCTGCATTTTTTGTAAATAATAACTATCATTAACAACTCAACAGATTTTAGAGAGAGAGAGAGAGAGGCTGAAAAAGCCTATCTCAAAGAAAGTTGGCAGCTGCAAAATGAGAAGCTAAAAATAGGAGGATAAAACCATTTGACGCTGCAAGGAACTCCAGTAGTTGAAACCTACAAAACAAGAAGAAGTTGCAGAAGTAGAGGTGATAAAGCTTTGTATCATACTGTATAAATAGTCGAGAGAGACAGGTAAGTTGCTCATTGCATGAATCTAGTGAAAAGGAGCTAAAAAGTGGGGTTCACGCAGCAAAATTTTGCGATCTTAAACATGGATTCAAGCTCGAGACTCGAAACTGTCTGCCTCTTGGCCTTTCTGCTTGCAGGGTTGGCAAATGCTATCACTTCACACGCAGTTTTTAACGTGAAGGACTTTGGTGCAATTGCAGATGGCCAAACAGAGAGCACTCAGGTCAGTATTTTTGGCTTATATTTGTTTAGCTATACGCTTTCTATATTCTGAAAGAAAGATCATTTACGTTACTAGTACATATTGCGTATAGAAAATTAAGAATAAATATTTATCATTTTGTTTATTTTAATCGTTTATTTTTAGGCTCTATTGAGTGCTTGGAAAGAGGCGTGTGCATCAAATGGAATGAACAGGATATTAATCCCAGAAGGAGAATTTATGGTGGGTCCGGTGGTGTTGAAGGGCCCATGCAAGGGCACTATGGTATTTCAGCTAAAAGGGATAGTGAAGGCTCCTACTGATCTCAACAAGTTTGATTCGGATAGTTGGATTCATTTCCAATACATTGATGGATTGAAAGTCACAGGGCATGGAACGTTGGATGGTCAAGGAGCTTCAGCTTGGCCCCATAATGAATGCCCCAAGTCGGTCCAATGCAAGCTTCTACCGACTGTAAGTTTTTCAAATTCCTAGGAAAGCCATTATAATTTTCTAACGTGTGAAGAATTAGATTATATTTTGAAGCATTTCTCTCTCACGGCAACAGTCCCTTAGACTCAGCTTCGTCACAAATGCAATAATTATGCACATCTCATCAATCGATAGCAAGTTCTTCCACGTGAACATTTTTGAATCAAAGAATATCAAGCTCCATAACCTGAAGATTTCTGCACCCGGAGATAGCCCAAACACAGATGGAATCCACATAGGAAGTTCTAGTGGCATCAAGATCTTTCGTTCTGAGATAGCTACTGGTGATGATTGCATCTCCATTGGACCAGGCAGCTCCAACATCACCGTCTCTAATATTTTTTGTGGACCCGGACATGGAATCAGTGTTGGTAGCCTCGGCAAATACCCCAACGAAGAAGATGTAGTCGGATTGACTGTGCAGAATTGCACCCTCACTGGCACCACTAATGGCTTGAGGGTTAAATCCTTTGCAGCCTCTCCACCAAGCTCTGCCTCCAACTTCACTTTCAAAGATATAATCATGAATAACGTTTACAATCCAATCATCATAGATCAAGAGTACTGCCCATATGCTTCTTGCAATAAAGAGGTACATCAACTGAGCTCCTAAAAGCTGTTTATTAGCAGCAAAACTCTCTCTCTCTCTCTCTCTCTCTCTCTCTCTCTCTCTCTCTCTCTCTCTCTCTCCCTCTCTCTCTCCACACACACACACACAAGCATGCATGTGTATATATGTATTCCTACACTCTAAGTCACACACAAATATGTACATGTACATATGCATACCATTTATTTATGTGGAAATATTGTACTAATGGTCCCTTCTGAACCTGTTCCTAGAATCCATCACAAGTCAAGCTCAACGATATCACATTTGAAAACATTAAGGGTAGCTCAGCATCCCAAGTTGCAGTCAATATATTATGCAGCAAAGCTGTGCCATGTCAAGGCGTGGAGCTGCATGATATCGGATTGGAGTACAATGGAGGTGGAGTTGCAACATCATCGTGTTTAAATGTCAATGGTCTTTCTTTTGGTCAACAGAATCCACCTTCTTGCTTGTAATTTAGTCAACTAATTGATTATGTTAGTGTAAATGAGGCTTCTTCACTTTGAGCAATGAGCCTGTCATTGTGACATGTTTTACCTCCACGAACACCTTTTTGCATAGGTGTGCATAGTTGTTTTGGTAAGGATATGTGTATCAGACTCATTTCCCCCCTAAAAGAAAAAATAAAGAAGTATACGGCTTAATGTCATACTTCGCATTTGTAATATTATAATACACATCAGCTGTTTCTTCTCAATGTATTCTTGTGCATGGCCTGAGTTTTTATTGCAATTATATTAGCTCTCTAGCCTTGGAAACTTTGTTTATTATGTCCATATTACAACTCTCACAAATATGCGAGCATGTGCACAGAAAGAGGAATACAAAGCAAAGAAACTGAGAAACTTCATATCCAATTCATCTCAAGTCTGGCCTTTTGAAGTCACATTAGTTTTTTCTTTTAACATAATGGCTTCACTGCCATTTACATGAGCGCAAAATAATCTGAATTTTTTTGAAAATAAACAATAAAATCCCATATTGTAGTCAAATTTTTAAATAAATATCCTTACGGGTAAATCAAAATCTACTTATGATAGTTTGATATTTTAGCAAAGAAATTTGACAACCTCTTGAACCAAGAGCTTCTACTTCAGACACACTCCCTTATCAGCCTCCTAAAATCCTACTTCTAGTGGAAGATTCTTGGATTCTGAAAGTGTTGCAAGGTCAATCAAAATAGAGATCCAAAACCAAATTAACCTAGAAAAGTTGAAACAATCCAAGATGACAATGAAGATAATAGGGATGGATTCTGTGACGATCTAGGTTTTTGAAACACATTTTGTAGTACATTTTTCAAAGCAAGGGCATCCCCTTAGTTAAAAAATTTTGCAAAACAAAACAGCGGAAATTTTTTTCTTTTAAAACTTGTTTTAAAAACCCAAGTCACCACTTCATACATAACATAAGTACAATTTATGTACAAAATAAAATTCCATTGAAGGAATATAATTTTATTAAACTTCCAGAATCCATCCAGTGGTTCACAGTACAGCCCAGTATCAGTACAATACCTGTCCAAATTATATAATCCAAACTCAAAGCTCACCATACAATGTAACTCTCATTACAATACAATACTATCAAACAAAGCAAAATACATGTCTTCAAGGGTATACCTTGAAGATTATTCTTTTCAAGTCTTCTATCGTCTTGAGCTCCTAACTCCCCTTCCCTATATCTGAAATATTGCAACATTTACAATATCTTAGCAAGCAATACTTTGTAGGGGATTTAAGAAGCATAATAATTGGCAATGTAATTCCAATACTTCATAATCCCATTCTCCCTAAACATATTCATGTCTCTACTCTTTACTTTGTAATTTATGTACATCTATATATATATACATACTATACATGGGTAAATCAGTTAAATTTATGAAAGTATTCAAATATCATTCCCAACTAAGCAGATCAATTCTCTTCATTGTGAGAATTTAGTATTTCAGCTAATCCTACATTGGAATTTCCATTCTTGAGAAATATTGATAATATACGATTACCTAGCATTTCATTCTGCTAAAACATAAGGCATTTCACATACCTATTCTCATATGCATCATAGTGCAAAATAATCAAAAGGGCTACCATGCTGCAATCTGATCCGTACTAGCGTGCTCGGATAACTACCCTGTTCACCACTGATACAACGGTGGAAAATATTATGTCATTGTCTGTATGGGGAGACATGACTTTCACAGTGGTGGTCTTCCCATAATTGTCCCACCGACTTTTAGCCTCTCATAGGGCAAGGTATCATCAAATTTCAAGGAGCGGGTGGCCAAACCCTCATAACTCCTCTAGCATAGCATCCCCCTAGGCTTATTCTTATTAAAATAAAATCACAAGCCTTCAAGCTTGTATGTAAAATAAATTTCATACATATCAAACAATCTGTCTGTTTACTTAGGGCTAAAATATCTTTTAGTTCCCTATTCACTTAGAGTCCAGTCCTTAACGATTTTATATGTGTTTGGTTGGATCATGAGGGTTTCAGGGAATTTAATACAAGTATTAACATTACTCCTATCAACATAAGGTCATCGGTTCAATCATGTATATCCCATATAAATGCATTCATCAAATCCTCCTACCTTCAAGTAGTGATCCCTTTTTCCCAGATCTTCCATGATCCTGACTGATGTATACAATCTATACATCCATACATACTGTCATTATATATAAATTATGAACAATCCTATTGATCACTAGATCTGATGTTTAGAATGATCTTTAAATCATTCATATTTAAGTATTTTCTTTCTCTAAGTCTTTGTGTATCCATCTCTTTGATCTTGATCTTCCATAGATCCTTTGATTGACAATCTATACTTATTGATAAAGATCAAGGTCTTAGATCTTTTATTATCTAGTTCTTCTTTGATCTAAGTTCAGTTATTTGATCATCCCTAAGGAGAATGATCTTGGTTTTCTTCTTTGAATCATCTTTGATCAAGGGTTTGGATTATCTAATCTAATGAACTATAACATGCATACTAAGCATAATATAATATTCTTATCCTTATTGTTTTTTATCATTCAAGATCTAATGGATCTTGTTTGATCATCCTTATCTTATTTACAATTTTTATTAGGGCTAGGTAATTACTAACCTTTTATGCTTTTATTATTATTATTATTCAACCAGTTAAGGCTTACTAGTTGAATGGGTGAACACAAAGTGGTTACTTCAATCCTCATGTAAGGAGGCGTTTAGACCTTACAAACGTCAACGGAAGGTAGGGAAAGAGCGAGCCTCTATAAGATAACCCCCTTAACCACTATATTTATCATCCACTAGAATGACCCTAGCTCAACCTTTCATAAGGTTCTTATGAGCATTTAATCTTAAGTACTATTTCTAATTGATTTTAATTAAATTCATGAACTAAAATGTGATTCATGGAGTTTTATTATGCTTATAATTTGGACCAAGGAATTTATTCCTTATATTATCCTAGTAACTATGGTCCTTATTATCATTAAGTCATTGTTATACATTCCATGTAAATTCCCTTCCATTCTAATTTCATTTAATTACAATTTCAATGAAATTTCAATTACTTAAGCATTAAAGCATAAATATAAAGCATAAAAAGCATAAATAAACAACTCTATAATTAACTCTACAAAGCAAGGAAAGACAATTATCAACATGTTTAATAACTCAATGGAATATATATATATATATACACACACACGCATCTATCATGATCCAATAGTCTTAATTGATCCATATTTATTTTTTCTCTTTTTAGGGTTTAGATCTTGATCCTCCATTTTCTTTTAGATCCAACATTTCTCATTGATTTAATTTCATTATTAAATCATTGATTTATCTCATACATTGATATGATCTTCCTTGATCTACCCGATCAAGGAGATCTTAAGTTACTTTATCCCATTTAAGGGCATAGATCTTGATCTAGCCCAAATCCTCATCATCCATTCCATAAATTCATATGATCTTATCTCAAGATCATCATCAAAATATATCAATACAGTCCAATAATCCTTGATCATCTTGATTTAGGAGATACTATTCACTTTTAGGGATTTTAGTACTTTTTAAGGCTAGATCTCTTAAGACATGCCTATTAAATTACATATAACCCACTTATTTATCTTATTACATTATTATATCATCATTCAACTAGTTTTTATTGTCCTGATCACCCTGTATCTTGTAGATCAAGGATGTTAGTATACTTACCCACTTAATTACAGAAAATTTAACTAATTAAAATTACAATTTTGTTGGTTCAGTACATTATAATTATCACAAGGAATCCATAAAAGCTTTTTGATCTCAATTTGGATTCCAAATGAGATCACAATTGAGGTTTTAAAGCTTTCAGCTTGTTTTAAGGGTTGATTTTCACTATTACTGTTGTTCTGTAATTTATTGATCTATAGACACCAAATTTCTACTATGATCATATTTCCTAATGTTTTGGGACCTTATGAACACATCCAACGGTTCAGATTTTTAGTTTGGGGTCATATGGGCCATGATTCAAGATCGATGGCATGGATTTTACTAAATAGAACATGAATATACAATTTAAAATCAAGATCTAACAAGTTCATTGGATTCTAGAAGATACAAGGAATCCATATCAGGTTTCAGATATAAAATCAGAGCTATATCGAGCTCTTAATTGGATATCTAAGTTTTTAGTTAACAAAATAGACAACCCAGATCAAATCTGGGCTATGGGTGAGGGGACGATCATCGGTTCGCACCCGTTACCGTCTTCTTCAGGTTATCGGGCGGAGGTTACCGATTATGGGTGAGACGTCCAGATCTAGATCGTTGGATCACCCATGGCTGGATCTCCTCCATCCGTTAAAATCAAATGCCCAGATTTCATCTCCTAAGGTTTTTAGGCCCCAGGAATCCATCAAATGGCTCGGAAGATTCATCTGACCCGTCTATGATGAGATCTCCACCACCCAAGCCGGATCCATCATCTCCGACGCATCTATGGCTAGGGAGACTTCTTGATGGCTGAAAAACACCATGGAGGTGCCGAAATGGAAAGAGGGGATTGAGGGTACTTACCAGGTGGAGACAAATTCATCGGAGAAGGAGAAAACCTACTGGAGAAGATGAAGAAAATGCTAGACACCGACAATGTATACAGTCATAAAATTTGCCATTTTCGTTGCCGGATAAGTTGAGAGACCATGGGGGTTTGGTAGATCTCATCATGAGTAAGATCTTTAAGGGGGTAAGATCACATTTCACTAGCCGGATTGGCCTGAATATCATGAAGAACATGCCGGAGACAGTGAGGCACAGCTGCTTGAATGTCGTTTTAAGATTTTTTGACATCTGACCGTTGGATCATCGTGAAATCTTAAGGGTTTTGTAGATCCATTCATTCCTACCAGATCCAACAGTTAAGATTTTGTTTGGACAAGTATAATTGTATGGCTAGTTGAAATAGGGTTTCCTAGGCGGAAACCCGTTTCATCAGAGACGAAATGTCCATAGACGAGCCCTACGGCTCCACTTAGTCTGGAGAGCCGAGTGCGTCTGTGGACACGCCCACAAAGATTAAGAGAGAAGGAGAGAGAAAAGAAAATTTGGGAAGATGGGGAATGTTTCTAGATTTGGGATTTTGGGACATGCTAGGGGACCTCGTGAGGCACATTAGGAAAATTTTTGGGATTTTTATGATTTATTTATAGAGGTGTTTTGAATTTTCCATTATTACTTGAAATCATTACTTTGATTTCTCTTGATTATTTAATTGTCTTTGGATTCCCACTACCACCTTTTTCTTTAAGACCAACTAGTAGGGGGTTTAACCCATGATTTCACATTGGCTGGCAATAGGATTCCTTTTTAGGTCCCTTGTGGGCCCCACATAGTGTAAAAAGACCATTTTGCCCTTTATGTATAAAAATTAGGGTTTATTTCCATGATCTCGGAATTGAGTGTACATAGTGGCGTTGGATTCATATTTCTTGGCACATTCTAAATTTCGATGTCTTAGATCTCGATTTTTGGGTAAAATTATTATTTTACCCTTTTGTCCATAAAATGAAGAAAATTAAGGATTTTTCATCCAAATTCAGAATTTATCGTGCTTACAGTCATTCAAAAGGATTTACTAAGTTCAATTTCAATTATACATATCTTATCCCTTGATTATACTTTTATAAGAAGTACATTCTAAATAACCCTAATATTCCAGCCTGATTTTCATTGAAATTCTCAATTTTAATATTTATTTAATTTCCTTACTACAAATTAGGGGTGTTAGAGATTCTATAGTCAAAATTGGATACTTTGTGCATAAAGAAGTAATTGAATTGATGCTTGAGGAGATTTTGGTAAAGAAATTTGTGGAACTACATAAATTTGAAAGTGGGAGAAATATGATTGAGATGGGAATGAATGAGGACAATATAAGTGGGAATTATGTTGAAGAAATTAAGACTGAGAAGAATAAATAGAGAAGTTTTTGAAGAAGTATATGTTTTCTAATTGTGTGGTGAGATTTGCTATTCGATGGAAGTTGGGGGAGGGTCAAGATAAAGGGAGAAGAGAGCTTTTTTAAGTAGGAGGTGTTGAGGAGAGTGAGATACTATATGGCCATTGCAAAAGTTTGATGTAATAGTCAAAAGCTACTGCTTCTCTCTGCCTCCTCATAAAAATAAATGAAGTAGGAGGGAGTTTTATCCTATGAGGTCCTTCGGATAGAAAATCAATGGTTAGTATTTAAAAATCCAAAAAGGAATGTCACCCAACTAGGCCTCACCTTTGAATGATCTAATCGATTGATAATGTTTGACTTACCCTTGGGCTACTTGAAACTATCATTCCCTTTAGACGCTTCTACCTACGAGCTTTTCTAGTTTGAATTTCAATGGTCAAGAATTAAAAATCTAGAACAAGATGCCACCTAGCTAAGCTTCACTTTTAGAGGATTTAATCCTTTCATCTAGTTTGGTTTACCCTATTTAGGCTTTTTGTGAAAATTCATGCCCATTTGATGCTTCTACCTGCTAGTTTTTTTAGTTGAAAAATGCAAAGCTTAAGATTTAAAAATTCAAAAGAGAGAGAGAAATTCATCCGATTGGGATGCAACCTAGCTAGCCCCTATCCATCCAAGGTACATGAAGCATAGCGTCATTTGTAGCATGAAGCAGCTTACAGAAAAACTAACACGCTGTTGGTTAATATCAATTTTACCGGAGCTAGCCAAATCTACAACATGTTTGACCAAATTTTCCATCATTGGGCTAGATCATTTTTAATCATACTTGTGCTAAGCCAATTTTCATAAAAATCAACCTAGATTATTAATTGTCATACTTGGGCTCTTGTTCGTGAATTCCATCTTGAGCTATACTAATTTTTTTTTCCGTCTATTGCTAGTATAAATTCAAGGCTATATTTAGCGTGAAGAAAAAATAAGGGGGAGTTGTTCTTTCCTCTAGGTTGCAAGAGTTTGAGAAAATGGAAGCTAGGCATCCCAAATTGATATCCACATCCATTTTCAAATAAACAAAAATTGATATCTAAACTCATTTTAAGTAAGAATATATTTACGTAGTAGCCCTTAGAAGCTATTCCTATCCATATCAAATAAGAAGCTATTTACATGGTACGGGTCCTAAAAGCAATCTATTTTCACACACATTTTCAAATAATAAGCCATTTACATTGTGGATCCTAGAAGTGATCTATTTTCATATAAGTTTTTAAATAAGAATCTATTTATATGGTAAACCCTAAAAGCTACTTATTTTCACTCATTTTTAAATAAGAAATTAGTTTACATAGTCGGCCCTAAAACTTATCCCCACATATTTTAAAAAAGAAACTACTTTTGTGATGGGCCCTTGTGGGCCTTAAATGTTACCCATGGTGTCACACCTATTTCAAATAATAAGTTATTTATATGGTAAGCATTGGAAGCTATCCACACTCATTTTTAAATGAAAGCAACAGAAGGCCCACAAATAGGTTTCATTATGAGCAACAGGGATCACCTAATGGACTTCATAGTATTTGAGGAGGGCCTACTAATATACTTCATGCTAGGCATGGAGGGCCATCCAACATGTTTCATGGCATGCAATATGGTCCTACTAACATGTTCTTATCGAAGACTATTACTTTAGGCCCATAGATTTCACAAGAATTGGGCATAAATGTACATTATTTTAATATCAATATATTTATATAAAATTTTAGTCAAACATATTCCAACTTGCCCTAGCTTATCATAATATCTGACAAAATCTAATTGGCTCAAGTCAGGTAAACTCAGGCTAGATCGGGTAAAAACAAGATTTTGAACTAAAAATTTTGCTATATTAGGCTAGCTTTGATCAAACTAAGAATGGGCAAACTCAGACCAAATCAAGTAACCTCAAACTCAACTAACACCAACTAACATTCTTTCCCTACTACTTTTTCGTTGCTTCTATTATAAATTACTCATCTTTCTTTTCTAGTATAAGTTAATAGAAGGATCAAAATAAATCATACAATTAATGTGATCCTAATATTAATTGTGCAGGCTCTATCTTAGATAACATGGGCAAACGAATCTTCTAAAATAAGTGATTCGATACACAAAATGAAAGCAACCCAAAACCTTGCCGGGTCACGAGGATAAGGATTCTTTGGCAACATTGGGGATCTCTGATTCGAAACATTATCGACAAAATCCGCAAACAAGTCGCAAGCAATTGTCTTGTTATGGACAGAAATTGGCGTTCCTTTGAAGAGGAGATTCAGTTTTGCCAACCTTTTTCTTCTCTTAATAAGTAGTCTCCGTATAGATGCCATTTGTATTGAACCCCTTTCTCTGCCAAGGCAATTCTGGCTCTCGCCCCAAAAGGGCAAGGCAAGCAATCATAGAGAATGATATCTTCATTAACAATTTTTATTTCATTTGGGCAGGCTTTGCTCGCCATTCACTACACCCTAAGAAGTTTATAGGAAGTCTCCTACTTGGTCGATGGGCGCATTTCCTTTTGGAAAATGTGTTAGGAGTCAATGATACACCTGGTTCCCACTTTGTTCAAGAGTCCACTCCATCTAAGGCCATGCTATAGACGAACCAAGCACAAAGATTTTGGATCCATTTATACAACAATAGATTTAACTTTTGGTCTTTATGCAAACATTTGGAAATTGAAACACCAAACGTCTGCTCACCATCCCTATATACAAAAGCTTAAGACTAGCTCAACAATGAAGAACTAGTGCAGAGGACTCATTCACACAATGACCTGCAAAATGAATGGTTTGAACCATTGCAAGAGCAGGCCCCACATATACTTTTGCCTGCCACTATCGTGTCTCCCTTTCTCTAGTTAAAGTAAAAGGTGGCCTATCATCCGCTATTTAAAAGCCAATGCTACGGTTTTTTAAGGGGGCTGCTTTGCATGAGGACGAGAAGAGATGCATAAATTTATGGCTAGTAGAGAGAGGAGGAAGAACCCATCATGAGGACGAGAAGACATGCATTGCATTCTTCTTCTTAAAATCTGGTGGTAAAGCATTTAAGGTCCATACATAACATAATGGTCTTGACTCTGGATCACCTGACCCCCAGTTGTTCTTTTTAGGTGGCCAGTACTGCAGTACACCAATTTGGTATGTATAGTAATCTTATATACGTAGGCCCAACTGATCAATCTGCTGGCCTTTATATCAATGTGCCAAACCACTTCCTTTTCAATGATTGGTTGCAAGTAGAACCAGGAAAACAAATAAAAATCTGTTGAAATCCATTTTTTAGCTTAAAATTCATGAATAGTGGATCTAGTAAATTTGATCTATAGATAAATACAGATCAAATCAAATCAATTCATTAAATTTGTGATCTACAAGCGAATGTCCATTTAAAAGGATAATTTGGAAAATTAAATTAAAAAATCATATAGATTGCAGATGTTGACTTCTTTTCAAAGAACTGAGCCATAATTTTGTTTAGAATTTCCAAAATATGTCACCCATAAAAAATCGTTGCATTTGGATGATCCTAACCATTTGTTTTCATTTCTTAAAAATAAACAATATCTCTAAGGGGGGTTTATTCAATTGCACATGTTAGGCGTTTTTGAGATATGCCGGCATGTCTCAAATGTGCACGTTATTAAACTACGATATCTTCGGCATATTTGAGATGTCGGGTTTATTTAATTGCGTTATCTTCGGCACATTTGAGATATCGAGTTTATTTAACTCCGATATCTTCGGCACATTTGAAATATCAGTTTTATTTAATTGTGATATGTTTTGCATATTTAAGATATCAGCTTTATTTAACATATGGAGGAGCTGATATCTTTTGCGTTTTGAAAATATGCCAAACCATTTATGCAGTGTAAACATGCCCTCAGTTTAGTGAGAGAAAAAACAACTTCCAACTTGCGTTTTCTAGTGAGAGAAGAGAAGAAGGGGAAAACCCTCACATCTTCGTTCTAAGCAGAACCCCTCACATCTTCCTTCTAAGGAGGAAACCTCACATCTTCGTGGGCTGCATCTTTGTTCATCTTCGTTCTAAGCATAACCCCTCACATCTTCGTGGGCTGCATCTTCATTCTAAGCAAAACCCCTCACTACCACATTCTAAGCAGAAACCCTCATCTTCGTTGTAAGCATCTTCGTTCATCTTCGTTCTAACCATAAGGCACTGCACTATTTTAGGACTCTTGTAATTCAGTTTCCTCAATGATATTTTATAGCTCTTGTAATTCATTGTCCATAGATGTAACTTAACTCTTGAAACTGCAAAATGAGTATTAGCAGATAACCAGGTGTTGTAAATAGAAGAAATGGTTCGGGTGGGGGTGACAAATATTTGAGGCGCTTTGATTTTTGTAAACCAAAGCGCCCAGTCCATTCTATTGAATTTATATGCTATTCTTTTAACTGTGGATCGTGCATTTACATTAAGGGTGCTTCACTTATTTGACGGAGCAAATAATCTTGATATCACATAACAAGATCTTTTCAATACTCTACAGCAACAAATTCCAGGTGCCATGTCTTAAGCAGAAGAGAAGTTTCATAAGCTTCTTAAAATTTGATAAAGTTTAGCCTTACAAATATTTGGTCTTTATACACAAGAAAAGGCGATAATAGTTGGAACTTGTTTGAGCATTTGGTTTCACCAAAGCCTGTCTAAAGAGTAAAAAGTTTTGTATGTCTGTACCTATATTATATATAAAGAGAACTGTAGGCATGGATGACAAATAGAAAAGGTACTAATATGTTTTTCCCTCTCTTCAATGGGTAAGTGTCAACTGCAGATCTAAGAAACAAGAAAGAGAGGGCCAATGAGCTTGCAAGCAGGATAAACATGCATCCAAATCAGATTGATATTATGCACTTGCTGAAACTCAGGCCAAATTCAATCACTTCAACAAAATTTCTTTGCTATACAGCACCTGGTTGGACAGCAATTTGACCATTTAGTTCAAATCAGAGATAACTCTCCACTACTGTGTTACTTTTCAGCCTACAAATTTCAGTTTTTCCTATTTGGCTATTTATGCTTCCAATTAGGCGTGTCAACAAGAATCAAAGAACTGAAAAACCAAAGAAAACAGAACTAAAGATTAGATTCTGGTCCTTCAATTAGGAACCATGGCCAGGTTCCAATTCTTTTTCAATATAGATTCTGGATGTTCCATGTATCAAACAAGCAAGGAAATCAAATTGTTGCCTTCTTGTTGAATTGGATTATATTCGTATTAGAGTCTTTATTGATAAAAAAATTGCATATGTTCTTTGCAATAAGTGAGTGATCTCCAACGATTTATTTGGGTTTTATATGTTGAGAAGTATTCTTCAAGTGGGAGATGTAGGACTTGTCAACCAATGGACTTCTGAACTGAGTAAACAGGGCATTCTAAACCTTGTTTGGTTCTATTCTGTAGTCACTGAATTGATATATGATATTATGTGGTTAATTGTAGTAATCTTCTAAAAGACTGTCATGATTACTGGAATATCTTGTAATAGCTGGAATAGTTATATATATATATATATAATGTTTGACTTGTTATTTGGTCAATTGCTATAGTTTCACTTTAGTTACAGTCGATAAAGCTTGGCATGATCTTTACTTCTTTTTCATGTATTTCCAACTTCACATGGAATATTGTCTCCAGGTTCATTTTGGTTTTGATGTGATTGATGGAAAGAAACTTGAGGATATGCTTTTGTTACTAGCTTCATGTAGTATATTTTTTAGCTTTGCCAATATCTTCCCTATTTCCATTTGTATACTTTATGGTAAGTGAGAATTCACGTGGAAGCTTCTGTAGTAAGTAGTAGCTGGTCTCCATACTAAAGAAACTTTCAAAATGTATCATTAAAGTACTTCTTTCTTTAGTCCTATATAATTTTCCTTATTGATAGATTATGTAGATTTTCATTTATTTCCTTTCAGTCATCAAGCTTTGACTCTAGATATGAATCATGTTTATTTGACATTATCGTGAAGCAGCATCCTATAAGCAACATTAACTTACCTGGTGTTCCTGGTAAGATGATAGAGCATGCATTTTAATGTAATCAGCTTATTGATTGCTGAGAATGATTCTGACATAGAATCCATCTTACATGTTCTCTAGATCTGCTTAATCCCTTAGAAGATGATAAAATGGCACTAAAAGTTGAGTCTTTTAGATAGATCTTGTAACAGCCCGAGGGCCCACACCCTGCAACGATATTGTCCGTGCCAGAGTGCCCATACACCCCGCACGGTTTTGTTCTTCCCCAGTTGCCCAGGGAAAAGGCCTCGTTCCGTGTATCAGAGTGCACAGCGGATATGATATTGTCCTCTTTGGGTTCCTCACCACTCTGGGCTTCACCCCTCAAGGTTTTGTTCCCTTAGGTCCCTCACCCCTCTTGGGCTTCACCCATCGGGAGGCCTCATTGCAAGGGAAGTCCTCATCACTCTTATCAAGAGCCCAGTAACTTTTCCCCTAGCGATGTGGGACTAACTCTCAGTCTTTCACCTTGCACAGAAGCACGCCCCCTCTTGGCCCGCCCTCATCAGCTAAGGCTTCACAACCTCTCCCCCTTAGAGGACACGCGGACGCGTGTCTTACCACACGCGAGCGCCCACATGCGGCTAGCCACCCACACCGGGTCGGGGTCTGGCTCTGATACCACTTGTAACAGCCCGAGGGCCCACACCCTGCAACGATATTGTCCGTGCCAGAGTGCCCATACACTCCGGCACGGACAATATCGTTGCAGGGTGTGCGCCCTTGGGCTGTTACAGATCTATCCCTGATTTCTTGTTCTTCAATTTGATCTTGTATGTTGAAGTTGATTGCCAGAATGACACTGCAATTATTTTACTTTAAATAATCAAACAAATAAGCTACTGCCACAAAGCAACAATTAAAAATTAATTAGTAAAGTCAAATTTATGTTATCTAGAACTAAATTCCTTTGTGTTTTAATCCTCAGACAATAAAATTTACTTTAGCCATGTTATGCTGCTTGTTTATTTTCATGTATTATGATTACTTCATCCATGTTCTCCTTGAGCATCTTGTACGATCCATGATTGTTCTATTGTATCTCCAAGTGGGAGTTTTGTCGTATCTATTTTATATGTTGTTATCATGTTCTCTTGTTAGGAATGAACTCCGTTCCAGAATGCAAATGTTCTGTTGCTCGTTTCAGATCCTAGTAAATACCCATGTGCAGCTATTTTGTTATTCCTAAGGGCAGTCGTTTTTCATTCCTACCTAGGATATGCCCCTTTGCAACTATTTAGTTATTCGTAACAAAAGTCAGGTATATCATTCTTGCCTAGTTTCGACCCATTTGCAATTGTTTTGTTCTTCCTAAAATCAATCAGCTAGTAAATACTCAATATTTGAATGTATGCTTCTGATCATCTAAATACATCTTCAAACAGGATCCCCTTCAGTCAAGCATCAAAGATATTGAAGGTTCCCTTTGCATATCCTTCAGCATATTCTGCTAATCCGAAGACCAAGTTGTCAAGTCCTCCATCTGAAATATGATCTTCTATTTTGTTGTTTTCTACTGTGCAGGTAATTTGATGCTTGGATATTTTGAATTGATTTGTTTATTTGTTTGGTGATACGATGATCTTCACACGTAATATCCCTACTTGGATCCAATAAGTTGGTTATATGAACAGAGTTTGACACTATTGTTTGCAGAATTGCTCTATTCAATATCTTTGTTTTATTGCATTTGCTTATAATTAAGAGACATAGGAA
The DNA here is from genome assembly GCA_035236585.1 of Warburgia ugandensis. Lineage (NCBI taxonomy): Eukaryota > Viridiplantae > Streptophyta > Magnoliopsida > Canellales > Canellaceae > Warburgia > Warburgia ugandensis. The sequence goes on along the minus strand of CP141137.1, from coordinate 57,359,106 downwards.
ACTAGATCCAAGAATGGATTAATGTGAAATTGCTTTAAACCCGAAACTTCTTTGGTTCAATTGGTTTTCGTAGCTGGGGTTTTTAGAATTCGAGGGTTTAATTTATTAGTTTTTTTAGTAAGAACTCTAGCATTTCTCCCATTGATGATTGCAACCTTTTATATTTTTGTTGGTCTAAACACGTTGTCAACGATGTTTCCTACTGTAAAGCACAACTAAAAAGCATCACGTTGAAAAATTGTAACAGTAATGTTCTAAAATTCAAGCTGTAGAGTCCTATTTGATAAAATCCATAGGGAAGAAGTAGAGGTACCTTTCATCCATACTTTGATACTTCAAATATATTATTTTTATGCATTCTCTTATTGGTATGATATATTGGAGACATTTTTCAGATGCCACGCAAAAGAAAGGAAAGAGTCCCTGTGACACCTAGTCCTATTCATGGCGAAGATATGGACAATGTGTCTAAAGACATTGTTGATGGAGACAAGGGACCATACAATAAATCGACTAAGGAACAAGAGGACTTTATCCTCGAAACACTTTATGATGAAATCATAGAAGGGAGAATCATCGCAACAGGGGGTATGCCAAAGGGTGTGGTGATCAGGGAATTGTTAGTTCGCTTCAAAGAGCGATTTGGAGTTGATTTAACAATGAAGCAATTGAATACCAAAATATGACTTTTCAAAAGCAAATACATGACGCTTGCAAAGTTAAGGAATGGAGACTCAGGATTAGGGTGGGATGCAGAGAGAAATTGCTTCCTTGCAACTCCAGAGGTCATGAACACCCACCTCCAAGTAATGCACCACACCAATTCTATAATAATATACGTCAGCTTTACAATCGTGTTAACAAATGTTTGTGTATGTACAGTCGAATCCGGAAGTTCGGTGCTTATTTGGGAGGAATTTATGGAATTATGACCACCTGGAGACGGTGTTTGGGGAGAGCATTGCCACCAGAGAATTTTCCTCAAGGATCAATATTTCTGTAGATGATGAAGGACTTCTTGGATCGAGAATGGCTGGCAGTCAATATACACACCCAATTGAGCACGTATACAGACCAGATATGCTAAATGTGGATGTTGATGCATTTTACTCCCATGGCTCATATTATCGGGAGGAAGCTAAAGGGGATAATGATGGATTGCACGCGTAAGAACCATCTGGAAACCTTCCCCAACCCCCGATACACCAGAATACTTCCACAATTTCATCCTCAATTTCATCCTCAAAGTCAGTTAACCCACGGCGAGCGAGGAGAAAAGAGAAGCAAGCTGGTCAATCATCATCCTCAACATGCAATGATCATCCTCCATTAATTGATCCTTCCATTATATCAAGGTTGGAACGACTTGCAGGCATAGACAACTCCTCATGGATGACTACATTGAATTCTTTGGAGGATCTGACCAAGATGGAAAAGGTTAAGGCATATAGTATTCTCCAAAAAACGGATATAGGCTTCGGGGAGGGTTTTGCTCGTTGGTCGCAGGATAGACAGCTCTTTTATGTTAGGATGCACCTATAGGTGTTTGGTGTTTCCAGAGAAACTATTTTACTTGAATCTCTTTGGTGTGTATTTATATTGGACCTCTATACGCCATATTTATTATGGTTAGACATATAGTATTCCATACATTGAGTCGATGATTCCAAATTTACACATTTAATGTACTGCCTTTATATGAGTTGAACATTTACTTCTATATGAATGATGTTGTAAAATGCATATTACAATTGAAAATTTTCATGGTTATAAAAGTTGATTAATTGCATGTAACTCATCACATGCATATACTATGCAATGGCTCAACAAACAATTGAGACTTTGTCAACATTTTTGTAATATATAAGCAAAATTTATTTATAAGATAATATAGGTTTCATGTGCGATAATACAGGGCAATGGCAGAAGAGGGACAGTGCAGTGCTGCACGTAATGAAGAAGTACTTCGTGAAGTGCATAATATGGTAAGCGTCACAAATACTAAGACGTGTTGTGCAATTTGAGGAGAATGCAATGCTGCATGTGCGAAGGCCGCGTCCGGTGCGCACCCAAAAAAGTACTCGAGGTTATGAGGAATTTCAGTTAGTTTTTGAAGAAACTGGGCCTAGATTCCAAAAATTGTATAGAATGCATCAGTTCCAGTTTAATAAGTTGGTTAATATTTTCCAAAACACCGGCCTCTTATCGAGCACCCGTTGGGAGACAGTGGAGGAGATGGTGGCAACATTTTTAATGATTGTCGGACAAGACTCAGGGTACGAACCAGCCGCGAAAGATCTATTTAGGTCTACTTACACCATCAGTACCAACTTCCACAAAGTTCTTCGTGCAATCTTACAGTTGTACAGTCGCCTTATGGCTCCACATGCAACAGAGGATCACCCAGAGATTTCAAACAATTATCAGAGAGACAATCATTTCACAATAACTATATCTATTGTATTCTGTAGTCTTCACTATAGTGGGGCATTGTAATAGATTGGGACATTGCAATCATAACATTCAATATGTCACATACTATTGACAGGGTTGCATTGGAGCTGCAGATGGGACATTGATACCTATTAGGGTTTATGGCATGGGTCCACGTGAATCATCAAAGTGGCGCACCAGGAAAGGATTCATTGCACAAAATGTTCTTGCATGTTGCAATTTTGACATGCAGTTCACATATGTGCTTGCTGGCTTTGAGGGGTCTGCACATGACGCTGCCGTGCTGAAAGAAGCTCTTACAAGACGAGGAGCACAGTTGACAATTCCTGACGGTAACTCCATTATGTATTTACATTTTTAGATTCTACCTAGATGCCTCGTTCCTTAATTGCTGATGCACTTATGGTACAGGAAACTACTACCTGGTTGACGGTGGTTACGTAAATAGGCAACAATTTCTTGCCTCATATCGAAAGACTATGTATCATCTAAAGGAGTTTGCCCAGGGAATGCAGCAACCACAAAATGCCGGGGAGTTATTCAACCTTCGACATGCACAGTTGCGAAATGTAATAGAAAGAACATTTGGTGTTTTAAAGGCCAGATTTCCCATCCTCAAGACTGCGCTCCCCTTTCCTATTAGGATACAAGTTAATCTTATCAAAGCATTATGTGTGTTGCACAATTTTATGCGCCAGGAATGCATTGATGATACGTGTTTGGAAGAGGAGATCAGAGATAATCCTGAGTCTCCAATCTCCAATGACAATGAAAGCTACAACTTCAACAGTGATTCTGTAATGACTCCAATTTTTGTAATATTAAAAGCCCATGAAAAGTTCAATTTTGAAGATAAGGGCATTTTGGTCATTTCACTAGTTTCCTTGACTGAACCCAAAAACTTGGTCCTGAAAATGGTACCATTAGATGCGTCTCGGAAAAAGGAATCCAACAAGATCAAAATCACCCAAAACGGAGTTAAGTTATGGTCCTTTGAAGTTTAGGGGCAAAAATATAATTTTATTAAAAAACAGATTTAGCTACAAAACATAGGGGCCCGTTTTGATACGGGCACCCCTTCATCTTCAACCTCTAGAGGGTTTTAAAACGGCAGTGATTGGAGGAGAAATCACTGCCATTCTAGAGGTTTCTCCACCGCCATTCAAAGGCGGTGAGAGCTCCCTCCAAAACCCTCTCTTAGCTCTATAAATAGAGCTCTTGGGCGCCTCTAATGGCAGCCCAAAACGTTGAAGAAAACCAGTCGTGGAGAAGTGACCTAGAGGGAAAAATAAGGAGAAAAACCCAGCAACGAGCCAGGTACGCCCAAGATCCCTCAAAACCCATCTCCACCATAGTTCCAAGGTCAATTTTCCTAGGTTTTTACATGAAAAACCATGCAAAATGGAGCCCTGGAGACTCACCAAGGACCCAAGGACGTCCCTTGGGCTGCACTGGTTCGACAAGGTCGAACCAAAGTGTCCTGAGGACGACCCAGTTCCCCAACGAACAAGACGATCCAATAGGAACGTCACACGTTGTCCCACGTTGACCGCGGTTTGAAAAACCAAACAGGCTCATCCAGGGACGCGCCCGCAAAAGAAAAGGTTGGGCGGAAAACCCTACGCATCTGCAGACGCCCCCGCTGAGGCGCATGCCGCAGACACGAAGCGCGCTAGCGGTACGCCGGTTTTTTGTCCCTTAAGGAAGCCGGGGCGCACGTCGCAGACGCGCAGCACCCTAGCATTCCGTCTTTTTAGTTTTAAGACTCTTATGTACGTATGACACTAAAACGCTTATAACTTGAGATCTAGAGCTCCGATTGAGGCACCGCAAAAGGCATTGTGTCCGTGTCGATGATGCGGACACATCCAAACTATAAAATCCTTAATCAAGGCCCAATCAAAGGTAGGCATGACCCTTAGAATAGGATGGTGGCGCGTGACCACTAGAACTTTGGAAAACTAAGGATACCAAGGCCCAATTAGGACCTTATGACACCCATAGGCATAGGGATAGACCCCTAATGCCTAAGTAATAAGACCAATTACTGTAAAACTCATAAAAGATAGATCAAACTAACCTTGATTCCCCAAACCATGATCAGGAGCGTCCGAGGACAAAAGGGTTAGCGCGACCTAGCCAGGTAGGTGTTTTATCGCTACTAGATTCTTTTAAAAGAACTATTATTGTTTTGTGAATACATGTTTTAAGTATATGACTTGCATGTGATAAATGCTTTATGCATAGAAATGTTTTAATTGCATATACATTATGCATAGATATGTTTTGCAAACTATTGCATACATTTCATGATTTATGAGCATTAAGTTATTGCAAAAATTGCATGTCCTTGAGGGTTGCCAAAAGACGCTGGAGTGTCGAAGGCCAGGCAGTTGTGAGGGACCCAAAGTGGATAGGTTTTGAAAAAGAGGTTTTTGCTTGTCTGCATGATAAGTGTAGCCTTGGCCGATGAGGGCGGGTTGATGAGGGCGGGCCGATGAGAGAGAGCCAGAGAGAGCTGACAGGCTTTTAGGCAGGGTTATGACTTTAAATGCGAGACTAGCATTGCATGCATGTTTTGCAATCGATTTCATAAATTGCATGATTTACGATGAAGGATGTGTCATATGCCCCATGGAGGCTATGACGCTGTGTCCTCAGGTACCCGGGGACCACACGGCGGCAAGGTCGTGGGCATAGTTTGGACCCTATGATTTGATTATTTATGTGCATTGCATATGGCATGATATGAGGTTAGTCGACCATATCATACTAGAATCCATGAGTTGGATTCCATGAAGCATCTTATGCATATCATGATGTTATGATATATATGTATATGATACTTTCGATTTTGGATTATGTGATCCTTTAAGTCGTTAGTATTTCAGTTTAACAATGGATTTTAACATCGATGCTGCACTTGAGTATTCAAACATACACATGTTTCGAATGAGCATATGATTTGAAAACATCACATGCATTATAAAACTAGTAGTGATAGACTCCTACTGAGTATAGTATATACTCACCCTATCCTTAACATTTTTCAGGATAGTTCCACTCATAAATAGAAGACGTTTCAGGAGATATTAGTGCTACGAGCAAGTGAAGCAAAAAAGGAGACAGTTATACATGTAAGTAAACTCTCAACCCTTTGGACATATAGTTGTATTTAATTACAGTTGGGCTGTGTGCTGTGACTGGAAAGACTTGGGGAAAAATATTTATGGTTTCTAAAGCTTTTCAAAAATTACTGTGGTTGTTGTGAAAGCAAATGACACTCAGGGTTTTCAAAATGATTTTAAAACTAAAGATTTTCCACTGCATTGCATGGTTTTTTATAAAATGGTTTTCAAATAGGATGCATCCTACCTTAGGAAATTAGATATTGCATTTAAAAATGCATGAGAAAACCTGGGTCGTCACAAATTCAGAGGATGAAATTGTCACTGATGTAAACTTGGAGAGGGTGAATGCCGGTATGCATGTGTTGCATGAGGATGAGATGGAGTTGCAAGGTTTACAAACACTCATGATGAGCACAAACAATTCACAGAGCACGTCGATACGTCCTACCCAGGAGGCTGCTCGTAGAGATGCTGCTTGGCATGCTTCTATAGCACAGAAACTGTGGTTTGATTATGTTCATAGAAATAACCAGTAGATCTGCCTTCCTATGCCCAAAAATAATGTATTGAAGCTTTGATTTAGGATGTATTACTTGACTGCTTGATTTAATTGATGCTTGAATGCCTATATGAATTGTATCTATTGCTAATAGTGCAAAATATATGCACATGATGTCTTATTGTAGGAATGGATGAAAACCCCCACCCCTTATGTGCATGTGGCCGAGGGCCTATGTTGTTGCTCCAAGTACGGTTGAAGCCCAATCGTGGCAAGTGGTACTTACGTTGTCCTGCAAACGAACAACATACAAGATGGTTTATGTGGCTTGATGAGTACATGCCGGTTGAATTACCACCCTTACCACCAATTGGGACAACAATGCACCAACGGGAACAGTGGGATGGGGGGATTCGATCAACATGTGGTGTCGACACCCACTATTGCATTACAAGATGGAGGCTGCGACCGTGTCTCCCTTGTATTTAATGCCCCATCCTCATCATTTAATGTAGTAGCATATGTCCTTGGTGGACTTGTACTTGTGATTTTCATGCTTGTGATTGTGCCTTTGTTTATGTAGAACTTATCTTCTAACTTTCATGTAATAACTTTTTCTTGTAGTCATCTACCTTTCTAATTGCGATTTCCAACAATGTCTACATTTTGGTAATTTTTCTATCTCATATAACGTATTTGAGTGTGTGTGACCGTATGAATGTTGATTGGTTCGATGTTATAAACTTCATATCGGGGTCTTTGTCATGGCTGAGAGAGGAAGTTGAATCCAAGTAAGGTGGTAGTGTCTTTCTAGTTGAATATAAGTTTCTCTTATTTCTTTAACCTTATGTCTTTGAAGCTAATGGATCATTATTGAATTTATTCAGTTTAGCTGATTTCTCTGTGATTAAGCTCATTTAACAGCATATGTTTGGGATTTTCTGTAGACATTTTCAATGGCATACTTTTGAGAGGACAATTAAGTGATGGAACATCTATAATGAACAGATGGATACCTGCAGTTCTCAACGACTCAATGAGGGAAGATAAACAAAATTTTATCTACTCATTCATAAGTTTTTTGTACTACTCTACAGTCACAGTCTCTATTAATTTCTAGAGTAGAACTATAAAATAGATGAATAAATATTAACTATTCAGTATTCTCCTTTTGCTCTTTTGCATTATAATGGTTATTATTATTTCTTTGATCAGGTACCTTCACATTTGGAAGTCTTTCTGGTTCTTGACATGGTATGAAATTCACTCACACCCATGCCTAAAATTTCATAATTTCTTTGGTTATTTGCAGCTTGATAACTGAGGAGCAACAAGGCATGATTATACTTTATCTTTCAATGTTTTTTGATATTTTCTTCCTAATGACTCATTATGCATCTCTATTAGTTTGATTATAGTGATGGATTCTTTATTTACTCTCTGACATAGTTGGCTTGCCTTTGGTTGGATAATCCTTTATCTTGGCAGTGTATAGTGTAGGTGTCACATGTTTTAAAGTCATTACATGATGGAAACTACTATTCTTTTCGGGTCTTTCCATCATTCCCAAGTACTGAGATGATGAATTTGTCATCCTAGAATGCAAAGGAATAATCTCTTAATGACTAAAATTTCTGCATTGTTTCATGAGTGCGCAGACAAAGAAGTCCATTTTATTCGAACATCAGTCTCTCCCTTCTTGCCTAGCCTTGTGAAGTAACTCACAATTTTTGGTTATGAGTCCAGATCCACATAAAAGGTCATCGTTGGTCTTTGCTGACAATGCTTGATTAGAATTTGATTCCTTAGAACCAAACAAGTGAGGGTGCATTCTCCATCTCCAACTTTTTTATTTAATTCCTAGGTCTAGATTGATTAGTTGATACCATGTGTTATATTTGCATATAATGTTGATTCCGGGATATTCACTTTTTCTAAGGATCTGCTCCTACCGAACGCAGCATGGATACGTCAACATGGGACAAGTGGCTGAGGTTCTTGCAAATAATGAAGCAAAGCATTCCTACTGCTATTCACTCTGTTGCAGTACATATCTTTGCAAGAATATGTTTTTCTAGTCAGAATAATATGTTAACATGAACATGTATGTTTCTTTCATTACAAAGCAACATACAATATGGTATTAAATTTATCTAGCTTTTCTTGACTTTGCATATAACAGCAGCTTGTAACTATTAATCACTTAAAGTTTACCATATTACATCTCAAATCCTTCCATATGGCTGTGTTGCAAATCTAAGTTGCACCCTTTTGAATGTTCATTCACATATGGGCTTTGTCAATAGATGGGCATAGACTTTCTAAGGCTTAGTGCACGTGGCTTTCTATTATGCCCCTTAGGAACTTTTGTTGACTAAGTTCTCATAGGTTTTCTATAGATAATATACTCACTTCACAATTTTCTCAAGGATTTCTACGCACTTTTGTTGTAGGCAAAATGAGGAAGATAAGTTTTGAAGAGTTTTCTTTCATGAGGACATTCTATGCTTGTAATGCAGGTTACCATTACATAGAAAACCATTGAAACTTGGCCAAATACCCAACTCACCACCAAGATGATTCAATAGTCTAGTAGACTTTCTCCCCAAAGACATTTCTGGTAGGTTTCTTTTCATCTTTTCTTTTATGTAGTCTTGTAGCAGAATTAAAAGGATTGATGTTCACATCACTGCAATGCAATAGAGCCAAAGAGAGCAATTGACCAGAATCTGGTTTCTGCTTCCACAACTGTTTAAATCTACTTAGGTGGGTGTAGGCTTCTAGAACTAGCCAAGTCTAGAATTTATAACTGGCGTATTCTAACTTCAAGCAAGTGGACTTTGGGAACTCACCACTTCTTCAAGTTCTAAGTAGCATATGTTCTTAAATTCTACAACTGGCAAGTTCTAAACGACATCCAGAGCTCAACTTAGAAGAAAGACAAGGGAAATCAGTTCTTTCCCATTCTTAACTCATTTTGCAAGAACAATGGAGTTCTTTAAGGGCTGCAACTGGCGACCTCTCTCCTATTCTCCTTTTGCTCTTTTTGCATTGTAATGGTTATTGTTATTTCTCTGATTGGGTACATTCACATTTGGAAGTCTTTTTGGTTCTTGACATGGTATGAAATTCACTCACACCCATGCTTAAAATTTCATAATTTCTTTCATTATTTGCAGCTTCATAACTAAGGAGCAACAAGGCGAAGACTGAAATTTGAGGCTGCTCTCAAATACAACTCTGGCTGTGCTGATGCAGAATATCAGCACATAGGTGCTGAATGGCAATCAAGCATGGCCTTGCAGAACCTGGCCGGATTTGGCTTCTATGGGTGGACCTATGGTGGGTACCTCTCTGCCATGTCCTTAGCAAGATTTCCCGAGACCTTTAGATGTGCAGTATCTGGTGCCCCTGTGACCTCATGGGATGGTTATGACACAGTATACACTGAAAAGTACATGGGTTTGCCTTCAAAAAATCCAGCAGGCTATGAAAATGGTTCTATTATGCATCATGTGCCAAAGATCAGAGGAAAATTGCTTCTCGTTCATGGCATGATTGATGAGAATGTTCATTTCAGGCACACAGTGAGACTTCTCAATGCATTCATTACTCATGGAAAGCCATATGAGCTTTTACTTTTTCCAGATGAGCGCCATATGCCACTCCAGCTTAAGGATGGATTATACATGGAAGAGAGAATTTGTGACTTTCTTGACAGGAACTTATAAGGGACAGATTTTTGGCACACCTAGTTTGTTCATATCCCTTGGTGTGGAATGATCTCTATTAAACACACTTAGCAACTGGCAGTGATGGTGAAAGGTTGTGCGAATTTGTGAGAGGCCTGTAAATCTACTTGTATTACTAAATGTACAATCTTGTATAAGGCAAAGGCCATATTTTCCCTCATTATTTGTTTCCATTTACTTGAATAAAAGAAGGAAGAGGTGCACAAGTGTAACAGATCTATTGTTTGTTGCTAGTTCCCTACTGATATCTTTAAATTAAATTAAGGGAAGCACAGTGAAGCTCGTAGGCACAGGGAAACAAACAATCTGTCAATTTCTAAAACTTGTTCAGAAATCTAGTTATAAATCCACATTAGAAAAATAAAATTCACATCCTATGACTCACCTTGGAATGTTATAAATATAGACAACATGCTAAGCAAAAGTAATCCTTTAAGACCCCTTACTTGAATGGCTTAAAGTCCACCGTCCATATGTTTAGATTCAGGGATGAGGAGTGGATGCACGTTGTCACATGGGATCTTACTACATTGCATGATCCTACATGCAAAGGAATAATTCTCTAGATGTCTTCGCCTTTTCTCTACCAATGGAAACTTCTTTGCATAAATACCTTCCAAAGTAAGTGGGCAGTCAAAGCTTGAAGTTGGTGATCGGGCCCTTCATTTGGATGGCTAGGTCAAGTTCCTGCTGGTCTAATCAACAGTCTAGATCCTCGAATCGGAGGCTAATAAACGTGCTATTTTGGGTTTTGTCAAAGTCCTGCTACTTTGCTCATGTTGGTGGGTTCAGGGTTTTGGGGTGAAAGATGGCCCCACTAGACGTCGTCAATGGATCAACAGTCCATATCAGCCATTTGCCTTGTGTGGTGATCCCCGCCTGTGACTGGTTGACACCATCCAAACCATAGCACCTCTGTCAGATCTCTAATGGTCCTAAAGTCATGCTTATAGAGTAATCAATGGTTCAAATTGGAGGAAGATTGTACCTTGGCATGATTTTTCAACCATTGAACATCTAAAATTAATTCGAAGAGATGGATGCCTTTCATGTTAAAACATTCTACTAGATTTCCTCTAAAGAGCAAGAGTATGTCATATGAGTATTTACATAATACATGTAAGGTCCATTAGTAGAGACTTTGACATGCAATTCACATACATATTTCAGATATCACCAAAGAAATCACCAGAAATATCACCAGAGATATCACAGAACAAATGCTACATATCTCAGATATCACACAAGATATCACAGAACATATGACACATATCTTAGATATCATAGAAGATATCACAGGAGATCTGCCAACAAAAACGTCAAACACATGCCGTTAAATAAACCCCCCTAATTGTTACTTCTATAGCTTAAGCTATAAGAATCTAACATTCATGAAACTGGTAACCAGCCTATCTAAGCCATATAAATCTGCATTTTTTGTAAATAATAACTATCATTAACAACTCAACAGATTTTAGAGAGAGAGAGAGAGAGGCTGAAAAAGCCTATCTCAAAGAAAGTTGGCAGCTGCAAAATGAGAAGCTAAAAATCGGAAGATAAAACCATTTAACGCTGCAAGGAACTCCAGTAGTTGAAACCTACAAAACAAGAAGAAGTTGCAGAAGTATAGGTGATAAAGCTTTGTATCATACTGTATAAATAGTCGAGAGAGACAGGTAAGTTGCTCATTGCATGAATCTAGTGAAAAGGAGCTAAAAAGTGGGGTTCACGCAGCAAAATTTTGCGATCTTAAACATGGATTCAAGCTCGAGACTCGAAACTGTCTGCCTCTTGGCCTTTCTGCTTGCAGGGTTGGCAAATGCTATCACTTCACACGCAGTTTTTAACGTGAAGGACTTTGGTGCAATTGCAGATGGCCAAACAGAGAGCACTCAGGTCAGTATTTTTGGCTTATATTTGTTTAGCTATACGCTTTCTATATTCTGAAAGAAAGATCATTTACGTTACTAGTACATATTGCGTATAGAAAATTAAGAATAAATATTTATCATTTTGTTTATTTTAATCGTTTATTTTTAGGCTCTATTGAGTGCTTGGAAAGAGGCGTGTGCATCAAATGGAATGAACAGGATATTAATCCCAGAAGGAGAATTTATGGTGGGTCCGGTGGTGTTGAAGGGCCCATGCAAGGGCACTATGGTATTTCAGCTAAAAGGGATAGTGAAGGCTCCTACTGATCTCAACAAGTTTGATTCGGATAGTTGGATTCATTTCCAATACATTGATGGATTGAAAGTCACAGGGCATGGAACGTTGGATGGTCAAGGAGCTTCAGCTTGGCCCCATAATGAATGCCCCAAGTCTGTCCAATGCAAGCTTCTACCGACTGTAAGTTTTTCAAATTCCTAGGAAAGCCATTATAATTTTCTAACGTGTGAAGAATTAGATTATATTTTGAATCATTTCTCTCTCACTGCAACAGTCCCTTAGACTCAGCTTCGTCACAAATGCAATAATTATGCACATCTCATCAATCGATAGCAAGTTCTTCCACCTGAACATTTTTGAATCAAAGAATATCAAGCTCCATAACCTGAAGATTTCTGCACCCGGAGGTAGCCCAAACACAGATGGAATCCACGTAGGAAGTTCTAGTGGCATCAAGATCTTTCGTTCTGAGATAGCTACTGGTGATGATTGCATCTCCATTGGACCAGGCAGCTCCGACATCACCGTGTCTAATATTTTTTGTGGACCCGGACATGGAATCAGTGTTGGTAGCCTCAGCAAATACCCCAACGAAGAAGATGTAGTCGGATTGACTGTGCAGAATTGCACCCTCACTGGCACCACTAATGGCTTGAGGGTTAAATCCTTTGCAGCCTCTCCACCAAGCTCTGCCTCCAACTTCACTTTCAAAGATATAATCATGAATAAAGTTTACAATCCAATCATCATAGATCAAGAGTACTGCCCATATGCTTCTTGCAATAAAGAGGTACATCCACTGAGCTCCTAAAAGTTGTTTATTAGCAGCAAAACTCTCTCTCTCTCTCTCTCTCTCTCTCTCTCTCTCTCTCTCTCTCTCTCTCTCTCTCTCTCTAAGTCACACACAAATATGTATATGCATACCATTTATTTATGTGGAAATATTGTACTAAGGGTCCCTTCTGAACCTGCTCCTAGAATCCATCACAAGTCAAGCTCAACGATATCACATTTTAAAACATTAAGGGTAGCTCAGCATCCCAGGTTGCAGTCAATATATTATGCAGCAAAACTGTGCCATGTCAAGGCGTGGAGCTGCATGATATCGGATTGGAGTACAATAGAGAAGGAGTTTCAACATCATCGTGTTTAAATGTCAATGGTCTTTCTTCTGGTCAACAGAATCCACCCTCTGGCTTGTAATTTAGTTATATAATTGATTGTGTTAGTGTAAACGAGGCTCCTTCACTTTGAGCAACGAGCCTGTCATTGTAACATATTCTACCTCCATGAACATCTTTTTGCATAGGTGTGCATAGTTGCGTTTGGTAAGGATATGTGTATCAGACTCACTGACCCCCCGAAAGAAAAAATTAAGAAGTAAACGACTTAATGTCATACTTTGCATTTGTAATATTGTAATACACGTCGGCTGTTTCTTCTCAATGTATGCTTGTGCCTGGCTTGAGTTTTTATTGCAACTACTAGGTTGACCAGATTTTCCATCATCAGGCTAGATCATTATTATTCACATGTAAGCTAGGCTAAGCTAGACCAATTATCAACCTAGCAGTTGCAAAATCATTGTTAGTCATACTTGTGCTATCAAGAGTTTCATGAAACTTAACCTAGCTCAATGTTAGTGAATTCCATCTCGAGCTAGGCTAATTCTCTATTTTTAGTCTACCGCTAATATAAAATGAAGGTTATCTTTAGCTTGAAGAAAAAATAAGGGGAAATAGTTTTCCAACTGAGATTGTGATAGTTTGAGAAATTGGGGATTGGGCTTTCAAAATTGATATCTGCATCCATTTTAAAACATATAAAAGTTTATATGCATACTCATTTTTAAGGGAAAATTTATTTACATGGTTGGCCCTAGAGACTATCACTCTCATTATTAAATAAGAAGATATTTAGGTAGTAGATCTTAAAAGCTATTATCACCTATTCCAAATAAGAAGATATTTACATGGTGGGTCCCAAAAGCAATATATTTTCATGCACATTTTTAAATGAAAAGCTATTTATATAGTGGGCTTTAGATACTATCTATTTTAATATTTTCAAATAAGAAACTATTTACATTTTTAACCCTAAAAGCTATCAATCTGCACCCATTTTCAAATAAGAAGCTACTTTACATGGTGGGCCTTATAAGGAATTCCCACTATTTCAAATAGTAAGTTATTTTCAAAGTAGGCCCTAGAAGCTATCTACTATGGCAAATATTTTTCAAATAAGAAGCTTTTTAGATGATGGGCCTTAAAAGTTTTGCAAAGTCTCATATTCATTTCAAATAAGAAGTCATTTACATAGTGAGCCCGAAAAGCTAACTACACCAATTTTCAAATAAAAGTTATTTACATTGTGGACTTAAGAAGCTTCTACACTCACTTTCAAATTAAAATTATAGAAGGCTCACAAAAAGGCTCCATAATTTGCATAGCGAGCCTGCAAATAAGTTTTATTACGAGTAACAAAGATCAACAAATAGACTTCATAGTATGCAAAGAGGTCTCACTACCATTGCTTTACAGTGAGCATGGAGGACCTATACAAACATGTTTTATGACATAAAATAGGGGCCATCAACATGTTCTTATTGAAAACTATTACTTTAGGCCCACATAAATTTTACAAGAATTGGACATAAAAGTAAATTATTTATATATTTAAGTATTCATATAAAATTCAGTCAAACGCGTTTAAACTCTCCCTAACTCATACTAACATCTTACAAAATCTTGCTTCTATTACAAATGACTCATCTTTCTATTCTAGCATAAAGTAATAAAAGGGCAAGAATAAATCACACAATTAATGTTCCTAGATCTTTGACTTAAAGAGCAGCCCCAGTGCACGAATCTCCCGCCTATGTGGGGTTCGGGGAAGGGCCGGACCACAAGGGCCTATAGTAGGAAGCCTTATCTTGCATTTTGCTAGAGTCTAATTCCACGTCTTGAACCCATGACCTCAAAGTCACATGACAAGAACTTTTACTATTGTGCCAAGGCTCCTCCAGATCTTTGACTTAGAAAGCAAAAAATATTATCACAGAGAAGTAAAATTCTTATACAATGGCTGCACATATTGACGTGTGAAGCAAACATGGGAGTTCTCCTCCACAAGCCCACAGTCTGTGTGGAATCATTCCGAAGGAATCCGACCATTTGTTTAAAGCTCAATATTGAAGCCTGATGATCGTCAAAGGAGCCCAAGTTTTGGTGCATCTCTCTCTATAACATAGCTTAGGCTATAAATAACTTGGATCATTGGAAAGCCCTGGGCTCACTTGATCGTGACGAAGATGATTGCATGGACCCTCTTAAAAATTAAAAGACGAGCCACAAGAGAGGTTATGATCATAAGATGTTTTGTTTACTGAAAATTGGCTTAGGTGCATGAATGACTGCGGTCGCCACAAAGCTATAATTGTTTAGCCCCTCGCGCCCCCGCCACCCACGCGCCCCGAAGATTCGTCTACTTGAATGGGACCACGGTGCGATGGCTGTCGACCAACTTCCATATAAAACGGCCACCACTCACTAAAAATCAACCTATGACTACATAGCAGAAGATTGCCGTGATTCAGCATGATAAGTTAAATCCTTGATGGAAAAATGATAACGGTAGCCCGTTGGGATTAGTGGCACGGTTAAACAAATCAGATCATCCAAAGGTAGGGCTAACTAGGTTGAGTCTAGGAAATCTATTCTTAAAAAGTACTTTTAGAGTAAATTGAGCTGCATAGCTGGCTTTTCATTACTATAGCCAGACAGCCTAATGCACGAAGCTCTCACGTATATAAAGTGCAGGAAAAGAGTAAACCACAAGATCACACGATAACAACTCTACTGTTACTCTAGGACTCCTTGGCAACTACCGCTGTTTCATCAAAATTTTAATGGGGTGGCCACCAAAGGGAGTGTGTCAACCACATAGGCGAGGTGCCACGTACCGTCACTTGCAACCCCACTTGCAAATGCCTTACAACTTGTTGTTGTATTCTTTTTTAGGGCCCAGTAATCTAAATTTTGTATCTACATTTGAGAATTGCCATACGTGGGGAGAATCTTGTCGACTTGGATCAACCATCTAGAGCTCCAATTGTCCGTTTAGTTGAGCGTGTGATCCACAAGCATCCGCCATTGAAATTTTAAAAGAAAAGGACGTGATAGTGTTCCCGCTATAGGCTTAAAAAAAGAATAAAAGCTCCTTTCTACGGGGAGAGGAGTAGACTATAAAGGCTTATAGTATGTGGTCTTATTTTATATTTTTACAAGATGCTATTTTCACGCTTTGAATCCAAAACTGTAACTTCAAAGTCACACAATGACAACTCTTACCGCACCAAGGTTCCTTTACTAAAACAAAGAATCTTTCTAAAAACATAAGTCTATCTCAAATAGCCATCTAATTTGCTATATAGTTTGGGAGTAGCTTTTCTAGTTGACTTTTTACACACTGGCTGGGCCTTACCTTTAGATGATCTGATCCATTCATTTTGTTCAGATATTTTTTAATTAAATTAGTTAGACACAAAATTAATTAATTATTGGATGATTATAGTTATGCCGTATTTTTCATACTAAAATAGTGAGAATTTGATTTTCAGCCTAAATACAAAATCTGAGCAAGATGAATGGCTAAGATGATTCTAATATAACTCGGTATGGGTCCCGCATCTCTCTACTTATTTATTTGTAAATGTCTGGACCTTTCGAATAAAGAAAGAAGAAGGAAGTTGCCTTTCATATTAGGAAATGGGCTGCCGTTAGTGACCACGAGCCTTCTGCGTTTTGACAAGTGACGAATGCTCTCACGAAACGCCACGTCAGAAACAACGGTAGCCGGCTGCTGGACACCAAACGCGTCCAGGTTCAATGAACCTCAAGAGAGTCCTTGCTATTCCCCGTTTATTTATCTCCTTTCTTCCTTAACGAAGGGCGAAGCGGAGATTCGAAAACAAGGAAAAGCACAGAAAACAGAGAAAATCTAATGGCGTTAGCTTCGTCTTCCTCAGCTGCTGCTGCTGCTGCAATTTCTTCACATTCCCTTGCTTGCCAGGAATTTAAAGGTGATTTTCTGATTTGGGTTTTCCCTTTCTTAGGATTTTGACTAACGTTTGCGAAAATTTTGCTTATTCTAGTTTCTAATTTCGTCTGGTTCTTTGCATACATTTGCAGGGCCTCAGATCGGGTCTTTCCGACAGTTCAATCGATTTTACATTCCATCAGCGGCGGGAAATTCTACCCGGAGAAGGACTTTGTCAAAGCCGATTTCTGTGAGGCAGAAACGAAGCGAGTCTATCGTCCCTCTTGCAGCGACAGTTACTGCGCCTGGTAATTAAATATTGGGTTTTTTTTTCCATCTCTTGTCTAGAGTTCTTTGAGGGATTGGGGTGTTGACGGATTTGGGTGGGCTTCTTGCAGTGATTGTAGAGAAGGTAGAGAAAGAGGATTACGAGAAATTGGCGGAAGAACTTGAGAACGCTTCTCCTCTTGAAATCATTGATAAAGCCCTCGAGCAATTCGGCAACGACATCGCCATTGCTTTCAGGTAAAAAAAAAAAAAAAGCAAAAAGATTTTCTTTCTTCTTCTTCTTCTTCTTTTTTTCAGATTTCATATTTCGCCATTTTTCTGTTATTCAAAGGAGTGGTGTGTAACGAAAGAGGGAAGAACGGTTTCTTCTACCTGTAGGTTTCGTAATTGGGGTCGATTTAGCGTGTAATTACTAAGATACCACTTCTTATCGAATATCCGTATACTTCCAAGGATCTTGTGGAGAACCCTTGTTTGGCTCTAGATGCATTTTTGGTAAGGAAAATATTATTCTACAAGAGAATCAAACTTAATTTGGTTCTGTTGAGGCGTAACATCAACTTTAAACCAGCTGATTAGCCAGTGGTGGGTCTCGCTCTAAGCTTGGTTTTTGGTTCATCTAGTGATTCCATTTGGCTGCTTGACTTCTTCCATTCACGTATAATGGATTATTAGATACTAAGCTCTCTTCAATATAAGTAAATTCTCAATCTAGATCCACTTCTGAATGGTCCCACAAAATGGTTTCTTGCTTCATATTGAGGTGAATGTTTGGATTCATGATCAAATCCCTTCAATGCTCACAAACTTCTTCATGTGAAAATCCATGAGGATCCTGATCTTTAGTTTAGTTGCCTTCAGTAAAAGGGAAAGTATGGTGAGGCAGAAGTCTTGACAGCTATAGGGCCCATGTTATTGGCGGTCCTGACCAGTATAAGCTGGGCCTTCATGGGGGCATAGTCGCCTTGGATATTCAGTTCCTCGCACTCTTTTCAGTAGAGGGATTCAAGTTTGCTGTAGCTTATTCTAGCTTATTCTTTGTTGAATAGAAAGATGAACTGATTAGTTTATCTGATGATCTTCCAGTGGAGCTGAAGACGTTGCATTGATCGAGTACGCTCGGCTAACTGGGCGACCCTTCAGGGTGTTCAGCCTGGATACTGGAAGGTTGAACTCCGAAACGTACCGATACTTTGATGAA
Organism: Warburgia ugandensis; assembly: GCA_035236585.1. NCBI lineage: Eukaryota > Viridiplantae > Streptophyta > Magnoliopsida > Canellales > Canellaceae > Warburgia > Warburgia ugandensis. The sequence continues at coordinate 57,340,575 of CP141137.1, read as the reverse complement.
GTCGAGAAGCACTATGACATCCGGATTGAGTACATGTTCCCAGATGCTGTGGAAGTTCAAGGCCTTGTCAGAAACAAGGGGCTGTTTTCATTCTATGAAGATGGGCACCAAGAATGCTGCAGAGTGAGGAAGGTGAGGCCCTTGAGGAGGGCTCTCAAAGGCCTCAGGGCTTGGATCACAGGACAGAGGAAGGATCAGTCCCCAGGCACTCGCGCCCGCATCCCTGTTGTTCAGGTAAACAATCTTGAACTTAGCACTGATTCATTCATATATGAGTTGCTCTTAAATTTAGTATTAGACGACATTTATGTTTGAATTATGTGCTCAATTAAATTTGTTCTGCAATGCAGGTAGATCCTTCATTTGAAGGACTGGAAGGAGGAACTGGAAGCCTCGTTAAATGGAATCCAGTTGCGAATGTTGAAGGCCGGGATATCTGGAATTTCCTCAGGACCATGAATGTCCCCGTAAACTCCTTGCATTCACAGGTAAAGATGCAAAGTCATCGCATTCTGATGCCCCTTGATATACACACTTATACATGTTCAGCAGTGATTAATTAGTGTTCTTGTATGGATGAGCAGGGATATGTTTCTATTGGATGTGAACCCTGCACTAGGCCGGTCTTGCCGGGCCAGCATGAGAGGGAAGGTAGATGGTGGTGGGAGGATGCCGCTGCCAAGGAATGTGGACTTCACAAGGGTAACATTCAGCAGGTGGCTGCGGAACCCAACGGCAATGGCGCAGCCACTGCTGTTTCTGAGGTCGCTGACATTATCAAAAGTGAAAACATAGTGACTCTTGGTAGGCCTGGGATTGAAAACTTGGTCCGGTTGGAGAACCGGAGAGAACCGTGGATTGTTGTTCTCTATGCTCCTTGGTGCCGATTTTGCCAGGTAAAGAAAATAAATTTAGCCCAATTTTTTCCTTTCTGAAACCATAAAAAACATGAAGACTTTGGCTTCTTTAACGAGTCAAAAAGTTTATAAACATAGCTGTTGAGAAGTCATTCAACATTGGTGACTTTGCACCAACATCTGATGTCTTCTGGTCCTATATTCTTCAGGCCATGGACGCTTCATTTGTGGAATTGGCTGATAAGCTTGCTGGGAGTGGCGTCAAAGTAGGAAAATTCCAAGCAGATGGAGAGCAGAAAGCATTTGCGGAGCAAGAACTACAGCTAGTCAGCTTCCCTACAATACTCTTCTTCCCCAAGCATTCTTCCAGACCCATCAAGTATCCCTCGGAGAAAAGGGATGTGGACTCATTGTTGGCCTTTGTGAAAGCCCTCCAATGAGATGAGAACAATGGGCAATCTTAATAGATGAGCCTATGCATACAATCTTGGTGACGGCATGGCATAGTCTTCTCAAGTAGCAGAAGGCCCAATGTCTTATTGGTATACTCTGGCAAGAGTTCCCTCGGACTTCACTTCGATCTCTGTATTATAGCCAATGGTTAATCGTAGGTACACATTTTGCGGATCCGGATGGATTGTTAATTTTGTGTGAGAGAGATGGTCCATTTTGTTAGACTCTCTCTCTCTCGGTTTTCTTTTGATAATTCTGGTGTTGTTGGATGCGAACGGGCGAGAGAATCCATGTAAGGAGGTTGATTTCAATAAGTTCTATTTATTCGTGGTCCAACGTTTTCGGCGTGCAAATGAAATGATGAAGATAGGTATTTCTTGGGTTTTAACCACTTGAAGCTGTTATCCTACAGATGCTTCTATGGAATTTTGTTGATTGCAACTGTTTGGTTGCATGTTTAAATGTGAACCTGGGAATGCTAGAAACTGTGAATCCTTGTCTTCCTAGTCACTTCTGAGAACAGGGAAATCACCCCCTTTGTCTTCGTTTGTTAGGATTCCACTTCAATGTTTTCATTTGATGCAATTTGGCACTCCCTCTTCTAACCCGTCTATCTGCAACTTTTGGGTGTGTTTTTTAGCTATGAATTGTCAGTGTTTAGACCATAACATTAGATTTTCAAGGGGGAAAACTAGGCTATAGAAGCCTAGAAGCATTCAATAGGCATGCTATTTTATCATGCAGACGGCCTAAATAGGAGAGGCTGACAAGATATTGGGTCAGATCATTCCAAGGTGGGGTTTAGCTAGGTGGTGATTCAGGTTAGTCCGGAAACTCAATCCTGAAAGTATTCCTCTTCTCTCTGTTTAGGGAGGTAGTAGACAACAGAATTTGGTTTGGATTTCTTCTTACCTGGTTCTCGGTAGTGTTCTTTTTCCTATGTAGAAGTAGAGAGTAAGAGATCACAAAGGGACTATTTAGGGCATTTATTGGACGTAAAGGATGCTGGTATATGAATTCCTGCGGAGTTTTGGAAGTAGGTATTGTTTGCTCGTTAACTTAGCTTGAATTTTCAAAGGCAGGATAAATTTTGTAGTATGGAATTTCACCCGAGATGCCAGCACATTGCATTGATTCGAGGAGGATCAATCATCCACATTGCATGACATTGCAGATACTTAGCAGTACATCACCAGCATACATGCATTGTGGCAGTCACAGACACGGATTAACTTATGGTAATCCACCGTTTACATCCGAATATAGTAGTGGTTGCAAGTTAAAAACTGTTAAAACTGTATACTGTCCTTTTGTACGTGTGTGGCATAAACTGCCATGGAAGTATTCTGTCGGTCGCAGTTTCACCTATGCTAAATTCGTGAGGCAGTTGTGCACAACTCTTTTTCAAAATACAAGTAAACTTTCCACTCTCACTTGCTAGGACTACACTCACTCACCCACTAAACCAATAAAAGGAATTCAAGAGAACTCAAAAAGGAGACCCTTCAATGTATTGACCTTTACTGAGCTGAGATAAGCTGATTACAAATGAAGAGCTAACCCCTATTTATACTTGCTCTCCTCCATCCACCTCCTCAATGGATGGTTAGGATTATTACATGTATTAACCATCTAATGATTAAGAATCATTCTAGAATTCTCTCTACAAGTTTCTACAAATATATTAATTTAGTTCTTTCGAAATATTTGCAATGACTCTTCCAGAAACTAGGCCTTCTAGAATCAAGCTTTGATTCATAAACCTTCAACAACAAGCCTAAGTCTACAAGCTACGCAGACCTCCCTTAGAGCCTGTGGGAACAATAATTGGAATGAACAAGCATATTCATTCAGATTAGTGCCCCTTAAATACTATCTTGGCTTGGCAATGCAAGTATTAACTGGTTCGTTTTTGGTGGATGGAAGTCACTGAAACTCCTTGAGCGGTTTTGATGTGTTTGAGCTAAAAGTACTTGCAGGGCTAAGACGGTTGATTGGCCCAATGATTCATCTACTGAGACATCGTGAACAAGTGATATGTTACTGGAACTCCAAGAGGTGTTACGTGGCACTTGTGCTAAGTGCACATGCGGGGCCAAGATGGTCGATGGCCTGGATGTTCATCTATGGGCAATGGGACCATTTCCAAGGGATGATGTTTAACCAAACCAACAGGCTAAGGCTTTTCTAGCTCTCTCTCTCTCTCTTTTGAACTTTCTGAGTCTTCCATTGTATGGTATAATATTTGTTATTTGAAGTCGCATGAAAATAGTCTTTTGTAAAATGCAAGATAAGACTGTTTACTATTGATCCTTGTGGTCCCACCCACCCTTTCCCAGACCCTGCATATACGGGACCTTTGTACACCGAGACTGCCCCCTTTATCTTATTATATCTAATAGGTGTCAAGATTTCTAGCTGGGTCCAAGGCTTTCTTCAATGTCTTTCTTGGCCTTCACCCTTAGCTTGGAGAGCTACTTCCTCCTCTCATTGCAACTTGAGCCCTCTGTTTCCTTTTTTCAATTTTATTTTTTGAGGGTCGGTTTAGATACGCAGTCACATATATAGACACACTCTTGAGCAGCCTCAAACTTGCGACCTTCACAAATTAAAACTCACTCTTCTGCCTTGTGTCGCACTCACACCAGCCCTCTGTTTCTTTACCCGGAAGAATTGAAGCGACTCACCTCCTGCAATCTAAAATAAGCATGCTCAGAATCTCTAACCTAAACATAACGCAGTAGTAGCTACTAGGTGTTGTTTTACAGAATAAAAATCAAAATCATGGAAGAAAGATATGTAAATAGAAAAGATGGACCTGGACTTATTTTTTGGAGTGGTCAATGAGAAAAGATGTTGATAAACCAAAGTGGTCACCAGCTCCTATCAAAAAAGGGCTGTCTTGGTGCAAGAAGCTCCCAGATATGCAAGGTCCGGGGAAGAGGCGGACCACAAGGGTCAATACTAGGCAGTTTTACTTTGCATTTTTCAAGAGGATGTTTCTACGCCTTGAGCCCGTGACGACATCCCCTCAGACAATTTTAATTCATTTCTGTTGCTTCGAGCATTGGTTATGTGAACCTTTCAGGGTGGAATTTTTAGAGATCACTTGGCAGTCTCACCAATGCTCAGGTCTTATTGAGGTGGCCGGCTCAAATGAAATATTCTTATTGTTTTTATTTGGAATGAAATATTCTTATTGTTTTTATTTGGAATGAAATATTGGAATTGGAATGGCTTTGATCGGATTGTGTTAAGGGAAGATTCGTCTAATGTGATTAGCTGGTTTACCACTTCTCATCAAGTTCCTTGGACTGAAACATGAAGCAAAGTCTCTCATGGCTAACCACTCGGTCACTTTCCAACATGTCAAGAGATCAGCTAATTTTTCCGCATATGAGCTTGCTAAGAGTGGAGTTTATTGAAATGATTTTGTTTCTGCTTTTTATTTTTGTGTCTATTATCTTATTTCTGTAATCGGACCTTCTCAGTCAATATATTCTTGTGGATAAAGTGTCGCCATTCAAAAAATAAGTAAATATGAAGTGATAAATTATGTATAGATATCAGATGACTTAAATTTGGCACGAGATGAAGTGAGGAGACTAAAAAGATGACTTGACCCGGGCTAAGATGAGTCGGAGGAGATGGTTTAGATGTGTTGAGATGAGTTGAAGGAGATCGATGACATTATAAGGCTCTCAAGCAAATATAGGAGCGGGGCTGGGTTTGGGATGAGAAGAAATGACTCTCTTTCACTGTAAGAATGAGATCAGATGGGTTGAGATGGAAGTGACGTGCAAATCATCAATAGCTATGAGATTGAGATTTCTCATCTCATCTCAAGCACCACCAACAATAAGTTGGGATCATATGGGTTTTCATCTCAAGCACCACTAACAGTAAGGAAATATTACTTCCTTTCATCTCTGCTCATTCGCCACTAACAATGATATGGCCCACATCTCATCTCTGCCCATTTACCCAAAAAGGGAGAAAAAAACATTCTTAAACATCCATTCATAGAACTCCTCCATCTAAACTTGCACATACATTTGGAAACCATTGGATGGTTCCTGGGCTCATCCAGTACGTGCATTCCATGATCGATAAGACCTCCAACAAAAGGTCCTAAATGATGCTATATTTCATGCTGGCTGGACACATTAGACTTCTTAAGCAGCTGAGACTCGTAAAATGACACTCCAATATATCCAGCTAAGGTCCAAAGGAATAAACAAGTATTTACTCTACCATCCGGTTAATTCTGTTCCGCTTAATCCCTCTTTCATGGCCACATCTTTTAGAAAACTTTGTTGTAAGCATTTTAAAATGGCGAATGGTGTGGGAATCAAACAACCCATCAGTCCATTACCGCTTCTTCTGCACTCAACTCATTTAGTTCATCTGCTAGACCAACCAGCTACCTACAAAGATCTCTACATACTGTTGGGCAATTGCAAGGAAACCAAAGGAACAAAGTTCATGCAAGCAAAAGGAGGAAAAGCTTTTCCACCATCCCCTCACAAAAATTAATAAATAACATAAAACAATTATGCAACGCCATATTATGTATAAAGCTCCCCACCGATTCATCTCCAAACGATGCATGTCGTGATATACATCGCCAAAATAATAAGAATTTGAGGAAATTTGTCTTCTGCATCCCACCATCTCAACCTTGATCTTGATTGTAATCTAAATCCAACAGCATTGCTGGTTTCCGTCGCATTGGTTGCTGGCACCGACGTGTTATTTAGGATCTTGCTGCACAAGTCAAGCACATATATAAATTTATTTTTTATTTTTTTAAACTCCTTTATGCTTTAAGAACATTGAGGAAAAGTCTATGAAGCCCAAGCCAAAAATATTTTTCTACAACAAATTCCAAGAGACGTCTAAAATCTCAGCTTTTTTTAACCTTTTTTGCTACTTTTTTTTAGGATCAACAAATGATTAAGGGAAATAAAGGAGAGATGGTGAAGGAAAGGAAATGGAAAGGCCAACATTTGCTATTTGTCTGATTCTATATGGGCCCATCTGGGTCCAGCCAACAAGAATCAAGATTCAATGGTGCCACACTGGTCGGTACACCAAAAAGCAAACCTTGTGGGAGGCTGGGTCCCTTGGACCCAATTAGGCGCCTTATGGTCCGATTCACGTGTCAATGTCCAACACTTGCAGTGATAGCTTCATCATCGTCGGGACAGATGCCAGAGGGAGCCCACGACATGAATCTGTACAGCTAAACATTTCTACCCTTGTTTGGGAAATGTATATTTTACGATCAAGTTGACAACTAGGTGAAAAAATTATTGCTCCCAATATGGGCTTTGCGGGTGTAGATCACTACAAGCACGTAGAGGAGATCAAACTGTTCATCTTCTTGGGTCCACCTTAGATTTGCCAACCACGAATAAAAAGGAATAAATCCAAGATCCAATTGTAGAAGACTTGTAGAGTCGCATATCTAAGTAGGGAAGGAGAGAAAATTGACGGCTTTGATTACCAACAATTTGGACCCTACATGAACCATGCATGGATGTAAATCATTACATCGTGTGAGAACTATATTTGGGCCATTTTAGATGATAATCGACAACCAAATTGGCCCAATTGTACACATCCAAAGGCCAGTTTCTACCTCCTGCATGGTGTCTACGTCTAAATCAGAGAGCTGCTAAAGCACATCTACGGCCAAGAGTTTCATAATTTAAACAGCCCTCAAATTCCATCTTAAATAGACAGCCTAAAAATTTTATAGAGTTCAGGTTCAGGGTTAGGGTAGGAGGGTAGGATTAGATGATTTGGCCACGTCCAAAGGAGATTGAGTTGATGCTCTAGAAGGGCAAGGAAATGGCCCAAAAGAACATGAAGAGATTAACAGAGAGGAAAGAAGGAACGAGATTTGTGTGGCCTAACCCTAATCGGAATAAGGCCATCAAACGATCCAAACCACTGCAGTCAAGAGTATGTGGAGATGTGGCACAGAAGACGACAGCATTCTAAAAGCTTGTACTGTGGAAGCAGAAAAGGTGAAGGGGAGCAAGCAGTGACTTCTTCCGTGCTTCCCCCAATAAGACATAAAAATAAGTGGAGAAGAATTCACGAGCACCAAATGGTTGGCTAAGGAAGAAGGCAGGCCATGGCCGCACCTTCAGGTATTTGTACGGCTTGGGACTGAAGCCAGAAAATTCAATCAACATGGACATACTACAATCAGCACCAAGTTTCTTACCTCCCAGGGAAAACGCAGCCTCCGTGACCTGTAAACATAAATCCAATACACAAAATCAATCTCCCGGTATAGCAAATGAAGAATCTACCAAAAGCTGCAAAACCGCGTCAATCCACCTTTTACTCTCACCAAGTCAATTTCCTACACACCAGACTCAAGCGAAATCCAGGCGTTTATCTAGCACTATTCATTCTTTGCAACCCACAGTTACTACAGATGGTGACCGACAACCAGGCCCCAAGTAGCTGCAGCTGCAGGATTCGGCATTACACGCGCAGGCATAAAGTAATTTTCCTGACTCTCTCAGTTGAGACAGTGCCATCATGACTTGACCAGTAAAATGATAGCCCACCAGAGAAGGAACGGGGGCAAATACTAATGAAGCAGTGCTTACCAAAAAAGGGGTGTCGCTATCAAAATTGACGCTGCGAAAACAGCTCCGGCAAGAAAATGACCAAAATTCCGGCAATACTTACTGGGATCGGTTGTAGTTATCGCAGCAACGCCCTTGAAATCACACGAACCAGTCGCCTTCCTTTCCTTCTGATAATAACTATCAAACGCATAAGAAGCATGATTCTTCACCGTATTCGGCTCATAACAGCTCTCCCCGGGCTGAACGTCCGAACAATTCGCCCTCCCCGGCCCACAAGCCCAATCCAAAGCCGTTTGCAGACTCTTCATATCAGCACCGTCCATCGCCACACAGAACGTCTTATTTGTTGTATCGTTCGCCAGAAATTGCCCACCTCCAGTAACGTGAAGCAGATAAACCGGCGTTGTGTTCCCGTAAAAAAGCCCCCAATTCGCTTCTGAAATTGGCCCCGGTCTCAAATCTTCATTAAACAGCTCGTAGATGTACACGTTTGAAGTAATCTCAGGATGTAATGGAGTCCCACTACGTGAGAAAACATGATCGATGAGATTGGAGTTGTAAGTGTCGGCGTTTTGGAGCGTCGCATATGGTTCCTTCGAATCTCCTTTTGATGGCCAACCTGTTTCTGTCACTAGAAGTTCTATGTCTGTAAAGTTGAGATTTTTCATGGAGAAATAAGCCGCATCGATCATTGCATCTAGGACATTCGTGTAATGGAGAAGTGTGTTCGGATCTACTTCTTCTTTTGCAGGGGTTAATGGTTTGAAGAGAGCGTTGTCGAGAGGAACGACGCCTTTATTTTGCATAAAAACGTAATATGGGTACAAATTCATCATAAGGGGTGAACCAGTTTTTGACAAAAACTGGAGCAAATCTGTTATAACGGGGTTGAATGATTGGTTGAAGAAGGCTTGAGATGGGGGAAATGGGTCTATAACAATTGAAGCAGAATGAGGGGTCGAGATTTTGATCTGATTATGAAGATTTGATGCGACCAAAGCAGAATAAAGGAATTCCAGTGCTGGAACAAGAACGGAAGCCGAAGAGGGGATCGTTGTAAGAACTTCATCTCCAACGGCTATATGGGAAATCAGGGTTTCTGGATAAAATGCAGCCACATTTCTAGATACCCATTTCGCAGCAGTTGTATTGGAAGAGCCCAGAGCGAGAATTTGATTGTTGGGTACTCCCACAATGACGCAGATTTTGGTGCCAGAGAGAGCTTTGAGGAGGGTTTGATCGGCATCGTAGAGACGGACGTGTGTGATCTTCTGGAATTGGAGGTGGGCGACGAGATCGGACGTTGAGAGAAGGTTGGAGACGTCGGTACCGATGTTTACTCCGACGTACGGCTCATCGGTTTTCTTGAGGTGGGACCATATCTTTGTAGTAGATTCTGCTGAGACAGCTGCAACTTGAGATAAAGAGAAGGGATGAGTAGGGAGAAAAGGGGGTGCTTTAAGTAAATATGAGGGGTGGGATTTTGAGGGCTTTACCTGTAAATAGAAGTTGGATGAGGAAGAACAAGTTGAATAGCTTGATTTGGGAAGGCTTAAATCCTTCCATGGAGCAGAAATTGCTGCAATTTGGTGGTTCCTCCTCCTTTCTGAGCTACAAAACCTGGCATTATCTTTTCCTCTGTTTTGCCCTGCTTCTGTTGTTCTAGTTTTGTGAAGTTGGGAAGAGAGAACAGAGATGGAGGTTAGTGAAATTGAATAATGGAGAAAGTCGGATCTGGATGGAGCTACTACTGTCAGAGAATTATTTCGTAATTACCGAAGTGCCCTTTTTGGTGTTTGGCGTGACGACTAAGGTGCCCTCATCCATCTACCAAACTCGGAATTGTGGAATAGGGGAAGTTGGGATTTTGGGGAATTTCGACAGATGGGTAGGAGGGGTATTTTGGTAGTAAAATGTCTGAATGAGGGGTATTTTCGTCGAGTTACCGGGTGGAGGATTCTTTGTAGCTGGCCGAGGTGACGAGGCGTTGAAAGAGTACACGGGAATTCCTTTGTTTTGGTTTATAATTTAAAATGACAAAGTTACCCCTGAGAATGGAATATGGGCAAACAGTCAGGAAGGGCCAATTTTGTGTTACTTGAGGGCCGTTTTGAGAATGATGTATGATGGAAAGGACTTAAATGGGCCATGGCTCCAAGATAATACCGTTTTTACGTGGCAATGCACGGGAACACGTAATTCAAGGTACATGCAAACTCTGTGTGCATCGCAAGTGCACGGTCTATTCTAAGAAAGTCTTTTGTATTATACTTTGTACAAATACTTATCGATCTAACTTAAATGATAAGTTTAAATAAATTTTAATTAATAAAATAATTAATTAATTAATTATAAACTTAAAATTGTAAGTTATTAATTTAATAAAGAATAAAAAAATTTTGATTTAAAAAGATAAAGAATTAAACTTTTCTAATTTGATCATAGCAAATTTTTTAATTCTAATTACATCAAGGTTGGTATTTTTTGGATTTTATTGGAGAATAAAATAAAGTTGGATAAGATAAAATAAAAAAATAAAGATAAAGACAAAATAGGAATACGACAAAAAGAATGTATAAAGAATTAAAGAATTTATGATAAGTGCCTAATTAAAAATGTTAACAAAAATCTCTCTTCCTCCTCAATTTGTAGGGGTGGTATTCGCAAGTCGTGTTTGTGTTATATCAAAACTGACCCATTAGAGTCTATGGTCGACACGATTACGACCCGATTAATAATTGTGTTAAAAACATATGACTTGAACACGATCTGATTATTAAATAAATTGACAAGACACGACTCGTATAACACAATTAGAAGAATGTACAATAACTAATATAAGACGGTTTTTTAAAAATAATCCTATATTAATGGTTTTTCAAAAATTATAATAATATATAATAATTTTTTTAAAACTGTCATATATTCCTAAAAGAATTGTCTTATATTGTTATAACAATATAAGATGAGTTTTTATTATTATAATAATATAAGATGGTTTATAAAATATCGTCAATTTTCAACACAATGGTTAACAGATTCCGAGTCGAACGGGTTAATATGTTGTGAGTCAAATGGGTCAACACGACGGGTCAGTATTAATTGACCTAAAAATAACACCATTTTTTGCATTGTTAACCTGAAAATGACATGAATACGATAAAACTCGATCGTAACTCGCTAAATCTGTGTCGAGTTTAAGTCATGTTATCATGTCGTGTCATATTTTGCCTCTCCTGTCAACCCATAGTAGAAGAAAAAGGTGGTAACGCAGGGAGTTACTATGTGTGTTATTTGAAACATGAAAATGATGGGGGACGTAGGGTTGAATCAGACCAGGAAACAGAAGGAAACAAAGCCCAAGAAGGAAATGACTAGGAAGATGGATGAAACAAGGGCGAGAAGTGAAGGGAGGATGGAAGACAAGGAGTTAAGCAGAGGAGAAAATGACACTGCAAGGAACAGGGGAAACGTCAGTGAAATTGAATGGGAAGACCGTGACTGATGAACACAGGAAACCCGTTCGTGAGAAGGAGATGACAGAAACAGAGAACTCGATGATGATGACTGGTTTATAGTGATGAACAGAGAGTGGAAAAATGGAGGACAGAGCGTGGAAGAAGGTTGGGTCAGGGAGTAACTAGAGCAGGGTGATGTCTGGGAGAAAGGAGATGGCTTAAGGAGAGGAGAATGGAATAGTGAAGATCGAAAATAGCCCAAAGGAGGAAAAGAAGAGATCAAATGGGTGAAGGCGAGATGGAAATATCGGTTATTGAAAATGAAACAAATGACAAAAACTGACTGGAAGAAAACTGGGACTGTAATGGCTGAGAAACTAGATAAAAAGGTAGTGATAGTAGGAAAAGAATGATGGTGAACAGAGGGACGGTGAAGGTGACTGAAGAAGGAAGATGGTTAGAAGGTAAAGATAGGGAGAGAACAATGGATGCTCGGTTCAATGACCAAAACAGAGGAATGGTGAGCAAAAAATGGTGGAGAACGATGATCAGATCATGAGAGGATCTTCTATGGTGCAGCTCCTTCTACTTCTCTCAATTGTGCAGCCCCTTGTCTTTATATAGATTTTTCTTTAAATTTTGATTTCAAATCAACTTCTCTTCTTCAGAGATGGTTCCTTATCCAAATTTGATGATTTCTTATCCACTAATCTTCTTTTTCTGGGTAATTACATCTTTCTTGATTTAGTCTATTTAATTTGATCTGGATCGTCCATTTTTAATTTGATTGATCTACAACATATAAAACTAAATTAGAATTATATGAACCGTGCTTTATACGTCTAATAGGCTCCATGATCATCTAACCATTAAATTTTATAAGTCAAGGGTTGGATGGTCAATTGGAGTTAAAATATATATTTTATCTAAAAATTACAAAATTAATCGGTTAAACGATCTATCCAGATACTAAATTAAAGGTATTTTAGCCAAATTTTAACACTTAGCACAAACCTGATTTGGGGATCAGATCCAAGTTATGGGATGAATTGGGCCATGAATCAAAAATCCTCTCCTTTTGATGAAATCTTTAACAAGTGAAAGGATCAAGATATCATATAGAAAAGTTTTGGTCTATCACACCATCTAGGGTGTAGCTAACTTGAAGATACTGCAGTATGAGTCACCAAACCATTTGAGTCTTAACAAGATGTTACAAGATGCCACTTATCACGAACGGTGTATCATTTGACAAGGTTATTTGAGAAGCTAATCTTTTAATTACTAGAAGAAGTCCAGCTACTAAGAAAGGCACTTTCCTGATCAAGGAAAAAGTATACTTCCTAGGCTAATATGAAATTTTTTTGTGTAGATCTATACCATCAAAGTTGTACATCATCAGCAACTCAAGCATTTTACTTTGGTCCATGTCAAATGAATATTTCATCGGCATGCTATAATTCACCAAAAATTAATAGTTTACATTTTTACTTGAAAACTCTAAAAAAGACTTATTGGAGGAGAGTTCAGATATTTAAAAACATATTAACCGTGTATTATAGGAAAGGCTTTGATATGGTAACACGTGGCAGGCAGGTTAACCCATGTTTAGTTAAGAAAAATAAACCTGGGTTTATCTGCCCGGTGTTCTTTTCAGTAGAAGTTTCCTAGAAGGCACTGTTAAAGCACCTATAAAATCGGACTTATTGGATGAAGACCTTGTGAATATCCAATCAAGATAAAGTTAGTGTATATAGGCTGGGCTCATTATTATCTGCCAGATTAATAGAGATTAACGGATTGGATCATATATTTACTTGGCACATGTCAGTTTCAAAAATTGTAATGCTTCCTATTTTAAGAAAGTGCCTTTCTCTAAAGCATTTTTCTATTAGAAATTAAGTTTTATGTTCTAGTAAAGGCATGAAAAAGTTAAATTGATGGGGACTACATCAATCATATGCCCCTTTATCCGATATATTTGATGATGCTTGTTGTCCCTCAAAAGACCATAAGTCCTTATGGTTATCAGGTGTAAAGTCGGTGCCTCAGTAAAGTTAGGAAGCTTGACCAAAGCCTTCTTAGGTAATGGCACAAGGAAGGACTCTCATCCCTGGGTTGGAGTTTGTGCGTAGGTTGTGCCTGCATTGCTTTAGAAACAACAAAAAATGCAGAAGGTTGGAAAGCAATAGGATAAAAAGATCCCAATTCTATGCTAGTTCTTTTAGTTTTTGTCTGGCTGATATAAAATATTCTTTTGTTAATAATACATATTATTATTATTATTATTATTATTACGCACACCCTATAAGTCTTTATACACCTTTTTAAAAAGGATCTTCTGGACATACCTCAACGTGTAAATACTCTTTCCTACATCTCCTAACGGATGTGTTGCACTGCATTGAACATGTGACCTACTTGCAGGAGAGGTATCTTAGCCTAAGCACCGGATTATATATGCTTATGTGCACATTATACCATTCAACAAAGAAGCCCCGTATGGTTGTGTTCTTATGCCACCCTGGTGCCAAGTATCCCGGTGTCACTCCAACGCAATTGAACGTTCTTGTTTGATTTGGCATCAACAGCTTTGCCAGACCGAAATCCGAAATCTTGGCCGTCCAAAAATCATCCATAAGAATGTTTAGAGGCTTGATGTCACAACGGATGCTGCTGGGCTCACATTCTTCGGGTAGATAGAGTATCCCTCTTCCTACCTACAGCGCAGTTCTCACTCTTTCATCCCAATCCAGCCGTTGTTTTGCCTTGAATAAAAGTTTTGAGAGTGATCCATTGCTCATGTATTCGTAAACATCAAGTCTATTTGATCCTTCGTCACAAAAGTCTATTGGATGATGGGTACTTCCAATTGTTCTCATCTCTTCTCGGAACTCTCTCTCCTTCCGTCACTTTTTCCAGTCTCTTCCCCTCAACAACTCTGCCACTCGACAAGGACCCTTTATAAACTGTTTCAAAAGAGCCACGTCCCAACTCTTCCTTGAATCCATCTGTTGCTTTCAGTGGCTCATTATGCGAGAAAGATCGCAATGCAATCTCATCAGTCAAACTAAAATTCCTCCCAGGGATCATCTTTTCATACTTTTGAAGACGGTATGTGTAAAAAAGTAAGCAGAGATTAGAAAGCCAATTTGATGCTTTTCCCATATGCTAACGGAAGTCAGAAATTCTTGCATTCCTTGCCATCAAAAGTTGCGGCCTCTCGTTCGCAGTCTCTGAGACAGCTACCGTTGCAATCTTCTTTACTGTAGGAAGAATTCTTGTAGGATGAAGTTTCCTTGCAGGCAATATTTTCCATAGATGAAATGGAGTAATTGATATTGTTGTCCGTCTTTCTTATAGACTCTTCTGCTCTTAATATCCTCGCGCAGCCCCCAAAACTTGGCATGGGGTGACCGAAATTGAAACCAGGCAAGCAAATGCAATCAGGTTCACTATCCATATAAGTGCAGTAGCTGTTAAATCCGCAGTAGCCCTTGACCGAACATCGATCATCGACGGCCGACCATCTGACTGACATTTCTGAGCTACCATTCTTATAAGAATTGTGAGTTAAATCAGCAAAATCCCAAATGGCTCCAACTTGGCACGGTACACAATGGCCGTCTCGCTGGTAGAATTGCTGCCTCCCATCACACTGTACGCAGTTGTCCCCGTACCATCAACCAAGGACCAGCCCATAAAAGGCCCGGCATCTTGAGTTCCACTAGCCGAATAAGCAAACCGAGAATAAGTTAGGTGTTGGGTAAAACACAACATATCCGTCTGTTTGCATACTAAGTTGAGATTGCCCTGTAATATGATTGGTGCCTGTAGAGTAGGCTCTTATTGTTGGGATGTACTCGCATGTGGTTCAGACTCACGTGAGTAAAAATCTTGTGTGTGTGTGTGTGCTTGTAATGTAGGGTTTGTGAGTAAGTGAGATTTTGTACGTAGATAAATAGAAGAGGGTTGGAAGAGGCTCCACCTCCTCTTTCATTGTATTTGACCAGATAGTGAAACTTCTTCTCCTGTGAACATAGGCCGAGTTTAGTTAAACTACGTAAATCTCCTTATCTTCTATTATGTGTGACTGAAAATAGGAAAGAATGACCAAACAGACGGTCTTGAAAGAAATCAAATGTCTCGAAGGAAGGAAAACTGATGAATCCATAAATTCTCAGAGATCAATCCATCACCAGTGATAATTTTTGGCAATGGAGATCAAATGCAAGGCTTTCCAGGTTAATGATCCTTAATCAGTCTGACTCTCTCACCATTAACTATCTGACAGCATGAACATTATATATTAATGAAGGCACATCACATGCACCGTTTCTTTAGTACGCTGCCAATCAACTTGTTCACAGATCAGAGACGTCATTTTGCACAAAAATTGCAGAGGCCGTCAATGAGAGGGCCAGTCATGACTAAGAAATAGAAAAGAATTTGTCACACCTTCCCGTCCTGAACCAATTCTTTAACTCGTACAAAATCTGTAAAGGGCAGTTCCAGTGCACGAAGTTTTCGCCTATGCGGGGTTCGGGGAAGGGGTGGGCCACAAAGGCCTAAAGAATGCAGCCTTACCTTGCATTTTTTAAGAGGCTGATTCCATGCCTTGAACCCATGACCTCAAGGTCACATGACAACAACTTTTACCATTGCGCAAAGACTCACCTTCAACTCATACAAAATCTGTAAGTGTACCACATTTACTCCTATGTTATTTCAGTTTTCAGCATTCACTACATCATCACGAGTGTATTAGTGTATTTTCTATTTTCTAGACACTCGCAAAAGATTTACAAAAGATTAGCCTATTTTCTTATACCAATTGAATGAAAGATATATCGAAGTGAATTAGAGTTTACACAAGCATTCTCAGATTAGCCTTAATTTCTGAATTAGCCAGTGAAAATCCACATAATTCATAAAGAGTATTGAAGAGTAAGAGATCATTCATAGGTATAATTCAAAAGGCATTTCCAGTAAAATGAACATTTTGTCACCGGTCCATGACCAAGAAATAGAGAAAAATTGTTGCTTCTTTACCATGCCAAACCAGTTCCAAAATTATAAAAAATTAAAAAACTATATGTAGCAGTAAGTCGTTAGTTGCATTTGCTCCACCATCATTAATGCAATTCCAATTTCTGATAAAACTACAGAAATTTTCTATTTTACAAACTCGTCAACATAGATGCAACTTGAAATCCACACGATCTGATTCTAACATAAGATTGAAAAGATGTTGAATTATTCACTCTTTTCAAAATAAATATATTTCTGCACATCAGATGTGAATTTGGAGTTCTAAGGAGCTTGCATAGATATGGATGATCAAATGAGTCTGAATTTCTGTAACTTTCACGAAAACCTGTGCAATTTTGAGAAAGATAGCAACGCAGGGCGGCAGATCATCGCTAGGTATAACATAAATGTCTCGCGAGGAAGAAGAGGATGGAGGTGTATGATTTCCGATACTTGAAAACGAAGAATCAATAAATGCGTTAAATCTCGACGGAATACCTCGGAATCGAAAGAATAAGAAAAAGAAGTTAGACATCAGGAATTCACCTGCTATTCCACCTCCTCTTCGCCGACTCTCTCCATTTTCCGGTTGCTGCTGAGAGAAAGAAACAGAGAGGAGGGGTTGGCGGGAAAGTAACCAACTGGTTTTGTTGAGAGAAATCGGGCTTGGCTTATATACCAAGACAAGTTACACGGCGTCCACCCATGTCGGATGTTCTCAAAGCTCTGCAGATCACAAGGGTTAATAGTATGCAGGCTTATTTCATATTTAGCAAGAGGCTGCTTCCATGTCTTGAACTCGTGAGACCTCAAAGTTACGCGAGTACAACTCTATTATTGCGACAAGGCTCCCCTTTTGATATAATATTACGTTATGGGCCCCAATTTGTTAGTTATCCAAACCAGTTCGGGCAGGTCCACATCAGATGTGGCCGATACTTGATAATCTTATAATTCAACCAGGTTAAGAATTTACTGCAGCAAATGGGGGTTAGGATGATCTGATGGAGAAGAATTTAAGATGTGCCGCCTAGATCACGCTATGATGAGTCTCTCTAGCAGGTACTTTCGGTTAAGGCATCGGCAGACACGATGGTTAAAAGGTGCAACTGACTCCACACTTGGATATCAATTTTTAAGTGAATGTAAGTGCAGGCAGCAACTGGGATCTCAATCCAGAATTTCAGTTCCTTAACTTTTAGATTCTATGTGCACAAACCCCTTCTCACTGAACATCAATAAACATTTAGATCTTAGAGCAATAATATGCACTCCAACTGGGTCTATAATCTCTTCTAGAAAGTTTGTGAAGCTTTATTTTATAAATATAAGTTATTTATCATATTCAAAATGGCTTAGATAAGATAGAAATTTAGCTTTATTATCCAAAATCATGAATGGATGTATCTGTCTCATTATCCATAGTATTTGTTTCGTAAATAAAGGCATGAACTCGACTAGGTAAACGATCATTAAAATTTAGCTTTGTTATCCTAAATCATGAATGCATACAATAGGCCCTTTGTGGCCCACCCCTTCCCCAGACCCCCATAGGGGATCTCCCCCTCCAGCGGGATCAAGAAAGGTTTACTTAAAGTTTCACTTGTTCCCGTCCTTCGCCCTAGGGCCTCATCTGCATGTACCCCATAACGTACCCTTCCCAGGGTTGCCCTTTGATCCTAAATCACGAGTGCATGTTTCTATCTAGTTGTCCATAGTATTTATTTCATTAATAGGGGCATGAACTTACCTAGGTAAACGGGCATGAAAATAAAATGCAAGATCTTAGAAAGATTGACAAATGCAACAAATATAAGATTAGTTACAACTTCTAAGATGATCGCACTTTCCACAAAGAGAAAAAAAAAACCAAAAAAGGCATGCTCAAGATATCATCAAAGGAGAGTTAAGAGTAAAGATTTTAATCTTGTAACATACCGGTTATAAATTTCTCTTGCATGCTGTATACCATCTCTTAGAAGACCCCAATTCACTGTAGCAGAAGAAACAGCGAAGCTAGCTTCAGTCTGACCAGCTCTTTCCAATAACATTAGAAAGCTTTCCAACAGCTTGTCAAAATATTCCTTTTGATTTGACAAGAATTTGATAGCCTCCAATGCAAGAGAAAACCAGAAAATAAGAGAACCATTCTCAATTAGTTGCCAGAAACTGGCGTCACAAATAGTTTACCCATAGTACCAAACACTTCTATTTTTGGTAATTGTAAATGTAGATGTCCTCATAGTTCATTTCAGGTTGCTGCGCCATAAGAACACGTAGTGCACAGAAAATGGCAAGATGAAAGCTTTCATTGGGTAAGCTGCAATAACAAAAACAGTTTTAAGTAGCGTTACAGATTGTGAACTTCTGTAGCCTGGTAATTGATGGGTTGATTACTTTTTTGTACTGCTTAATGTTGCAATTTATGATGACTAGTTCTTCTTTCAGCTTTGAGTCAGTTCGGCTCGACTCTTAGATACTTTGTTTTGCTTTTCCGTCATTGAGAGCCTGTGGAAGCAGGAGCATCAGTCTGCAACAAGTAGAATAGATAACAGACTTAATCAAACAAGTCACTTAAGCACTGAACAATAATTTGTCCAAACAATCACATAGACACTGGGATTCTTACACTCATCCACCACAACCAGGACTTCTCAGATTTCCAATGCATTAGTGGCTAAATGGGGACTTCGATGAAATAACATGTTAGACTTCAGTGACAAGCAATTTAGCAAAACCCACGATTATGTAGATGCTATATAATTCAAAAAAGATAACTTTTACAAACAATTAAATGTTTCTAGGTTTTCTCTTGAATGTCAAAATTCATCTGTTGTTTGCAAACCCACACAAAAAATATATGCTTTCTGTGTAAGAAACAATACATGTTCTAACAAAAATGAGTGTGTTCCTTGGGACAACTTTAATTTATCAGCAACACATTCACAATTCAAATAGTTATCCTAATAAATTGAAATTATTGGATGTGAATGCCTGTAATTTCTGATCATTCAAAAGAAATTGTCCGTAGCTTCTAGTGAAGGCCAGCAGGAACATGGATAGACCAAGCTTTCATTCCAAGGAAGCAAGATAAGTTTGACCTGAGGAGCATGTAAAAAGGGCAGCCCCAGTGCACGAAGCTCCCACGTATGCAGGGTCCAGGGAAGGGGCAGACCACAAGGGTCTATAGTACGCAGCCACATCTGGCATTTTTGCAAGAGGCTATTTCCACGCCTTCAACCCATGACCTCAAGGTCACACGACGACAGCCTAAGGAGCATGTGTTGACAAAAGAGAAAAAGAAAAAAAAATCCACAGTTGAGGATGTGTGACTGTGAGTGGACAAGTACAATGGAACCAGAAGAAGTCTTCTCAGTAGGGACCAGATGCAATGGAGTGAACTTCTAAGGATTTTAAACTTGGTGGTGGTCGACCCTTACAAAAGGGATAAGATTTGACTTGCGAATCCAATGGTAAGTTCACTGTCAAATTGACCCCTGAATTTGACATGTGTCAAAATAAGCAAGAGTAGAGCATCTGACCCTTGAATTTTGGTATATGGTAAATTCTGATCTTTCATTCTTTGTTCAACACGTAGATGATGCAGCCTTAGAGTTTCTGGTGCTACTCATGTAGCTATTGTAAGAAAGAGAGCTGGAAAACGCAAGTTTCCTGCTGTTGTCCCCACCCATCCATGTCAGGATGCCACAGGCCCCTCCTAAGAGGTGACTCCTCTTCCGGGCAAACAATCATAAGGTGCTCTTCAGCAGCAGCATATTGGCCAGAGAACTGCTACAATGCATCATTACAACCATGTTCAGATAAATGGTAGACAGTTTCCACAGCAAACCCAAGTGGAGATACCCTTCCCTGTATGAATCATCTGAGTGGTTGTCACTGACTCAGCTAATTTTTCTTGACAGCACTCAGGAGTTCATGAACAAGTTCTTTGCCATTCGGCAAGTGTTAAGGCAAGCTCATCAGATAGTGAATAAGGTAATTAGCTAGCAATTATCTTTTGATTCTCAAGTGGTCATGTCCTTTTGTTTTTTTAATGGTAGTGTATTAAGAAAGAGAGAACTTACAAAAGAGTAATGTAAATATCAATCAAACCACAATCAATAATTCCAGTTTTCTCTTATTGGTGTAAAACCATATGATAGGTAGAAGATCTGTGAGCTCAGCACCTCATCTCAGCAAGCAAGATTGTTCTTAATTTACCGGATTTAGAACATTAAAAAGTGAAAGATCAGCATCCTCAAGCCTTCATCTGATGCAACTGATGCGAGTCATGAAGCTGAACAGCAAATTCAGGGTCAGGACTTTATATAGCTTCATAAGCAGAAGTATAAAACCAACTGAGAGGATGTTTCAAGGTGTTAACAGAACACATGGATTCAAGAGTTGAACCAAAGACATTATGGAAGCCCGGCTATGCGAGCTCAGTGCCATAGGAATCCCTGTCTTTCCAATGCACCAAAGAAGCCCAACTCCCCATTAATCAGTGTAAGATGATGCCTTGATCAGTAGTTCTGTGACCTCAGCATCTCAGATCAGCAGATTTAACAGGGAGAAGCAAAACAATTTGCTCCTTGGAGCACATTACTTTCAGAGCATGGACATAAAATCAACTAGAGACATTGTAAATATTGATTTCTCTATAAATTCTGACAATGTGATTTTTGACAGTCAAAACAATTCCCTTTTGCCGCACTAATCTACATTTTTCAGAGGATCCTCGCCATCCAGCAGAGATAATTTCCAAGGGGCAATCTGGACTTGTTGTCCAGCAAACAACTTCTGAAATGCAGACTTTTTCTTTTGTGAATGGTAATAAGGATTACTTTTTCTTTTGTCAATGGTAATAAGGATTCAATTTAAGCCAAATTGAGGTGATCAAAGGTTACAACCACTCAGATGATTCATACAATCTCAAAGAACCAAGGAATCCCCTGTTACACATGACAGGAAAACAGGAAAGGAGCAAAAACAACCAAAATAATTTCTCTCTTGGATCCTGCAGCTGAAAGCCTTCCCATCAAGAGAAACTGCCTCAGCATTTGCAGATATCTTTAAATTCTAAAAGTGACTATTCATATTCACCACAAGATCAAGAACATTATGCACCTCCTCTCAATACTTCCATGGAGGCTTCGTAGATTTGGAAAGCCATCAAATAATGTTATTTAAATCACCTTCAATGATGATGTTGAAGAATTCTTCAACAGAATATGGTTTGATTCCTTGAATCACAGCTCAAAGTTCAGCTCTATATGAGTTTTCCATCAGCGGAGGACCTGCACAATCATAGACACAGAGCCTCGTACTGTCTCTCATCCCCACACTCTTGAATCACCTGGATTTCCAAACGTTGCTCCATTAAAATTCAGCTTTAGAATCACAGGTGGAGGAGCAATCCATAGAAAAGTAATGATCACCTTAGAAATGGTAGATAATCTTATGAGTCCCAGCCAAATCAGATGTCCCGAGCCTTGTAGCTTGTAAATTCCTTTGTACACATAGCCCAGAGACAAGTAAGATTGATGACTCTACCAAAGATAGCACTGACTGGATTGCTTTTGCCCTTAAAAGCATTTCGAGATTCTTCTGATCCAAGTGCAACAGATTGCAGCCAAAGCACCATGTTTCTCCTAGTTGTTTTCTTCAGATTCCACTGAGACAACAACTGAAAAGGGGATTCAGTGGATGGTAAAGTTGGTGGCAAGTAACAATCCTCACTGATAACTACAGCGAGGATTGTACAGCTTACAACTTTTTTTCTCAGCAAGGGAAACCTCAAGTCCTTGTTACAGCTGTTTCTCCAAATGAAGAAAATACATCTCTACATGTTCAAACTTGGCCTTCTATTTATTTTGTGAAGAGCATGAAAGGCATGATCAAACCCTTACCATCATTATATAGGGAATCAACATTACAAGTACTAGATTTAGAAACCTAACATATCTTGGTTTGGAATATAAGACATGATAAGTAGTTGTGGCCACAATAAGTATTTTGACTGCAAAGCTATTGGTGTATTTTATCTCATTGCGCAAGATCATGCCAAAGATTACCTAACTTCTTCCTGAAGAGTGCATATTACCTTGTGAGTTCAGACTCCATACTCATATCCATATTGATTACAGGTCAAGAGACACCACTACTTATCATCATAAGACAATTCAAGTAGTGAACTTCCCTAACTTGAGGGTCAATCTGTTGCATGTGAGTCCTAGTATGGGGTTTTTCAGCAACCCTAATGCTTTATGGGTTACATATGTACATAGGTGCTAATGAGAGATGCAGAAAGAGCAGAAATTAGCATGGTTCAAAAGGCAACAATTAATGTGTTCTAGAAGGTATGTAACAAATGACAGAAAATTATGTGAATCGTCTACTACATTGATTCAAGATTATGGCAATCAAGGGCCGGCAACAGATACAAAGAAACATATAACAATACAAGTAACATACCATAAACCATAAGGACTTGCCTTCTGATATGGAAACTTTCTTCAATGCATATCTCACAAGTCATCATCATCAAGACCTTATCCCAATTAGGGGTCGGCTACATCAATCTTATTCCTCCATTCCACTCTATTAAATACCAAGGCTTCATTTAGTTCCAAAGTTTTTAAATCTTTCCTCACCACTTCTATCCACGTTCTTTTGGGCCTTCCCCTTGCCCTTTTAGAACCTTCTACTTGTATTACCTCACTCCTAACCGGTGCCGTTGTTGGTCTCTTTTGAACATGTCCAAACCATCTAAGTCTAATCTCCCTCATCTTGTTACCTATTGGTGCTACCCCTAAATTTCCTCTAATATTTTCATTTCTAATTCTATCCTTTCTTGTCTTACAAGTCTGAACACAAATTTTACATCATCCTTAGAAAGGGGAGTGGATTTGATAGTAACCCATTTCATGTCCATAGAAACCCTTAAGACCCATAACTTTGCCGCTCCAGAAAGCTTTCCATTACAAAACTTTTCAGCTAACTGTCTTGCGTCCTCTAATTTTCCTAGTCATAAGTGAAGTGAAATATATTGGTGTGCAAGATACTCAGTAATGCATCCTCTGGATTCTGCTTTTTCATATACTTCCAGTAGTTGTGGTATGAAATCTTCAGCAGATATATTGCAGAATGAGGAATTTTCTCTTCCAGGAACAATAATACCAAACCAAAACCTTGCATAAAGAGAAAACAGCCTGGCAGAAGGTACAGCAGTCAATGCTTCCTCATAAACCTATACATAAAAAACACACTTAACACTACTCTTCTGTCAAGTATCAAATCGCAGCGCTAGTTATTTCCTTTCGCGAAAGGAAGATTAGGCTGAAGGGAGAAAGGAGACAGAAGAAGAGATGTAATGAGTAAGTACAAGATTAAAATAGCATATGTCTGAAGGCACAGCATTCAACCTTTCTCATAAACCTACATATAAATGATACATTATATAAGTAGAAGATTTAAAATGACATATGGGTTTAGATTCTGAAAAACCAAATGCAATTATGTACACGGTAAAAAAATTCCTATGTAGAAAAAAAAATGGTCATCTTATATTGCTAGGATAAATTTACCAAGTGAAATACATAAGTGGTAAATTCTGTGATATCACTCATAAATTGTAACATTTACAATTTTAAAATTTTAGGAAAAATTAAATTGAGAAAAGATATGAGCTCGAAAAATGGAGTCCAACGCCACTAAAAACGCTAAAATCGGAGATCGGAGTAAAAATGCTGAATTATTTTAATTTTAGTATTTAAATAAAAATAAAAAGACAAATAAATAAAAGATAATAAGAAATACATGTAAGGGTAAGCAAGAGGGAGGGTGCCCAAAACGCACTCTCCTCCCCCTTCATTCTCTCTCTCTCCCGTGAACAGTCACGCACCCCAGAAAGAAGCCCTGGCGACGGATTTCTCCTCCCTTGGAGCAGCCAGGCTAAGGTAAGACAATCCCCACCTTTCTCTTTCCATCTTTTAAAGGCGTATCAACCTATAAACGCCGGAAAACAGCGTGAACTTGCCATTTTCCGGTAAAGTATAGGCACAAATTTGTTTTCATGGAATAACTTGAGAAAACGGTGTCAGATGAGGATCTAGACCGTTCATCTTGAGCGTGATGATGTAAGGGACAGACCCATGAAATTTCGTGGCGATTGGACAGCGAGGGACGCCAGAAAACCCCAAAAATAATATGATGGGAGTTGTAAAAAACGCAATAAAAATCGTGAAAAAATGATAGATTTTGGAGGAATTTGTGAAAATAGAGGGTGAAAATTAAATGTACGCGAAAACTGGACACAAGTGTAAAAATCGCAAAAAACGGAGCACCTGGGGTCGCCGGCGACGACGAACCAGTCTAGTCGTCGTTCCCGGCAACGGCAACCGCACCAGGCTGAGGGCGCACGACACGCGGCACCGCATCGACGCACGTCACGGCCAAGCGTGACATGCGGTGCAACTGGCGAGCCACGCGGGGCAGCAGACGCATGCCACGCAGGAGACGCGTGCACCACATGCACGCACCACGTGGGAAGAAAACGAGCGGGCCTAGGAGCGCCACGCGTGCTTTTTCCCCCCCACGCACAGAGCGCGTCCACAAACGCGCGAGCCACGCACGTGCGGTGGGCCCTTTTTTTGTTTTTAAGGGTTTTTGACCCTTTATTTATAATAAAAAAAACGCGATTTTAGGAGCTACAGAGGTCTAAATCACAATCCGAAAGAGGCGTTATGATCATCTCAACAAGGCGGACCTAGATTTAAGACAAAAATCTAGTTTGGAGCAGCTTTTTACTACCAAACTACTAAGCACTATTCAATGACTTAGATTAAGCCGACTAATGGATGATCAGGCTTTAGATTTTAGTTGTATGCGTTAAACATGAAATGATTATAAAATTAGAAGAACAGGCCCTATTGAATTGTCAAGAAACAATGATCCTAATGATTGATCTGAGCAATCCCTTGAGAGGTGTTGATCAAAGAATGATCAGACCGTCAGATCGACACACGATCACAAAGATAACTGTGGTTTACTAAACGAAATAGAAAATATAAGGATCACGGAGAAAATGAGAGGCCTAACAATTAATAATGATTTATGGAGTGACAGGTACATCAGGGCATACACCTTGATATCGTTTATGTGTTTGTTTGGGATATTGCGATACTGAGGTAGGTGATTTTATTCACAATTTTTCCATGATTCTCAAATGATGACTTGGTAATTTGAATTTTGAAGCATATGATTTATGCCTTACCATATGCATGAGATTAATTTTAGCAGGTAGTTTCTCATGTGCGTGCTATCTTTCGGGTGGTTCTTGCACGCACTCTTTTTGATATATTTTGTGATATTCACTTGATTATTGGTATTTTTGACATGTGGGAGTCGCTATGTCTTAATGTTTGAGACTATTGATCCTGTGGTAGGATGCATTTCTTCACTCCGTGAGTGCCTGAGTGCCCGTAAGGGTGAAAGGGTGAAAGGGTGAAAGAGGGTGTGCAACACGTCTTTTTGTCAATGCCTGAGTGCCCATAAGGGTGCAAGGGTGAAAGCGAAAGTGGAACGCGTCGTTTCTGTGAGTGCCTGAGTGCCTGTGAGGGTGGTGAAAGGGTGAGAGTTGATGGTACAGAGAGCTGACCCCACATTGTCGTGAGTGTACTTGAGACACTCCTAGGGCTTGACTGTATATGATGTTCGACACTTTTGTGATGCATTCATGTGTTTCCAAATTTTCTTGGATTGTGCATGTCCTAATATCATAATTGATGATATCTTATTTATTTCAGGGACTTGGTATATCCTTCATCGTGTAATTTAAGGCTTTATATATATGTTTGATCATCTTACGATCTTTATACCTTGCACCATGTGATTTTTTTTATTGAGTTTACTTTGAATGTATATCGCCTACACAAGCATGGCTTGCTGAGGCATTGCTTTGTTTTGTAATGCCTCGTAATCAGAGCATGACAGTCAGAAAGAGAAGCAGGCAGACTAGAGTGGAGCTGGACATAGGCTTGAGGACCAGATACTGTTAGATTCAAAGACAAAGTAGTGTACATTTGTTGGACTGGTATTGGATATTTGGAATTCTACTTAGTCGTTATATTATAAATTAGACCCCTATCACTGTATAGTATTCATATGCTTATATATGGATGACGTGGTGATCTTGGACAAACCCTGGAGCTTTGGAACTTTCACTATCATATATCTTTACAGTTGTAAAATTTCACCATGGTTTTAAATTGTGAGCATGCTCAAAAGGTTTACTTTTGGTTCTGTTTCTTCAGTGTAGTTTTTGAGGTGAAATGACCCTCGAGGTTTTCTTCATTGGTATTTTTCTTGACGCTGTGAAAAGTTTCAAATTATGAGTTTTAAGTTCTGGGATCCCATTTATTTTCTATCAATAAACTATTATTATTTTTGTATACATATGGAAAAGGATTTGGAAAACCCGGGGTGTCACATAAACATTTTGATAAAAAAAAAAAAAAACGACCTTAAATATCAAGAAAGTCATATGAATAATACAGTTTACAACAAAGAGCCCTTTTACAAATGTCTAAACTTGCTTATATTTGACCTATCCAACCTTCTGAGCATTCATCCTTAAATTTGAATTCTTCATTTTAAGTAAAAGAAATAAGCAACGGGACTACATTAACTTACCTAAACTGCTTCATTCAATTTGGAAAGCAGAATTTCTTTTGCCATATCTCTTGAAGTTTTATGATTGTATATTTGGAGTCTTGCAAGCCAGTCCCAATAATCCTCCTCCCTTGAGAAATATTTCTTCGTGTTGCTCATCACCTCTTCCCAGCTTATCACTATTTGTCAAGTCTGTCCCCTCCAAAATTTCCAAAAACTGCTTATGTAAGATCATACTCGATGGCATAGCCTCTACTGCTCCACTGCAAATGGTTCTGAAAATACTTGAACCTTGCTCTTGAAAGGCATCTACTTCTTCTCTTTATCACTTTCTTGGATGTCTGTTTCATCCACATTCTCTTTTTTTTCATTCAGGGGCATAAATAAGTCCTGGTTTTCATCTTTCCACTGGTTGTCTTTGCCATCTTCCTCTTTCCGAGCCAATGTCCCAACATCTTCTCCAAGGGCAGCTTTTCGAGCCTTCACTTATTAAGGTATGTGAGCTCCATCCTAAGGTACTCAATCCAAAGATCCTCTGAATTTGGACATGCCCTCAGGCCACTTTGCAAGCGACATTTAGGTTGTGATCAAACTCCCAAGCTGCAGCATAAATCCAAAGACCAGGAACCTTCGGATGAAACCTAAGCACCTGCAACAGCACCTGGGCCAAAATCAAAGGAAAACAAACATCAATCCCTGATTCTTAAACCAAAGCATGACTTACGAACAACAAAAGAAATAGCAATTGGTATAAAACTTATTCAGAAAATAACAACATAAAAAATTGGCAACCAACTTCATCTAGTACACATTATTCAGTTACTTTTAGAATATTAACAATCCAAGAAAATACTAGAATTTCAAACAGAATAGAGTTTCAAACAAAATAACAATTAAGATAATAGCAAGGTGCCAAAGCAGCAAATGCACCAAAAATTTTCTATGAAACAAACATTTTCTGAATTCATGAACAGTGTCAAAAGTGAACAACTCTCATCATCGTCATCATCATCAAAGCCTTGTCCTGATTAGGGTTCGGCTAGACAAATCTTGTTCCCCCATTCCCCTCTATAGTGTCATGGTTTCATTTAGTCCAAAAGTTTTTAAATCTTTTGTCACCACTTCTATCCATGCTTTGGGCCTTCCCTTGCCCTTTTAAAGCCTTCGACTTAGATTGAGTCAGTCCTTCTAACCAGTGCTTTTTTTTATCTCCATTGGACATGTCCAAACCATCTAAGTCTGCCATCCCTCATCTTGTTACCCATTGGTGCTACTCCTAAATTTTCTCTAATATTTTCACTTTAAATCTATCCTTTCTTGTCTTACCACTCATCCATTTCAAGATCCTAGAAGGGAGGTTATTAGAGTAAAATCAGATTCAGTCCTACCCAAGCGAACTTAAAACAAGATTAACTCAAAGCTCAATGCAAACGCAGAATTTAAATCACTACTAAAAGACTGCCAATACAAAGAAATCATCACAAAACAGAACTGAAATTCACACCAAAACAATCAACACCCAAATTCAAAACCGTTATCAAACGCAACCCCAACTCTAAATAAGACCTAAATAAGCTAATTCACTCCCAACACCCCAAAACCAGTCTAAATGAGAAAAACAGAAAGAAAAAATTTTACAGAAGAGAACGACCTGCTTCATTCGTCCATGGCCGCGTTCTCGACAGAACTCAAGATATCGAAACCAGAGATCAATATCGCCCTTATACCTCATTACAGCAAGTCGAAAGATTTCGAGAATCCTTGCCACACCGGAAAAATCAGAAAAGAATTTCTTCCACTTCTCACGGTGGCTATTTTTCTTCCATTCTCGAATTATGGATTTCTTGCGAAGAAGACGGAGTGAATCAAGCTGTTCCTCGTACTCCACGTAGGCCAGAAAGTCTTGTTTGAGTGGAGATGGGCGTTTAAGGCGGTACTCGAAACCTCTTCTTTTCTTGACGATTTCTGCAATTTCTCTGCGAGTAAAACGGTGTCTTCTTTGCAGGTCATCCAGCTCTTCGACCATGCGCTCGAGGCGGAACTGTACTACGTCCGCCATTTTTGCGTATAGAGGTGGGTTTTTGCGTTTTCCACAGAGAAAATGGAGATGGGAATGGACCCTTAAGAGTTACCCTCTTTGCATCGGGGAAGAAACGGTAAGTTTTTGTTGACTAGGGCGGGCGCCAGAGGTAGGGCTTAACTCCTTACTGCGCTTTTTTGTTTGTAAACCATATGTCAACGGTTAGATTTCTCTCTAAGTCCACGGAAGTGTTGCTGAGGCCCCGCGCGGGTCCAACCAACAATTTTGCATAAGATGGGGAGCCTTAGCGCAACAGTAAAAGTTGTCGCGGTGTGACTTGAGGTCACGGTTCAAGGCATAAAAACAGCCTCTTGCAAATGCAAGATAAGGCTGTTTACTTTAGGCTCTTGTGGTCAACCCCTTTCCCAGACCCTGCATAAGCAGGAGCTTTGTACGCTGATGCTGCCCTTTAAGTGCTGGCTATTGCATCATTTGACTTGTTCATCTGATTTCTTTGAGTTTCGATTATCAGTTTAAATGCACACCGATTGGATAATTCTAGTATTAAAAATTTGTGCTTA
Organism: Warburgia ugandensis; assembly: GCA_035236585.1. Classification (NCBI taxonomy): domain Eukaryota; kingdom Viridiplantae; phylum Streptophyta; class Magnoliopsida; order Canellales; family Canellaceae; genus Warburgia; species Warburgia ugandensis. The sequence continues at coordinate 57,310,890 of CP141137.1, read as the reverse complement.
TCACAAGAAGATGGTTAGGAGCTTTGTATGAATGAAAATACCAAAAATATGGTCGTTTAGCCTTCACATCATTCTATTAAAAAAATTTAGATGTGTTCTAATGTAAGAGACTACCTTCACTTCAGAATGCTTTGGAACTCTGTGATTGATTGTTCGGGGCGTACATTCTATCAACATAGTCTAATATTCAATAACTACACTAACTTAAAAAATATTCGGTAGGGATAATTCCTTTTACTAGTTGGAAGTTGGTTTTCTACTAGTCCCCGTTAACTTAAGATAAAATACAGGTGATAGTACTACAGAAGAACAATAAGCCCTTAACTTCAATAGAATACTAGATAACTCTTAGCATGAAATGGTCTAATTCCAATAAGAGCCTCTGGTTCTATTAGAAAAACATCAATTGAAAAACTTCATCTTAGGTTTTAGTTTTCAATGGAACTCATAGCATATAGTAACAGGTTCATCATCTGAAAGGTAAAAGAGCTTGAGTTTGTCACCTTCTCAACATCTTGATGGGAAATGGTCCATGAGCCATAACTATTGTTCAAGTCAGGGATTGTAGTATGTAAACATTCCTCCACTTGCTCAAATTGAGGGAGAGAGAGAAAGCTATGGTATCAACGGTAACCTTTATAGTGCTGGGAGTATGTAATTACTTAGATGTGATGAGAAATAAAGGAGACAACTGATCTTGATGGAAAATAAAAATAAAAATTTATTCTATCCTTCAAAATAACTAGAAGAAATAAATTTTCTTGATATATGCTCAACTTAAAGGGGACCACTTGTGATTACCTCAATTTTTAAACACTTTTCAAATAAAAAATTTCAAAAGGTGGAGCCCCAATTTTTTAAAACCAAAATAGTAAAAAACAATTTCAATTAATTTCACTTTAAGAAAAACCCCGAGTGTCAACCATCAACTCAAAACTCAAATAAATTTTTTATTTTTTAAGTAAACATTTTCAAAACAAGTTTACTTCTTCAGGACCCATCAAGTCAATAGCAACATTTCCAACAACAATATAATCAAGTCCAAATAATTTAGATGCACATATACAATCTAGGTAGAATTTAAAAACATACCCCATAAGACATATCTCGATCACTATTTGTCTGGCTCCTCATCAGTTTTTCTCTCGATATTTGAGACATTGCAACAATAACGCAATGCCTAAGCAAGCAATGCTTGGTAGGTACATAGACATTTAATATAATAATAAAAAATAACTCAAATAGTGAGAACTGATAAGAGCATTAAGCATAATAATCACAGGTTACAAATGTCATAAATCATATCAATACAAGTGGCAAGACGTCATGTACAATAAAACATAGATCACATGAATGTAAGACATGATATGATACAATCTCAATGAGCACATAATAAACAGGTAGGGCACCTCAAGGTACATGGATCCCACGAGTGTCTCATATACTTGTACAACAGGTCATGAGTACTCATACCAATCCTCTGAGTATCGTCACACCCAGGCATAACATCACATCTCAATGCTCATCATGCATGCATACATAATAAGAGTATGGATCGTCATGCTACAGTGAAAACCACACCAGGGGTCTCAACCACTGCCACTCCCTGTCAACACCGTAACGAGAAACTCGCCATCCATCCCCATGGGTAGAATAGGATTGGTAGTATGGACTACCTATGTTGCCAACCCCTATCGAATATCATCTGTGGGCAAGTGTCTATCATCTCATAAATTCAGAGGGTGAGTGGTTAGCCCTAATCTCTCCTAGCATGATATCCACTGGGTAAAAACACCGGTCATAAATCATAAAACACGAAAATTACGAATCTCATAAAAACCCAAGACACTCGTGGCTCACAATCCAAAGGCACATCCCTCATCCCAGAGTTAGCCTCTTAATGACTAGCCACCAAGCCTCTATCATCAATTCTATGAAAATCATCCAATTTCAGTGATGCAATAAAGAAGAGATATTCATAATTTATATACAAGATCCATAAGTAACAATACCATAAAATCTAATCGAATAAAATCCATTTAATGTATTATCAAATCTTATGTCAATAATAGCACAAAAACTTATAAATCATAGGGCACATAATAAAGAAATCATGCTACCACAATTCAAGTTAGACAAGATGCTATAATATGGCAAGATTTTAGAAAAACATATGAAACATTAAATGTCATCACCTACCTCAATGAAAAACAATCACCAATTCAGGTGTGTACTCCTCTTAAACCGCACGCTGTGATACACCTGTCAGTACTACAGTACTTTTCCATGTTATTCCATTTCATCTATATACCTCTTTATATTTTACGTTTTATTTGCATCAATTCTTAAGTCTATTTGTCTAATGATTCTCTTATCTTGCTTTTGATCTAGATCAATGGTATAGATTGCCTCATTTATCTTTATTTATTCAATTTTCCTAACATCCAACACTCATCTACTTGATCTAATCGTCAATCAAGTTAAGATTCGTTATTTCAAGATCTCCTGAACACTAAAAGGGTCAATTTATTCCATCTCGATGGAATTTGATACAATCCAACCATTGGATCGTTCTTAATCACCTTGATTTGTGGTTTAATTATGAATTCTAATCTTAATAATCTAAACTACTTCAATTTCATGTTTACCAATTTATTCCAGTGCATATTCATGATTTATCCTTGATCTAACGGTCTGATTATTCCCTGATCACCCAATTCTAAGTCCTTAGATAAATTGATAGTTTAGATCAATTTTTAAAATGAATACACTTGATCCATTTATTGGATCCATCAATTCATTCATTAGATCATCCAATTGTTCAAGTTCTAAGGCCTAATCATCCTCTGATCAGCAAGATCTAAGTAATTAGGTATTATTTTATAGATTTGATCTAATTAGATGTGCTCAGATCAAGATTTAGAGGTTAAAATCATGTCCGCGGCATCGAGACGATTCTAACAAACCTTTTGGATAAAAAATTGGGCTTTTGTAGCCTTTAGAATCTCAAAAAAAACATTTCAGATCACAAATCAACGATCTGGATCAAATTCTTGACTGGAACGGCGTGGTCCGCTTGGCTTCACCAAGACGCATTCGCTGCACATGCATGATGGGACATTTGTGTGCACCATCCTTGTTGGTGCTTTCTGCCTAGCATCCTAGGTACATCATCCATCGAGGATGATGAACCTAAACCGTTCATCTTGTTTTGACTCGATTAGGGTCCCAAATGACCTGATTTTTTTATTTGTTTTTACTGTTCCTAGGGTTTTGAGTATCTCTAAATCCAATGAGTGATTTAGATTTCCCATATGAAGTGTCTTTGAGATGGGTGTTCATAGATTCAACCCTAACTTCGTGAAATCTTCGATTTAAGTGTTAGAAATGATACAAAGCAGTGAAGTAAAGCCAATGGAAGGAAAAATCAAGAGGAAAACTGGGTCTTATCTCCTAGATTAGTGAAAAACCCACTCTTTGTAGTTTTACCCAAGAGTGAGAGATGGAGAAGAAAAACAAGATCGCAATGCTCTTCTAGCGATCCGTTGCTGCAACTCAGTGGATGGAGGTGTGATCCTTCTTTGGTGTTAATCACAGCTTGATATAATCGTGCTTGATCATGGAAAAAAAGGAAGATTGGAAGAGTATATGGAGTGAAAGAGGGGTGTTTTACCTTAAATATGATTAGGGTGGGAAAATCTTGATTCCCCACATAATTAGTAATTCCTAATCACTTTTGATTTATTTAGATTGTGTTTGCCCCTTTCTGAAAAACTTTAGTAACTTATTCGTCTGAACTCCAATTTCAGCATACTTAGTGCCATTTGAATCGTCTTTTTGAGTATAATCTAATTATGAATGTCTCAATACATGACTTGATATATATCAAGTCTCTTACTTATAAAACTCCAAACTTATAGAATTCAATATATTCTTTTTATTCCAATTTCACATTTTTCCAAAATTCTCTCAAATTGGCATTTAAAAATTTAGGATGTTACACCACTGGATTTAGAGAATTAAATTTTTTGCAAAGGTCATTTTGTACTCCTATAAAACAATTAATAAAAAGGACAACTCAGTGCACGAAGCTCCCAATATGCAGGATCTAAGGAAGGGCCAGACCATAAGGATCTATAGTACTCCAAATTTTTTTAATGTTTTTAAATATCCAGTCTTTTCAAAATCCAATTCTAGAGCATTTTTTTTAAGATTGCAATATATTCATGACTCATCTTATGGTACAAAATATTGTTAATTAGTTGGGCTTACTTCCTATAAGATGTATAGTATTTAGACTGTTACTGAAATTATAACCAAAAAGCCTACTCCCTTAATCCACGAATTCGTTACTAATATCATAGTGGATCCAAAATTTTAGATGATCTATACCATTGAAATAATAGGTTAAGTAATAATTGGCCACATATAATATGATATCTAAACCATTATAATAGCTCATGTAAGATCATGGGCCCACATTTTAGAACATTTAAGCTATTAAAAAATATGAATGCAAGCCCTTTATGGCCTATGATTTGAATGGTTTAGATTTTTAAAAATTTAGGCCACACTATACAAATATGTGATTTGAATGATTTAGGTGTTTTGAAATGTGGGTCCAAGTCATAATTTGGCAATTACATGGATGATTTATATGCCATAAAATGTGGGCCTAGGTTCTACAGGGGGTATGTAAAAGATTGACCAAACCAGACTAAACTGATGGGTTTTTGGTCAATCTGAGTCGTGTATCCATCTAGTCTGATCCTACAATTCAACTCGACTAGATAGAATGGTATATAAAATTCTTTTTCTCTTGTTTCATTTGTCTACCCTAACATTAACTTCAAGCTTTGGCCCAACATCTAAGATGAAACCAAACCAAACCCTATCATCCTGCTGCCTACATCGGTGCCCACCATGACAACGTTGACCACCAATTGCTATGCAACAGCATCTCTCTAGTCTCTAGTGAGAAGCCATTAGTAATGCCAATTGTCGAGTATAATTCGCAAGTAAATTATTAGTTATTTAGGTTTCTATCTTCTGAAAATGAGTAAACATATCTGATTCTTATGGCTTTCATGTTCTGCTTGATCTTGCATGTGGTTTGTTGACTGATTCTTGGGGCTTTTCTTGTTAGTAGTTTGATTGCGTCTATAATATGCAGCCTTACGTTGCATTTTTATAAGAGGCTGTTTCCACACTTTAAATTTGTGACATCAAGGTCGCACGATGAATACTCTACCGTTGCACCAAGGCCTCCCTTTTATTGAAATAACTGGGATGTTTTCTATTAAAAAATGCACACAATTCTATTAAAATAATTGCGATGTGTTTTAGTGTAATAAGGCTTTCTGGATGGAGACAGGAAAGTGACAGTCAGATTATTCACTAAGTGTTTTTAATTACCTCAAGGAGAACACGCATAAGAGACTACATCACTTAGGAATGCCTTCGAACTTTGGGATAGATTGTTCAATGCATACATTCTATCAACATAATCTACCCTTCAATAACTATCCAAACTTCTAAAATATTTGGTAGGGATAATTCCTTTTTTTTTAGTTGGAAGTTGGCTTTCTACTGGTCCCCATTCACTCAAGGAAAAATACAAATGGTAGTACTCCAGAATAATCAAAAGTCCTTAAATTCAAAAGTGTACTAGATAACTCTTAGCATGAAATGGTCTAATTCCAGTCAAGGCCTTTGGTTCTATTAGAAAAATATAAATTAGAAAACTTCATCTTAAGTTTTAGTTTTGAAAGAAACTCATAGTATATACTAACAAGTTCAATATTTGAATAAGGTAAAGAGCTTGAGTTTGTCACCTAATCAATATCTTGATGGGAAATAGTCCATGTAGCCATAACTATTGTTGAAGTCACAAGGTCGTAGTCTGTAAACATTCTTCCATTAGATCAAACTCAAGGGAGAGAGAGAGAGAGAGAGAGAGAGCGAGCTATGTATCAACGGTAGCCTTTGTAATGCAAGGTAGTATGTGATTACTTAGATGTGATGAGAAATAAAGGAGATAACATATTAGTTCCTTGATGGGAAAAGATAATTATTATTTTATCCTCCCAAATGATTAGAAGAAATAAAGTTTCTTAATGTATGCTCAATTTATAAGGAGTCAGTGGGTTTATTCATTTTGAACATCTATAAAAGATTTAATAAAAAAGGATAGCTCTTAAACTCCCAGTATGTGGGGTCTGAGGAAGGGGCAGACCACAAGGGTCTATGGTACTTCAAAATTTGTTATTTAAATATCTAGTCTTTTCACAATCCAGTTCTAAAGCATTTTTTTAAGATTGCAATATATTAATGACTAATGTTGCAAAATAGTGTTAATTAGTTGGGCCTACTTACAATAAGACGTATAGTATGTGGACTCTTACTAAAATTACAACCAGAAAAGCCTACTTCCTTAATCCACAAATCCTTTACTAATATCATAATTGGAGCCAAAATTTTAGATGATATGAACCATTTAAATGATGAGTTATGTAAGAATTGGCCACATATAATATGATATCTAAACCATTAAATAATAGGTCATGTAATATCTTGGGCCCAAGAACATCTAAGTTATTAAAAAATATGAATGCAAAGCCTTGTATGGCCTATGATTTGAATGGTTCAGATTTTTAAAAAATTAAGCCTAACTATACAAATATGCAATTTGAATTATTCAAGTGTTCCAAGATGGGGTCCAAGTCCTACTTTGACTATTACTTGAATGGCTTATATGTTATAAAATGTGGGCCTAAGTTCTACATGGGGTATGCAAAAGACTAATTGGACCATACTAGACTAGTGGGTTTTCAGTCAATCTGAGTGATGTATCCATTTGGTCTCAGTCCCACAATTCAAGCTGACTAGACTAGACCAAAATATGTGAATGTAAAGTTTTTTTTTTTTTTGCTGTGTCATTTGTCTACCTTAACCCTAAATGATTAATTATTTTTGGTGCAAATTGCCGCATATAATGTGGATCATCAGTAGTTTTTGAAAATTTCTAGAACTCTTGTGAATTCGGCCCAACATCTAAGAAGAAGTCAAACCAAACCCTGGCAACTACCGCCTACATCTTCGCCCACCATGACAACATCAACTACCAACTGTCGTCTAATAGCACCTCTACAGTTTACAATGAGAAGCCGTTAGTCGTGCCAATTGTCGAGTATATTTCTTGTGTAAAATATTAGTTATTTATGTTTTTGTCTTCTGAAAATGAGCAAAAATGTCTGATTCTTAGGGCTTTCGTGGTCATTAGTTCGATTGTGCCTATGGTCTATTGACTAATTCTTAGGGCTTTTCTTGCCAATAACTTGATTATGTCTATAGTACATAGCCTTATCTTGCATTTTTATAAAAGGCTATTACAAAACCTTGAGGTCACATGATGAATACTCTACTGTTGTACCAAGGCTTCTCTTCTATTAAAATAATTAGGTGTGTTTCCATTAAAAAAATGCACACCATTCTATTAAAATAATTGCAATGTGTTCTAATGTAACGAGGCTCACTAGATGGAGATGGGAAAGTGACAGTTGGATTATTCACTAAGTGTTTTTAATTACCTCGAGAAGAACACTCATAAGAGACTACATTCACTTAGGAATGCCTTTGAACTTTGGGATGGATTGTTCGATGCATACATTCTATAAACATAATCTACCCTTCATTAAATACACTAACTTCTGAAATATTTGGTAGGGATAATTCCTTTTACTAGTTGGAAGTTGGTTTTCTACTAGTCCCCCCTCACTTGAGGAATAATGCAGTTGATAGTACTGCGGAAGAACAATAATCCCTTAACTTCAATAGAATTAACTTCAATAGAACACTGGATAGCTCTTAGCATGAAATGGTCTAATTCAAGTCACAGCCTCTAATTCTATTAAAAATAACAATAAATTATAAAACTTCATCTTAGGTTATAGTTTTATAAGAAACTCATAGTATTATAGTAACAGGTGCAGCATCTAAATAAGGTAAAAGAGCTTGAGTTTGTCACCTTATCAATATCTTGATGGGAAATGGCCCATGCAGACATAATCATTATTCAGGTCATGGGGTTGCAATTTGCATACATTCCTCCATTGGATCAAACTTGAGGAAGAGAGAGAGAGGGCTATGGCATTAACAATGGATTGTGTGATTACTTAGATGTGATGAGAAATAAAGGAGACAACTAATTAGTTCCTTGATGGGGAAAATTTATTATTATTTTATCCTCCAAAACAACTAAAAGAAATAAATTTTCTTGATATATGTTCAACTTATAGGGGATTAGTGGATTTAGAGAAATAAAAAATGTGCAAAGGTTAGTTTGAACATTTATTAAAAAATTTAATAAAAATGGCAGCTGGATGCATGAAGCTCCCGCATATGTATGGGGTCTAAGGAAGGGGCGGACCACAAAGGGCCTATAGTACTCTAAATTTTGTTAATGTTTTTCAAAATCTTGTTCTAAAGCATTTTTCAAGGTTGCAATATATTTGTGACTTATCTTATGGTACAAAATATTGTTAATTAATTGGGCCTAATTACAATAAGACATTTAGTAGTGGATCTTATTGAAATTACAAGTAGAAAAGCCTACTTCCTTAATCTACAAATGTGTTACTAATATCATAAGGTGGAGTCAAAACTTTAGATAATTTAAACCATTAAAATAGTAAGAATTGGCCGCATATAATATGGCATCTAAACCATTAAATAATAGGTCATGTAAGATCTTGGGTCCACATTTTATAATATCTAAGTTATTAAAAAAATATGAATGCAAGCCTTGTATGGCCTATGACTTGAATGGTTTAGATTTTTAAAAATTTAGGCCCAACTATACAAGTATGTGATTTTAATGATTTAGGTGTTGTGACGCCTTAGGTTTTATCAACAATAAAATAACAATTTATAAAAACAGTTGGGATCCCTGTTTTAAAATTTTTTATTTTTAAAGTAACCAAAAACATAACTCAAATATAGGCATTTAATTCAAAGTCCCAGGAGTCATACAACCACAAAACCACTGATTTAACGGTGAAATGATATCTCATTTCTACCAAAAATCTGGCAAAGTTTCCTCTGTATTTTGGACCATTGCACAAAATACAAGATATGGCACATGGGAGACTCAGTCTCTTTACCCATCCATCCAACTCAAATACTATTTTCAATAAAAATGTATACTCCATCAATGGATAAGAAAATCAAGTCATGACAAATTACCCAAGGTCTGTTTATATAGTCATCACATTTAACATAATTTCATATCCTCACATCCAGGTCACATTGCAATTGTAGTAACATACAATCCATAAACAATAACCAAAGTGAGGTCCTAAACAAACCTTGTCATCTTTAAAATGTCCTCAATACTCTATTGGAAACTATCATCACTTTTGTCTGCTCTATAAGCGTGCTAACCTGTAGCAACTCCTTGTATCTGAGGCATTGGAAATAAAGTAATACCTCAACAAGCTATTGCTTGTGTAGGTGATCACATTTAATAAGAATGCAATAAAATAGTATGACATAAAAGTATCAATGTCACGGTAAATCTCATGGAGTAAAACATCATATAATGCTTCGAATCATCAAGCATTAAAGAAATCAAAGCATAAAGAATCATGAGTCTGTGTAAATAAAAAATAAAAAAATAGTAGCAATCAAATCATTGTTTATGCTTGATCACAAAGATATCACATCCAATCGTCATGGCATGCCAGGCATGAATAAAGCATAATCATACCTCTGTCAAAATCAAGTCAGGACCTGTCCTGTCATAAAAATATGAATGCATGTCATGATAAACAGGGCACTATACATCATCAAGCCCTAAGAGTGTTCTATGACCCTCAATTACCGGTAATGAGTACTCATACCAATCCCTTTGTCCCTCCTGTGTAGCCTGCATTAGCACCCGGAGTCACTCATGGCCTAGGCCAAAGTTACCCTAATTTACCCAACATATAAATACCACATGAGCATATAGAATAAGAGTATAGGTTAATATGCTGCAGTGACAACCACTCGAGGTCTCAAACATTGCCACTCCCTGTTGACACCATAATGGGAGACAGCTCCGTCCCCATAGGGGGAATGAACCTGTAGGGGGACTACCCATTCCCCCGTACCGAGCTCTCTCTTGGGGTGATGTCTAATCATTATCATCACAAAGTAAGAGGGTGGGTGGCCAACCCTACAACCCTCCTAGCATAGTACCTACTAGGCAAAAACACCTGTCATAAATAAGCAAAATCATGATACAAACCATAGAAACACCCATATGTAAATAGTCTCAAGAAGATAAAGTAAAAGGGTAAGATGATGTATCATTTGTTGTACCTTGCATGGGTAAATCATGTAGACCAAGATGTCATAATATCAATCAGGTATATTGAAGGCATTTTCATGAAAACATAATAGGACACGAAATTCATGCTTCGAGGTATCAAACTAATATGTCATGATCCATAAAATCAAGAAATTAATTAAATACAATCACCTACCTCAGACGAAGAACCACTCGTTTGTACCTTTCAAGTCTTGATAAGACTCCAGTCTAACTCAATCGCCTCAATACCAATACCTGAATACACATCACATCCAGTCATACTCAAAATCTAATTTATCTAACTTGATTCTTAGTTACACAACATTAAGCTTTCGTATGAATTATATTGCGTTCAAGATAGTCTAATGATTCCTAGCCCTTGAATCTTAAGGTTGGGCCTACCCTAATTGGCTAATAATTCAATTCATACTTAATCAGGCCCAGTCATAACCATCTAGTCCTTCTTAATCACATCATTACACATTTCAAAGTCACTAAGCTCATATCGTATTAATCTAGGTTAATTTATCATTCAAATCAATTAATCGGGAATTATTATATGATTACGATTCTCAATCGTATCTAATCAAAATCAAATCAATCCGTCAAATGATTAAGATAGTGATTTTACTTTGAACAAGTCAATCTTAATAACCTACAGCAGTCTGCTTGATCGGATCGTCCACTAATCGCCTCAATTGGGCCTAATTATCAAACATCCAAACTGATCTCGTCAAAGATCCTCACCTGATTGCCCTAGATCACATAATAACTTAGTAATTTTAATCAATAAATCCAATTAAGAATTCTAAATGGTTCAGATCATCAAATTGGATCCAATTTCATACATGGATCTTAAGTTGATCTCAACCATTGATCTCAACCTGCTAAATCATCTCCATAAATGCTTCAGACCCCATATTCTTATATGAATCCTTGAAGTAAACTTCATGAGGATCACTACAGACTACTTGGATCAAAAAAATGAAGTCAGATCATCATGGATCAGACTATTTGACCTCCAATCAAAAGTCTAGTCAAATTGATGATTAGATCTTCCTTGATTGAAGAATAGGAAGATGGGTATAGTTTCTCGCATTACAAGGATCACAAAGGTACTTTTTGATCTCCAAGATTCGTCTTGGATTGTCTAGAATCACGATTCAAAGTTCAAGGGTAAAAAGGAGCACTAGGTCAGCTCAGTCTCTCAAATGAGTTGGTGTGAGTTGACTCAGCGAGTTGACTCAACCCTAACTCGCTTGAGTCAAAGGAGATAAGGGAGAAGGAGATGGCGTCTAAGCATGCCTACAAACTGGGGTGTGCCTATGTAAGCACGTGACAAAGTTGGGGATCCAGTGTGGATTTGGACACGTTAGCTAGCTCGAAGGTCTAGCCATGCTGGTGTCATGGAGAAGACAAGGGGAAAGGGAAAACCCAATCTGGGCTTGCCAGTGATAGAGAGGTTAGGGGTTTTCTTTGTTTCATCGCACTGGACATAATGATCGGCTTGAATTGTCGATCCAAGCAATCATCCTCTCCGGCGATGACTGCATCACTGACAAATGCTCACCTCTTTTTCTCTGTGTGCAAATCTTCTACGGCGTGAAGCTTCTCTCCTCTTCTCTCTTTTCCTCCTTGTCCTTCTTCCTTCCCTTTCTTCTTCTCTCCCCCAATTTCTCCTTCATTGCCGGGTTTCTTCCTGTGTGGGGTTTGGGAACAGACCTAATGGTATGTTCTCGATTCACTTAAGTGTGGGGAGGGTGCTAGTATCAAATCCGCCCCCCCCCACATTTAAGGATTTTTATTTTTGTGGAATGTTATAGGTTTTCTAAAATGTGGGTCTAAGTCTTGCTTGGGCTATTACTTGAATGGTTTAGATGTTATAAAATGTAGGACCAATATCTACAGGGGTATGCAAAAAACTAAATGGGCTAGTGGGTTTTCGGTTGATTTTGGTCATGCATCCATTCGGTCTCTTTCCTACAATTCAACCCGATTGGACTAGACTGAAATCCAAGGAATGTAAAGTTTTTTCCCTTATTTCATTTGTCTACCCTAACCCTAACTTTAGGTTTTAGCCCAATATTTATGAAGAAGCCGAACCAAATCTTAGCAATTACTGCTGATGTCTTTGCACTATGACAACATCGACCACCAATTACCCTCCAGCACTGTCTCTCCATTCTCCAGTGAGAAGCTACTAGCAGTGCCATCTGGTAAGTATAATTCATGAGTAAAATATTAGTTATTTAGGCTTTTGTCTTCTAAAAATGAGTAAAATGTATGATTCTGAGGACTTTTATGCTCATTAGTTTGATTGAGCCTATGGTTTGTTGATTGATTCTCAGGGCTTTACTTTTCAATAATTTGATTGTGTCTATAATACGTAGCTTTACCTTTCATTTTTATAAGAGGCTATTTCTACACCTCAAATTTATGGCCTCAAGGTCACGTGACGGCAACTCTACTGTTGCACCAAGGCTCCCCCCCCTTCTATCAAAATAAATGAGATGTTTTTATATTAAAAAAATGCACATCATTCTATTACAATAATTGAGATGTGTTCTAATATAATGGGGTTTAGTGGATGGAGACCGGAAAGTGACAGTTGGATGATTCACCAAGTGTTGTTAATTAACTTGAGGAGAACACACATAAGAGACTATCTTCACTTTGGAATGACTTCGAATTATGTGATAGATTGTTGGGGGCATACATTTTATCAACATAATCAACATATATAAATGAATACGTGCATACTAAGAATTGGGTCAATCAATAAAAGGTGTACATGGATTAAACTTAAAATGACCATATGGTTTGTATGGCACATGAGTATGGGGCATGTTTTAAACTTTAGAATTTAAAACTATATGTGCATGTTCCTATAAATTAAATCTATGACACATCGGTCTTAGGATTTAGAAAAAATACATGCACATCCACTAATAAGATAGATCTAGGACTTATAAACTTTAGAATAAGAAGGAAAACTATGCAGCATGTGTACATTAAAACATATTAAACAATGTGTACATGAGCATTAAAAAGTAATAAAATAAGAGTATATGACATGAAATTTCAAGGATCAATGATGCTCATAAATGGATCATAGGAATAGAGGTATGATGCTCAAAACATACATGAGATCAATTGATCAAATCAATAACCATTCAAGAATTGAGAGTGCATATCCCATCAATGAATAAAATATATCAAATCATGTAATTTGAAAATCGATCTGACTTAAAACATCCCACGCACCCCTACCTCTTAGATGCAAAACAATCTTCTCGTCCAAAACACAGAGAGTGGATGATCCTTAGTACAACCTCCTTCTTCTTTCTCTCACTCTCTTTCATTGTATTTCACGTATTCTATTCTTCTTTCTCCACTTAGTTGGGCAAGGAATTTTTTCCAAAAAGTTTTTCTTATATCTAATTTAGAGACTTGAATTCTAATTGTAAAATATTTATGCTCACCCTATAATCAGTAGAGCCAAGTAGCCTTTTTGTTAATTTCATGCAAAATAAATATTTATATTATAAAAACTCGAGTTGTCACGCTATTGAGCTGATTGTTGTAATCATAGCTTTATTCTCTATAATCAGAAGGCATAGATATTATTTGAAATAAATATAAAAGGTCCATGCTATGGGTTTCAATTCTCAAAGGGTATTCTATTTACATGAAATGGATGAAATAGGACTATAATAATCCTAATTTTTATTTCATTTTATGTAATTTCTTATATTTTAAATAAAATAGAATATTAAAGTAAATAAAAAAATTTTAAAAGTAATTTTATGAAATTAAACTCTTTACTGACTTTAAATTATTCTTTAAATATTAAATTTTAGAATGTACACATCGATGCCGGTCCAACAACTCTAAATTTGTCAAAACTAAGGTGATACTACAAGAATCTCCAAAATCTACAAATTAAAGACGGGTCAAAATTGATAATAACAATCCCTTCCAATAACTTAATCGCTACATGTAACTGGCGGGAGGAGCGACACGTGGGCCAGTGAAGCTCAACCGCCATCGGCTTAAGCCTTCGGGGTAAAATGGCTGAAAACAGAGTGGAAGGAGAAGGAATAGAAAGGAAAGGAGAAGAAAGAAAAAGGAGGAGGGAAGAAGAAGAAGAAAGGAGAAGGAGAAGAGTGAGGAAGGAAAGGAAGAGAGGGAAAGAGGAAGAAGGAGAAACCTTTTCTGGAAAAATCAGAACACGTCACCTACAGGGGGGTGCATGCGTGAACTAAGTCGCCGGAGACCGAGCTAGACAAGGAAAATGGAAGCAGGGTTTGAAGATCCGATCCACTCACCTTGTTCGTAGGAGCAACACGACCAAAAGCCCTCTAGTATCACTTCAATTGGTGGAGGAACAATGCCGAATCGAGGGAAAACAGACAGCTCGTGAACTATCATAGGAAAACAGTCGCTACCGTTTTCACCGGTGACGATCCACGCATAAGAAAACTTCAAAGAGGTAAAAAATCTCTCTTGTTTCACTCCCATTTGTTAAGTTTGGGATTTTGTGATGGTTCTCAGCGAGTTATGCGTCATTGGCGATGATGGTCATCTTCTCTGGTGATGGCCAGTCATCGTCAGCAACCTGATGAATATAAAAAGCATGGATCCAGACCCCCTTTCTCCTGGTCTATACATCCAAACCAACCTAATTAAGATCAGAGTGATCTGGATCATTTATAAACATTTCTAACTCTGGTCTGTGATGATTACAGTAGGTCTTCATGATCAGATTGCTAATACACGAATCAGAACACATCTAAAGCATATCAAATCAGATCAACTGTCAGTAAATGCTGATCCGTACGATCTGTACTCAATCAAGGGATCATAAACCATTGATTTACGATAAGAAACTAAAATCCATGAAGTATGTTACAATTTTGAACAATAAGTTGAATTCTAACCATTGGATCATCTAAAAAGTACAAATTTGATGACCAATTGAATCATCAACCCAAATCATTAAAGATCTGGCAATTCGAAGCTTGATCAGGTCGTGGATCTACAATGGAGGGTGTTGATCGCCTGAAAAAAGATCGGCAATTGTGCTGATCAGTACCATCAGAAGCATACGAAATGATTTAAACCGATGGACATCTAATAAGATATCTAATCTCATCCATGATAGGAAAAATCTAATCAGTAGATAAGCTGACCTAGATTCTTTTAATTTTACAGTGAATCAGTAGCAATAGACTAACCTAGAGTTAATCTTGATTTGTAGGCAGCCCTAAAGTCCAGAATATAAAATTTAGATAAATTTTAGTGAAAATAAGTGTATTCACAGATATATAAAGAATAAAAGTTAAAATATTTTAGATTAACAATCTCAAGTTTGCTGATCAATGAATGGATTGGACATCTATCAATTGCGACAAAATTTGAATTGCTAATCTGAGGTAGGTGTTTTGACATTACATGTTTTTTACTTAAACTGAATTTTGAAATAATCATGTTCAAATAAATGAAATCCTAGTTTGATTTATGAGAATTTTCATATTCAGGGTTATTACAATTATTGTTGAGATCCTCGGAACTTCATTGAAATATTTAACTCTAAATTGTCTATAGTTTTGGTTTAATCCATATATATTTTGAATATGAACTCTGGTAAATTAGTATGATTAAAAATAATACCTTTTCATAATATTGATATCAGTATTCTATGGTTTAATTTCAAGAATAATTAGTACACGATTGATGAGTTGCATTGGATATAAGTATTATGCGGCTTATATTACTATAGATTAGATGGGCGACTTTGATTATTAAGATGAATTTGATTGATAATTCAAAAGCAATATAATATAAAGAGATTTTAAAAAAGTTATAAGGAAATAAAAAAGGATAATCTTTAAAGAGATGACCAAATTTGGCTTGAGATGAAGTGAGATAACTTATTCAACTCAATTGTGAGTTAAGAGAGTTAAGAGGAGATACTTTTCATCTTAGCTTATGTCAGGCACCCGTAAAAGACACTTTTGCATCTCGTCTCAGCTACACCAGCAGAACAGACATGGTCCACATCGGCTCACATTAGATAATTATGTAGAACTGATGTGCAAGTAAACCATAATTTTTATTTTTTTGTTGGAATGGTAGACACACGAACTCACGCAAAACCTTGAGGAGTCTTGAACTCATGACCTTCTCGATGGAAACTCATTTGTGCGCCGTTGTGTCATAAAAATCTTTCTAAGTAGATGATGATCTCAGCTTTCCATCTGATAAAAATCTTTCTGATGTCTTTGCCTTCCCAATTTGTGGGAAATTGAAGCGTTCTCCAATTTACTACCCTCTACCAGCCGACTTTAGCTTCACTTTGATCTCCAATTTGCAGAAAAGTATAGAAATACAGATTTTACTATCCGCCATCTGTTTCCCAATTTCGGAGCGATCTTTAGGTTGCAACTACTTCAGGTATGATATATTCGAATTTCTCTTTTGTTTTCCGCTTTAGTTCTTTGTTTTGATAATATTGTCCATGTGAAGGGGATTATTTGTTCTTTGTCTGAAATTTTAGGGGTTCTATATGTAGCCTAATCACGTAATTGGTGGAGGAATTTATAGGGTTCATGTTTTAATTTCTGATCTTAGGGCTTTGAAATGCCCTCGAAGATGTTCCATTAAGAAATCTTACATGGAAGGCCCTAATTTGGATGATCAATATCACACCCGTCGAAGAGAATGTTTGGAAGAGCGATTTACACAAATGGACATGCTTTTTCTGGAGATTGTAGTTTTCTTTTCATCATTTGCATTCTATTCTTCCATTATACTTTGTTGGAAAAAGCTATACCCCTACTACTACTTATGTTTAAGGGGTCAAAAGAAGTCTCTCTATTTTGAGTAGCCCAGTCTTTGAAATTCACCAAATTAAATAATTATTCGTGAATGGCTATTCCTCATCCTCACAATCATCGGTCCATTCGATGCTAGGGAACTAGCAACTCTCTTCTACACAATTTTTCACTAAAACCTGCTTTCCAAGCACTTTTTGAACGAGATGGAGTTTCCCTAGTAGAGGAGATACTAACAGTTTGTAGAAGCTCTTTAATGTTGTAGCATTCACCCATTTAATGCATCTCGTAGCACAAGCCACAGTTCAATATGCAATGCAGCGAGCTTGGATGTTAACAGTAATATTGCTGGACTTAAGTAATCTTGCGCATCTTCAACCTGCAAGTTTGTATGCAAATCCATGAATCCTCAATCTGCAAGTGTTTGGCATCTTCTAGTTCTGCATATGAATTGAATTCTAAAGTACCCTTCTGGGGAAAAGATCAAACAAAGCCACCTTTCTAACAAAGAGAACAGATCATCCAGTCAACATCCACCCAGGCCTTCACTTGCCATATCCAGCATGCCACCTTTCTAGATGGATGGGTGCAGTTTTTGTTAGTATTAACAAAATTAGGAGATGTAGAATTTAAGGAAAAAAATAAATCAGGTACATATGTTAAAATTCGAAACATTCAGGACTTTTTTTTCAATGCCATGTTTAACATCAATCATGTTGTTTCTCTGGACATCACTTGAGCTCCATACGAGAGAAAAAAAGATTTTGCTATTGAACTTGATGACCTTTCTACATGGGAGAGCACTTACATGGTGCAACCATCTTAAATGGAGGCAGTGGATTGAGACTTCATCGACGTTTGCATTGCAAAAAAGAAGAAGAATGGACACCGATATGATGGTCCTAGTGCTCAACCAAACAGCATGATCACAGATTCTGGATCATGCTATTGATCCAACATGTTTAGTCTGATTTTGTAACTAACTTGATCACCTAGTTAGTTGATTTGGGCAATTCAGATCATTAGATTTGGTTGAAGTACAATCAGAATAACCATGGTATTCATGAAAGAACCATGTGTAACTTAGTTGACCTGGTATAGATGGTAAATAACTCTCTAAGCTAGAACCTTAGGATCTAGATTAGCTCCAATCAATGGTCACGATTAGAACTCATGTTAGGGCTTGATATATAACACATTAAATGAATAGAGAGGGAGAATCGGACAAACAGGATTTGCATTTCTCTCTCTCACTTTCCTGATTTGGAAAAACAGAAAAATAAGAAAAGTTGCATAATCTTTCTCAGTGAATTTCAAGCCTTGATTCATCCTGATTTTTGGAGCTTGGGTAAAATCCTAGGAAAAGAGTTCTTGCTGATTGTTTCTCCATCTAGTAAGACACCAAATTCCTAATCTTTTGGTTGTGACTTTCTTATTTTGTTAGAGATCTATAGATATTTTCATTGGCAAACTCTGTCAGTCGAAGGATGTAAGTTATACATATTTCTACATTTATTTTCTTTTGTGAATTGTGGCTTATTTTTTTGAAGAGATTTTGTGTGTGTTTATTTTGCATGTTGTGGGTTGGAAATCACCTAGGACCAACATAAAATATATATTTTTAGCTAAAAGGGCACCTGATCAGTTAATGGTCAGTTAAGCAGTCAACCTGGCTGATCTTCAAATAAATCCTCTTAAATGCAGATGAATTACACACTCTGATAATTACATTGTTCTCTAATACAAACTCTCTTTAGTACAATCAACAGTCAATTAGAAAGTAATAAAGGAACATCTATCATCTGCAAAACTGTAGTGGATAATGTTTTAGAAGATGATTATGCACACGAATTTTCTGCTGTGCCCAGTCAACTGACATGGAGAGCTCGGTCCCACGTTGATAATATACCCCCAATTGAGAGTCTACCAGGTGAAAGCTAGCGACCGACAAAATTAAGCTCACTTACCTAGGCTAGTCCACCTCATTATGATCTATTAGCACTCTTCCATGCATATTGGACCATTTCACATTAAACGTTGCTCTGTGTCGACAATCAGGTAGGCTACACCATTAAACTTAGAAGTAACATTTAAGTTTTAACCTAATGGACTGAGTCAAGTTTGCGTCCTAGATCAGGATCCTCCATTTTTCCATCCAAGAAGCGTCATAATATTAATGGCAGACCTTTATCGCCTCAATGTTCAACACTACAATCTGGTCTCTCAATGTAATATCTCATGGATCCCACATTATCTGGCTTGTTGGTTCCTTCTTCACGTTCAGGTTTGGGTTCGTGGTATGCTACTTCTTTGCTCATGCAGTTGCATCCAGTGAGGGAAGATTTTTCTCTTTGATCATCTAGGGATAAGAAGGGTCGGGCCAATAAGGAGACCTAATCCCAGTTGACTCATAAGGCTTGAGTTAGAGTCAGGAAGACTATCTATGTAGTTAGAGGTGCAAGTCGACAGGTATGCGCTTGGGAGTGTGCAAAGCATAAAGGAAAAGAGGCGCAGTCGCCTAGGTGCGCCTTTAAGGAGCGCCCCCGACTCCATGCGCGTGCCACTAACCCGGTAACGTATAAACCTTATTTTATTTTACTTTTTCCACCTTCCAACCCTAATTTCAATCTTCCAACCTACTAAGAAGGTGAAAATGACCATTCCTCTTCGATCTTTCACAGATCTAAGCGACAAAAGGTATGGATTTACAAATTTTAGCAATTGCTTATAGTTTCTGTAAAAAAACGTAAAAACCAGTACCTTTTTTCAATTTTTTTGTTTTTTGTTAACTATTGTCCATAGATCTTGATGGATTTTAGTTCTGTATGTATAAGAAAACATTCCATTTGAGTTTTATACTTCTTTGCTCTAGATTTGAGTTTGTTTTTAGGTTTTTTACTGTTTTTCCGAAAAAATCAGTTACAGAAATATAAAAAAGTCATTGTTTTTTCATATTTTTTCATTGAAACGTATTTCTATCCACATATATAGCTTTCCCATGCTTGTGTCTTCATGTGTGACAATTTTTTCATCTTTTTTGTTGTTGTTGTCGTAATTTAGGGTTTTTTAAAAAAAAATTCCTAAAATAAAAGTTATGAAAATTAGAAAAAAATGTTTATTTATTTATTTATTAGTTAATACCTATTCTTATCCACATGTAAAGCTTACCCATGCTTGTATCTTCATGTATGATGTATTTTTCATGCTTTTTTGGTATTTTAGTGTTATTTTTTTTTTTTTTCAATTTTTCCGAAAATAAAAATTACGAAAATTAGAAAAATATAATTTTGCGCCTCATGTTTCAGGCGCGTGCCTAGGCACCCCAGGCTCTAGGCGCACCCCTTGCACCTGTGACTACATAGAAGACTATGATTAAAATTTGTGACAGAATTCATTTTAGGGTTGGCTAGGGTTAGTGATGAAACTAGCACTCTATCGTCGTTATAATTTTGCTATATAGGTATTCTTGAAGGAGCTTATTTTTCTCCTTTCATCTTTTCTTTCCGCCCGACCCCGCATAGGCGGGAGCTTCGTGCACCGGGGCTGCCCTTTTTTATCTTTTCTTTCCCCCATAATGAACTTCTTCCTAAGTCAATGCTTTATTTTTCTATCTTGAATTCTTGACGAGTAAATTTTCATAATTGCTGGGTTATTTTTTTGTATTGGACTTCTTGTGTGCTAGTAAAAAGAGTAGTTTTAGTTATTTTTGGAGGATCTTGTTTAATTTTGGGTAGTATTTTTGTTATGGACGTTGATGAATTTTAGAAAGGGAGCCTTGGTGCAATGGTAGAGTTGTCGCCATGTGACCTGTAATCACGAGTTTGAGGGGTCGAAACAGCCTCTTGAAAAAATGCAAGGTAAGGCTGCATATTATAGGCCCTTTGTGGTCCACCCTTTCCTTGGATCCTACATACGAGGTAGCTTTGTGCACTGGGCTGTCGTTTTTATGTTGATGAATTGCTTTGTTGTTTCATCCTTGCGCATGTTATAATTAACAACAACCTTGATGGTTTTAAAGCTATCATGCCAAACATTCTCCTAGGAATGAATTTATGATTGTGAGATTAATTCACTTATATAGTTCAATAGGAAACTTAGAAGGACCCCAAATTTCTAAGGCTAAGAAACCTTTGATTGACTTGTACCATATTCTAAGATTAAACTTTTGATTGTTGTATTGTCCATTAAACATTGCCGAACATCTCTAAAGAGTAGATCTTATTCCAAAATAGTCTAAATTAATTCACCTTAATTCATTACTTAAAAACATGTTGTGTATGTTATATCAGCAAAATCAGTTTGAACAGTTTAACAATGGTGGTTTCAAACTTGAGGAGGAAAACCTACAAACTCAAATTGTAGATTTATGCTGACAATCACAGAAAATTGTTCAAGCTTTATCTCAAGCATTTTCACATCTACTTGAGAAACAACTAGAAACAAACAAAAAGGAACTTTTATGTGGCAAGATGAACTTAAATGTTGGAAAAGGTCGAATAACTTTAGTTTGGAGAGATTGAACATAAAATGCTTAAATATATAGAAGAAAAAGTCGAACATGAGACATGTAGTTACACATGTCAATATATTAAATTACTATTCTTTTGGATGTATTAGCAAATTAATTATTTCATCATCATCATCATTGTCAAGACCTTATCCCCAATAGGGGTTGGTCATATGAATCTTGTTCCTCCATTTCCACTCTATCAAGTGTCATCGCTTCATTTAGTCCCAGAGTTTTTCAATCTTTTTCTTACCACTTCTATCAAGGTTCTTTTGGGCCTTCCCCCTTTCCTTTTAGAACCTTCGACTTGGGTTGCTTCACTCCTTCTAAATGGTGCCCTTTTTGATCTATGTTAGATCTTTGAAATTAGGAATTTTCCTGGCCATAGGAAATAAACTACAAAACTAGAAATCAATGAATAGAATTGCTGATAAATTGGAAAAATAGGGGAGAAGATTTAGTGGCAAGTGAGATGAGAGATTTCCTAACTTGTAAATTGGATTCGTTGGAATTGGAAGCTTGTTTGAGTAGAAGTTTGTTGGAATATGGAAGCTTCCTCTTTGAATTTTCAAATTGTAGCCATAATACATCTACATAGGAGGAATGATAGATGGAAGCACTTAAAAAGGCTCTTCCTTTAACCTTCTTTTCTAAATAACCAAACCCATGTATTCTATACGTGAGGGACCTATTGATTCCAACTGTGAAAGAAAATACGACTTTCTTTTCTTTCTTTTCCTTCTGTCTCTCTCTCTCTGTTTTGACAGCTAACTTTTGCGTACAACAACATGATAAATGACTTAGATCCCATAATAAGATTGTCCTAAGGTGGTGCCTACTATTTAAGCTTTCATTTGGAATCTTATATTCCTAGACTCAAAGACGGGTAGTTAGTCATTGAATTAGTATACAGGCACAAGGATTGACCCCTTTACTCAAATTCCCAACTATGAATTCTCAACGGTTGACTCTTTTTTTTTTTTTTTGCGAGTTGTGAGAAACCAGAGATTTTTGCTTCTACTGCTTGAGAATTAATTCTTGTGTATTTCAGTAAAGGGGCTAGTCTCTATACAAGTTTCACAATTCAATGACTATCTTTGAACTTGGTAGTAGTAGATTCCAAAAGAAAGCTTAAATAGTGGGTACTTCTTTAGGGTATTCTTATTCGGAAATCTAAGTCATTCATCATCTTGTCGTGTGCAAAAGTATTGTTCCAATGCACAAAAAAGGAGGAAAGGGAAAAAGAAGAAGAAGAAGAAAGATACAATTTCTTTCACAACTGGAATCAACTGGTCCCTTGTGAGGAGAATATGTGGGTTTGCTCATTTAGGAAAGAACGGTCAAGGAAGTGTCTCTTTACGTGCTTCCATCTATCATTCATCCTACGTAAACACATGTTAGTCTGGCTGTGATCTAAAGATTCAAAGAGGAAGCTGCAATAATCCACTGAAGCTTCTGCTTAAATAGTCTTACGGTTCCAGCCGATCCAATTTATAGGTTAGAGAATTTCTCACTTGCCACTGAATCTTCTCCCTAAGGTTTTTTAGTTTATCACAAATTCTATTTTTTTAAGTTCTGGTTTTGTAGTTTGTTTCCTATGGCCAAAAAAAAATCCTTATTTCACAATTTTGAGTAACTAATCTACTAATGCATCCAGAAGAATTGTAATTTAATAGATTAATATGAGGATCTTATGTCCCTTGTTCAACTTTTTCTTTTGACCATTTAAGCATTCCAAGTCCGATCTAATCTGAATTAAGATTACTTGTTACATGGAAACCCTAGAATTTGCTTAGTAAATTTAGATTTTGTTTTCCAATATTTGATCTCATCCTGTCACATAAAGGTGCCTTTTTGTTGATTATCCTGGCTATTTCTCAGGGATATAGATGTGAAAAATGCTTCAGATAAATCTTAAACCATTTCCTGTGATTGTCTACATAGATCTATAGTTGATGTTTGCTCCCTTTCCTCCTCATATTTGAAACCATTGCTGGTTGACCCCTAATTGGGATAAGACCTTGATGATGATGATGATTTGAAACCATCGCTGTTGGATTGTTTGAACTGATTTTGCTGAAGTAACATGCACAACATATTTTTATGTAATCGATTAAGGTGAATTAATTTAGGTACACTTTGGAATTGGATCTACTCCTTAAATATGTTCAACAATGTTTATTGGAACAATGCGACAATCAAAACTTCTCTGAATATTGTACGAGTTAGTCAGTCTTCTTATAGTTAGAATTTTGGGATCTTTCTAAGTTTCTTATTGAACTGAACTAGCAAATTTATCTCATGATTATAAATTTTGTTTTTAGGTAGAATGTTTGACAGGATAGTTTTAAAATGATAGAGGCTGTTGTTATTGATATGGACTATAGAGTTGGCTCATTTGGAACTTATTAAAAACATCTGTCATTCTAGTTAACCAAAAGTTCTCTGTTATTATCCAGATTCAATATTGTCTTGTCCATTCCTAATGGTTGTTGAATTTTGTTTTAATTTATTTTCCTACTACCCTTGGATGATCAAGTTTGATGGGAATCTTTCTTTTCACCAGGTTTTCACAGTGATTATCTGTTTAATACACAGGCAGACTGCAATGTTTCGTTAACACTTTGGTTGTGCATATTAGTCCATGATTGTAAATTTCGTTCCTAGGCAGGATGTTTGGCACGATAGTTTTAAAACCATAGAGGTTGTTATTATTGATAGATAGTCGGCTCCTCTAGAACTTATTAGGTACATTTGTGGTTCTAGTTAACCAAAGGTAATCTTGCCTCATCCATTTCTGAGGGATTATGGGTTTTTTGTTTTGTTTTTTTATTTTCCTATAGATCCCTTGTCATCCGCCCATTCCCTGGACCCCTCATATGTGGGAGCTTTGTGCACCAGGCTGCCCCCTTTTTTATATTTTTATTTTCCCGTAATACTTGGATGATTAAGTATGATGGGAGCTTTTCTTTTTGACAGGTTTTCATAGTGAAACATAGGTATACTGTAATATTGCGTTAACACTGACTTGGTTGTATTCATTAGTCCATGTCATATATGTGCAACCTCTGGAATTTTAAGTAAGATGCTGTTGCTTGACTTATAATCAATGAGTATCACAAATGTTCCATGCTACTTTCTGGTACTGTGCTGGTTCTCCGTCAGGTATCAAGATCTCTTTGTACATTTTCTGCATGAATGCAAAATCATATGTGCTTCTTCTTTCCAATGAATGTCTTACATGTTAGCCTTTTCCTGGTGATTTATTTTTGTTCTACTGCTAAATCAACTGGCTGGTATCACAGACTGAATTCTAGGCCAGAGGAACTAATAGTATAGTCTGAAGGTAGTTATGACTGATTAGATTAATGTGCAAAATTCAATCAAATGGGAACCATGTTGATTCGTATAGTTGTAGGCACTTATTAGATAGATAGGCCTGCCTGTTTTTTTCATAACAACAAAAGTAAGGATAAGATGAATGCAAGAGATAGAAAGGCCTGCTGACCCTATCCTTCTATACTCACAGCGAGTGAGTCCATTGTGCTTACGAATGAGTGGAGAAGCAACTTGTAGTCATGTAACTCTAAGTTCATGCATCTGCTGTATTTTCATTTTCCAGATAACATCCTTATCTGAAGTTTGCCTTAGGCCTGGAACTCTGTGTGCTAATTTTTGCAGTAGATTCTTGGATGTGATGGCATCGGGTATTGTGAATATGACCAGCATGGCGATAGAATGGATGGGTTTGGCTTCTGATGCCCCTCTTGCTTGGGCTGTTGTCTTTGGAGTGCACATTGATGGTAGGTTCTCAAGTTTCCTTGACTCTTTTCCTGACTTTATTTGATTTTTTTTGCTTATATGTTTGTGTTTAATACTGCAGGGCATCTAGTTGTAGAAGTCTTGCTTGTGGTGGTAATCCTTTTCCAACTTTTCCAGAAGAGTTACAAGCCCCCAAAACGGCCCCTAACAGAAAGGGTTGGTGTTAGGACTGCCTTCTTCTCTTTGGGTGTTTTGACGTTTGTCAAGTTTAATGGTCATAGTGGCTGCTAGGAAAAGTTCAATCTACATAATGACTAGAGCTTTTACTGTTACTATTATGTAATTACTCATGATCTCTTTCTGAAATTGTGTCTTTTACTTCCCATATGGAGCTGTTGTTGGTTCTTTTAAATTTTTTTGCCTATATGCATTGCCCTTGAATGGGAGTCTGCACCTCATTGGCATGCACAAGAATCATTAACCGAGATAAAAACATGACAACACTGTTATAATGTCTCATCAATCATATCAATAGGTTCTCAAGGGCCCACAAAGAGTTCTTTTCCCATGATATAAATTGAAAGTGCCCCTTCCAGTTCAGAGCCCATTACTACTGTTCAATTTATGAAAAGGTTGAGTCCCATGGTATGCACCTTCAGTTCATTTGACTCTTATGCTGGATCAGACATGGAAATGATAGCAACTCTCCAACTCTCTAATAGCAAGCACAAACAATTAATCCCTTCTCACTAGTTAGCATTTGGAGATTCCCCAAAATCGAATTTCACAGTGTTTTCTACCTAGAAAACTCCTCTTTTAATGTACCAAGTTAGCATCCATGTTTTGGGACCTATCACCGTACCTATCTTTCTTTTGTTGATCTGAAGTTTGGTAGGTATTGAGGTACTATAAGCTGCACTTGTAATATAATTCTATGGTACATAGTCAATCACACTATGAAAAGCCAGTGATAGATGGGACACTACCAGTTGGTCGCTGTTAATAGGCCTTTGTTGAATAGGCAAGTGTGTAGGCTATTACAGGAAGATCACTGCAGATGGGCCTTCATGGGCAAGCCATCGTAGGCTTTTCCAAGTAGACTGTGAGTATGCTTCCAGCAATAACCCCATGCTAGGTGGACATGGGCAAACTGCCATTGGGTATTTGTGTACATGGCGAAGAGCAATCAGCCTGTCTTGACAATTATCATCCAGCCTTCTATATAAATCCTGATGACTCCTGGGTCTTTGATGTCAAGTTTCTATTAAACATAAACTATTGCTGGCCCACTTCCTATCATGTCAAGATTTTAGGTTGAATGGTAATTCAACATGGTATTAGAGCCTTACTGGCCGAGAGGTTGTGAGTTCAAATCCTGAGTCCCACCATATTAATTATCCAGTTTAAGAGCCCAAAAAAGGGGCCTTCACATGAGGGCCGTGCTAGAAAAATAACTATTTTGTTGGCCCACTTCCTATCAGCTTAAGCATTTAGGTTGAATGGTAATTCATCAGTTTCTTTCAATTAAGTCTTCATTTGGAGCACGAATGACAAAGTTTGGAGCAACAAAATCTTCGAGGAATTCTATTTGCAGGTGAGAACTTCTAGGAGTTTTTGTTCTCAAGATTTCTTGTCTTTTGAATCAGAGAGTGCTTTGATGATGCTCCACACGGATGATCTTCTTTCATTTAAATGAGACAGCAGAGGTATTTGAGCTCTTATTATTCTGCTTCAAGCTTTTAGGCCTCAAAAGGAGCTAAAATCCTTCACTTCACTGACCTCAAATACACCTTGCCGCTACTTATATGTAATGTGCTTAAATTGTGGAATTTCAAGCCAAAAGTTTCAGATAATAAAGTCCTTGATCCAAGAACTGTGGCATCCAACTCCAAACACAATAGGTAGTGATCTGATATGCTTTTAAAACAGGAAGATGGACAAACTCCACCAGTATTCTCTTTTTCAGTTTCTATCTGAAAGAAATCTCAATGTGTTGCAATCATTGTTGATGTAGCAGGGTAAAGGCAATCTTCTTTTTTGTCCTTTGTTGCATTTCCTTGATTATCCTTTCTATAACTCCCACAATAATCTTTTCTCCTTGTCACTTGGTCCAGTGAGCACTCAACTAGACTTCCATAACCTTCAGTAAATAGCTGCATAAAACAGGAAATATCCATACCAAGCAGTCTTCTGATTCTAGACAACATATAGCCTAGCTGATCCCCAGCCAGAACTGTGACTAGTCTGAGCTTTTCCATCTTGAAATCTGATTGAAAATAGCAGACAAAACGTTCTCCATCTTCAGTTCCTAAATCACTAGGAAAACAACTTCCTCGCTCTACCATTTCCTTCAGAACCCTTCTCTTTTTGTTAGGTTAAACCTTCATATTTTAGCAGCTTCATTGCATACTGCAAGTTAAACCTAATTTTTTTTCTCTTTTTTTTGTGTATATATTTCTTTCCGTTTGATATCTCTGACCTTGCTATAAGTTTTTTACTCTAGCTAATATGTATGTTCAGAAGCACTTTGGGAACTTTCCAGGCATGCATCTTTTTCAAAAAATTAATGTTCTTATCCTACTGATATACACATGATTCTTGACTTTTATCAATGAATCTGAAGAATCATTGGAAAGAGAATTAGAGCTTGATGACGAGATCTCCACCACCACCTTAAACCTATTTTCTTCTCTTCCTAAATGCATAGATGCAATGACCTTCCTCATTGTTGGCAATTGGAGTAAGTCTGCAATGGAATGGCATGCAGCAAGTTGTTTTCAATGTTATGTCTGTTCTCTCCACACTTTTAGCCTATTGTCTACCTGCCTTACCACTTTGGCCTAAGGTTCGACATTCTTCTTCTTGGTCAAGAATTCATGAGAGAAGTTCACATATTTGTTTCTCCAGATATTTTCATGCTTGCCTTTATGCCACTAAAATCATTCTTCAACAGTGTAACTTTATTCCCAACTTTCACATTCCTTGAGCTAACAAAGATCCAGTATTTTGTTTGCATTATGTAGATTACTGAGCTCCAGCATAGAACTAAAGCTGCATGGTTAACTATTTTCTTCGTTCTGTACTCATGCATGTTATTTTCTGAATATTATTAACTTCAAGTGTTATTAACTGCCGTTTTCTTCCTTGCAATTTAATTTCCATTCTCCTGTTATAATGGTGTGTTTTGCCTTTTAAAAGTTATTGCCCTTTCAACAAAGATCTGGTGAGAGTTGTCCCAGGAACTTGTCTGCAGGAGGTAGATGATCTTTGCGAAGAATGGGTTCCAGAATCTCTTCATCCTCCTATTATAGAAAACATGGAATATGAACCCCCAACACTAGAAAGGTGAAAATGATTAACTTATCTTTCTTATTTTGCACCAAGTGTACAGAGTTGTGTTTCTTCTGGATATGTGATTGCTGTGACAATTTTTATATTTGACATCTCAATTCTGGTATTATCGTTAATGTACTCTGTTTTCTGATGAATATTATTCTTTTGGTCCCTGTTATTTCCTTAAATATTTTATTCATATGAGGATGTGAAGTTTTATGCTAATTTATTAATTTGATGTAGTTATACATGGACGAGCTTTGCAGGGGATTGATGTTTTTTCTATAGGAGAGTCGTTGACTCAACAATTGAAGACAGGCTGGTGTTGCA
The DNA here is from genome assembly GCA_035236585.1 of Warburgia ugandensis. Classification (NCBI taxonomy): domain Eukaryota; kingdom Viridiplantae; phylum Streptophyta; class Magnoliopsida; order Canellales; family Canellaceae; genus Warburgia; species Warburgia ugandensis. The sequence continues at coordinate 57,281,771 of CP141137.1, read as the reverse complement.
CATGCTTATATTACGCTTTGTGTTTTTCTTTGGATAGGTTACTGAAAGATTGTAATTAGCAGGCATTTGTCATGGTTAACAATTGTATATGCCTGGAGGAGCTTCATCAAGTTGGGGAGAAGCTGAGGATCTTTACTTACTACCCTCTCTATAAATGCGGATCTAAAATTAAAATATCAAACCTTGTTGTTTGATAAAGTAAGCATTTTCAAAGAGGGGAGAAGAAGAGAGTCCAGGGCCACTATCTCTTACTTCCTTTTTAATATCTTATAAAGAAAGTGATGGATAACAGTGTTTCAGGGCATAAATGGCATGTAAATTTCTTGTTCTTCAACGTAATATTCGTCTTTGGGTGATGATGGTTGACTAGATGTTTGCAAGCGGCTTAGGAAAGAAAAACCATTTTCATAATTGCACCATATTATTTCCCTTTATACATCTAATGAAAATTCTGAGTTCAAGTTTACTTCTTTAAGAGGATTTTACGTCTGTCCGTGATGGTCATATCTGGTGGCTATTTCAGATACCTATACTTGCACAGTTTCTAAGTAGACTCGGCTTTCCCCTAAGATAAATGTCTGTGTTTTTATGCTAATAAAAGGATAACTTCAGATATTCCTGATTCTGTTTGTTCTTATGAGTAGGTTTTGTGCAGTGCTGCAGGACCCCATACTGTAGTTGGTGGCAAGGAAGTGGTTAACTTTACTTCTGCGAATTATCTTGGATTAGTAGGGCATGAGAAAATAATTGTGAGTTACATTACGTACCTCACTTGTTGTTTTTGGTATGTTTCATAAATGAAAGCATCTTAATTCAGCTGCATTGCAGGAATCATGTACTGCTTCACTGGAGAAATATGGCGTTGGCTCTTGTGGTCCTCGTAGCTTCTATGGGACACTTAGTAAGACTTGGCATCTTATCTATCAAATTTTAGACAATTTATTAACAGAATAAATTGGGTTTTTTTATGGTTCCACTGTTTTATGCATCACTCTGGTATCGTACTGATAAGTTGCACATTTCTAGATATCCACCTTGACTGTGAGGAGAAAATTGCAAATTTTCTTGGGACCCCTGATTCAATCGTCTATTCATATGGGTTATCTACTATTTTCAGTGTCATTCCTGCATTTTGCAAGAAAGGCGACCTTGTTATTGCGTGAGTATATTGTAACATTGTTGTTTGTTTGGTTATATATCTGAATGGAAAGTGATGTAAAGTGCAGTTTAGAAGCTTTAGCTTGCCATTTTTCTTAGTTTGATAATAACCGATTCCAGTCTGGGTAACTACATACGTATATTCTAAGTGACTGGCTTAATTTTCATCTCAAATGACTGTAGTTAGGCAATCAAATCTAATGACAGGTGGATTTTTTTTGCTAAATTTGTCTTAGCAGAGCTGAGTAAATTTCATCTTTTTGCCGGTTAATTCTATCATTGTTTCACTGTGCAAGTTTTGTTAGGTTATTCATTACCAGAGCTTGCCTCTGATTGAAGGACTCTGCTTCACGAGTGTAGTGTTCCCCTCCCTTGATAATGTTGAATAGTGTGACAAATGCTATAATGACCCATGTGGCTGTTATCTCATTCCTAGTAAAGCTCAAACTCCCTAGTTCATCAAGCTCTCAGTTTCATACAGGCTTGAGCACTTATCTGAGACGGTTAAGTTTCATCTCACAACCAAGAAATTATGACTTCCAGTCCTCACTAAGAAAAAATCTCTTACCTCCATACTTGGTCCTAATTTTCTTTATTTTTTATTTAATCATCTTTTCTATGTCCTTGTAGGAGGTGGACATTGTTTTCCTATTAATTTAGCTAGCATGACATTCTGCATTTCAAGTACTGACGTAACTGCCTATGTTTTGTTTCAGTGATGAAGGTGTGCACTGGGGCATACAGAATGGTCTTTATCTTTCTAGAAGCACAATTGTGTACTTCAAGCACAATGATATGGAGTCTTTGCAAAGTACATTGGAAAAAGTTACTCGGGAAAATCGAAGAGTCAAAAAGCTGCGACGCTACATTGTGGTTGAAGCAGTATACCAGGTAGTCTTGACAGTTATATGTATCAGTTTGAACTGATTCATATAACCTTCTATTTCTCATTAAATACATGCTAAAAATTAACATTCTTTCTCAAGAACTAATGGGGTCTTGACTACCTTGTATACTGCTTCATGATCTACAACTTGTTTTCTGACTTTATAGAAATAATGCACATATTTTTGGCAATAATCATTAGTATCTCCGATGACAATTATTTCTTTGTTTTTTATTCAAATTTGTGATGCCTTTAAAAGCTGAAGAGCATCAGTTATTGGGTTGATCTAGGACAGTATTGGATATAGTTCTTAACATATTTGGCAGGTTGTGCTGAACAATTTACGTACTTGTTCTTTATCCAAAGTTTTCTTTTGGGCCAAATTGGGGTAGTTTTCTCAAGTCTCAGCAGCAGTCTTTGACAGCCTGGATGACGGATTGATGTGAAGAATTTTTTCGCCAGGGATGAAACCTTCAGGGAAGTATTGCCACTTCCAACCATAATGAACAGGGCCTTCTAAATGTTATCTATTGGACCAACTATATTTAAATCCTCCCTGGTTGGTTTCCCTTTCCCATTTAGAGCTTTTAGTTGTTGGTTACATTTCCGGACACCAAGAGTATTTACATATTCACACTAGTTTATCTTACAAGCAATTGTTGTCGGAAGATGATCTTCACATGTAGAAATACTTAACGCAATGATGTTGTCTTCCGGCTTTGCTTCTCACTTTGTAAGTATGTCTCCTTTGCTTTCAGCAATTCCTTCTATAGTTACCAATCAGAAGAGTTGTGGTTTTTGTGCTCTAGGTTGTATCCTAAGCTTTTTGAATGCTTGATATTTCCCACTCTTATATTTATTTGATATATAAGAAAAAGAGAATAACAAGGTTTTCTCAATTTCAATTTTGCATGATCTTTATATTACATGAAGTTGTCTTCTTTTGTTCTTTGATTTTGTTAAGTTCCAATTTTGCTTCTGTCAGTTAGATATAGACTTCAGTTTGATGACGCGGTTACTTTGCAATTTCAATATATATGTCTATATACTAGTAAGTTGTCGTCATGTGACCTTGAGGTCACGGGTTCAAGGCGTGGAATCAGCCTCTTGCAAAAATGCAAGGTAAGACTGCCTACTTTAGGCCATTGTGGCCCGCCCCTTCCCCAGACCCCGCATAGGCGGGAGCTTTGTGCACTGGGGCTGCCCTTTATATACTAGTAACTGAAAGTAGAAGGGGAGCATGGCGCAATGGTAAAGTTGTCATCGTGTGACCTTGAGGTCACGGGTTCAAGGCGTGGAAACAGCCTCTTGCAAAATGTAAGGTAAACCTGCATACTATTGATTCTTGTAGTCCGCCCCTTCCTCAAACCCTGCATACCCGGGAACTTCATGCATCTGGGCTGTCCTTGTTCCATGCTAGTAACTGAAAGGCATGTTTCCAAGCTGATGTAGACCAAAAATAGCAGTAGGCAGGAGTTGGCTAGGTGGGGGTCTGCAGCAAGTCATCGGATGGATTGCTTAATCACATGATCCATTAACCATTGCTGGTGTAGTAGTCAGACTCAACAAAGCAGAACATGGATAAGGATGAGAACTTGGGCTAGGATAAAGTCAGGAATTGACTCAGGTGGCTTTTTAGTCATTGAAAGACATTATTGTATAATTGAGTTTGTCTCAAATATATGGCCCTGATTTATCCATGACAACCTTTAGGTTGTGGGCATGGATGCTGTTTCACTTAGTCAATTGCCGTTCAGCAACTGTTGTTGTATGTAGAGGGTACAAGAAAACAATAGAAGTTCTGTATGTAGAGGATACAAGAAAACAATAGAAGTGTTCTCGATTCTGTCATGGAATTTTCTCCTAGAAATTGGAGTTTCCTTTTTGCATTAAGTAGGGAATCAGCCTCTTGCAAAAATACAAGGTAAGGCTGCCCACTTTAGGCCATTGTGGCCCGCCCCTTCCACGGACCCCGCATGGGTGGGAGCTTCGTGCACCGGGGCTGCCCTTTAGGGATCTGCAATTATTATCTTTTCCAGTAATATTTCCTTGTGCATGTATTGCATTGCTCTTGTTCTTGCTGATACTCTCTGTACTTTTGAGGGTAATACTAATACATTAATGATAGGATCATATGAAGTTGTGCTTTCATTTCCTCATGATGTATTATAGTAAAAAAAAAGAATATATTTTCATTTTTGCTTGTAATTTATGTACCCCGAGGTCATACTTGTATATAACTTTTAAGTTATGACTTAAGTGGGCCTAGAAATTGCTCACTCTTTCATTGCGTGTAACATCTATATAATAGAATTAAGGACCATTGTGGTTTTTCTTTTTCATTTGTCCCATCTCCTCTTCTCTTGTTCAGCTTAAATCTATCACAAGAAAAGTTCAGGATCACTAGGAAGAAACTAATTTACCATCGAATAAATAGCTCTTGATCAATGTGTTTTCCATACTCTCAGAAAGGATTCTATCTTTGTATGTATACATTGTGTCTAATGAGAAATTCTGCTTAGGCATCTGAGATGAATGCTCTTCTTTGTGGTTGCTGCAGAACTCTGGCCAAATTGCTCCTCTGGATGTGATAGTAAAGCTGAAAGAGAAGTATCGGTTCCGGGTAATATTGGATGAGAGCAATTCATTTGGTGTGCTTGGCACTTCTGGCAGAGGTCTTTCTGAACATTATGGAGTTCCTGTAAGTCCGAGGATTCAATTTAATTGTTGAGGTAGTTTTTGTTGGTGTTTTTGGAAGTCGGTGACTGTTTTCTGTACGCAGATTGAAAAAATTGATATTATAACTTCTGCAATGGGGCATGCATTAGCCACAGCTGGAGGATTTTGCACTGGAAGTGTTAGAGTTGTTGATCACCAAGTAAGGATGAAATCAATTGAAGTTTAGTTTTAACAAAGAAACATTTAATCATCAGATATTCAATTAAATTATTCATCATTTCACGCTGGCTCAAATTCCTCTTTTGATGATTATTTTTCTTTCTTACAGCGTCTCAGTAGCTCTGGATATGTCTTTTCTGCTTCATTGCCTCCCTATCTTGCTAGTTCTGCAATCAGTGCTCTTGATATTTTGAAAGAAAGTCCTAATTTGCTCACCAAGCTGAAGAAAAATCTTGCTCTTTTACATCGAGGTTTGATTTAAACCTTGCTGCTGTTTATAAACCATGTAACCAGGTTGTATCTAGTGATGTTGTAGTTAGTCATCTTTGGATCTAATTTCCTGGAGTGGTAACAGAAGACTTGCACCCTCGTTTGAATCTTATAATGATCAGTTCATTTTGTTTTGTCGTTAAGAACTTTTGGATCCTGAACCATAAATTTGACCAAGTTCATAGGACATCAGGTGCAAACTACTAAAGGAATTTGATACCTGAAACATAAATTTGTCCACGTCACAGCACATCCAATGCAAATCCATAGGGGCCAATCTGAATGCCGAGCAGAGAAGTTAGAGAACTACGATAGTGGTGACCAAAGACCAAAGCTAGAACATTCAATTTGAATACTCACGAAGCAGTCTTGAACACGAGATTTACTTTCAATCTCACCCAACAATTATCATTTAACCCTAGCGCTTTATCAAAGTCATTTATAAGTTATAAACCATTACGAAATGAACAAGGATGACTTCTGAAACATGAAATGATTGAAACTAATGCCCAATTCCTGACTGCTCTTTTGAGTAAACATATTATGGATATTGTAGAAGTATCTATGTATTCTCAAGTAATAAAATCTCTAAGAAGATTAGTCAATTCTTTTCCAATATCGGCAAATCTGACGAATCATTTAAATATCTAGGAGAAACTCTTTATTTGAACAAATGTGCTCAAATCCCAGCATTTAAGATAACCATTCTATGTAAGAAAAGTGTTTCAGTATGTATTAATTCCAAGTTGAACCCACTTCTAAAACAATATTTGAGAGGCATAGGTTTTAAATGTGTTGCCAGTAACCAAAATTGTGCTTTAAACACGAGATATCATCCAAACAACCTTTCTTGTTAGGCAAACTATATCTGTTGATGCAAATGTCCAAGTAAATAACATGCTTCAAGGGGCGTAGGCTTTGAGGCACTCCAGAATCTGAGGATCAAGCTAAATTCCTCGAGATGTTGAGGAAGGATTGGGAGGAACCTGTTCCTCTCAGTGCAAGCAAATAGAAGCTGCTGTGGATTCCCAACAGATAAGAAGCCCCCAAGTCTCGTTTCCCTTAGACCACTAATGAGCATGAACCTAGGATAATCACACCTTCCTCTCTCCTCATTCTGCAGTGATTCTGGAACCTTTCATTTCTAGGTAAGGAATGAAGTGGAGGTCAACTGATTGTTTTTATGTGTGAAAGTGGGACCTGACGATGTCACCTTCCTCTTCCCTCATGCATTCTTAGTGAAAGCTTCCATCTCAAGGGAAGGAGACATGGTGAACTGATTGCTTTTATGCAAGGAAGGAGGCATGTGGCAATGACTTTAATGTGCCTACACTTTCCTGTCAGTTTGGGAAGCCCAGACCATAAATGAGCAAATATTGAATGAGTTAGTTTGAGGGTAATCGGCCCTTCTGCCAAAACAAGGGAGTTTCTCCTTCTATACCATTGATCAGTTACTCATGGTTTGCTGACTTCACGTGTAGTTAGGGTCCCTTCTCTCTTTCCTGGAATCAAAATACCAACCGCCACTAATACGCTCTTAACACCCTACATACCCAAAATACTTGTACTAGCCCTTGATATGAAATTTTCTTACCCTTCACCTCTCCCAGAACATGGTTTCTTTCTCCTTTTCACATCTTTCTTTGAACCTTGTCTTACTTCTGTTAACTTTTTGGAGGGCCTTGTAAGAGGTAGAAGCAATTTCATCAATATGCTCAGGCTAATAGTCTTTCCTTTATGTGAATATAAAGCCTTAGCTAGTGGAGGAAGGGCAGAACGTGAGGAAGGGCAGAACGTTACACTCAGATCCTTACTCTTTGCTCCAATTTTTAAATCAACTCTTTACCTTCTTCAACTAGAAGCTCTAAAAACGTCTGAGAAAACAGAAGGGCAACTGTCTTTTTACGAAATATTTTGTTGAAATTTACATATATAACTAGTTCGTTTCATGAAGGAGATAGCAGAAACAAGAAAGTTGAGAAGATTTGCTTGGACCAGAAACAAGGAAGAGATCTTCACTCCGCAGATGGAAGAAAAGAAGTCATCTTCACTCAGGAGCAGGTAGAAAGCAGAAACAGCCATGTTAACTTCTGATGGAAAAGTTGGCATCACTTATGTCCAAAGCAGTGAGGAGGATCTGCAGTGGTTCTCTAGACTATCATTTGGTTCTCAGTCCCTGCCTCCAAATTGCCTAAATTTCTTCAGGCAGTTCACAGAAATTTGTCCTATCCCTTTCAAGGGCAAAAGTTTCCCATTAGCTCTACGTACCTGCTGTAAGTTAAGTGGTTGACCCTGTCCTAGGTGGGAACTTAGGACTCAAAATCTTACTATGCTGGTCTCCAGAAGTTTTTATTAAGCCAAACTTGTCTCCAATATGATGGAAATAAATATCAGAGATTGCATTCTTTTGTGCAATCTGTTAAGCTTCTCATGACAATCATCTAGGCAGTCTCCCTCATGTATGTTGCAGCACTGTTTAGAAACCCCCCATGTCAATACTTGATTGTGCCTAGTTAATTCTTTTGCATGTAACCACTTTTTGTCTGTAACTGAGTTTTACAGTACCGAGTCTACAGGCTTCTCACGTGAGTTACATGAATTGGTTGAGTCATCCAAGTGCTTGGTCAGGTTTACTCCTTTCCAATGGTGGCCTTTCAGTTCATACACCTCTTTTAGAATATGGGATTTCAGTGTTCATGGTAAAGCTAAACACATCTTTGATCTGAGAGGTACTATGGAGTAGTAGAAAAATGCTTATTCTTATGCATCCATTTTTTCTTGTTTTTTTGGGTTCATCATTTTGTATATCTTCCACATTTATGAGGATATCGTCCTAATTACTTTCAGTGGTGTTCAAATAAATTATTATTAATCCATTTAACTGACAGAGTTCAAATAGTTTAATAACCATTTTATGTTCACATCCATAGTTAATGCTTAAGCCATTGGTGCAACTATATTTGATGATTCATGTGCTACCTTGCATTACCTTAGGTGTTATGCGCCATGCTTCTTTCTATTTAACTGAAGCAATCTTATGATATAATGATGCATAATTATCTGTTATGGATGTCATATACTGAGATATCAGTTTGTCATTACTTATTGGGCAAGTCTGCTGCCATCTCTATAGGACTAACTTTTCACTGGAACTTATGCAAGGTTTGTCAGGCATAAGGGGTCTGTCTGTCACAAGCAATCCAGCATCACCTATTGTCTTTCTCAATCTACAGAACTCAAGTGGTTCCTTCAAGAATGATTTAAGGCTGCTTGAAGAAATTACCAACCGGGTAATTTTCTGCTTCTCTCTAATTGAGTACTTAGCTTTGAGTATTTGAACATTATGGTGATAATCACTCTACAGGTGTTGAAGGAAGATTCTATATTGGTAACAACTTTGAGAAGGTCTCCTCTTGATAAATGCTGTCTTCCAGCAGGCATCCGTGTATTTGTATCTGCAGGCCATTCCGAGTCGGATCTGCTGAAGGCATCTGAGGCATTGAAGAGAGTTGCAGCATCTGTACTTGAATCTCAATGAAAGACACTCGTTGTAACAATCTTTATGAACTGGATGTGCTTAGTTAACCTGCAAAAACAGGAAAAGTAGTGGTTGTTTGCTCTTTTAATTATTAGAACTCAATATTCTCTTAATCTTTCTAATTTTTAATAGATTCTCTTATTTGCTGCCCATGTTACTGTTTCACATTCAATGATTGTAAGTGTTTAAACATTGAGGAAATTTTTGTATACTGTTATGGTGGAATGTCAAGTGTCGGTATGAATTTTTAACCTCTCCTGTGCTTCAAGTATTTGCTTCAGTTCCTAATGGCTCCCTTATGCTTGACAATAATAGTTCTCCTAAGCAACCTTTAATGGAATGCTTATTACTTAATCTTGATTTTCTAGCTCGACATGAAACATTAGTAGAAGATGATGTATCCGAAGGACTGATAGTTTACATTTTATGGATCCTTCAGCTTTGTGATGAAATTTCCTTTTCCTCCATTGTATCTTGACTATGCTTGATCAGTCATGAAATTCAAGCTATCATGATTCCGTGGTAATCACAGAATTATCCATCTCTGCAATAATTCAAATTGATTGTTATTTGTCTAGAGTTCAAGAATACCGCTTGGGGTGAATTCCCTCTGAAGGTTGAAACATGTTTGTTAGCTCCTCTCTCACCTTTAATCTAGGAAACACCTTACAGGAATTAAGATAAATACGTCTGTATCCATGAAACATTCCCCTCACATTTATTGTCATTGTTTCCCTTTTTCTTTTCTAATTTTTGTTGGATATTCTTTTTCCCTGACACACTTGTCTTTGCTTATAAACGCAAAGTATGTGCTGCATGTATTTCTTATCATATCTGGAAAAAAGTATGTCCTCCAAACCTCGCCATTAATGCATCAACATTTCGTTATCATTTAATTAGCCTATCAATTCTAAAATCATTTCCTAGAAGTTCTTTTCTGTGCTTTATTGTCTTCTATTATTCTTACTACTACTACTATTTACTGGGAATGGAAGTGAATTGGAAGTTATTAGAGCGACTAGTCAGAACCATTTCCACTCGGCGGTCGTTAATGAGCAAGTAAATTAAGGGAAGCAAAATGGTGTTGGATCAAATGAGGGGCGGTTAAGAAAGAAATGCTTTTCGGGAATGAAATGAAACATTTGATCCTGTAACAGGAGAAAGGCAGGGCAGCTTTAGTTGGAAAGATACATAGATGATAAGTACCTCCGAGTTACCCTTTTTCTAATTGCAGGACTCAGCTGGCAGCTCTAGTGCACGAAGCGTCCTTTTATGCAGGGTTCAGGAAAGAGGCGGACCACAAGGGTCTATAGTAGGCAGCTTTACCTTGTATTTTTGAGAGAGGCTGTTTCCACACTTTGAACCCTTGACCTCAAGGTTATATGATAACAACTTTGCCGTTGCTTTTTTTCAGAACTCACTGCTTGTGTAGTAAGAAAACACTTTCCACTGGGCACTTTTCAGGAGGCACAAAAAGTATGTCAGAAAAAGGATCTGTGAACTCATGTAAAGCCGGAAATCGATTTCGATATTCATTTATTTCCACGCATTTCAAGCTACTAACCAAAATCGGTCATATTTTTCTTATAAGATATCTATTTTTTAGCCACATTTCATTTCTTAAAATTTCCGTTTCACATATTTTACCTATAATTAGATCGTTCTTTTATTATCACTCTTTCTTATTTTAGTTCACGTTGTTTGTTTTCTCTAGCATGTCTTATTTACTTTAGCTACATGACCAATCCTTAAAATGTCTAACTTTTTCCAAACTTTTTTTTCTTATGTGGTTTCTTTTTCAAGTAAACAACCAAAACTGGTCATCTTCTATAGTTCAAACTTTTTAATTATCTAAGGGGTCCATCTAGCAATCTATATTAATGCATCTCTAGATTATTCTATGAAGAGTTATAGTAGGAATTTCTACTAAGTATCTCTGTGGAATTCTATCAAAAGACTATATATATATATATATATATATTTTATATGAATTGTATGTTTTATGGATCAGAGTGTTGGGTAAATAAGGAACATCATATTTATAGGATGAGAATAGGAGAAAGGAGGATGTTGAGATGGATAAGTGGCAAGACAAGAAATGATAGAATTAGGAATGAAAATATTAGAGAGACTTTAGGAGTAGCATTAATAGTTAACGAGATAAGGGAGATTAGACTTAAGATGGTTTGAACATGTATAGCGAAGACCAAAAGCGACACCGGTTAAGAGTGAGGTAATGCAAGTTGAAGGTTCTAAGAAGGTAAGGGAAAGGCCTAAAAAAATATGGAGTAAGTGGCGAGAAAAGATTTAAGAACTTTGCAACCAAATGAAGCTATACTGGTTAACCTTTAATTGGGATAAGATGATGAGGATTTTTCATGCGTCTTGTATGTTAGAAAATAAACTTTTAAAAGGATTATATCTCCTCATATATTAGGAAACAAACTTCTAGAGAACTGATATATATTCTGTCGGAGGCAGCTTTCCATCTACATTTTATAGCCGCTATGTATCGTATAATTCCTTGTACACCAATATGTCATTTACATGTGTGACAGGTGCATGAGTGCCGTTTGACGGTTTGTTGCATTGACTGCTTAGAGAACAGAGCAGATACTAAGACCCCATTTCGGTGAGCCCACAACCAAAATTTTGCACTTTAACGTAAGCCAAACTGTCAGATCAAGTCACAGCCAAATCCGTCCAGATACACAAGCAGAGGAGTCAGGATCGAGCCTTCCCGTCAGTTGTCCCTTTTCCACCTGACATTTCTTGGAGTCTTCATTATATCTATATGATTATTGATGGAGCATTGGTGGAATTAGTTAGCCTATTTAACGTCAGATTTACTCGATCGAGAGAAATTAGTATTTTGCAAAAGTTTAAAATTTTTGAATGTTTGTCCCAAATTTTGTTAAGGTTTTAATTGAAGACTTGTTTTTTAGTATAAAATATTGTCAACTAATCGTGCATACTTGAAAATAAGACATATAGTTTGTGGGAGTATATTGAAATTACAAGTAGAAAAGCCTACTTCCATGATTTACCCATTACACTTATCAATTATAGCCTATAATTGAACTTGATATCATAAAGTTGGGCCCACAATTTCAAAGATTTAAAATATTAAAAAAAATAAGTATTGTAAGATTTGAGCTCATATTTTAGAACATCTAATCATTAACAAATAGGCAATGTAGGATCTTAGGCTGACATTTGGAATATTTAAATTATTAAAAAATATGGGAGAAAGTCTTATATAGCCTTTAAAATATAGGCTGAACTCCTACAAGCCTATGTTTTAATGGTTTAGATGTTCTAAAATGTGGGTCACATGAGTTATTGTTTGAATGGTTTAGATGTTCTAAAATCTAGCCTTTTTTGAATAGTTTAGACCTAAAATGTGAGCCCAAACTTATACAACAATGTGTGAATGATTTAGATCTTCTAAAATGTATGTTAATTTTCACATGACTTATGATGTGAATGATTCATATATCTTCTAAAATGGAGATCCAACTTTTATGTGTAATTTGAATAGTTTAAATATTCTAAAATGTGGATGGGTTCAAGTCTCACATTATTAATGATGTGAATATTTTAAATCTTTTAAAATATAAATTTGAATCATATATGTGAACTGAATGGTTTAAATATTCTAAATTTTGGGTTCAAGTCTCCTATGGGTAATGATGTGGAGGGTTTAGATGTTCTGAAATTTAGGCCCATCGTAACCTATAATGTAAATGGTATGAAGAAGATGAATGGGTTAGATGAATCAAAACACAGTCCCACATATTCTTTTATGATAGAAAGATTTATAAAAGAAGGTTACTTTAATAAGTGAAGGGGGCTATAATGTACGATAGAGAAGTTATATGAAGTTTGATGCAATAAACATATTTATTTGTTGACAGTGCAAAAATACATTCTGTTCCTCATATATCATGAGCTCAAACCTAGAGAAAACAAGATAATTGTGAAAACCCTAATAATTTTAGTTTTTACTTTGATGGAGCTTGTATTTCATGTTGGGCTATTTCAACAAATTTGGCATATGAATATCCATATATCTTAAAAACTAGGGTTCCCACCACTAACAACTTTAGATTTTGCAAAATCCAAATCTTGACAAATATTTCAAAATTTCTATGCACTAATAACAGAGTTCAATATTCACCTTATAAGCCAAAATATCAAATAATCTCAATCCACTAACCCTGTTAGAGAATATACATGATATCATTAGGAGTACAGATCAGGAAATGCTCTAACAGGAATTTCATTTTGAGGGTTTTTATCTTCATTACCACCACCTCTTCCTTCTCCCCCTCCAGTACGTGCACCCCCGCCAGCGAAGCCTTAACCAGTCCCACCCCCAAATCCACCATTGGCGCCGCTACCTCCATATCCTTCACCAGCCCTGTCACTCCTGCAGCATGGCCAATTCCACTACCACTAATACTATTAACACCACCCCTATTCCCTCTGCCTACACCTGAACTAACGCCACCATGGTTAGCACTTACACGACAACCGGCACCCACCCTCTGTACCGATACACACCCCTTTGCCAATGTTAACACCTACACGTACACCGGCCCGAACCCCATGGCCTTGATTGGTCCCTGTCCTTACACCACCTCCGCCACCAATGCTTATGTTGGTTTCTGACCCATTGCGTCTCATCCCAACAGTAAAGCCTCCACCGCCACTACCACTGCTTCATGAGCATAGTTTGCTCTCGTTTAGGCTAGGTCTTTCTCGAGGAGTGCTCTTCCATTATGTATTCATGAAGTAAGATGGGTAGCACACAAGGCAACGCATGCCATTGTCAACAAGAAAGAACACCATCTATCCATGAAGCAAGTTCTGCAGCAGTGTGATGGCCGGAGTTAGTCTGAAAATTGTTACGTGAGCCTTGACTTGAGCACCTTATATAAAGGAAAGAAGGGATAAGATTTGTTGTGTATTGGTCAGAAACTGGATATTTCCAAAAAAGGGATCAATCATAGCTAGCTTTGGTCCTTCACAGAGACATAGAACCTATCCCTTAATTGAAAGTTGAATTAGTACCTTATTTGTCTTCCCCCTCAATTCTTTTTCCACGTATTCTTGAGCTCTCCCTTGGCTCATGGGTGCCTCGTGCCCACGGAAGTCTTCTCCATCTAGCGGTCCTACCATCCAACGAAGGTTGCTTTCTTCGTTAACCAGGGGCTGCTACTTTTCGAAGGTTCAACTCAGGCATACGCAGGGAAGAGTTCTCATGATCACATGGTAATTGCAAGCGGGAAAAAATGCAAGTTGATCGACTTGTCTTTGATCTACAATAGTCAGAAAAGTTATTCATTCACTATTGCTGGTTCTAAAGGTCTAAGTCGTTAAGTTTTTGTTATGAAAGAAATGATAAACTGAGGTATTGCTTCAATTGGAGACATCAATCTAGCCATGTCTATGCATGTTTTCTGGAAGATTTATGCCATTCATCTTGTTCTTCCTTAAATTGGTTGACCACAAAAGGACTTACGCCCATTTGATGATCATAAAAGTGTTACTGTGGATGAAAAATTACAACTACTGATCCTAAAACCAAAAGAAAGAGGAGTTCAAGTCAGTCCATAGGAGTGATCTTAGAGGTAGGCAGAAAAATGTTGGGGTGAGCATATCAGAACCTCCGTTTTTTTCTATTTCTTTGTTTTGAATCTGCAGCTCACAGAATGTAGAGTGTGGGATTGTCGACTATGTCAACTTAACTCCATGAGGACATATGTGGCATAGACAGTGTTATATGGGTTTAGCAAAGCTTTCCTTATGCATGCATTTATGTGCTCGTCGAGCATTTGTCTACAAGTACTACTTCCCCGTCGTCATACATTTTTAGTTAGTGAGATGAGATCCAACAGTCACACATGTGGATGAGTTATAAGCTAAATTATGACAATTGAAAAATCCTAGCCATTTGATCTATGACTTCTAGGAGATGTTAAGAGAAAGTTGGGCGAAAATGATCGGTACAACCAACACCTAACAGGCAAGATCACCAATTATTTGGATATTGGGATACTAGTTGTGGCAATCCACCAAAGAAACTGTCCCCTATCGACATGCATATCCATATAGAAATAACGAGGATTAATTATGTCCTGTTAGTTTCCTTGATAGAATACAAGTCCATTGATCCTGTAACATTGCATGATCATCATCATCATCATTTAGACCTTATCTCAAATAGGGGTTAGCCACATGAATCTTGTTCCTCCATTCCTCTCTATTAAGTACCATATCTTCATTTAGTTCTAAAGTTTTTAAATCTTTTCTCACCACTTCTATCCATGTTCTTTTGGACCTCTCTATTAAGGACTTGCATTGCCTCACTCCTTCTAACAGGTGCCGTTTTTTGGTCTTCGTTAGACATGTCCAAACCATCTAAGTCTAATCTCTCTCATCTTTTAACTATTGGTGTTGCCAATTAGTTTCCTCTAATGTTTTCATTCCTAATTCTATCTTTTTTTGTTTTGTCACTCATCAAGCTTACCATCCTGATTTCTACTACTCTCAGCTTATGAACATGATGTTCTTTAAATGCCAAATGCTCTGATCCATAAAGCATGGTTGGCCTTACAGCCATTTTACAGAATTTTTCTTTTAGTTTGAGTGGCACCTGCCAATTGCACAAAACTCCAGATGCATATTTTCATTTGTTTCAACGCGCTTGGATTCCCTGGGTAACCTCCTTCTCAATCTCTTCACTCTCATGAATCATTGATCCTAAGTATTGGAAGTGATCTTTTACAAGGACTTCTTAGTCATCAATCTTTACTGGTACTCCACTCATGCTCCTTTCCTTGCTAAAATTTTATTCTATGTACTCCGTCTTAGTTCAACTGATTTTAAATCCTTTAAGTTCTAATGCTTCTCTCCATAACTTTAGCTTTGTGTTTATGTACTCCATTGTCTTATCAATTAAAACTATATCATTTGCAAATAGCATGCACCGTGGAATCTCCTCGTGGAGATGTTTTGTTAACTCATCTATAAACAACGTAAAAAGGTATAGTCTCAATGCCGATTCTTGGTGCAATCTTATAGTAATAGAAAAATCATTGATCTCTATGCTAGTAGTCTTAACATTTGTTACTTGTAACTGCACCATTTATGATAAATGAATGTGACCACCTGCTTACCTATATTCTTCCAAAAGGTAGTTTATCTTGGCACCAACTCCCATCACTCATATTTATCGATCTTGCTATTCTCTTCCCAAAAGCATATTTAAATCTTTCCATCATAAAGGTTCGAAACTAATGCAGTTATGAAGTATCCCTTTAAGTCTAATGGAAGATTGGACACTAGTCTTTATGGGTGATCCTGATTATTCATCTTGGGCCCCCTCTTAGATAGGCTATTCCACAACAAACCTAACCCACTGCCCAAAACTTTTGTGCCGTCGTTTCTTTTAACTTTTTAGCCAACCATTCAGGCCTAATGACTATAAAGCTAGGATTATACAATTAAGAAGATTTTGTGCCATAGCTGGTCCATAAGAGTGAACAGTTCTGATCATTAAGAAAGTTGGACCCAAGTGTACTTCAGTTGATCACAATTGGAAGCACTAAGGATAAATGTAAAGGAAATGTCGTTGAGTGAGATCTCTAATTTGAAATTACACTTTCCATGCAAACATCTAATTGAGCATACAAGAAAAACTTACGTTATCACAAACAAGTCGGTCGATCACAAAGCTTAAAACTTTAGAAAATTAAAGGAGAACTCGGGCACACACTCTTCTTGGCTTTCAGTTTCAGTTTCAGACTTCAAGCATATAAAACTAATTCAGCATCAAGATTAACGTCCACCAGCTCCACCACCTACACCGCCACCATCATCGAATCCACCACCACGGGCACCGCCACCAGCCCCAAATCCTCCACCATGTCCGGACCCACCACCGGCGGCGCCAGCACCACCTCCTACGCCAGCACCTGCCCCGAATGCTCCACCATGACCAGATCCTCCACAGGCCCCACCACCTCCTCCACCTCCACCTCCCCGTCCTCCAACACTTCCTCCTGTTCTGCCTCCTGCTCCGCCTCTTACACCTCCCCCAGCTCCAAATCCTCCACCATGTCTAGCCCCACCGCCTAAACCACCTCCTCCACCGCTTCCAGCCCACCACCAGATCCCCCATCACTGCCTAGTCCTCCACCGTGACTGCCTTGACAGTGTCTATACCGGCAGTTATTCCGGCCAACGTAACCTCGACGACCACCAAGTCTGTATTTCTGATTATCATACTTATGTCCCAATGCTGTTGCACTTAGTTGAAACACAATGCTGAGAAAGAGAAGAAACACAGGCAACCATTTGGAAGGGAAAGCCATTTCTTATCCAAAGCTCTTTTCTTCCTTGCAGCTTGCTTGCTATTCTTAGTCTCAACCAGTTCTTCTTATATAAGCGGTCAAATTCTCTCCTGCTACAGTACAGATTACCAGTAATGAAAAAGCATTTATTGGTGCAAGCTTGCAGACGCGTTTGAGCAGTTGAGGAGATGAGCGGGAATCTTTATTGATGGAAGCAAGTTAAACGGACCGCAACTAGTACAGCTTGACACCGACACTGGATCAAAGCCATTTAGGTATCCTTCTGCAAGTAGTCATGGCGGAAGACAGGAATGAGGTGGGAAAATGAGGAAACTAGGCGTCGATTTTATACTAGTAATGGCGTTACCTACCTTCACGGTGCATGTTTAGAACTTCTAGGTGCTCACGTTGGTTGTTCTTCAATATCGCCTGAAGGTTCCGTCGAAGGAAAGGAAAAAATGTTTCGTAGATTTGAAACGGTAAAAATGAATAAGATAAAGGTGTTGTTCAGAGAGAGAGAGAGAGAGAGAGAGAGAGAGAGAGATGGAACCATATTGAGTCAAAGCACACCGTTCGGCCCCATTGATATGTCAGATTGTGCAACAATCGAGATATGATCTGCTGGACCTGCCACAAGGATGTTCGATGCAGAAAAACTTGTCTATGGATGAGTAAATCAACATGGTTTATGCTCAGTGAACTTCGATCATTTAGGCACTTGATTAGATGACTAGGATATTCTAACTGACATTATCATTAATTCCATTTTCTATATTCTACCTTTAGTACTAATCAGATTGTTAGTATAATGGTTGATGGGAGGTATCTCAGGATCCAAGTGAAATTGAAAGTGAAGTTGTCTATTCTTTTGCTGAGTTGTATCAAAATGAGATCGGATTCAGATGCCAATCCTGGACACGGTGACCTTCACCTGTATCTCTAAAGCTTAAAAACGAGATTTCATAATGGAAGAGGTGGAAAGAGTAGATCAGATGAGCAGAAAAGATGCAGTCCCAAGCCCACACGACTTTTGTGGGGCCTTATCAGGGGTTCTGGGAGCTGAGTAAAGAAGATCTTTGGAAGTTTATCACTCAGTTTTTTAATGCGTATATTGGAAATTTTTTCACTGTTAAGTTCTCAGCCTTGATGCCCAAGAAAGAGAGTGCATTGTCACGCAATTCGCCTTTGCTAAACCCATGCAGCACTTGTCCACAACTCCCTTGATAGGTACAAGTTAGCCTTCTACTCTCCACTCTCATTTGTTAGGGCTACACTCACTCGCCCCTAGAGCAACGAGAGAATTCAAAAGTGAGACTTACTCAAAGAGACCTGTTATCACTTACTTGAAATGAATCAATTGAGTTGTTTGATTACAAAGAAGGAGCTAACCCCTATTTATATATGCTCACCCTCGTCCACCTCCTTAATAGATGACTAGGATTATTCCAAGTGTTAATACATCAATGGTCCAGATCATATTCTTGAACCCTCCTACTCCTTCTAGATTACTCTACCATTCTCTTAGAGTATTATAGACTCTATTATATAAGATCTAGATTTTTATAAGGATACTTTTGGAAATTAGGCCTTATTGGGCCTTGTTCCATAAATCCGGGAATATGAACCTAAGTCCCTCATGACATATCCATAAAGTTGAACAGGTCTTCATTGGATCCTGTAGACCTTAGTCACGAGTCTTGCAATGTAAGTCTGTGACAATCTCCCCACCTAATAATGTCGATGCCGTTGTCGACATATTTCAGCTGGTGTCGCAAGCTTCACCCTCGGGCACGTCTCATGCTACCTTATGATCTTCATAAGATGCCCTACCTCGTTCCTCCCCTTGCACATTGGTATCCAACTACTCTTGTACTCTGCATGGACTTTTCTTGTCTCCTTTCTGTTGTGTGCACTCTCACACACTGGTGTACCTTTGCATTGTTATAATTTGCAAAGCCTCTTGTGCCTCTTGCACATCAGTGTGGCCTTGCACAAGTTGTCATGCTGCTAGCCTGTCCTTGCTTGGTCTTGTCCCTCATGGATTCCTCTTATTGTGATGCAGTCCTCCTTGTGCCATCGATGGTGGTAACACCCTTGTTGACCTCTGATTCCTCCTGAGGTTTCAGGCACCTAGGCATCATAAGCCTAGTTGTGCCATCTCCACACATTGTGGATTCCCCTAATAACTTCATATCCTCCAAACCGTCACTTCTTCTTATAGATTGGTTATCTTGTTTTCCATAAACTCAAAGCACTTAGACTCCACTCCTTCAGTAGTCTCAGCATCCATAACCTTAGACACTTCAATCGTACTTTGCATGTTGCCTTTGAGGCTTTGCAAGGAATCCATAAATGCATTAGATTTGTTTAAATAATCAGAAATAGTTTGCTTTAACTTATTGAATCGAGCTTCTAAAGTAGAAAGCCGAGTGTCCAAAGCCAACTTCCACGATAGGTCTCTGGACTTCTCTCACCTCGACATCTATTGAACCTCCATTGTCATGTTAGTCACTCCTGATTCATTTGCCATGATGTTGTCACGAGATTTTCTCAATACTCGATAAACAACGCTTACTTTGGTTTGCTCTGATACCAACTGTCATGGGGTCGTAGTTCTCCTGTGCTAAACCCGTGCGGCACTTTTACACAACTCCCTTGCTAGGCATAAGTTAGCCTTCCACTCTCTACTCTCACTTATTAGGGCTACACTTACTCGCTTAATAAAGCAATGAGAGAGCTCAGAAATGAGACTTACTTAAAGAGAACCTATTATTCTTTACTTGAACTCAATTGAGTTGTCTACGATGAGCTTATCTAATTACAAATGAGGAGCTAACCCTTATTTGTATATGCTCACCCCCATCTACCTCCTCTATGGATGGCTAGGATTATTCCAAGTGTCAATAAATCAATAGTCCAGATCATATTTTGGAATCTTCCCACTCTTTCTAGATTACTGTACCATTTTTCTAAATTATTTTAGACTCTATTACATAAGATCTAGATGTTTAGAAGGATAGTTTTGGAAACCAGGCCTTGTGGAATCGGGCCTTGTTCTATAAATCCAAGAATATGGGCCTAAGTCTCTTAGGCTGCATCTACAAAGTTGAACAAACCTTTCTTGGAGCTTATAGACCTTGGTCACGGGCCTTGCAATATAAGTCCCTGACAACATGTATGCTTTAATGCAGGCCCATTTCTTTGATATGTTCCATCTCCAAAATCATTACCAAATTTTGGACAAAAAGATTAAGAAAGTTATCAAAGATTTGATTACCCAAATCAATTTGCATTTATTGAAAACAAGAAAATTATAGACGGCCTCCTAATAGCAGATTTTGTTGATGATGAGGGGAAAGGAGAGTGGAGTCCTTTGTAAACGTGATTTTGAGAAAGTATACGAGATGGTCGATTGGGATTTCCTTTAGTATATGCTTCAAAGATTAGGATTTGGCGAGCGATTCATTGGGTGGATTAACGGGAAGCCAAAAGGATTTTTCAAAGCATTTCTTGGACGGAAACAAGGCGATCCGCTAGCCCCATTTTTCTTTACTATCATTGGAGAATTCCTCAGCTAGCTACTGAATAAGGCACATTCACTTGGTTGGTTAAGGGGTTTCGGATGGGTAAATCAAAGAAATGTATTATCCATATCCAACGTGCTGACTATTTGTTAGTATTTGCTGGTTGTAAGGTTTGACAAGCTTTCAATCTGAAATCTTAGATGTGGACCTTCGAATTGGTATCAAGGTAAAAGGTAAACTTCTCAAAGACGACGGTCATTGGCATGTAGGCGGCGGAGCTAGCGAATAACAACTCTGTAAACGCCATTGGGTGTTCGGTTTCATACTCCCAACAACGTATCTTGGGTTACCAATGTCAATTGGGAAACATCCTATGACAGTTTGGCAAGATATTGTGGAAAGAATAGGAAGCTTTCTTGTTGGAATAGGAAGTGTCTATCCATGGGAGGAAGGACTACTTTGGTAAAAGTAGTGCTTAGCAACATGACCACATACCTCTTTTCTGTATTTAGATGTCCAAGCTTGGTTATTTATAAAATAGAAGGAGTTACAAAGGAGGTTCTTATGGAACGATATGGAGGAGCATTGAAAATTTCATCTTCTTAGATGGCGACAAGCTTGCCGTCGCAAACATGAAGTTGGACTCGGTATTAAAGCCATAAAGAGTTTAATTCAGCACTATTGATGAAGTGGCATTGGAGATTCAGGGAGAAAAGGAATCAATTGTCGAGAGTTTGTATTGAAGACATATATGGTTCGGACTGGGGTGGCTCGAAGACGCTATCATCATGGTCAAGATTTTGGAAGGACTTCTGCTTTGGAGACATAACACTTATGTAAAGGGAGCATCTTTTTTATTTTTATTATCATCAATTCATTTTTCTTTCAAGCAAAGGGATAGTATAAGAGAATATGGACTAAAGATACCTCCAAATCATTCTCGGTAAAATCAAGTTACAAATGGCTAACGTCCAGAAATCTAGAGCATCAAAATCGCCTTCAAGTGACGAAGATTTGGAGTTGGAAAGTTTCTTCTAGAATCGAATGTTTTGGTTGATTAATTGGATAGGACAAGGAACCGACAATTGATAATCTGTCCAGAGGGGGCATATATCTTGCTAATAGAAGTTCAAGGTACCTACTTGCCAAATTCGGAGGGCACACACTATTTGTTTATTCATAGTAGCAAGTTGTATAAAATTTGGTGTTACATCCTCGGATGGTTTGACATGGAATGCTAGCCAAAGTAATCGTTCATTTTTCGGCATGGAACAAAAAATGTAAATTGGTTAGAGAGAGAAAATTATGGCAATGGTATTTACCGACTATGTGTTGGTATATATGGTTCGAAAGAAACGAAAGAATTTTTAAAGGAAGAATATAGCAACTGTTGAAGTCATAGTTGATAAAATTAAAAACATTGTGGCTTCATGGGCAATGTCAGACAAAGAATTCCATGGGGTACCTTTGCAAGGCATCACAAGAATTTGGTTTGAAACAGGAGACAAGAAGAGGAGGAAGTCGAAGCCCAAAATCGAAGGGAAAAGAACTCCTTACAAGAGGATCAAACTGAAATTTGATGGTACTAGCACATGAAATCAAGGGAGAGTTGGGATTGGCGGCATCATCTGTGATTCTCAAGGAAATGCTCTTTTTCAGTTTTCGGATCTAATTGATAGAAAGGAAGCTACCGATGCAAATATTATGACAGCATAGACTAATATCTTATTAGCAAAAAGATTTCTACCAATTCTACTCGTCCTTTCGTCATTGAAGGTCTCTAGAAGGTTGTAGTTAAATGTATAAAAGAGCCATCATCGGTTGTGTGGAGGTTTTCTCAAACAATGGATGAGATACAGTAATCTCCATCTCCAAGTGAATTTTTGATTTTTTAAATGAACTTGCCCTCTACAATTGAGTTAACAAAATCTCATGATGCTTCAGTCACGACAACGTTTCCTAATGACGAAGCAATCTTGATGAAAGTTGATTCTCCCAATATTCAATGGAAGTCTAGAGACACCAATCCGTACAAGCTGTTCCTCCTTTTTGAATTGATTCTATGGTAGTGCAAGAGATTTGTCCCTTAAGAGTTTTTGCAATATCTTCCTTAGATTGGAAAAAAATGATGAGTTCCTCCTTTGGGCACGGTCCAGAACTCGGAAGGGATTAGGCTCTTCCTTTGAATGCCACATGCCTCTCATTTGTTGGTTGTGCATTCTTATACCTATGAATATTCAGGGATCAGCTTCGTAACTTGGTTATACGGTTGGAAGGTGTTAGGCACCAACCCCACTTGCCCCATAAACTGACTGGCCTCTACTAAATTTGTTGGTTGGACTATCTTAGGTTTAAGGGAGATGAAGATGATTATATTATCTTTCCTTGCTTTTTGTCTTAAAATGAATGCTTACGTGAAATCTTTTTTATATAAAAACATGCTATGATGCAGCATAAAAGAAGAGATACTCCAAAAGTACGAGAAGCAGATGTGCTAGGAATATATAGCCCTAGAAGGAGCTTTTTCTACTATATAGAGCAGGGAAATATGCTTGAATGGGCTGCAATTAAAATGATTAAGCTACGTTATCAAAAAGAAGGTCCTCTCATGCTCTTTCTTAGGAGGTTTTCTCTTACTATGGGAATATGGAGAATCCCTAACCAAGCTAAAGAGGATCTTGGGGGAAGGAGGGATCTTGGCTCCTTTCCTCTAGAGGAAGTTTTTACTCAATTCTATTGAGAGATGATCATTTAAAGTAGAAAATCTACTCTAAAAAGTAGGAAAGAATTAAATGCCTATTCTATATGTTAAGTTATTTTCAATGCAAGAAAGCAATGAAGAAAATAAAAGAGAAGAGGAGAAAATATACTTGGCTAGACAGAGAAATACGAAGATTAGAATACCATAAACCTAATATGGAGAAATTTAGCTCCCAGAGATGATCTAAAGAAGAATCCTCATTCTCACCTCAAAGTAATATAGGAACATATATCACTCTTTCATCCTCCAATAGAGTTTTTTCCACCTTTTGTGGATTATGAAAACCTTGAGAAAGGTTTTTAAGACTAAAACAACCTTCTCTTAAGCATTGCTTGCCTTTGCTTTTGGATAGAACCACTTTATATAGCATTCCAAGTGGTAATTCTAGCCAATAAGATTTGCAACATCTATATTTTTTGCTATCTTTCTAGGTCATGCAGTAGCATACTTTTTCTAATGTCGCATAACATGGTCATATGACTGCATGTATACATTATCATTTGGATGCTTCCATCATTTTTTTTTGAAAGGGAGTATGTGTACAGTGCTTCTGGATTGTACAACACCATGTCTACTTTTGAGGGACCATGCGGCCACTAAATCAGTTGTTTTAAAAGGGGCACCTGTCCAGGTGATGTGGCTGTAGGAGTTAGGTCATGCAATTGCATGAAGCCACATGACTGTTCTGTCTCTGCTTAATATTTTCATACTTTTGATATTACAAGGCCTTTTAGTTGTGTTTCATTTATAATTCTAAATAATGATCAGGAGTAATTGCAGATCATCATTGAGAACATTTGGTTTTGGCTAATGATAATTAAAGTCTCCGAAATGATAGGTTTAATCTCCATTGGAAACTTCCACTCTTTGACTGCTCAACCTTTTAAAAGAGAAGCAGGGACTTTATTGTTGCACACTTTTCCAATGAGGCTTAACCGTAATTTGTTTTTCATTGACCCAATTTCTTCAACCGGTGCATGAATTCTCTTTGTAACAATGGTTGCATGCTCATCTTCTCTAGGTTGCTTTGAGATAACCAAACTTCTTTAAAAAAATTATCCTTTATTTCATTGGACATAAGTGTTGTGTTAGAACAATCATCATCAAAAGGAAAACGATTTATTTTTGGCAATTTGAGAATTGATAGAGCAATAGTATTCTTAGAAAGTTGTCTAATGGAGAAGAAAGTTAACAAGAGAATCAAGAAGCGGTCCAAGATAATGGACGTAACTGATCACTAAAATTGAGAAGAAAGTTGAAATCTACAAGATAATGTGCAATCATCAAAATACTGAGAGAAGTATATGAAAAGATAGATGAACTAGCAAAGAAAGGGTCAACTGGTCAAGGATTGAGCATTCAATTTTAGAGTTGGGGCAGAATTGCATAAACATTCGACTCTAAACCCAAATCAGTTATTGACGATCTTACAGAACGCTTTGGGTATTAGAAGTTAGTAGCCAAGAATTTAAGTGGATTTGCGAGATGTCGAGTTAAATTCCTGGCTAGAAACTCCTAACACAAGTATGGACGTGGTCTATCAAATCACGTCCCAACAAAATCATAGACGAGTAGCTCAACAGAACATTGCACATTAAAGGGATTAAAAGACGTGCATACGGCGGGTATAATGTGAGAGATTACTCCATATATTGAATATTTTCCTACATTTTTATTTTTAACGGCATTTTTCTGGTGTTAATATTTCTATTCCGGGACAGACCATTTTATTAGCTTTGCCATTCGGCGTAGCCATAGTCTACCAAACGCCGCACTGGATCCCATTTTGATGTCATTCAGAGTCCGAGATCTCTCATTTGTTTTATCAGATTATCATTCTTTTAGTCCTCTTTTCTTTACTTCAGCCATAAATGTTCAAGGATGTTCGAACTGTTCTAATTTTTGCAGTGTGAGAAAATTAATCATGGTGGGATCATTCAGAGGTAATTGTATACAGATTACAATCCTTTATAAAGGACGACATTTTTGTTAAGCTTCCTTTGCCTTGTTTTTCTTTCACCTTCATTTCCTCTGAATGGTGGTAGCCTTTCATCGACTCTGTCGGTCATGACTGTAAATTCTCTTTATTTCAACGCTATTTCATCATTAAAAGAAAACGGAGGGATTATCATATTTGCATAATGAAGACACTTGAAACCATGGTAGTTGGCATTTTTAGCCCAACTTATTTATTTATTAAGGCATGCATGGGAAAGAGGAAAGAATGTGGATACACAAGAAGACATAGAGCCACGTAACATGTTGGAAACTAAGAGTGGCACAAGGTGCAACCGCTTGTGCAGACTCAAGGTAATCCACCTCCAATACCTCCACCAGCTCCACCTCCAAATCCCCCGCCTGCTCCTCCTCCAAATCCTCCTCCTCCTCCACCACCACCACCACCACCACCACCACCACCACCAAGTCCTCCACCTAGACCAGACCCACCTCCAACACCCCCTCCTGCACCAGCTCCACCTCCGAAACCTCCACCAGCGCCACCTCCGAATCCACCTCCACCACCGAATCCTCCCCCAGCGCCACCTCCGAATCCACCCCCACCACCGAATCCTCCACCAGCGCCACCTCCGAATCCACCCCCACCACCGAATCCTCCGCCAGCGCCACCTCCAAGTCCACCCCCACCACCTAGCCCACCACCATATCTAGGTCCGCGGTGGAACAATTTGTCCTCTTGTAAGCCTTCCGTGCTCACAAGTTTCCTAGCACCAGCATTGCAAAGAAGAGAACCAAGAAGCAAAATGAAAAGAAGCTTACTCATGTTTACTAAGTAGTGGAGTACAAGTTTGTGATGAAGATTCTTGGGGTAGGGAGAATATATAGACGGTGTATGGGATTGCATAGAATGCGACCAGCTGGGGCAGTTCAACTGCAGTCATCTTCTCAACCGTAATCAGCGAGAATAGTTAATAAAGTGAACTTTCCAAACAGTCATGACTTAAAAGACACAAATACGCTAAAGTTGTCTATTTTTTCTTCCAATTCTTTTGCATTCATTGGCATCGAGTTTCTTTCCTTCTAAATCCACTTTTGGTTGGTCTTGTCCACCCAGTTGTAGTCATGTATAGATCATGGATTCCAACGGGCCAAGCTTCTGATTGACTGTTAGTGCATCAATAGCAGTGAAGACTCCTCTCTCTCTCTCTCTCTCTCTCTCTCTCTCTCTCTCTCTCTCTCTCTCTCTCTCTCACACACACACACACACACACACACACACACACACACACACACACACAATACTCTGTAACCTATTTACGCCTGCGAAAATAGCCAAATGCTTGCACTTGTAGAAATAATTTTTAGATAGGAATTTGAATTAGGAAAAGTTGTTAACGCGTCTAACATCAGATCCAAGCATAAATAGGTCATGAAGGGTAATAAAGGGGATGAAACCTCTAATATGTCACAGATGACTTCATTGCATTTGCCTTATCTATATTAATGAAAGATGACAATTTATCCATAGAAGATTCCTGTGATGCCCACACTCTTGTTTAATTTCGCTATTGGCCTACTTAATGCTTGTCTCATTAGTTGTTATAATTTCCATAGAGATACATCCTGATGGAGTGTATTTCTGGAGGTGCACACACTCTTTCATGAGAAGAAATGAGCAGCCAAATTTACAAGTGGAGCGAAAGTTGCTTACAAGTCATTAGAACTGCAGCCAATCACAAGCTTGGAAATCCATACATAAAATCTGCTGTGTGAATAGGAGCAATCCAAGTGAATGTCGGCGGAAATAGAGGAACTCCTAATGAATGAAAGAGAGACCAAGAAATCTCAGCCGTGGTCCAAGCTTATCCGTAGGACCAATTGGAAGAGCAAATGGATCCACTTGGGCGTGTTTGTCTCTTTATGTTATAGCTGTTTCCAAAGTCCACTTTTTTAACTATTCCCGCCGATTATAGTTGAGAAGATGACTGCAATTAAACTCCCCCAACTGGTCGCTCTCCATGCAACTCCATTCACCACCTATATAAATTCCCTCTATTCCCCAGCAACTACCATCACAAACCTCTATTTTCACTACTTAGCAAACATGAGTAAGCTTCTTGTCATTTTGCTTCTTGGTGCTCTTCTTTGCAATGCTAGTGCTAGGAAACTTGTGAGCAAGGGAGGCTTAGAGGAGGAGAAATGGCTCCACCGTCGACCTAGACATAGTGGTGGACTAGGTGGCGGTGGTGGGTTTGGTGGAGGAAGAGGTGCCGGTGGTGGCGGCCTTGGTGGTGGAGGCGGATTTGGAGGTGGAGGGGGGAGGATTTGGTGGCGGAGGAGGAGCTGGTGCAGGAGGAGGTATTGGAGGTGGGTCTGGTCTAGGTGAAGGACTTGGAGGTGGCGGTGGTGGAGGTTTTGGTGGTGGAGGCGGTGGAGGAGTTGGAGGAGGAGCAGGTGGTGGATTCGGAGTTGGAGCTGGTGGAGGCATTGGAGGTGGCTTACCTTGAGCCTGCACAGCTGTTGTACCATGTACTAGTCCCGGTGACAAGGCTGTTAAGAAGAATGTTGTTTGGAGTCTTGTATGTATCTATAGTTTTCGTACTATTGACCCTCTTGCAATGCACGCTAAGCTGTGTAATATTGATCCTTCGTGGTCCCTTCCTTCTGGACAGAGCTTCGTGAACTAAGCTGCCCTTTTTATGTACGTATAAATTTCCATCTTTCTCATATCTTAATAAAGGAATAATTTATCCAAATTGCTAATTATAATAAAACCTCAAGCATATCTTAATAAAGGAATAATTTATCCAAATTGCTAATTAAGGTGAAACCTCCCTAATGATCAGTAAATTAATAATTGCACTAAATTAGTGCATTTCGTATAGTACCAATTAATTTGGGCCAAAGTGGTTAATTAATAACCTTAGCCAACATGCAAAATGATATTAATTTTTTATGATTTCCTTGAGAGCAGTTGGAATGGTGAAAAGGAGGCAACCGATAGGGATTGAAAATTGAAATTTTGTGGTTGGGCAAATTTTTAGAAATGTAAGGCAGTAAGTTTTAGCATGGTTGTTCTTTTCACACCCTGTAACTATGTGCTTTTACCTCTCTTTTGGTTAGCAAGGACTATCATTTTCTTCTCTACCTAACATTTCCTTTCATTGGAACACTTGCTGGTTTTGAGATTAGTAATCAGGCGTCTTTTGCAGATTGCCTATATGTACACTGCAATCTCCTTGATCATTTTTAATAAATAATACATTTGCTCTCAAATTAAAAACAATTTTCTAAGGGACCCACTATTTCAATTTTTTTTCCTTGAAAGCTGGAGCATAATTTAAAAACTCGAGAACCCCACTCAACTAGAAGATTGGCCAAGTAAAGTCAACTCTGAAACTCTTCAAAATAGCTTTGGATTTTAGTAACATTGTAAAAGGAATTAAAAGATCCTATCTAATTAAGTATGATACAAATATAGCATTACAGATTCACAATTTCTAAACATATAGCATAACAAGTTGCTATTGTTATATTTTCCATATGCTATTTTCATGCCTAATGTATGTTACTAAATTAACAATGTTTAGATATTAACTTTGATAATTTAACAGTTGATAATCACTAAATCTTTGATATGTAAGTGCCTCATACCAATAAGTTGTAATCTAGCTTAAAGTATCTATGGGTAATGAGTCAACTGTTAGGTGATCCATAAAAGTTATAAGATCTTGGCAAATGAAGGGATGTAAATTTTTTATTCCGGTGCATACACTTACAAAACACTTCCAAAATAATTGAAGGGTCTGGATCCAATGACTACGACATATTTGAGAGATGACCAGTATATGACGAGTTGAACAAATGAATGGCGTGGATCTGTGGATAATTCATAACTTATAAAATCTTGAAAGAGGGTACATATATCATGTTACCACATAATTTGTTGTTCTGGAATGAGTTCATAAACCCTTTATCTAGGCTCTACCTTTAGATGATCTGAGCTATTTATCTTGTTTGCCTTCACAATGTAGGAAATCCGCAAAAGCTCCCTCACATGGGATGCAGGTTTTCAATATTTGTATCCTTATTCACCTCCCTTATAAATAACCATCTAAAACTGTAAATAGGAGGATGACATACGGGCTTTTTGCTCTTGAAATCCTTCGTTTGTCTTTTGTCTTTCTCCCATTTCTTACATAGGACATGACAGATTGAGGCAAAGAAGAAGACGAGGTTCAGAAAGAATAATCCCAAATCAATTGTTGTGCGTATGAACAAAATTTGGTTGAAGAAGTTCGAGAAAGAATAATCGTAAATAGCAACTAAATTGAAGCTAAAAATCTTGTCTAGGATGGGTTTGCAAGCAACTCGGAACTTGTCGTGATCAAGTCTGTTTAAAAACTCGACAAACTCCAAAAATAAAATAAAAAAACTACTCAAGGAAAATTAGTTCTCAACGAATTGACTCAAAATAATTTTGAGTTGAGTTAACTCGAATGAGTTTTTAAACTATGAGCTAGAGACCCACATATGCACGTCACACTAAGGGGAGAGACTTCTTGGCTACTATGCTAGAAAGCTTTGCTGCTGCATAAATTAACATCCATGCAGTGAGAGCAAAAGATAAAACTGCCTTGTATACATGGTAGATCCTTTTTGCAGCTAGGATCCATTCCTTGCATTATGGCATTAGTAGGCATTGCTAGACCTTGTTAAAATAATAGAAATCATAGGTGCCTATATCATTTTAGTCTATCAAGACTTTCCGATGAAACCTTGAACTAATAGGAAATCTTGAGAGATGATAAATCCCACCCATCTTATCACTAAGATACCCCCTTAAAAGTGTGTGTGTGTTTTTATTTTAACTTAAGGAAATGGTCCTACAACCATCACAATGAGGACCATGGAAAGGGTAAATATAATGTCACCCACGTACTATTTATTCATTTACACAGATTATTTCTAATGCAACATTTGATGCAAGGTAATTCCAAAAGGAGCCTAATCCATTACCAAATTCGCTTCTATGGATAAGTGCTTCCTGCAGAAGAAGCTAGAGACTATCATTGACCAAGACAAAATGGAAAGGTTCGTCTTTCAAAGTCTTTAGTCACTCAGAGCTGTCATATTGAGCCAAAACAATTATCTTCTCATTATGGACCGATTTTGAATTCATTTCTAGCAACATTAGAAGGGGAACCTTGGTGCAACATTAAACTTGTTATCGTGTGACTTTAAGGTCATAGGTTCAAGGCATGAAAATAGCTTCTTGCAAAATGCAAGATAAGACTCTGTACTATAGACCCTTGTAGTCCGTCCCTTTCCTAAATTCCGCATAGGTGAGAGCTTTGGACACCAGGGCTGTCCTTTCTTGCTAGCAACCATTACAAAATGGACCTCCACCTTTCCTCGACGTAGGTTGTCTATAGAAGGCTTACATTGAACCTGGAGTAGGATTAAAATCAAGCAACTCGGATAATTAAACATTCAAACAGACATGCTTTTCTCCGTTAGATACAGATAGGTGAAACTTACATATAAGTAGCAGTTTAGAGACAACTCTTGACTCTTGAGCCACTATGTTGAAGGCTTTGGGGTCATTCACAATTTCTGTTTTCCGCTTATTTTTCTTTCTTTATATGTTTCTTGGTTTTATTTATATTACATATTAAAATTGTTTGATAGTCACATTGTTTTAAAGAAAGACTAAGTGTCCATTATTGATGTATGCCCATGTTATCATGTTACACTGAATTACGTTTCTCTTCGATTGAGGCATAGAAAAGACGTGATGTAGTGAGCCACAGTGATGGATATCCCATCATTTGGACTAAATGCGGGAAAAAGCTGATGATCAATTAAGCAGTTGACCTAGGTTGT
Source organism: Warburgia ugandensis (assembly GCA_035236585.1). NCBI lineage: Eukaryota > Viridiplantae > Streptophyta > Magnoliopsida > Canellales > Canellaceae > Warburgia > Warburgia ugandensis. The sequence goes on along the minus strand of CP141137.1, from coordinate 57,250,531 downwards.
ATATATAGAATTCTTTCGTATATTAGTTTAATCAATCATAATGCATGAATAGTTTCAACCCTGATCATGGCAATGGAACTACGGGGATCAATTTATTTTACCTCTAAATTTTAACTCAATAGAATGTCAATAATGTCATAAAATGAAACCCTCCCATGTATGTCTAAATCTGTGTCATATTTGATGGACTTGAAGGCTCATATAAATCATTGGATATGTTGATGTTATAACATTATCCAATAAAAAAAGTTATAAAATTAGGCCGTATAAGATAAATTACCTTTAGAAATCCTCAATGTGGTACAAAGTTGAAAAAAAAAATAGTGGGAAATGATATAATGATCTTATTTTTGATAAATTAGCCTCTAGTAATCTTTTGGATAGCTATAATTATATGTGAGCCTAGTTTTTTGAATATCCAAATCGTTTATAATGTTTCCTTTAACTTTAGATGGGCTTCGTAGCTTTTGTTGTTTGTAAGTATAAAATGGAGGGTGAAACTTTGACTATTCATTTTATAACTAAAGAAACTAGTAGCTTATCCCATGGATGAAGTTTTACACCATAGCCTGTCTAAGTCAAGGATAACAATCTGAACAACTTGGATCTTCATATAGCGAGTGTAGCCAAAATAAGAATGTTAATATGGATGAGTAGCAAGACATGAAAAGATAGAGTTAGAAATAAAAGTAAACTTAAAGTAACACTAATAAATAATAGGATGAGAAAGGGTAAACTTAGATGGTTTGAACATATACAACAGAGATCAAAAATAGCACTTATTAGAAGGAGTGGGTCAATTAAAGTCGAAGGATCTAAAAAGGCAAAGGAAAGGCTCAAAAAGCTTAAAAGTTGTGAGAAAAGATTTAAAAACTCTTGAATTTAATAAAACAATGACACTTGACAGAGGTGAATGGAGAAATATGATTAATGTAGCTAACTACCATTTGGGATAAGGCTTTGATGACTATGATGATGATGAAGGGATAATTATATTACTTTCCAAAAATTAATGAGATTTTTGGCAAAAGGTCTTCAATTAGTAAAATATTGAAATTCCTTGTCATTAAGAGTGACAAACATTTGTTGCGGTTTGTAATTAACAAGTTTACCTTTCTTTTTAAAGTCTAATAAAGTAGTATCATTTTTTTATGATGAATACATAAATTTTAAGGGAAAAAATGATCTCTAGAGAGATAGTTGGAATCTAATTATTTGTTTTGATAGATAGATAAAAGCCCACTCACTCTAGGTTCTAACCATTGAAAATGGAGACAGAAAAATTATTCATCATTTAAGATACGTCTAAAACTTCAAAAGAAAAGGTAAAGTAAGAAAATTATATTTAATTAGTGATGACAATTGCATGGGAGGATCTTTCGGCAACAAATTTCTGATATGATAATTGCTTCGCAAATAACAAATAATTAGTTTTGACTAATTAGCTAATAGTTTACTAATTAGGTACTATTTGGCAAAAATCCTCAAATTAATTCCTGCCACGTTATTAATTAGGGACTATTGCATGTAACTTTTTGAAATATACTGTGCATGGAGCGAAAATAATTATGTTATAAACTTATAAGTCAGCTACTAATTTAAATAAGGAGTTTCAGACTATATTATAATTCGAACAAGACATACTACCTTACCTTCAAACTCAATATGTCCATTTTCTTCTTTGTCACCCTTTCTATTACTGATGCTTTCCCAAGTATAAGACTGCTATCTATTTGAGCATTCTCCTGTTATTTGGTAGTAACTCTGCTTAAAGAAGTCTTTTCTCTTCCTTCATATTTCTTCTACTCCAAGCTCTGATGACAAAATTAAGCCCAAAGCACCTCTCTCCACTACAAAAAGGTGGTTTGTGTAGGTAATGACCTTTTGTCATCTTTATAACAAGGTTAATATTGGTCATGTTAGAGTTTTTTAGTTCGCTTATCAAACTTAAGGTAAAGGTGGAAGTGGCAAAAAAAGGTTTGAAGTGTCATCTCTCCTTTTTGTGCTTGAATCGTGTATGGCCATGGGTATGCCGTTTCGGTGGAGTGGGTGGTGTAAGAAATAAGTGATGGAAAAAGATCTGCTGATTATGATTATCTGGTTACACTATTTATCCCTTAGTCTTATTATTTTGATATGCGATTTTGGCTAAAAACTTTGAATTTATTGATTTTTAACATCTATATCTTAAATTATTTTTAAAATTTTGTATATTTTAAATTTATAATGTAAAGTAATAACAATTGACCAAATTGTCTAACGATCAATAACTTCATTAGAAGGGAGCTGAGTGGAGTTGGCTTGGACGTGATTTAATAAACAGTAAATGAAGACCTGGGATAAGAAGTTCTTGTCAGAATAACCCGTGGAGAAAACTTTGGGCTTCTGACAGTGAAAGAACCCATGAACCACGGATCTGTATGCTATGGCTTACATGTTATAGGATCCATTAAGAGCATTCACCAATCATCCAAACCCAAAACAGAAACCCATTACTCCTCTCTAGGTAACTCAACAAACTGAATCATAACCTCCCAAGTTGTATGAGGGGCTTCTCATGCTTACAGATCATGTACAATTTTCCATTTCAAAACTACCTATTTGTATCCAAATCGCGGTATTTCATTTAAAGCCCATCTGGGTATTCAATGGGTCACTTTTTTTTCTCTTAATTAAATGGATTAATCATCTCACACAATCATGGGTCATTTTAGTTTCTTTCTTCTATTACTCTATTTCAGAAATTTCAGTGTAATCTAGTCTCTATTACAGCTAAAATCCTAAGCGATGAAGAAGGAATGAGCTTAAACGAGAGATGGGCATAATGGGAATGTTACCGGAAAATGGTCGGGAAACTCTGAAAAATCGCGGCCTAGTTGGGAGAATCGTCTGTTCCTACTACGAACCCTTCATTTTTTTTTTTTGGGTTATTTGCAAAAATGGCATTACATTTTGACATTATTGCTAAAAAGTCCAACATTTTTTTAAAATTTTTGTAAAATTGCAATTAAGTTTTTATGGGCTTTACAAAATTACTATCTGTTAGGTTTTCCTGCTATTTTGCTGTTAGTTTTTATTAAATTATGATATTACCTTTGTCTAACAAACCACGTACCTCATAGGCATCCCCCACCTGATTAGCAAGCAGCCTGCCCTCACCCCAGTTTCTGACTTATCCACCCACCCCCTATCACAAAACAAATCATCAAACAATTCAAGCAAATTAAGAACTGTCGTCATCTTTTCCAAGTTGTATATTGAAAGTGAAACCGTAGGTAGGTGGACACTTAAGTTTCCACTATGATACATCATTTTCTCTGTAATGACTATGAATCTCCTTCTGAAATAAGCTCACATTGTCTCATGTTCCACTTCTCTATTACGTTCACCTACATTTGTTTTAATGTTCTTTATATGCATATAGTACTCAGAACTACAATCTTCAAGGAAAGCTATCATAGATTTTAGTTGTGCATTCCACCGCAAAAGTCGTGCAGAACTCTCTACAAGTGCACACCCACGCGATCGGCAGCCCGCCGGCGCGCTCACCTTGCACCCCCGGCAGGAAAAGGTTAATATAAAAAATACATAAAGGATAGAAAATTAACAGAATGACAATTTTACAAAGCCCATGACAATTAATGGCAATTTTCCAAAATTAAAAAATATTAGAGTTTTTTGTAAAAATACCAAAATGTAATGCCATTTTTACAAAAAAAACCCTTATTTCTTTTATAAGGAGAGAAACCTTGTTTGGAAGAGCCCTAACTCGGACAATCAAGATCACGCCCGTCGAAGGAAAATGCTAGGACGAGACTTACACAATTGAACATGATTTTTCTGGGGATTGTAGTTTCTTTTCATCATTTACATTCTATTTTTTCCTTTAGACAAAGCCACTTCCCTATTAGTGCTTACGTTTAAGGGGCTAAAAAAGTCTCTCTATTTTGAATAGCCCAGTCTTTGAAATACACTAAACCACATAATTATGCATGAATGGATATTCCTCGGCCTCACAATCATCTGTCCACTTGATGCTGCAGAACTAATGACTCTCTTCTACACAATTCTTCACTAAAACCTGCTTTCCAAGCACTTCTGGAACTAAAAGGAGTTTCCCTATTAGGGGAGATATTAACAGTTCAAAGAAGCTCTTAGATTCTGTAGCACTCACCCATTTAATGCATCTCGTGGCACAAGCCAGAGTTCAATATGCAATGCAGCGAGCTTGGATGTTAACAGTAATATTGCTGGACTTGTAAGTAATCTTGATCATCTTCAACCTGCGAGTTTGTATGCAAATCCACGAATCCTCAACCTCCAATTGATTGGGCATCTTCTGGTTCTGTATATGATTTGAATTCTAAAGTACCGTTCTGGGGAAAAGATCAAACAGATCCCCCTTTCTAACGGATAGAACAGATCATCAAGTCAGATTCCCCCTAGGCCTTCACATGCCATATCCGGCATAACACCTTTCTAGACGGATTGGTGCAGTTGTTACTACTCTACAAATTTAGAATATTAGGGCTTGATATATAATATATTAAATGAGTAGAGAGAAAGAGAGAGAGAATCAGAAGAACACTATCTGCATTTCTCACTCTCATTTTCATGTTTTGGGGAAAACCAGAAAAAGAAGAAAAAGTCCCATGTCCAGGTTATGCAACTTTTCTTTCTCAATGAATTTCAAGCCTTGATTCATCATGATTTGTGGAGCTTGAGTCAAATCCTAGGAATAGAATTCTTGTTGACTGTTTCTCCATCTAGTAAGTCACCAAATTCCTAATCTTTTGCTTGTGATACTCTTATTTTGTTGCAGATCTAGAGATATTTTCATGGAAAAACTCTGTCAGTCGACGGACGTAAGTTTTACATTTATTTTCTTTTGTGAATTATGCCTCATTTTTGTGCATGTTTGTGAAGAGATTTTATTGTGTTTTTTTTGCATGTTGTGGATCTGGAGATCACCTAGGACCAACATAAAATGTATTTCTTAGCTAAAGGAGTTATGAAGCAAATTACCTAGAACTTATTTTCTAATTCCTAAAATGTATTTTAACTCTATGGCAGATGAGAATTTTGATGCAACATTGATAATTAAGATGTGGTCTAAGCCTAACGCTATAATAGACTGATGAAACTTATGATCCATTCTGTCGTTGAATGGATTTCTGATCCATAACTCCTTTTTTCCTTTCCATAATACCACTCTTGACCCAAGTCACAATCCTTGAAAGTTCACCATATAATTCTTTGAAGAATGCTTAACTGACAGCATTTTTTGGGATAGCTCACCTTTGCGTGATCCTACTCGTTCATCTCATGATTAGCAATTGGGCATGTTCTCTATAAAGCTGTCTTGTAATCATTAGAAACGATTACTTGTTTGATTATTAAGGACCTAAGTGATCTTCTATTCACATTCCAAAGTGATGATACAGTGAGCTAGAGTGATAGAGATACAATCTCTTAGACTGAAAGCATGAATCAGCTAATGTCAGTTAAGCAGTCAACCAAGCTGATCTCCAAATAAATCCATCTTAAATATGGATGAACTACACAGTCTGATAATGACATTGGTCTCTAATACAAATTCTCTTAAGAACAATTAACAGTCAATTAGGAAGTAATAAAGGAACATATCTATCATCTGCAAACAGAATTTTCTGCTGTGCCACTCAACTGTCATGGAGAGCTCAGTCCCACGTTGATAATACACGCCCAATGGAGGGTCTGCCAGGAGAAAGCTATCGACCGACAAAATTAAGCTCAATTACCTAGTGCACCTCATTATGATCTATTAACACTGCCGTATTAGGTCATTTCAGCATTAAACGTTGCTCTGAGTCAACAATCAGGGAGGGGACCCCATTAAACATAGAATTAACATTTAAGTTTTAACCTAATGGACTGAGGCAAGTTTGTCTCCTAGATCAGGAACCTTTTGTGGTGGATCCTCCATTTTTCTATCCAAGAAGCGTCATTAATGGCAGACCTTTATCGCTTAAATGTTCAACACTACAATCTGATCTCTCAATGTAGTATCTCATGGATCCCGCGTAATCTGATTTGTTCGTTCCCTTGTTCACGTTCAGGTTTGCGTTCATGGTCTTCTTCTTTGCTTGTGCAAATGGGTCCGGTAATAGTAGACTTCTTCTGTTTGGTCATCTTGTGATGGCAAGGGTAGGGCCAATTAGGAGACCTGGCTCCAGCAGACTCATAAGAGTTGGATTAGAGTCAGGAGATTAAATATCAGGGTTAGAGCTATGATTAAAATTTGTTACCGAATTCATATTAGGGTCGGCTAGGGTCAGTGATGAAAAATTTAGGGCCCCAAACATTTTGCTATGTATTTATGTATTGATTAAAATGCTCTTTTTATAAAAAAAAAATGTCTACAATTATAAATGCAAGGTTATTTTGATGATTTAAAATTTTTAATTTTTAGTATGGATCTAATGCTCCCTTTCTCTTTATTACAAATGTTCTAATTTATTTTTCATGGAGTTTTAATTAATTTTTACAAAGTAGAAAGTGTTAAAATAGAAAGATATAATTTCTCAATAATTGTTATCAATCAATTCTTTCAAGTGTTAAAAATTTTAGGTGTTAGAGTCAATTGGGGGATCTGATCCAAATTGGCCCCTACTAGTTATAGTGAGGGGCAGCAAATTTTCACTCTGAATTTTGCTAGGATAGAAAACTATGACCCAAAGTTAGTTAGGTCAACCAAACTTCTACTTGATCCGACCTATTGTATTTTTGTTATTTAGAAAATTAAACTTTGATCATCCCTAGGTTTTTCTTATTTAATTAGGAAAATCAAATGGGTCTTCTTCAAATCCTTGCAGGAGTTTCCAAGTTAAGGCACAAAATTTGAAATATAAAAAACATGTAATTAAAGAGTTGGAAATCAGAATCACGAATTCGAGCATTGGGCCTCTTATTTGCAAAGCTATCGTGGAGCTACTTAATATCATTTGCATGATCCGGAGCTAGTTTCCATTGGATAATCCTAGAAACATGAACCGCCGGATAAAGTGTCTTTAATTGGGAAGGCTTCGAAGAGAATCTAAACCATTAGATTTTAATCAGGGTTGCTCGCCAGGAAATCAGTGTCTGTCCGATTCAATATAATAAGATAACATATTAACAATAATTGTATTTAGTAGGTTGGATAATTTACAGTTGGTTCTTACCACTTCTCTCTTTTCACCCCGTAACAAGAAAAATTTAGTCATAAAAGCATGTCTTTTTGGTCAGCACCGTGTTTCTCTGTGGCACAGGCTATATTCCTGTATGTATCTGTCTATCATTAATGCATACATATAACACGACAAGATGACAACGTATAAATTAGAGATGATTATCCACAGTTTGTTGCTCTGAATCTTCTGATATTAGACTCGTCTCTTTCTTTTGAGCATTGGCTTTTCTTTCACCACTAACAAGGAGTAGAATCCATCACTGTCCATGGATAATTTTATCTGTGGTTTGGAGTAACAACACCAAAAAGCCCCAACAATGCATTGACATGGCATAATGACTACTTTAACATCTGCCTGATATAACAAGAGCAACTTGGTGGATAGTCTCCTCCCAGGCGATCTTTTACCGAGCCATATTACTGGGAACAACCAGGTCTCTGTCTGGATTTTAGTCCAGACTATTACCAGGATCCAGTATAAATTACACATCCTGGAAGTTTCAAGCTTGTTGACTATGATAACGATTGCAACATCTGGATCTTCTTCTCCCTAATGTGACACCCTCCCGTTTTTTGTTTTCATCCCCGTCCCACTGGGGCCTGAGTCCACGGGTAGTTCTCCAATTGGAATTTCAATCCAAAGAGTTTGACTCTGGGATGAATGTTCTACACAAGAAATGAGCCGAGCACACTCTTTCTAGTGAAAATTGCATGGCCTGCTTCTGCTTCTGCAGGGCAGACGTGCAGCAGGTGCTGAGATATTAGTGCATAAGGTGGATGCCCCAAAACTGTTTCTCCATTGGATGATTTAAAGATGTCCTCCAGTTGTATCCAAATCGTTCTTCTCAATGGTTAGTTGTTATTCAATTATTCAACTGAGAAAACTGTGATACATGGCCATCCAAGGTATGACCAAGATTGAAGATGGGCAATTTGGATCAACTCGAGACCGAGCCCTGGATTCCTGCCTGTAGAATCCCTGCACATTTAGATTGTTAAGCGTACTTTGTTTAAAGCAGTACATCATAGACACCCTAGAGGTTGCCTCTTTGACTAGGCAACAAAGGTGGTTCGCTATCTACTATATGTACGTAACAACTACTCGGAAAATTATCACATGTTTTGGCCATAAGTTCTCCATCCAGTCTTTCGAAGTGCATGAACAGGTGTTAAACTCACATAAGCCAGTCAATGACAGACAACTTCAATATCAGGTCACATAAGCCAGTCCTTCACCTGCCCAAGGGATCTGTTCATTCCATAGTTACTGTCTTCATGTACTGATGAATTCATTGCGATAATGCAGCGAGTTCAAGTACTGTTGAGAGATATTGTAGCTTCGAAGAATAGTAGAAGATAAAAGATTATCAGAACAATTGCAAAATTTGGCCAAAATACCAGAATTTTTTCTTTTTTAAAGTTCGAACCCCTGTACGTACCACTGGAGAGGTAACATTTCCCCATTTTTTGGCGTCTTATTTTTAAACTTTAAAAGAGTGTCTAGTGATTACAAACTTCTCGTAATTAAATCCCAGTTTTCTAACAACAAATTCAGCTTCTTTTTCTGATGGTACAAAACAAATCGAAGCCTAGACCAGGAAGAGTGCACACCTACAATCTTCGTAACATATAAACGTAGCACTCTTTTATATGTTTTTAGATGAGGAAGCATTGCACATTAAGTAGACTGGTTATGAAAACAAAAGACATTTTCTTCGCCAAATCTCTGCCAAATTTTCCTAGAATTTACCATGACTTCCACTAGCATGACTTTGGACATTGCCAGTAGTACATCCTTGGGCCTGGCTTTCATGAACACATAATGATCAGACCAAATCGATCAGCTTCTTAACGAGCTATTGCTTTATGACAATCACAAGAAAGACACAAAAACACTTGCTGAGGGACTCCAATTGCGAACGTTACATTACTGCAACACTTTTTAAGTCATTAGTTTTAATAGTGAACCCAATGAACCTCGTACTCTCAAGGCAATCCATCTCCATCTCCAGCACCACCAGCTCCTCCTCCGAATCCACCACCAGCTCCACCTCCAGCTCCAGCTCCTCCTCCTCCTCCAGCTCCTCCTCCAGCTCCAGCTCCACCTCCAGCTCCTCCTCCGAATCCACCACCAGCTCCACCTCCAGCTCCTCCTCCGAATCCACCACCAGCTCCTCCTCCGAATCCACCACCAGCTCCACCTCCAAGTCCACCGCCAGCTCCACCTCCGCCACCAAATCCTCCACCACCCCCACCTCCACCACCAAATCCTCCTCCACCACCACCCCCGAATCCACCGCCAAACCCCCCACCAGCACCAGCACCAGCGCCTCCGCCAAAACCTCCACCAGCCCCACCTCCTAATCCTCCACCAGCCCCACCACGCAATCTTCCTCCACCACTGCCTCCAAGTCCATCTCCCCCCACCTCCACCTCCACCTCCACCTGCTCCACCACCACCGGCACCGCCGTCTAAACCTCCACCACCTAGACCGCCACTGCCACCGAACCAACCTAATCCACCACCATCGTGGTGATAGAACCACTTCTTGTCCTCCAAGGCTCCCTTGCCCACAAGTTTCCTTGCACTAGCATTGCAAACTAGTGCACCAAGAAGCACAAAGAGAAGAAGCCTAATCATTTTTACAAATTTGATGTAGTGTTTTCTGACGTGTAAGTAAACTGCAGGGAGAGAGATTATATAGACGTGTTGAGTGAGTGCATGGAGATAGATGGTTGTGGGGATTTAATTGCATGCATGTTATCCTCCACTATACGGGCTGGGATAGTTATTAGGGCCAACTGCCATGTTTGTTACGGCTTCTATAAGAGAGACCCACCGCGTTAAGTTGATGTCTTTCCTATCTATAAGCTTTTGGTAACAAGGAAGGCTTTCTGAACAAACGGCGAAGGTTTCTTGCAGGGTGCCTTTAATTTTCCTTTCATTTCAGATGGAATTTTCTTCTTTCTTCGATAGAAGTTTAATCGATTCCATTAAGAAATGCTTCTGATGGCACAACCTAGTAATATTAATCATAAACATCCATCCATTTGATAGGCCCTACTAGTGATGAAAAAGTCTACCCATTATAGATAACTCCTAGCATACAATTATTATACGTATCGATCCTTTGGCTGTCAGCCATGAACTGTCGTCCCCCTTAACCCTTAAAGAGGTTACACTCGAGATGATCGTACGTTAGGAGTAGATGACTTGTAAGGGTTTTTGTTATTTGGAGATCAGAGGAATGATCTTGATCAATCAAAGATGGATCCTAGCTACAACAGTGTTGGGTTTTCCTCATTGTACTCGAACGAGGTTGGTGTTTTCACAAGCGTTTGATTGCGTTCCCTAACCGCACAAAGTAGAAAAAAAGGGCAGTCCCGGTGCACAAAGCTCCCGCCTATGCGGAGTCTGGGAAAGGGGAGGGCCACAATGGCATAAAGTAGGCAGCCTTACCTTGTATTTTTTCAAGAGGCTGATTCCACGCCTTGAACCCGTGACCTCAAGGTCACATGATGACAACTTTTACCATTGCACCAAGCTCCCCTCCAACCGCACAAAGTAGCAATGCTATATAAAATCAGAAACAACAACTTTCGTCCTCGCCGGCATATGAGATCTTTTGCCCCGTAGATAACTTGAGCCCACTTTGTCTCTTATGCTAACAGCTTATCTGAGACTGTGGTGCATTGTTGCCTTTCTGATGCCTGTTACAACTGCCGACCTCTTTCTAGTCCTTTGAATGGTTGCACCTTTGTACTGCGGCTCATTCATTCCAAACCAAACATTTAATTAATGCAAGCCTCATATTGTACAGCAATGAGCAGGTGATGATGAGTTACAAAATAACCTGTTTTGGCGGTGATATGGCACCATAAAACAGGTGATAACTACCGGCACACTGTTTTGTGGTAGCCCACTGGGCGAGCTAATATGGTGATTTGACTTGTGGCCTGAAAATGGACCTTACCTCTTTGGCTCTGATAAGGACCAAAATTATCATTCAAGAGAAAAAATAAGGATAATTTTTTTTTTATGTACTTTCTCCGTTTCAAAGTAAATACTACTTTTAACGAATGATATATAATACGTAAAAGTAATAATATCCATCTGGAGAGTTCTCGCCTTCTACTGCAGTGGTGGAAGAAGGGCTTTCCTATGCTCTCACGGAGTTCATGTCGGTTTAAGGTTATCGATAAAAACCCAAGAGAAGAAAGATCCATCTCGAAAAATTAAGTCACGGGATAATCCGACAAATTCTACGTCAAAGTCAATTTCACGTAAATTAAGTGCACTACTTAATAATGCCGTAAGGGAGCTTTCATCTGCCCGGAGCTTTAGGCCACGCATCATCGTTTTCATCGACAGAGCCCTATCACAATCAAGGGTGTGTAACATGAGTCTTGTATATTCATTTACCTCTATCAAGTTATTGTTTCATTAAGTTTACAACTTCTAACCATGTTTTTTTGGGCCTTCCCCTTGCCCTTTTGGATCCTTCAAATTGGTTCAACTCACTCCTTCTAATGTCTCCTTTTTGGTCTCCATTAGACACATTCAAGCCATCTAAGTCTATCCTTACCTATTGGTCCTGCCCTTAATTCATTTCTAATTCTATCCTTTCTTGTCTTGCTACTCATCTATCTCAATGTCCTCATTTTGGCTATCCTCATCTTATGTATATGATGTTTCTTAACTACCTAATACTCTAACCCATAGAGCATGGCTAGCCTAATAGCTATAGAAATTTTCTTTCAGTTTGAGGAGCATCCACCTATCACACAAAACTCTAGATGTACATCTTTATTTGTTTTAATCCACCTAAATTCTTTAGGCAACATCCCTCTCAATCTCTCCACTCTAACAAGTTATCAATCCCAAATATCGAAAGTAGATTTTTGGAATATTTCTTGGTTATCAATATCTAGTGATGCTTTCCTCACACTCCTCTCATTGATAAAATTGTATTTCATATACTCTGTCTTTGTTGACTTATTTGAAAATTTTTAGACTCTATAGTGTCCTTCACAACTCAAGCTTTATGTTTGTGCACTTTGTTGTCTTATCAACCAAGACTATGTCTTCTACAAATAACATGCATCTTGGAATCTTGTTGTGCAGATGTTTTTTTAACTCATCCATGACCAACATGAAGTTTATGGGCTCATGCCAATTCTTGGCGTAATCCTATAGTAATGGGAAAATTATCTCTGTGTCCAATAGAAGTCCTAACATTTACTAACGCTTCATTATACATATCCTTAATTGTGTCTATATATCCCTATGAAATTCATTTCTCATAGAACATCTACTATATTAACTCTTCATGGACCCCATTATAAGCCTTTTCTAAGTCAATAAACACCATGTGTAGGACATTCCTCCTCTCCCTATATGTTTCCATCAATTGTCTAAGGTGGAAAATAATTTCCCTGGTAGGCCTCCCAAGAATGAAATCAAATTGGTTTTTCTATAACTCATCTAGTGTATATTGGTGAGTACTAGTAGAACTACAAGCTCAAGGATTGTGTGGAGAAGTACAAGGTATCTTAAAGCTTGTGTTTGGAAGATCTAAGCCATTCATTATGTTTTACAAATAGGTGTACTAAAATTAGGTATCCATAAGAAATTAATGCATTAGGATGATTCTAATTATAGTCGGTTGAATTCAAAAAAGGTTAACAAAAGAAAATTTGTAAATTTTAAAATATAAGAAAAAGATAAGATAATTTTTTTTAAATCAAGAAAATTTAAAAGGTTTGCAAAGAAAAAAGCCAAAAATTTTAAAATGAAGAAACAAAAATTTAGAAAATTTTAAAATTATAAAAATAAAAACGTAAATGTACAATCTACTTAACAACTTCTTGAGTAGAAAGAGATACCATTATAGACAAATTAATAGAATGTCTAAACTCCCAAACAAAATTACAAAATTTGGAGTGAAAAAATATAAAAGAGAAAACAATTAGAGTGGAAAAAATTATAAGTATTTAAAATATAAAAAGGAATAAAAATCTGGTGATTGGAGTGGTTGAGATAAGAGACTTGAAGTCAAGGGTTGAATCATTGAAAAAAGTAAAAATTAAAAATCTAAAGATGAAATTTTGCAAAAATAAAAATCATACAAGCATGCAATGGTAAAAGGAAAAAGAAATTGAAAAAATGTAAAGTTAAAAAAAGAAGTCTTGAAATTCAGTATTTCATAAAAAAAAAAAAGGGTCTTAAATAAAATTTAGAAAAATTAAAAAGTATAGGTATTTTTTATTTTTTCAATAAACAAAAGAAAATTTTGAGTATTTCGTGAGTGTAATTCCAACCAGTTGTTTTGTGTCTTTAAAATTCTTCTAAAAAATCAATTTTTGTGAGTTATTTTCTATTTAGGTCAACACAAAGAAGTCCTAATAAGTGCATATGCTCAAGAGGAGAGGAAGAAGTATACATCTCTTTTCTCATGCATCATAAAACTTGTTTTTTAGATCTAATCCATTCATCATGTTCACAGTGTCAAAAGTTGGCAACTCTTGAAAAAGCAATGCATTTGGAAGATATTAACCACTTGTTTTGGATCATTAAAAAATTAATAAAAATGCATAGCATTAATTTTTTATCCCAAAAAACTTAAGATAAAAATTATCTAATGGGCATTAAATTTGATGTACTGCCTGTCAAAGTCAATCCTCACGTGATGAAAGGGTTAGATCTAGAAAACTAGATTTGCCATGGACGCAAAAAGGGTTTGTACTCATTCCTTCCCTCTTCAGCTTGGATACCTATCAAGACCCGAGGAAATATAAAGTAAACGTGGCATAGAAAATCTAGGAAACTCTACTTAGACTCAAAAGAGAAATGAGTTGAGTTAATGCAAAACGACTTGCAGTTGACTCGAAAATCCTAGAATGAGACTTTTAATAATATTATATTTATATTTCGTATACAAAAAGTTCATTTTATGTGCATAAAAAATGTTGGTTTGAACGGTTTATTGTTGTTGGAGAGGTCTTAGGAATAGTGTAGAGTAGTTCAAAGGCATCCTGTTACCTATTATTCCTCAAACTTTTTGTGATTGGTCTTCAGAGATTTGTGATTGTTTCATCTTCCATGGCCTGTCCTATATGGGCCATGCACCGAAAACCTTCTCCATTCATGTTCTTAGCCATTGTTGTTGTGTAGTGAAAATGAATACTCAAAAGGTTCATACAGTGGCTGTGAACTGAAATCTTAATGGAAAAGATTTTGTAGGGTATAGAATTCTTGGTCGAGGCTGAAATAGATCAAGAAACTTAAGACTGTTCCACGGAGTTGAAACTCACTTGATCAACCCAATTTTATCACTTCTTTAAGCTTTTCTTCAATGTCTTGTTACAAATTCAATCAGGTCCGTCTATTGCCCATAAGTATCTCGACAGTTCATACAAAACAAAGTGGCAGGCAACAAGTAACAGACAGCAGATACTTGTCGCCAAGCTACTAACCTAAACATTATTCACTCATTTTCCGAAGGCTACTAAGAAATGTGGAAAAGGTTGCAAAGGGGAAGGATGAGAGGCATTATGGAATGCACTCATGGCCGCTGCAATCCGTTTGTTCCCACGCGCGCGTGCAACAAGTAGCATTTCTTCACGATCAAAAGCAACTCAACTTCGCTTGCTAAGAAACGATCCAAAATCCCTTGCTTCTTCGGGGAACAACAACTCATTCCAATCAAGTGTTGCATTTTAACCTTCCCACCATAGACATGTTGCTCTTTTCTCCTCTATTGAAGGGGAGCCTTGGCGCAACAGTAAAAGTTATCATCGTGTGATTTTGAGGTCAAGGGTTCAAGGCATGAAAACAGCCTCTTGCAAAATGCAAGGTAAGGTTATATACTATAAGCTCTTGCGGTCTGGCCCTTGCCCGGATCCTGCATAGGCGAGAGCTTCGTGCAGCCCTTTAGCAAAGTCATTTCCATCGGAGAGGTTCTCTCTATAACTTATTCTGGATAGGATTCTAAAGCTGCTATATGGCGTCTGCTCATGTAACAAGAGCAGATGGGTTCAATCACACATGCTAGAAGTACATGTGAGGCCCACTCTTTTGGTGATCCAAACCGTTCATCTTCTGGGTAAGGACCTAGACAGTACACCATGCATCAAGAGACAATCTCAAATGCGTGATTGCTAAACATTATCAATCTCTGGCCAAAATGGACGGCTCACCAACACCATAAAAGAAGGGAAAAATCATAACAAGTAGGAGAGTTAACATCGTCCAATGAAGAATATCTTTGAAGGAATTATATACACTAAGATGTATACTAGAAGATGAACCATCGTGGTCACCAACCATGTACTATGTAGAACATGTCATCTCCACGACTGTCCTTTGTTTATCATCCAACCTACCACCAGAGGGTTGATTTAGCTTTAGCAACTTTTCATAAGAATGTGGGCGTGGAATCTTCAATTCATAGTCAAGAATAGAATACCACTCCTCCTGGTTTGCTTGCTGGCATTTTGAGTGTTCTTAATTTTCAGTGCAGCAATTTTCTTCGTCTACTGAATCGCAAAATTTGTGGTGCTAGAGATAATCAATGAGGACTTCTCTTCAGAGGAGGCAATCGGAAAACAGACTTCGAAGGAAAAAGGTTCGATAGGGGATGACATTGGAGGCGCCACCAACATTATTGACCCAAGCCAACAGACTAAGAAGCGCAGTGCAAAGAAGAAAAGCTCCAAAGCTTTGCAGATTCATCTTTCATTTCTTCAGGTTCAAGAATAAATTAACAAAGAATTTGAGGCAACTCTAACAGATGACTATTTACAGATTACTTTTGATTGCCTGCACTGTCATATACATGTTTACGGCAACTTCAAATTATCATTCATACACGTTGATGTAGAAGCCGGTTGATTACTGGGCTTCTGTTGCTTCTCTATAAACAGAGATGACTTCCCATCAAAGAATTTTGCCAACATATGTGGACGGTTTTCATCTGGTTTCTGTTTGTCTATGGGATCTTCTTTCTGCTGCTTATTTCTACTCGCAAATTTGAGGCTAATTTTCTTAAACCGGCTCTTCAATTCACCAGAGTTGGTTTCTTCCGACTGCGTGATTCGCAACACTTCCTCTGGCTGGACTAAAATCATCTCTACAGTTTCATACACCTAAAAACATGGATTACAATATATAGATGATTCAGTAACCACCAGTTTGTGGCACATCTAAAAGAAATGCCAGAGAAGATATCAGAACCCAGTTTAAGTAGCATCAGACGGCACACCTGGCAGAGATCGTCAAGGTAATCACCTAGGTCACCCTGACATACGGCCACCACATAGTCCTTGCAATCATTGAATAGCTTGGAGAAATTACTGTCTGCGGGAATTATGCCTTCTGCAAGTACAAAACCTGAGCCCAGCTGGAAACAGAGCAACTTCCTTAGCACTGGAAATGAAATTTAGTTTAGAGCGGAATCAGCTAACAAATGCGAGCATTTTGCTTGAGGTACACAGGAAACTTCCAGAAATAAACAGAAGAACAGAACTAGGTTCAATCTAAAACATGCAAGTAAGAAATTTAGGCAGCGTGTGCCACCTGAACTCTGTTTAATCTAAACATGCATATAACGTATTTTAGTAGTGTGTGCCAGTGTAATGCACAGGAAAACCAGGAGAACACTGCAAACCGGTACAGTAGATTGCTTTTTGAGTACCATTATAGAGCCAATTTGAAGCCACTACATTTGCAAGGGCAAAAACCAGCATGGATTTTATTTTATTTTTTGAGCAGAAAAACCAGCATGCGTTATCAGCATGAGTACATCAGCGTTGTTCATATGTTCACTTCTCAAGCAAATTTTCTGCTTTCAATGGATTTGCATCAGATTTCATCTAGGAGGCTAGGAGCGATTCCTGTCCAGGAAAATGTTAGTACTTGGTACTGCTATATTCTACATAAAACCATTTTTTGAACCAACTTAAACTGCTGCGGAGGTAGCACTCATTCCAGTAGTTTTAAACATGATATTCATCAAGGATCTTAATGCTTCTATTTTTTCCCTGATATTATTTGTTTCTTAACATCCAAATGGTCCATAAATTCAAGCTAATATGTCCTACCAACTAGCCTTAGACTAGCTTATGATCTCAATAATTTTCTATGCAAGTGACCATTACGATGCAGTTATTCTATTTCCATCAAGACCACAGTCAATTCCATAATTCATACAAAATCTGTAGCCTTTGTCATTTGGGTCCACATGGTTTCTATGAAGGAAACTGTTTATACACCTCCCCATGAGCTGTTATTTGCCACTCTTCAAGCTATAGTGGCTCCAGTTTTCCCCAACTAAAGATGAAAAAAGAATGGTAACCACCAAATGAAGACCACTAAACATATTTGCAAATAATCCTAAACAATGCTGTTTTGTTGAACTCTTTAAAATCCTGAATGCTGTAACATGCTCTTCCTCAATGCTGTAACCTTCGAGCTTCCGTGATATTATTTATTTCTACCTGTTCAAATAGTTCACAACTAAATAACAATGCATTTTTATCCATGGACATATACAACCAGCTCGCAAATTAGATAATTTTCTATCAACATGAACATGCCACCACCACAATAATGACTTCATCACAGACAACTTTGCTCAATCAACTGTACTTCAAATAGTTTAAAGCACACACCATTTCTAGATCCACTAGTTTCTTAAAAATGTGATTATAACATAAATCAGGTTGCAGTTTTTTAATAGTAGCCTGCAAGGCATTCTCACTTCCATGAAGTTTCTAGAGTGTTTGCTTCTGCCCAAGATTTGTTCAGCTAAAGCTAGGAGAAGAATCGTAACTACCACATGGAAGATCGCTATGAGCAATAAGCAATCATCCCAACCAAAGAGAACAAGAATCAGAAGATAACAGTTCATATACACAAAACTAGGGCATAGTAGATGTTAGGTCGATCGGGGAAGACAAATGGCGAAACCCTCCATAGCAGTAGACACTTCACTGAAAAGAATGGGATCGTGCAGGAAGAATTGTGACAGGTCAATATTAGGATTGAGCAGAAAGAGAATCAGTTTAAAACTTCAGATTACTGGGCTAGGGAGAGCTACATCAATTATGGAGTCTTTCTGGTTCTGCAAAAGCAAGCAGTTTTTCCAAGGTAAAATTAACGGCCTCTTTAGTTGGCAGAAAATCAATGGAAATTGATTTCCCATGGAAATAAATTTCTGTCCATTTCCTGCCAATCAAACAGGCCGTGAAGTGTTTCAAGCACCCTAAGCAATTAAGTACAATAGCATTCATGCCTTTCAAAAGATAAATCTACTATGCACACCAAGAAAATGAGAAAAGTAATGAATATATGTACAATGATGCAAGAACAATGCTGTCAACGATTCAGCAAGCTGAAGAATAACTGGGGAATAAAAAGGAAGGGAAAAAATCTTTATATGCTCTGCCCTTACATGCATATGCTACTGTTTGCTAAAGTAACATGCTACCTGTTTATATAAATGTGAATATCCTAAATGAGAAAATGTGTGAGTATAAAGAGAAGTTCTAAACTTGTTTGAAACAATTCTAGGACGCAATTGCAATCAGAGTCAGTTTTGGTGGTATGGGTCTGAAGTAACAGGTAAGAATAATTATCAGCATTCACGGCATATATAGAAATGATGAAAGACAATTCTGTACCAAACAAAACTTACCAAAGAAACAAATAGCTGTTTGAAAAGCTCGGAAGGTGAACTATTCTCTAGAGCGTTCAAAATGCCTTCCCTACAAAATCAAATAATTGCAGTGCTAGGGGGATAAATCTTCAATTAATAATCAAAATAGTTCAAGAAGTTTTTCAGACTTACACTGCCAAATCCTCATCAAACAGTGGCGTTTGTTTAACAGCAGGCAATGGTTTGGCAGTTTCCCATAGTTCACGCCACAAATTGCCTGGATATGAACAAGTAAATTGATAACAGAATACAAATTGAGGGACTCATGAACAATCTCTGCCATTTTCAGAGGCATATGATACAAGTCTAACTCAATCAGTTCCTTTCATTGCAGTTACAGAATGCTATTTTCACCAATAGTTGTTTAAAAGAAGAGATTTGATTAGTCAGTAGAAATATCAACTCGAACAACTTATGAGACATCAAAATTTTAGTACCTCCATGAGATTCATGACTTTAACGTAGATTCTTACAACCTCTAAATGAAAAGAACACAATCTGAGCCATACAAATCGGCATGGGAAATTTAACCAGGATAATAGCCCTGGGTAGGCATCGCAAATGAATGTTTACATTAGGATCCAATCTCCGTGTTATACTGACAGAGAATGCCCTCCCTTATTGCGATTATGCCTGGCTCTTGGAGGATGCTAGTGAGGTTGTTGAACTGTAAAAGATCTGTGCTAGCAGTGCACTCAAACATCTCATTAGTATCTGATGAAAAGATTTCTCTAGGCATGCAACTTAAATTGTTTATTTTTACTGGAGAAAGGTAGCGCATAGTGCGTGACTTGTTCCCACACAACCTCATATGCGATTTAAGACTCCATTCTCATAAATGTTTTTAGGCAAGTAGACCTTCCAGATTCATAAAAGCATCCTAAGACTTGCTATGTGAGTGCAATCAACATTTGCCAGTAACAAAGATGATTCAGCATAGTACACACAGATTAGAAATATTGCACAGCGTTCATCACCATGGAAGCTCCCGCGTATGTGGGATCAGGGAAAGCAGCGTCCACAAGGGTTAATAGTATGCAGCCTTACCTTGCATTTTGCAAGAGGATGTTTCCATGCCTTGAACCCGTGACCTCAAGGTCACTCAACGACAACTCTACCGCTACGCAAGGCTGCTCTTCATAATAATAATAATAATAATAATAAGGGGAGCCTTGGCGCAACCGTAAAAAAATAATAATAATAAGACAGTCAGACCCATCAATACATTTCTGATGAGCAAAATTGTTCCATTTAATGTGAAGACAAGCAGTTTGGTCCTATATAAAAAATGCTCAAAGACAAATGAGACAAGTTGAAATCGCAGGTGTTTAGGAAGCACAAATGAGTTAGAGGAACCCACCATTCCCTTTTCCTCTTGAACAATGCTCTTCCATTTAATGAGGATAAGATGTCATGCTTTAAGCAAATGAATGACAGCATAGAACAAAGCCACTAGATGAGAGAGTTGACTTTAAATCCCTGACAAAACAAGCTTTTCACTTTTACCACACAGCATCAAGGTTCTATCTAAACTCCATTCAATTTTCAATTGAAAAGCTAACCCCCACTAAACAATTGCTCTTTGACAAGAACAAATTATACTATTGACCCTTGTGGTCCACCCCTTCCCTCGACACCACATACTCGGGAGCTTTGTGCACCAGGGCTGCCCTTGTATCATTTTTCTTACCATAGTTATTTCCTTCTTTCAATGGTTTGGAATATGACATTATCAACTACATTTTTGACAAACTATTGATGCAGCAGGTATACAACATAGCTCAAGAAGATAAGAGATTGACCTTCTTTTTGCATTCTAGTACTTAGTTGGCCTCTTTTAGAAGATGAATCTCCTCCATTCAAGGAACCTTCAGTCTCATCACCCGAGTCAGTTTCTGTCCAATCTGGTGGCGAGTGCCATCTTACAAAGTCTTCTAAAATGCACCCAGGATTTGCAGCCTAAGACATAAAATGGAACAGAGTGGAGTCTAAAGAAGTGTCAACACCTTTCCAATTTAATATTGTTGCTAGAACAGCAAGGCAAACATATGGAGAGTGGAGAAAATGGAGAATTTACTTTTTCCATTTTTCTTTTTTTGGTAAAGGAAAGTTTCTTCAAGAAATGAGTTTACCTTAAAAGCCTGCATATCCGAGAGGAGTTGAGAGCACCCAGCACCAAGACTGACCATGAAAAGTGTGACGATACATTAAAAGGTTTTAACTAAAACAAAAGCTAAGCATATATTTCGATATTCTAACAGATTCCTGCTCTTTAGAGCTCATGTATCTATTACAAATACACAGAACTTATGATTATAACAATTTTCTGTAGATTTGCTTTCCCGAAGGCATATTTTCAGTTACTGTTCCTAATGATGCAGCAACACTTTTGGAGAATCCTGGTTGAGAGAAAGTCTTTAAGTATAGTTTCTCAAGATAACAGAAGAACAGTGAGAGCTACCAATGTAGCAACAAAGTTCAATAATATTAGGAAAACAAAATCTAATAGTTGATGCCGTGTATAATATACTCTGCATCTTGCTCAAGTATTTACTAATAATTGCGCAGAATTAAGTGGTAGGATAGTTATTCTGTTTATTGAGCTAAATTTGCTTGGAGGAAGGTACATACTAGTTAAATTTTCCTAATGATGTAGCAACACACGATGGAGAATGCTAGATACCTCATGCATTATGTCTTAGAGTGAAAAAAAAAAAAAAAAAAGAAGTTATTTGCTTGAAGAAAACTTATATGCCTGAAGAAAATCACCAACTTTCTGTCCTACCCAAATCTCTGGGCCTTTTTCTGTTGGGAAATTCCAATTTATTGAAGTTAACTCACAAAATATGCTCATCCAAAACCTACAGTCAACGAACTAAGCTGACAAAATGGTACTTGTGCCCCCAATATCAATTGATCCTCCTCAAGTATGTGCATGATAATTATTTAAGAATGATAATAGATAGAGTGGGCTGCTGAACATTAAATGGAGTGGCAAGACATACACATCCAAACAACTTCTTTGCAGCACTGTAGTTTATGTACAGAGAGAAGCACAAATAAACTGGAAGGTATGAATTCCAAGCAGCAGGAAAATAATGCAAGAAAATCCACCTCAGTTTGGTGGGCTATAAAAAGACTGCACTATAGGAGCTTCCTCAGATGATTACTCGGGAAGAGAGATACTATAACTTAAATAGGATAAGACTGTAATGTGAAAGTCCAGTGGTGACTCTCATCCCTAAATATCATCCTTAGAAAAACACCAGTACGCATCCCATTTTCAGAGAATCTTGAATCAAATTTCCCACTTCACCAAGTAGGGACCCACACTTTAAAGAACAGAAGTGTCACAGTGCTCTTTGTTTTCAAGAGCGGTCTATTTCTCTGTGTTTATGATAATCAAATTGCAAGCACAAGCTGAATTTAACAAAAAGCATTGATGATCAGAAACACAATGTAAACACAAAAAGTCATTTCTCACTACATCATATGGTTATAATTTTTCTCATTATTTTGATGTTAATGAATAGGTTAAGGAATATTTTTCTTCTTCTTCTTATTAGTCAAATCGTAGGAGATCCCACTTAAAATCATTATTTACTAAACTAATTTTCCACGCGACTTTCACTACTACCAAACTAAATAAACATTATGGAGAAAATGAAAAAGATGAACTCTCCCAGATTCAGGATTTTATCTAAACAGTAACCTATTAAATTAAAATGACATATTCAACATACCAACCTCCCAGTTCGTAGGACAAACTCCTCTGCTTCTCTGATCAGATCCTCTGTAAGAAGTGGACCTTCCTGCAAATATATAAAGATGCAGAAATCTAAATATCAAGTAACTATGAGAAAAAAGAAGGTAAAATGTTTTCTTCTAGTGTACATTTCATACCTGGGTTAGAGGAGAATATATAGGTTCACCTGTTTCTAACATGGTTAAATTTTCAGATGGATGATCAGCACCAAGTCGGGGGACAAGATCACCACTGCGAATTCTAGCATATAATATTGTGTTTGAAGACTGTTCTTTTAGAGAAATCACTGAATCATCAATCTTTATGCTGGCTTCTTTCAATAAAGAATCCAGAGCCTCAGTAGCAGCATTACGACGCCTTTTCCTAGCCATACAACAATTAATAACCTGCAACTGCTGATGTAAAAGACAGTAGCTTAAATCTGGAACCTCATCTAGTGGCACACAGGGCACTGGCTCCCCTTTAATCCATAGTACTTTCAACTGCAGGTGCACAAGGAATTCATTAGGTTTACTGAGCTGATGATCAACGATGCGATACTCATTTAAGATACCACAACAGAGAAGCACTTCCAAACCCATATCACGAAGTCATTGATACTTGAAAGGGAGTTAAATTATGATCTTCATTTCTTGAAATGCTACAGTAAAACAATAAAATCTTATTGGCTTAAGATTTAAAAACTTTGGGACTAAATGAAGCCATGGTACTTAATAGAGGGAAATAGAGGAACAAGAATCATGTGGCCGACCCCTAATTGGGATAAGGTCTTGATGAAAATGATGATGATTGACTTAAGAATCTCAGTAACAATTTACAAGTTACTGTAGAAACAATTTCAAGTCAAACAAGAATACAAGTACCAGAATTCATGCATTATAGTTAATCTGTGCAGTGCAAAGTGGATTTATGTCTTTCAGTTAATATGAATGCCTAATAACATTGAGCAGAAACAATTTCAAGAAAAACAAGAAGATAGCCACCAGATTTCAGGCATTATTTGTGTATTTCTCTATTACAGGGCAGAATTCAGGCACCGTTGTGTATCTCTGTATTACATGGTGGACCTTATGACTTCGAATTAATATGCATGCTTTGTAAAATTGAGTACAGGGAGACTGATAAATAACTGTAAATGTCCTTCCATAACAAAACCACATTATTAATTACTACCTTCAGTTTACGCATCTGACTTCTTAGATGAAATATAGGTAATATGTTCTTACAATTTTTTCCAATACACTGAAAAGCTGAAATTGCATGTAATGGATTAAGATGATGCAGTAGGAAAAACCCTTCAAATTGCAGATGCTAAAGTCAATTGGTGAATATATTTTGGACGTTCCAATCAAGTGGAATGGCAAGCTAAAGGGCCAGGAAAGATACTGGTTGCCCTTCATGGACTTCTCAGCTAAACGAGTGTCAGGAACATGATTTAATGATCCATGGTAGAGTAACATCTAATGCACTCCAATGTACATAAACACCAGTTATTAAACAAACATATTCATTTGAAAGAAAATTAAGGAGTTCCAAATGAATGGTAGCTGGTGTTCAGGTTTCCTACAACATAGAAGTTTGCACAAGTCTGTTGGCATCTGAATTAATATCCACGTAAATACAGCAGTAATGTTCTAAATTCTGGAATGAAGTTCTGGAGAACTTAACTTATAATCAAAATGTAAGAGGAGTTACATATATCAAGCATTGAAAGAGTATACTTTAAAAGAAAGGGAGCTAAAAGAAAAGTAGAAACAAGTATGATACTTTTCTGTCTTGAGTCTTGACATTTATTGTACTTTAAGAAACAAAGTTTAGAGCGTGTACTTACTTCAGAAATGACGTTAAACCAAAATGATGCCATCTTTTGCAGTGTCTTGAAGCTTCCAACAATTTCAGAGAGTTGAACAATAAAACTTTGTGGGGGTGCCCCATGGATGTCCCTAGGAAAACATGCAATTGATATGGTTGGTGAGCCACAGCCATTCTTCTGCTGAGAGAGTGCTC
Organism: Warburgia ugandensis; assembly: GCA_035236585.1. Lineage (NCBI taxonomy): Eukaryota > Viridiplantae > Streptophyta > Magnoliopsida > Canellales > Canellaceae > Warburgia > Warburgia ugandensis. Next base: position 57,225,831 of record CP141137.1, on the reverse strand, counting down.
CTCTGCGAATGTCTTGCAGATTTTACAATGAAAGTAAACAATCATCAAGGGATAATGCAGAAAGTTAAAAACAGGTTCTGCACTAGGGAGGGTATAAATATCCGTACCTGCATCAAATAAAGAGTGGACCAAGGAAAGGAGTTCCTCATCATAAGCAAACTCAGAACTTGATTTATCATCCTTATCACGAAGCACTAGTTGCTTCATGGCAGAAAAGCTCAAGCCTGCCTTTTCTTTTACAAGAGAAGAATCTTTGACCAACATCAGATCTTTCACAGATTTAAACTTCTTCCCAGCCCTGTGACAAAAGCAGTGTGGCAATAAATCATGGGGTGCTGCCTTAAGTTACCAAGAAGAAATAATCATGAGCTAAGATTTGCTATACGCGAAAGGTAGAAAAAGGTTTTCAAGTCATAGAAGCAGCCATATAGAAGAAAGACTCAAGTCAAAGAAGCAGCCAAAAGAAAAAGGCTTCTTGTTCAGAAATCAAAATAGCACATATGATATGACAATGTACAGAAAGCTTACAAAGACAATGGAGGTAATGCAGAACAAACAATAACAGAAAGGAGGAAGATGAAACACGTCCTCTTCCATATCATGTAAGAAGTTTGTTAATTTGCTCTGTCATAGATAAGCCACTAGACCAAAGTAACCTTGACCTTCACAAGTTTAACAAGGAATAACTTACTCAATGGCCATGGCCAATTGTTTGATAACAGATGCAGGAGGAATATTCAGGTTGGAGGCATTTGAACAGTCCTCCGCCCTAGCCTGCCTTCTTTCCGACTCCTGGAAAAAATTATGCCATTTTCAAACAAGAAGAAATTTGAAACTTAAAAAAATGTTTGCATTATCTGATAAAAAATATTTAGGTAGCTGGCACCCTGGCAACAGCAATGGTAATTAAATTTTGGGCTTAACAATAAAAAATCCAGCAGTTAACTCTATTCAGTGCACAAGGAAAAGTATATCAAGCCCTAAAACCTAATTAGGATCCTTATCAGTTACGTTTCACTCATGAAGAGCCAACAGGGAAACAGGTTTGTAAAGCAGCTAGTTATGACAGATTCACAAGAAAAAGGACATGGACCCAGCAATTGGTTGACAGCTTTTTATTTACCATCTATGCATATCATTTCCAATTCTTGCAGAACCAAGGAGGACTGCAATCTTTTGCCTACTGATATTCAAATTACAGACAGCATTCTTTGCTCATGAACAAGGATTAAAAATTTGGTCTTGTTTCACCAAAAAGTGAAAAATTCAAGTCTCAAGAATCAGCTCATGGGGATGAAAATGAACAGTACCCCATACAAATTCATTCCAGCATAACAGTTGGGAGTCAGCCCTAATCCAAAATAAAATTCCCAACCAAAGATGACTAGAGATAGAAAAAAGGTAAAATGCTGAGGCTTTGCATGTGTTAGTGTCTCACTGACAATCGGCCATAACATTACTCCTTGTTGAGCACTAAACTGGGGGAACAGAGCTGAGAATCTCAATATTATGGTAGTTTCTTGCCTCAGATATTTTAAACAAAGCCCAGGTGAGAATCATAGATATTTCTGCTGAAACAATTGCATCTGCTATCTATTAAAGCAAAAGGGCAGGCAACCTACTCTTCAGTCTTCCGATAAGTGTCATTTTTACCATTTATCATTTTTCAAACTTTGATGAGATTTTTTTTAGTTTCTTTTCTATTTCTCTCTCTCTCTCTCTCTCTCTCATATATTTCCTTCTCATTACACATAATGTAGCATTCAGTTTTAAAACTACTGTGTCATGATATTCCTTAATTGGTTTAATTGGTGAGCCTCATGTCCTATCTCTTTTTACATCTCTTTATAGACAACACCATCCAAAGGCCACAAGTAATTTGAATCACTAAAATTCTGGGTCCTGCTTGAGATTATTGTTCTAGCCTTCTAGCTCGCAATTGAAACAAGTTTTAGAAAAGTCGTAATAATTTTTTCCAACACGTGGCACATTTTCCATTTATCTTTTTTATCGTTCTTTGAGCTTTTATGAGGTTTTTTTTACCTTTCACTCAAATTGCTTTACATTAAGGTAATTTTTCCTATCACCTTATTGCTTAATTTAAGGTAATTTTTTCCCTCACCTTAATTGCCTCAATTTAAGGTAATACTTTTCTGTCATACTTTATTCCCTCTTCTCTAATTGACGTTATCCTTAATATATTTGATCTCTTAAACAAACTCTCTTTCTTATCAAATGGAGCTTTAAAGAATTCTACTTCTAACTGGAGCTCAAAACTCTCTCTCTCTCTCTCTCGATCGACACTTAGTGTACTATTCACTTTTAAAACTACTTGGTCACTCGCTTCCTTAATTGGTTTGATTGATATGCCCCATATCCTATCTCTTTTTTATCTCTCTCCACATTTCTTTTTAGGCAACACTAACCAAAGCCCACAAGTAAATTGCATCACTAAAATTTTGGGTCACTAGCCTTCTAGCTAGAAGGGGAGCCTTGGAGCAACGGTAAAAGTTGTCGTCATGTGACCTTGAGGTCATGGGTTCAAGGCATAGAATCAGCCTCTTGCAAAATGCAAGGTAAGGCTGCCTACTATAGGCCCCTTGTGGTCCACCCCTTTCCCGGATGCCTCATAGGCGGGAGCTTCGTGCACTGGGGCTGCCCCTTTTTAATCCTTCTAGCTAGCAATTGGTAGTTTGGAACAAATTTTTTAAAAGTCCTAATCAATCTCCATTCTTTCAAACATGGCACATTTCCTTTTTTTGAGTTTTTATGAGATCTTTTGAGCTTCTTTTCTTTCTTTTTTATTGTCACCTTAATCATCTAAATTTAAGGTGACACTTCTTACCAATTTCTTTATTCCCTTTTATAACCTCTGTCCTCCTCAAGTATATCTAAACTCCTAAAAAATACTACTAAATTGAATTTAAGAATTTTAATTCTAATTAGGGTCAGGATCAACTCTCTCTCTCTCTCAAAAATTTATCAATACACATAATATACTATTTCCTTTTAAAAATACTCTGCCATGCTTTTCCATAATTAGTTCAATCGGTGAGCCACATATCCTATCTCTTTTCTGTCTCTCTTTACATTTCTTTATAGACAATAACAATAACCAAAGCCACAAGTTATTAGCATCACTAAAATTTTGGGTCCTATTTGAGATTATTGTCGTAACGAAAGGGAAGCCTTGGCGCAACGGTAAAGTTGTTGTCATGTGACCTTGAGGTCATGGGTTTAAGGCATGGAAACAACCTTTTGCAAAAATACAAGGTAAGGTTGCGTAATATAGACCCTTGTGGTCCGCACCTTCCTTAGACCCAGCATAGGTGGGAGTTTCATGCACCAGGGCTGCCCTTTTTTATTTGAGATTGCTGTTCTAGCCTTGTACCTAGCAATTTGAACAAATCTTTGAGAAGTCCTAGTCAAGTTTAATGTCTTAGTCTATAATACCATGAAGAAGCCTCTCTATATCATCCGTTATAATGCTCTTTTATAAATTAGTTACGAAGTGTTTTACTTACAGTATCAGAAAACATTTATACCCATATATACGGTTCAGTGTTAACAAAACTTTAGATGCTTCATTCATGAAAATATTTTCATCCCATGCATCGCATGGCAACTTGTTAGTATTTCCTGAAACAAATATGTAACAGTCAAGATTCCTGTAGAAAAATAAACTAACATAAAATCAAAACGACAGAAACACATGCTTGTCAAACTTTCTTTTGCTTTAATGAAAGATGTGCAAATATATTTGAAAACATTATTTGCAGCACACTAAGGAGAAAACCAAATCAATTATTTTTGTACTTAGGTTTCTAAGAGCGTCAAAATAAAGTCTCCATGGTAACCAAGTTGTTTTGACCAAAGAAACTCAGTTTGCTTCTATGATTATAGAACACTAACTGCAAGAATGTACTCACTTAGCTCTAGACATTTACTTTCTTTTCCAGAAAACATTTTTCTAAAGATCTTTGGGAGTTATTGCATTAATACCTAAAGACTTGTTTGTGCAATTTTTAAACTATCTTCTGATGGTATGTTGTGCAACTTCTGAACTCTCTTCTGAAGGTGTGTTGTGCAATTTTTGAACTATTTTCTGATGATATCTAAAAGTAAAGGCACCAGAAAAGTACCTCAGGAAGTTTTAAACCTACGCAGGCCAGCAGCCAATAAGCACTCAATGAGCCATCCAGGAAACATCCATTCTCAACTCCACAGATCCATTTATTTTATATCCCTGTGTTATCATCATCACCAAGACCTTATCCACATGAATCTTGTTACTCCATTCCCATCAATTTAAGTGTCATGGCTTCATTTAGTTCATAGGTCTTAAATCTACTTTCACAACTTCTATCCACGTTCTTTTGGGCCTTCTCCTTGTTCTTTTAGAAACTTCGACTTAGATCACCCCACTCCTTCTAACCGGTGTCAATTTCGGTCTCCGTTGGACATGTCCAAACCATCTAAGTCTAATCTAATCATCTTGTTACCTATTGGTGCTACTTCTAAGCTTTTGCTAATGTTTTTATTTCTAATTCTATCCTTTCTTGTCTTGCCACTCATCCATGCCAACATTTGCATTTCAGCGACGCTCATCCTATGTTATAAGTTATAACATACAAAAAAAAAGACAGTTAAATGAAAAATGATAGACACATTCAAAAACTTCATATCTGAGGTTCTACTTCTTGAGATCTTGGAAAGGGTACAATGGGACAATCAGCATCAGGTTTTATATCCAAAATCTCTTGAAAGATAGCAATGGAAGCAGCTAAATAGGAAAAGACTACCACCTAGGAGCCAGACAAGTATGATGATAGCATTTCATTTCAGCTTCCATTGGAAAGTTATGATGTTGGTAACAACAAAAACACATGTTGTCTTGCTTTACTCTGACTTCACAAATCTCACCAACGTATCTATATTGATGTACTCCTATATTATTAAGTCATTTAAGTGCTGATTAAAGTCAGATACAGTGACAGGAGCACTGAGCAATTTCTATACTTCCTATTTCCTCAGCTTGATATAAAACATATAACCACTCCATCTAGATTTCATCAACAAACCAAATTTTATTTTAAGATAATGGCTATGCATGCCACTGTTTGTGGTCAAGCATGCAGATAGGTGTCGGGAGTGCATGGAAATAAATAAAAGCAAGTTTTGCATTTGGGTTACAGTTTTGAGCAAGTATCAGTTACTATACCTTTACTTCGCACATTTTCGTCTCATCCATCCAATTTAAATCTTCATCAACAACTGGAATATCTGAAATTAAGTTTTCAGCTTTCTCCTTCTCTCCCAACTCTTTGGTATCTCCCTTGATGTTCTTCAAGCAGTCCTGCAGATGCTGCCAATCCTGCTTTTTGCCTGGCTGTGCTGCTTTCCATCTTGAATGCTTGAACTCATGGTAACACTGGAATCATTCAATAATTTTTGGCATAATGATTTCAGTGGATAGTCATAGGCTAAAGGGACAAATCATACAATTAAGATGACAATGTTATACAGGCATAAAGATTGTCAGTAAAGAAAACAACAGAATTCAGTTGTCCTCCTATCATAAACTAATGCCACCATGTTCTGATTATCAAAAGTTAAGTTCTGTACTGGTCTTCATTTTCTCATTTTACAATGTAGATAAAATATGTATCTGTGCATAATCACTAATACAATTCATCCTTTTATAAAAGAGGGGGAGCAGCCCCAGTGCACGAAGCTCCTGCCTATGCGGGGTCCGGGAAAGGGGTGGACCACAAGGGCCTATAGTAGGCAGCCTTACCTTGCATTTTACAAGAGGCTGATTCCACACCTTGAACCTGTGACCTCAAGGTTACATGACGACAACTTTTACCGTTGCGCCAAGGCTCCCCTTCACAATTCATCCTTTTACATGACCACAATATTCTCAAAATATTTTATAATTTTCCACAAAGCTTTTCATGGTATCACCCACTTCATAAATCTTTGGAAAGCACTAACTTCCAACTCTTTCTGCTGCTTCTCTCTGGTCTGCTACAAATTCCAGGCCGAAGGTTTTATGCTTTGCAGTGTTAAATTTAAAAGACCAAGGTTATATGTCATTGTCACATAACTGAACCAGATCAAGGATACGACAAAAGCAGCGTGGCCAAGGTCATTGGTATTGTCCCTGTGAAGATCTAATGTTAGGGAGACTGGACCAAGGGAGTCTGGCCAGCAGATTGGACCAGTCATGCCAGTCCATAAATGAGAAAGTGAATTAACAGAAAAACAATCACACTCGTCCCCTGGCAATCTACTCGATGACCTTCTCAAGAGATCCACTCGTGCTTGCCACAAATTAGCTTACAGAAACGTTAATAGTTCTTGAAGTGTCCAATTCCAATACGAAGCACTGCAAATATTGCTACATGAAATGGGTGAAAGCTGAAAACCTTTTATTAGGACCAGAAGATGTCCATAACAGTAAAACTTAGTGAGATTTAATGGAGAAGAGATGTTGCGAAAAAAGACTCAAGCATCGGACCATCAAAATTGCAGTCACTCTGGCATGAGAGCAATGAAGTGGGTGTGCAGAAAGTTGCTGAAGAAGCAACACCCACTATAGAGAAGATGACAGCTATCTACCAGATGATTTCACCTTGGACATCAAAGAAGTAGCTGGAAACCGTAACAAGTTAATCGCGTCAACTGCCTGTCCCTTTCTGTTCCACAAAGCACAACTTCCTCCCAGCGAGAAATATTCCACCAGACTCACTGAATTATCAGACTCGATTACATTCAACCCCATCTCGGCATAAGGAAATGGCGAATGCCAGATTAAGCCAATCCAAAACATAAAAAACAACAAAATCCAAATCTAATAAAGGAAAATTCAGTAACGAACACATAACAATCAAAAGGATTAAGAACCACTGTTGTTCTGCTCCAGGGGTTCATTCTTCAAGTCGACATCTTATCTACAATCACAATATTAGTCCCTTCTAAACTCAAACAAGAAGATCTTCCGCCGGTGAGTATAAACAGTTCTATTATTTTTCTCAGTCACATTATAACATTTTCCATACTCATTAAAAAAAAAATGATTCTTTTCTTGTTCTTGTTGGACGAGTTCGTTCTTCAAGTTGATCGGATTATCTGCCATCATAAAATTAGTTCCGAGCTCAATCCAAACCACAAGTTACAATATGTTCATTTTTACAAAACGGAAAAAATCATTAATTTGAAGAAAAAACGAATCTTTTCAACTTCGAAAGCAATTAACGCTAGTATTTCAAGGGAAAATAAATCCTTTTGAAAATATTTCAAGCCCATATACCTCGTCTTGGATTTTTCCAGGAGCATCTGCTGGATGCCTGTCCTGCTCCGCGAGCTTCCTTGAATTCCTCTGAGATTCTCCCCCGTTGTCTAATTCCAAACAGAACAAAAATCAAAGATTTTTAGGATAAAAAATCCAAATTTGGAAAGGAAAAAAGTGGGGATTTGTAAGAAGATGGGAGAGAAAGAAGGGGAAAACCTCGATCATTCTTGAAATCAGCTTTAATATCGGTTATGACCTTCTCTGCTTTCGCGGCAGCGGAATGGAAAGCGGTCCTGGCCTTGGAGACAAAAGAGGAAGACGAAGCGTCCATGGATGGATTTGCGGGTTGAATTGGTTTTGCCGTTAATGAAGGACAAGTAGAAGAACACTGTGCATATCAGCAACTTAATTAACCAACGATTATGGAGTTAATTATGTGATTAGTGGATACGACGAAGGTAATACGGATGCAGGGCCCACTCATTTGAATAATCCGAAACGTTCTTCTGATTGCTCCATCTCTGGATTGAAGTAATCCGAAGACTTACTAATTGGACGATTGCAGTCTCTGAAGACTCATCCAATCTCTCCGGCATTTTCTATGGATGAGATCTCCAACTGGAGCAACCAGATGAACAGCCTGGATCATTTGAAGGTGGGTCCCTTCTTCCCTAGACGGTACTATTCGGCATCACCGCCGTTATGATTTGACTATCTATTTTGACAGCGGCATCCACATTTCGAAGTTCTCGACTTTACATCGTGGATTAGTTTGGTGCCACGCGTCTATTCCCGTTAGAGTCTAAAAGGCAGTGTTATGAAGACAAACATGCGTCATGGTACCGTACCCTATCCAATTACCGTATTTAGGCGAAAGATGAGAGCAGCCAGATTTGTGTCTTTGTCTGCGTAAAGTACCGTTTGGACCCCTATCTGTAGGCCCTACCATAGATACAAGATGCTCCATCTAATCAACCAATGTACGGTGCTGATCGCCAGATTAGGCACCTAGGAACATCTCATCTAACGACAGCAACATAATATGTGCACTTCTTGCCAACAGTCACTTCCCACTCTTTGTTGATACCTTGTCATTGACCATCAAAACTTTTCTATTGACCACGGAAGGCTGTTGTAACTCACAAAGACAAAAATCATCACTATCCCCATATTCAGTCATATAAAGTTTCTTAGTTTTGGCCCATATTCAGTGAAGGTTCCACTGGAGCAAGGGAAGACCCAAAAGAAGGTTGATAGAAATGGTGATTTTTTTTAAAAAAAACTTTGATACTAAATAACATATAATTGAGGAGAATAGGAAAACAAGATTCATGTTGCCGACCTCTACCTTTTACTTGAGATAAGGTCTTGACGATGATAATAAAATTTCTCACTTGATAGCTTGCTAGTTAGGTTGAGGTGCCTCACCCATAAGTAAGTCGCAAGTCTAAAATAGCGAGTTATAGCCTTTAGAGATGTAGGAAAAGGTGTTTGCACATTGAAAAAAATCCTAAGCATCTGCATGCGGGGGAAGTTCATGCAGTTGTGTATGAGCGGATGGATGACACGCTTTGGAAAAGTGGGTAGACGATTAAAAGGTAGGTTGGCTCGAAATGGAGTGAGTTGGGAAGGTTTTATTTCTTTAGGGCAGTCCCGGTGAATGAAGCTCCTACCTATGCAGGGTCCGGGGAAGGGGCGGACCACAATGGCCTAGGAAGCCTTATCTTGCATTTTGCAAGAGGCTGATTCTACGCCTTAAACCTGTAACCTCAAGTTTATGTGAAAATAGAAGGGGACAGGATAGGCTTAGGTTAGATATTATTAAGAGTTGTTCTCGTGATATAGTGCTTCGGCTCTACCGTAAAACTCCAAGAACTCTTTCTTCTCAAGTCCACATAATTGTTCAGTTTTGAATCATCACTAGATTAAGAAAGCTTTTTGGTTATTAGCCAGAGATTAAAGGGCAGCCCTAATGCACGAAGCTCCTGCTTATGTGGGGTTCGTGGAAGGGGCAGACTACGAAGGCATATAGTATGCAATCTTATCTTGTATTTTTTTGCAAGAGGCTGTTTCCAGGCCTCAAATCCGTGACCTCAAAGTCACATGATGACAACTTTTACTGTTGCATCAAGGCTCCCTTTCGTGATTAGGTAGAGACTGTACATGAAAATCCCTATAGAACGAGGCCCATTGTATCCGTGTTAGCTTTCTTGGTTAAACCATCGAACTTTACTGTGAATTGGCATTTGCTAATACATTTGAAATAGAAGTGAATATATTATTAGGAAAGAAAAAAGCTACAGACATTTCAGTGAGGAAGCAAATACCTAACATGCTTGGATTTACATATATGTATTTACTGTATGGAATTATTACAATTTTTTTTCTCTTGTTTGTTTTGTCACCTCAGTGTGAGTGCGCTAGAAGGCTTTTTGCTCAAGAGTGTAATTACAATTAGTATTAAATTCATAAACAGCAAGAATATTTGGTGCTTTTTCACACAGAGAGAGAGAGAGAGAGAGAGAGAGAGAGAGAGAGAGAGAGAGAGAGAGAGAGAGAGAGAATATATTTGGCACCACTCAAAAAAAGGAAAGAATATTTGGCACAAGCTAGAAAAAGGGAAGGAAAACGTAAACATAACATGTTACTAGAATCAAATTAGGTGCACATATCTCATTTTTCCACCTTCATACATTATAAATCAAAATATTTAATCTTGATTATAAGTTTTATGTGAACATTCAGAAAAGCTTTTGTGTGCCACTCTATAAACTATAATATAAGAACATCAGGTGGAACATGTGGTGCCCATAGAGTGTTTAATGCTATCATGGCAATGTATACTTAATTATTCTTTTCTAGGAACAAATAATCAAGCTTTTTCAATGTTTGGCATCTGGGATTTTACTAATTTAGTGAAATAATGATCTAAATTCCTTCTCAACTGAGTTAGTAGCTTCTTATATAAGCGGGCAAAACTTTGAACCAGTTGAGTAAAGCTGTCATTGCGTGACCTTTGAGGTTACAGAGTTCCAGCACTTGTAAAAATGCAAGGTAAAGCTGCATGCGATAGACTCTTGTGGTCTACCCCTTCCTCAAGCCCGCATGCTTCGTGCACCGGGCATGCCCCTTTACTCTTAACCTTTTCCTAATCATGCTGTAACAGAAACTCCTGCCGATCGGAGTTTTAGACTGCCTGCAGAGAAGAATGTCTTGTGAATAATATCGAACAACCTTTCTTTGGCAGGTACATCGAATAAACTTTTCTATTTTTTCGGCAGATAATTATATTTTTTGCCTTAAATTTTCGTTCTCCACCCAATCTGGTATTCTTATTCTCTAAATATTCCTTTAATCTGTACTTCGTTTAAGGGAAACAAAAGGAGAAACGATACAGGGTTAATCTCCGGATATAACCAAGTGACTCCCTTCTTCTCATATATAAAAGGAGAAATTCCTGTGAAGAACATTTCTGACCAGCTCAGACTAAGGCAACGTAGAATGTGGTACCTGTTCTCTCTTCGGAGTTTCTCTCATTCACCACAGTTTTCAGGTTCAAATCCTCTCCTGCTTCTCCTCCATCATTTCAAGGCACCCAACTTAAATTCCAGTACCTGGCTAAGTGCTGATAACCAACCCAACTCAGAACTCCTTTTCAGTTTTCTTTTGAAAATTCGCATAGCCCACAATCAGCAACATCTGAATAACTACAATCACAAGTCACACTAATGATTTCGGTAGATCTTTACCTCTCGTCCTTCGATTTGTTTTAGGTTGCATGTTTCAGGGCTTACTTCTAGATAAGATATGGACGAAGAAGATGGAAGTCACTGACGAAAAGCATGAATGGGGCAGGACCTGCCAGCCTTATCTCGTCGGGAGAGAAGGGGATGAATTCAGCAACAGGAATGCAGCAATACGCCAGTCTGAGTACAACTCGCCTTCGATGAACGGCTGAGCTTCACCAGCTGTTCGTTGAATCCGCAGAAAGGCTAGAGGTCCAGAAAGTAAGGCTCAATAGAAATTTTACTGCTCCTACCTACTGAACTTCAAACTTCCCTTTATGATTAGAGAAAAATGGAGGTTGATGATCATATAAAATGACACTTTCGTTTACTTTTGCTTTGATTAAAAGCAGCTACGCCAAAGATGGCGTTGCAGATCATGGGTGTTAAAGGGCTGACTATAGGACATGTCAAGAGTCCTCTTCTGGTATTATGAACGTATTTATGAATCCTGAAGCATGCCTTGGCACAACAGTAAAATTGTCATCTTATGACCTCAAGATCACAGATTCAAAATGTGAAACAGCCTCTTGCAAAAATATAAAGGAAGGCAACATTACTGTAGACTCTTGTGGTCCGCCCCTTTCCCGAACTGGCATTCACAAGTGCTTTGTGCATGGGGTTGCCCCTTTATTTATGAATCCTACTACCTTTCATGTAGCTTTTTATTCCCATTTTTTTGTAAAATTCATGGTTTATAAATTGATACTGATAGTTATACTATTGCATTATACATATTTTGTGTAGTAACAGGAGAAGTTGTTCTAAAACAAATAAATAAATAAAATGTCAAGTTGGTTCTGGGGTTGTAAATGTAGTTTTTCTGGTCTGCAGATGTACAGGAGCTAGCATGAAGCAGGAACACATGGTTCAAGGTGCATGATCCTTTGGTAACGCATGCATTTGCATGGTTATGGTACAGTCTTCCATTACATCTGTATGCTCAAGTGGTTAGCGCTAGAGTGTAATTACTGTGATCAGAAATAGGTTTTCTAGAATTGATAGTCATCTCCACCTTGATGTACATTAGGATGATCTCGATCGTCTATCTGGTGGACTGAATCATTCAATGCCTGAACTTCTATCACGTACGTTTCAATCAGTTCCTGCTCTTCTTTCTCCCAATTATATATCCTAATTAATTTAGTATTTGCGTAGTAGCTCCGCATACAAGGGAGCTTTGTGCACTGGGGCTGCTCTTTTTTTTTACCCACTTTTGCATGATGGAGCCCACCTATTGTTGATAAAATCCATCCAACTGATCTTATTTTCTAGCCTCGGTATCTTGTATCCCAAATATTAAGTTGATTGGATGAGTTATTGATTATGGACCGTTCTTTAAACAACATTTCAGACCATCCATTAGCTGTGATCACAAGTGAATGTTTTGAGCTCCATATTCGTCTAATCCTTGCTGTTTTTTAGAGCAGTAGTCATCCATAGCAAAAGAAATTAAATGGGTCTGAGCAACCATGAGTAGGGCCCATGTCAAAAGTGGGACGCACTGCAGCAATCCGCTATGTTGTCGCATTACATTATCATTGCTCTAAACTTCAAATATTTTGGCTCATTCTCGCTGGATATTTATTTTATGATGATTCCGTTCTTATATGAAGGATTATGAATTTGCATATCCTACTTCGGAGGAGCCTTGGCGCAACAGTAAAAGTTGTTGTCATATGACCTTAAAGTCATGGGTTCAAGGTATGGAATCAGCCTCTTGCAAAATGCAAGGTAAGGCTGCCTACTATAGGCCTTTATGGTCCGCCCCTTTCCCAAACCCCGCATAGGCAGGAGCTTCATGCACTGGTGCTGCCCTTTTATATGCTACTTCGGAGGAATAAGGGCCGGCCGGCAGAAGCATAGGCAATGGCTACATGCTAATGATCTAACCATTTATACATGTGATGGGCCATAGTATAAATTCCATGCACAAAAATCCAACCCTTTCTACAACTTATAGCCCTAGTCCACTCTCACACCCTAAGAGGATGGAACTCACACCAAATTCCTGGCCTATGCATTTTTTATCTGTAACTTACCATTCTCTTACGATTTGAAAGCTAAGAGATACAAGGGCTAGCTAGAATCATCAAGTGAATGAGATCATCCACAAGGCCTGAAGATTAACGGACTGGATCACCGGAATCCGAACCCACTTGTGCTTATAAGAATAATAATCATTGGTCCAAAGACCACCATATAATCTCTTGTGAACACCCTTCAAACAAGTTGCAAGGAGAAAAAGCCACTGGATTAGCCAAAGCAAGTGAACGATCAGGCCAATTGGCAGTTGTGCGGTATGATTATGACGATCTATGTCATACTCCCCAACCATGACTATCTTGTTGCCAAGTCAGTTGTTGCATAATCTGACGGACACGATGTTCAGGTCTAGATCACCTAACTGGTACCTTCTCGATTACAGCTCTGGATTATTTACAGGCAACAGAAGGAAGGTCCGGTTCTCTCTCTCTCTCTCTCTCTCTCTCTCTCTCTCTCTCTCTCTCTCTCTCCAATGCGTGCTTCATTTCCTATCCAGATTCATTATAATTTCAGTTGAAGTTCCACTGAGACGTGCATTTCCTACAGCTTTAAGGTGGGTTCAATGCAATATGGGAGTGAGCTGAAATTGTCCTTCACAGTTGTATCCTACAAGTAGAAGGGGAGCTTGGGTGCAATAGTAGCATTGTTGTCGCATGACTTTGAGGCCACGGGTTCAAGGTGTGGAAACAGCATCTTGCAAAAATATAAGATAAGGCTGTGCACTATAGATCCTTCTAGTCCGCCCCTTCTCTGGATCCCACATATGCAGGAGCTTGGTGATGCAGTATATTCCCTATCTTTCTTGATTTTCTTCTTCTTATGGACTTACAGGATACAACTCCAAAGCAACATGGACTTACAGGATGCAACTCCAAAGCAGCATGAAGTGGAAAGGAAAGAACTTTCAAGTGAAGATGCACATGGAGGCATCATCCTCACCATGTTGGAGGAGAATATGCAGAGTGTTAATGAAGAAATTGACAGCACATTATCCCTATCGTTATTCTACAGAACTTACAAGCAGCAAATATCAAAAGAGAGGCGGTAGAGTTGTCGTCGTGTGACCTTGAGGTCACGCGTTCAAGGGAGAGAAACAGTCTCTTGCAAAATGCAAGGTAAGACTGACACTATTGATCCTTGTGGTCTGCCCCTTCCCCAAACTCCACATACGCAAGAGCTTCGTGCACCAAGGCTGCCCTTTTTAGTTAATCTCATGTAGCTCTCTAGTTAGACCATTTTAGTAGTGCTCTTGGAGATTTGCCAATGCTCACCTCGATTACAAACTCATTGCGGATAATTTTGTTGCTTTCCCGCATAGGCGGGAGCTTCGTACACCGGGGCTGCCCTTTTTTTAGCTCATCTCCAATTACATTCAAGAAACCATCACATTGTCCTGATGAGATCTAGGCTTTGTTGAATTAAAGAGGGTGAGTCTGTCGACCAGATCCCCAACCACAGAGCAGTTTAAATCAAATGAAATGCAGCGCCAGACACAAACAATCAAGACAATGAAGATTATGAATTTGACATTTGACAGGAAAAATATACAAATCAAAAGATTCTTAAATTGAAAGGTCAAAGTAGTTGAAGAGAACAGCCTACTGCATTGAAGTATTCTGGCTTTTAATTTGAATTCTGAGCTTCAGGAAGCATAACCGTGACCCAATCATTCAGATACTTGAACCTTGTTTCTTGCTTCAATGGTCATTCTTTACCACGTCCATGATAGATATAAGTTAACAGTAAGTAGTTTCCCTCATGACAGTCCATTTGTTAGAGTCTGGCCTCAAGAAAAACAAGTTTGGAACCTTCATGGTAATTCTACTGACAGAAAATGGTCATGGCATTTGTCATCTGGCTGGGAGATTTAATAAACTGCCACGGGAACACTTTAGGCCAGAGAGGCAGAAGAAAATTTCAGTGCCACTCAGTGAAGTGGACAATCAGCTGCATACAATTTGAAGTTCCATTAGAGATACCAATGTCAGAAAACTTGATTTCAGTTCAGAACTCAGCAAGGTGAACTGAGTCAATTTAGGAAAACCAATGGTTGATCCAGTCAAATTTTCATTGGCTATGAAGATTCAAAGGAGTTTCTGATTGACTCAGTAAAGTATGCTCAGTGAGAACTTGTTGCAGACTAAACTAAGTTAACTCAGGCAAGTCAATAACTGACTTCAGAGAATTTTTGCAGTTGTCCTTTATACTTGAGTATGAGCTAAAGAATCCGTGTCTTCAAACAGAAACTCACAGAACATGAGACTGCCCCAAGAAATGCTGGACATTCATATTTTAAGTGCGAGGCTTGTAGCTTCTATTCTGGTTCTAGGAAGAAACTTACACAATTTGGCACTTCATTTTTCAACAAGACAGGCTAAGGCCCAGACCAAGCTATGAATATCAAGAGACTGAACTGGTATAGACATGTGAGCTTTAGAGTTTGGGTCTTCAATAAGTACCATTGTCTACTGGTCTTGTAGGCCTAATTATGAATTAGACGATGAGAGTCGTGGAATCTATAAAGTGTATTCCTTTACCACCCATTCTCTAGCATTAGCCTGTCTAACCAATATTTGAATGGAAACCATTGACAAAACCTTTGGAATTTACACGGTTTTAAGATAGATTCAGCAAGAAATTGCTGCAGTCACTTGATGTCATTATGTATTGGGATAAACTAGGTAAAGGCTTCCTCAGCCTATTTCTTTCCTGATGCGACTTGAGCTCTGATAGCAGTTAAGTTCTACAGCCAGGTATGCTCCCAAATGATGAATGCAGGAAGCTAGGATGCTGAGATTTTGTTGTTGACAGTGATCAAAACTGATATTACTTGTATAATGCCTCAGATGCTACGATTGTCCCTTCAATTCTAGCAACCAAGAGTTTAAAGAAGAGCTGTATTCACAATTTAATCTCCGAAAGAAAAATGTCTGTCAACTAAAATACTTTTTGCTGCATCCATCTGCATCTATCAGCTCATGATCTTGGCACCTGCAATTGCAGATACTAGAGGTCCTGCTTCACAGATTGAAACAGGAGGAACCATTGATCCTCCTGCACGATTAACAACTAGTTCTTTGAAATGGACATTTGGTTGAAAGCAATGGAAGGCGATACAGGTTATATAACTGACAACTTTGCTGTGGAAGTCACTACATTAGAGAACCTAGTCCAAAATGCTAGGATCTATGAGGCTGATACCATTTGACATCAGTAAAACAACACCAGAAACATTGAGTACCATGATGAATCCTGACTTTGATACCAGTCTTTTAAGAGAAATATTGGCTGGCAAAACACCTGATCATAAATGACATTTTGCGGGTTCTAAGTTCCTGTTTTCCAATTTAATTGCCACATATGCCAAAGTTGTTAGCCACCAATAGAACTAGAGGAAACTTAATTGTCTGAAACCTACATGAAAACAGAATAAGAAGTCTTGCAATTATAATTCACAAATGCAAAAACAGTTAAACATTAGAATGTGTGATTACTTTATGAGATAAGTAGTGAAGACATGGAAAGAAGTAGCAAATCTCTAGTGCTAATTGCATTCAACTGACAGCTGATCTCAGGCATTTGTTCCAGCTGCAACGTTGTCACTAGTAGCCTTTCCTGAGTGGTAAAAGCATAAGCAGTGTTCCTAAAGTTGAAAATCTTCAAAAATTTACATGAGCATGGTTCATAGTCAGGACAAAGAGTAAAGCACACGGTTATTAAGGTCAAGGTCACGATCTGAGGCAGGTGTAATGTGAAACTTGATCTGTTAGTTTGACATAATAGTATCCCATTTATATCATATAGCAAAATATATAAAACTTAAAGAAAGGCATTATTTGTAGGATTGTAAAACATATAGTGACGTGGATGATACTATATGAGAGCCCTTGTGGTCCTCCCTTCCCCGGACCCTACATAGGGGGGAGCTTCGTGCAGCGGGGCTGCCCTTTGAGCCCCCTTTTAGATATCTAGTAAAATGATATGTACTTTATATCTAGATAACAATCATAAGTAGAATTCAGATAATGAGCACCACTATGATTTAATATAATGAGTATGGCATTAAATTAATTATTCATGTCAACTAAACAATAGAATAAGATATGATACTTCAGATACTTAACAGTTTTAGCAAGGTCAGATGCTCTAGAAAAGACATGAGTCCCAACCAAATCTAGAATCAAACACTCTAGAAGCAAGTGACTGCTGACATGCCATAAGTCTTACAGGAACACGAATAATATTGAGCGCATTTTACTAGGAAAGGGTTTTATTATATATTTACCTGATGCTTTTAACAGAATTTAAACCTTCTTCATAGGGAAGACCAAGTTTCTAGTTAATATCAATCTCTGATTGTGAGAACTTGGAAAGGAAACTAGTTTTTAGGCTTTTGTGGTTCTAGGCACCAACTGCATGTAGGCTTACTGATAATTGCCTTTAGCTCATGAATTACGTGCTGTTCATTCTCCCTAGATCATTTGCTATGTTACTCTGTATATTTGTTTTCAAGATTTTTCAATACGATTTAAGATGTTGTTTCTTCTTAATGATTCTAATTAATGCTTTGTTATAAGGGTACTGTAATGATAAAAAAATTTTGGTTTTTCCATTTTTCTTCCACTTTTTGTTTGATTGCTCTCAACTTTGTTTTAGAGCATGGTTACTAGGATGTCTGATATGAGGAACAATGGATGAAACTGAAGCAGGCACTGAGAGATCTGACAAGAGAAAATTTTGGAAAGTGAAAGCAGTAAATGATGGAGAAAGCAGAGATTCAGTGTGTGGAAAGCATCATGAGAAGAGAATTTGATGCCTGCAACAATCTTTATTGGAAGGACCAAAGTATCTTTGAAACTTTATGGTAGCTTATGGAGCAAGGATGAATGTACGTTGGGGCTACAGGTTAGTTAAGGAGGAACTTTATTGACTATAGTTAATAAAGTTATGGTTTAAATACTCTTATTATGCATTAGCTAAAAGAGACCATATCTTCCGTAGACAAAAATTATCGCAGAATAGGAAGCATACTCTTAATTAACAAAAAGCATGCTAAATTTAGGAAGCCAGGAGAACTTAATTTCCAAAGTGAGCATCTTACCCTCATCATCGTCATCAAAGCCTTATCCCGATTAGAGGTTGGCTAAGCGAGCATCTTACCATCTGAAATAAAATTCTTGACTGAGTTCTATCTTTTCAATTTTGTGTTGCATTCTCGTTGTCACGATTGTGGCAACTTTTTCTTATATTCTATGGATATACCCCCATTGTCTTAAGCATGGTCTACTTGAAAGTATTCTTCTCTAAACATATAGCCATTATGAATTTTCAGATAAGCTTTCCTTAATATACATGCCATATCAATGAATGAGTACAGAACCATAATGGAAAATATCTCTGTTCAAGATATTATTTTGCAGCATTAATCATCGGACCAATCCATGGTATCGTTAGTTTTTCTGGAAGAGTGGTTTGACAACTCCCCAAAATGGAGCAGATGATTTTGTTCCACTAAAGCTTCACCACCAGACAGTTATCCAAACATTGCTTTTAAACATCAAATGTATAAAATGTATTTTAGAAAAGAGAGGCAAGAACTTCTTTCAAGTTTAGAGGGTCCTCTCCAAGCCATTCCTTTGACATAATATGCATCAGCTATGAGAGCACAAAACCCTTTCCACTGAAACATGGACTGGAGGTGTGCACAGGATGGTGATAAAGATAATGCTCTACAACAGGATGCACTCATGAAGCCGCAACATGAAAAAAGAAGCCTGAACTTTAAAATCCTTATTCCATTTATGGGAGCCCAAAATCAGTAATCACATTATAGTGATACTTTATCACATAATTGGAGAATTTTACTTTCAAAGTGTAATATATCTGTCCCCATTTAACCAAATAAAATACTGTTGCTTAGATCAATTAAGCAGAAGCTAAATAAGCAGTTTAATATACATCAAGTAGAAAGAAAAACAAATGACAGGACCAGATAACACATGACAGCACTGAACTATTTGGTTGGAGTACAGCTAAGAACACATTGTTCCATTTATAGTTCCTTGCAGTTGAATGCTGGAATGGGAAAGAACCAGAAAACTCAGAACCACATCAGTTCCACATGATCATTATATGTGAGGAATTCCCTGATCCCATTTCCCTCATCAGAGGTTTCTTCACCTGTTGGTAATTCATGGGGACATGACTACACCACGATCCATGCAGTATTCCATGAACCGGTACCTAGACTAGCCTTAGCTATTCCCTGTTGATTAATAGGCATAATGCGGGCAAATATATGTTAGAAACTACTACACTAATGATATTTTAGACAACTTCAACTTACACCAAGAAGAAAAGTATACACTGCAGTACAAGCTACGAATGCTGACGCAGCCTACAACCCAACAAATTCACAGCTAAGAGAAAGACATCCTACATATTCTTCAAGGCCAAATGGAGAAAGATAAGCTTAAAAGAAAATATGGCAGGTCATTCAATCATCAACTAGTGAGTGAGAGACACGGAGTCCAGTTTATTAGCTTAAGGACCACATCCCAATGTGAAACCATGGTGAAAAAGCTCTCTGATTTGAGGAGATATTAGAGGACAGAGCACACAAAAGAAATAGCAGAAATTGTGGTCCTGTAAGTTGGTTTCTGCAATAACATACGCATAGCACTTGCTACACTTTGATCAAATTACTGTCCTGGCAGAAGTACATATAGGCAAAAGCAATCTGAGAAATTGAGGAGTTACTGACATGGATGCAGAAGTGATACAATCAAATATTGACTTCTAGCCTTAACATGCCCACGCAAATTGTACTGGAGAAGTGGAAGAAATCATATGGTTTAGCTTCTGTAGTCGACTCTAAGAAATATCCTCACCTCCTCAGAAAAAATCTTGGATTTCACGCTGGTGTTTCCACCATAAGTTGCACTACTATTTCAATTGCAGAGTCCTTACATATGCATAAGTCCCTTCCTCAATCCCTCGTCGGTGCAACCCAAGGCATATGCCTTTACACCAGCACTGATGAACTCCTGATAGACGGTCACGAAATGCTTATGGTGCAAAGAAGAAGTAAACTAACATCAGTAAGAAAAATCTGTTAAGCATGATGCAGGGTCCGAGGAAGGAGTGGACCACAGATGGTCTATAGTACGCAACTTTCAATGTGACAACTCCACCATTCCACCAAGGCTCCCCTTCAAATGTAACAAATATTAACTGCAGATACTTACTTCTAAGTTGCCACCACCTCCCCTCTCAATGGCATTCCTATACCGTTTAGACAGGCTGGTTGCTATATTCCTTTTCTTAGTATGGAACTAGAGAAATTGGCTATCAAGTAGAACTACTCACTAATCACCTTCTCAAAGTTCTTTGGTTTGGTAAGAGGCAGCCTCAGTGCACAAAGCTCCCCCATATGCAAGGTCTGGAGAAGGGGTGGGCTACAAGGGTCTATAATATGCAACCTTACCTTATAATTTTGCAAGAGGCTGTTTCTACGTTTTGAACCCGTAACCTCAAGGTCACACGACGACCACATTTCCACGAAGGAGAAGAAGCGTAAAACTTTTGATTGCACTAGCTTAGTGTTGATCAAGAAATTAATACGTGGAGTGTTGCAGGGACCAGGCAGCCTAATTCTAATGACACGGTTGTTCAATTCACTTGGACTGAGACTGTTGTTTTCTTCTCACGCACACACTCATGCACAGCTTCAAACCCTGATCACCTCATTGAAAAACTCTAACACCACTGCCTAAATATAAGGCTTTGGTGCAACACAACAATATTGAAAGTAAGAAGAATGCCAAATCAAAGAAGCGAGGCCGAGCACCAAACAGAAGTTCCCACCCTTCTGCACGAAGGAGCTCACTTTCGGATGATCCAGTCCTGTTTATCTATTTGCTCTCGTTTGAGATGTTAATTTGTGCAAAAATCATGTAAATTGGATGATTCTAGCGTCTTGATCACAGAACATTCGGTTAGAAACATTGTATAAACAAATTTAAAGTCAGCCACCAATAAAGAAATGTTTTGGGATGGTGGATTTATTCAACCACATATTTTTTTTCATTTTATCTTTACAACATATTTAAATGCAACTGTAAAAGTTGTCGTCGAGTGACCTTGAGGTCACTGGTTCAAGGCGTGGAAAAAGCTTCTTGCAAATGCAAGGTAAGGCTGTATACTTTAGGCCCTTGTGGTTTGCCCTTCCCCAGACCCTGCATCAGTGGGAGCTTCATGCACTAGGGCTGCTCTTTTTATCTTGACAACATATTCAAAATATGAACAAACAGATGAGCCGGTTTGATCATCCAAAGGAGGGACCCTTCCTACAAAAGTGGGCGCTTTAGTTTAGAATTGATCTAAGAAAAAGAGACACTGGGCAGAAACCAACACCAAGTCCATTTCTATACTCAACTGGTATTGCTTTTGAATTACATTGTCTAGAAGAAGAGATGGAATCTTCCAAATGGTCAATTTTAACCGATAACATAGGCATTCTGAATCGATTTCCATTGGCCACCTTTCATACTTCTTCGGGCAGCGACGGTGCATGAAGCTCTCGCCTATGCAGGGTTTGGAGAAGAGGTGGACTACAAGGGCCTATAATAGGCAGCCTTACCTTGCCTTTTTTTAAGAGGCTGTTTCCATGCCTTGAACGCATGACTTCAAGGTCACATGACGACAACTTTTACTGTTATGCAAAGGCTCCCCTTCCCACCTTTCATACTTCTAAAATTGGCAAATACATAAGCCGCTTAGTTCTAAGAAAAAAGGCATCATCGATTCAAGAAAGATGAAACAAGCAACTACACAAACGAGGGATGCTGACGGTACAAAACAAGCAACAAGCAACAAGGGCTTTCGCCTTCACCACTTTTGCTGGTTTGGAACCTCCTTCCCTTATCTTACAGAGGAATCTAGCTTATTGTAGTATGCTTGCTCATCCCGAACTTCCGTTTCATTACGTCCCGATGATCAAGAATGTAGGCTACTTCTTCAACTATCAAGTCACTTATTGTTGTTTATATTCACTACACATTTCATAAAGTGGAAGAGATGGAGAAATTGATTTAGAGAAGGAAAGGGAGCGGACCAAACCTATAAATAGGGCTGGAGATCACCACTCAGAGAGTCAAAAAGTTCAGGGAAGGATGGGGGCAGCAGACAGGAATGGTGCGGAAGCGAACTAAGCGTTAGATACCCAGCTCCACCTAAACAGGCAAGTACACTTTCTTGATATTGGACTTATCCTGAAGGAGAGCCAGGCCTATAGTCTATTTGAACATAATGACGTGCCCTAATATGTGTGACAGGTCACGAGTACCTTCATGCACAAAGAACGACTTAGCGAACTTGAAAGCTCCTGTATTAGAGATAAGGAATTTCTGTTGAGAGCCAAAATAAATCATCCAATATCGAGTCATACTCTGAGGCAACTTTACTGTTAGCGATAACCATATCATCACCTAAAACAGCATAGGCCTTAAAACGTCAAGCGGGGTAAACTCGTTCCGCTGCCATCCACACTGCCATATGATGGGTAAATTTGAATAGAGGTCGGATGAGTGGTATCCAAGGGGTTGTCCACTCACACTCACACATGGTGTTTCTTCTTGCAGTAATTCTCTGCTTCAATAATGGGGCGGCTTGACTGTAATCCATTCTTTTGTCCGTGACACTGACTTTAAAAGCCTTTGGTGGGTAGGTAGCAGGCTTACAATTGGTTAGTACCAGGTCGGGTGTCAAAAGAGGTACCTGAATTTGATGTTATTAGGTAGAAAAATACCTTCAAAATGTGTGTCTATATATATATATATATATATATATATATATATATATATATATATATATATATATATATATATATCCAAATGTATTCTTTGGACACCTCTTCTTTAAACATTCTTTTAAACATTCCCTAAAGATGTGATGTACTATTTTAAACATGTGATCTACTTACAAGAGAGGGGCCTTAACCTAACCATTAGGCTATATTAGCTTTTGCGCCCTCCAGCACGATTGGTTGTTGACAAAACCCTACGATCAGAAAATCCTATGCTACAAAGTTGAGAAAAAATCATGGGCCAGATTATTAGTTTGAAATATCCATAAACTCCCACCATCAAAACAATTGAGTTCTATGGTGGCAAACTCAATGGGATCAGTTATAGTGATCCTGCTACTGTGAAAAAATATGCTAGACGTGCCCAATTGGGCGAAAATTTTGAATTATATTATGCTATCCATCCATCATTCGGCTAAGATAGATCTACAAAAATTTGATAGTTCTTTATCATTTAAATTTGGTGGTTGGCTTACTATGAGGTGAAGATCAAATGCTGCTAGCGTAGATGTCTATATAAGAGGTATTTCAGAGGAGATGCAAAGTTGTCTACCCCCAACTACACTAGACATTTTTTGACAAGCAAAAAGCCAATTAAATTTGAAGAATAATAAAAAGATGCTCTCTCTCTAAAAAAGGGAAGCCCCAGTGCACGAAGCTCCTACCTATGCAGGATCTGAGGAAGGGGCGGACCACAAGGGCCTATAGTACGCAGCCTTACCTTGCATTTTTGCAAGAGGCTTTTTCCACGCTCTCTAACTCAAATCAAAGTAGCAATGTTTTGCAATAGGCAAACACAATTTACTAGATGGTCAGGATCATGAGATGGACCTTGATCATTGTGTTTTCTATATAGAGTTTCTAGATTGGAAACCACAATGTCTACAACTTACGAATCTAGAATGTGATTAAGTTGAACTTCAATCTAATGCAATTAGCAGCATTAGATAAATGAAAGGCTGAGATTAACATTGAGAAGCAATATGGGGGATTGTATTTTCCAAACACCAATTCGTCACATTGACATTCACTTTCCTTAATTGGATTATCTTAGATTTTTTATCCATGAAGCTTAAGGGAGAAAGTAAACCACTATTCATCTTTCATTTGGAATTTATATTGCAAAGGGTTAAAAAAAAAAAAAAAGGATAGCCCGGTCTACGAGGCTTTCACCTATGCAGGGTTCGACAAAGTGGCGGACCACAAGGGACTATAGTAGCCCAAAAAGGATGTGCATGAAAAATGATAAAGGAGAGGCACTTTCTTCAGCAAGGCACCTTTTAAGGGCTCTGGTTTACATGTTTTGGGTTTGATTCGCATGTAGTCATAAAGTTTCATTTGTTTGTAAGTAGCCTCTTGTTTTCTTTTTGTATTTGCTGTAGGCCTTGGGACGGAAAACTCTACTTAAGCTGCTAAGTGCAGGTCAATTTGTCATTTTATTTTCTTCTTTTAATTAATTTGCAGTGCAATTTCCTTCCTAAAATGCAAATAAATACGAAATAAAGTGAGAAAAACAATCGTAGCGCTTTACTTTGTCCAAAATGAAGTTTTAGAGATTAGATTTGTCATCAGTCTTTTGAAATGAATTACTTAAAAGAAGAAGAAGAAGAAGAAGATAGAATGGTGAAATTCTTAGCTGTTTAAATGGAATTTTCTATCCCATAAGCGGACAGAAAAAGAATCCAGGGGTTATCTAAAGGACAGTCCCGGTGCACAAAGCTCCAACGCATGTAGTGTTCGAGGAAGAGGGGGACCACAAAGATCTATAGTACGTAGTCTTATCTTGCATGTTTGCAAGAGACTGTTTCCATGCCTTAAACCCATAATCTAAAGTCACCCGATGACAACTTTATATTTTGCTATGACTCTCCTTCTAATTCAGGGGCTACTTGTTGACAAATAACACTTTGAGGGTTATATGCAAACCGAACCCAGACTATAAGAGCACATGCAAACCAGAGCTCCTTCTAGGCCTACAGTGTCATCATCATCAGAGACAGAGGATTCTAAACCTTGTACAAGGAACCGTTTCACATTCAATAGAAAAGGGCAGCCACGGTGTATGAAGCTCCAGTCTTTGCAGGGTTCAGGGAAAGGGCGGACCATAAGGACCTAAAGTACACAACCTTACCTTGCATTTTGTAAGAAGCTGTTTCCATATCTTGAATCCGTGACCTCAAGGTCACATGACAACAACTTTTATTGTTGCGCCAAGACTCCCCTTCTTTCACATTCAACAGACTGAAAACAAAAAAGGTATTTTGCATGCTACCTACTTTCATCTTCTTTTCCTCCCACCTTGGAAGCATATTCGAGATCCAAACTACTAAATAATTTATCAATCACCTACCCACTAATATCTTAATTTAGAGGATACTTTACAAACCAGGTTGGTCAGCTTTTCATTAGTTAGTCCCAGAGTCAATCCCTTGACATTACACACTAAATGATAAAGTTAGACAAGTATGCACTCATGCACACAACATGTATCTCATGCACCAAGCTCCTGCGTATGCAAGGTTTGAAGGAGTGAACCACAAGGGTTAATAATATGCAGCCTATTAGATTGTTTTAGCCTATGTTTCTTGATGCCAAAAATTATGACCATTTTTTTTGTTTTTCAAAAAAATAATATTCCAAATGCATTAATTTCTCGTGGGTTTTCTATTTTTGGTATTCTAAACATAACAAATGGCTCAGATTTGTATATATATATATAGACACACACATATACTATGTATAAAGAAGGACATATACTCCTTCCTGTCCTCTTGAGCTTATACTATTACCGACTTGATGTCTAGTAAATTATGTATCGACAAGAAGTTCAAAAGAAAAAAGAAAAAAAAGAATAATATCATAGTGCACGATGATGAGCCCCCTATGGTCGATCGGAGCCATCCATCTAAATTCTCTAGCTGTGCATATCTTGTAGCCCAAACATCAAGATGATTGGATGAATATAATTTCCAAAATCTCTTCTTTTTACTGGTTGATTATGGATTATTCATCATACAGTGGATCCAACCATCCATCTCCTATAGTCAAAAGCACATATTTTATATTCTAGGATCATCCAATGTTCAGATAGACTTCTTCCATCAACCATAGATGGGATCATCATGAAAAAGTGGCTATACTCTAGCATATCAGGGTATCTAAGATGCTAATCCTGCCCCGCATGTACTTTTAGCCTCATAAATGCATGGTCTGATCCACAAGCTCCAAACCTTCCCTAAAAATGAGCCTTAAATCCAATTTATGAAGATACACGAGAGTGGATTTGCTCTAGGCTTATCTCAGAGAGAGAGAGAGAGGCAGCGATGGCCACTCAAGGAAGTAGTAAGGATTGGGATGGGATATGCTGTGTCGATTGAGCGAGAAAGCCTCCGCCACCCGATGCCATGTTTTCCTCTTTCCTTTATCGCTACTCCATGGTGGAAAAATTATGGACATGTAACAGAGACACATGCTGACGATAATAATATTAAAGCCCAGATATGGCGTAGATTCTCACCACCCACTTCCTCCACCTACAAATTCACCTCTTCTACTTCTAACCAACCTCCTCCGCTTCTCCCCCAAGAAGGACAGAAATCCATCTGCTTGTAAGTAAGCTTCCTTAGTACATCTCTCTCTCTTTCTTGCAACTTTCCTCATACATGTTGTCTGCATTGGATCTTACTTCCGTTTTCTCTCTATAAGCAGATCTACAAAATGAGAGGAAGTTTATGGCAACTGGGTCAGTCCATAACCCGCCGCCTGTCTCAGCCCGATCGAAAGGCTGCAATTGCAAGGCGCTGCTTCGCCGCCGATGCCCAACTCAAAAAGACCGCACTTTACGATTTCCACATCGAACATGGCGGAAAGATGGTGCCTTTTGCTGGGTGGAGCATGCCGATTCAGTACAAAGATTCGATCATGGATTCTACTCTCAACTGCCGCGAAAATGGAAGCCTCTTTGATGTGTCTCACATGTGCGGGCTTAGTCTGAAAGGGAAGGATTGTGTTCCTTTCTTGGAGAAGCTTGTGATTGCTGATGTAGCAGGATTGAAGCATGGAACGGGGACTTTGACTGTATTTACGAATGAGAAGGGAGGGGCGATTGATGATTCGGTGATAACGAAGGTGAATGATGGACACATTTACTTGGTTGTGAATGCAGGATGTAGAGACAAGGATTTGGCGCATATTGAGACTCATATGAAGGCTTTTAAAGCTAAGGGTGGGGATGTTGATTGGCATATTCATGATGAGAGATCTCTTCTTGCTCTTCAGGTTGGTCTTGGATGCTTCTCCTTTTCTTTCATTTTTTTTATTTGTTTCTTTGTTCTGTTATTGGGTGTGATATATTTTTGGTGATTCGAATTCGTTTTATGGGCAACTGGGATTTGGCTGCTCTGTTAGAGATTTTAAATTTAGGAGTTTGTTTTTTCTTATACGGATGGTGTTTGATTCCTTCACTGATGCTAACGTTCAGTTTTCGAACATAATTAAGAGTTCATTTGTTATACCGTAAAGGTTCTAGAACAAATGCTGAAACCTGAAACCATGATTCAATCTAACACAATCCATAATATAGTCTGTGGATTCTGAAGAATTCTACCAGCAATTATTGTTGGACTTATATTTTCTCATATCGTAATACCGCAGCAGATGCATATTGGATAGGTAAAGCCTTTTTGCTAAGAATGTTAGATCTAAAAACCTATAGTAGATACGGATTAGAGGAAAAGCTGAATGATCTCTATTGTAGGCGTGGATGATGGAGTGTCAGAATCTGATACAAATAAACATGGTTATATTGCCTGTTTAGAAAATGTCCCCTGCCTTCTAATGAATGGACATTGATGCCTGGTCTGCTACCTCTGTTTTTTCAAATTTTGGTCTTAAGATTTGATTCTCATGTAAGGTTGCGCCAGCTATTCTTGGTAACTAATGTTGGCTTATGTGATTGGCATTTTTTAGTGCCTCCTAGAAAATATGTATAGATCACTTACCAGATTAGCTGGGTAGGTGTTTTCTGTTATGATATGGTTGTTACGATTTGTGGCCTTTTAGACAAATTATAGAAAAACAGTTGCGTAGCATTTAAAGACCTTGCTCCCAGTGTATCCATGTTTCATTTTAGATTACTTGTCCTTCTCTATGTGAATTCACGACCCTTACAAAGGAATTGACATTTTTAAGGATATGTACTGCAGGGTCCCCTTGCTGCACCTGTTCTTCAGCATCTGACGAAAGATGATTTGAGCAAAATATACTTTGGAGAATTCTGCATGTTGGATATCCATGGTGCACATTGCTTTCTCACAAGAACTGGGTATGTGCTCTTTTCCTCGTGATTCTCCATTGCCAAACGATTTTGTCACCTAACTGTAGTAACACACTTTTGCAAGGAACATCTTTGTAGAGATGCTTTTTTTTTTCTTTTATGGTGATGAAATAAAATTATTGAAGACAGAACATTACAAAGAGAGTATTAGAGACGTTTTGATGGTTGTTATTTTTGTGTTTATATCCTAACTATTGTCTATTTTAGGATCATTTTGCCTCTTGTTTTCCACCTACATGACAATAAATAGTCAGCATAGAAGTCATTCAAATTTTGAGATCATGACCTTTTTTCCTCAGCTACATTGGTTTGCATAATGTAACTCCTAGCTCTTCTCTCTTCTTGATGCATTCTTTGCTTAGTGGATTATTTCCACATTCTGTTTTTGTGAATTAAGATTTGAATATCTTCATTGAGTGATTGGCAGCCTAAGTACCATTATATCTTCATTGAGACATTGGCAGCCTAAGTTCCATAACCATAGTGGTAATAGAGATTCAGTAATCCTGCTAGATCTTTCTGCGGTTAGCTAACCATATGGACAAGGTTTTCTCTGTGGTTAAACTTTGGATTTTGCATCCTATGTAGGATTATATCTGAAAATTTATGAGGAATCTTGGAAATAGGTTGTTTGGTCATGCGGTTTTATTTTTAGCAAGTGAAATGCTGTTTATAGTAAATGAAACATGAAACAATAGCTATTGGCAAAATAAAATTAAAAAATGAAGAAAAAAGAAAAGGAAAAAATGAAACACGTAATCATTAGTGCAAAAGATGCCATATTTTATGTTGGATCATACAATGCTATATTCTTGGTACTGTAACTTGTAACATGAGCAATATTTCTAGCAGTTGGTGGTTTATCTACCAATGCATTGGATTTACTTAATATGTTGGAAGATCCAAATATGCTCCATCTCTTGATATTTAACAAAAGAATCAGTGAGTAAGAATTTGTTTCTGGCCTGTCCAACTGTGTTGATGAATGCTCGCTCTGGAATCTTGTGTGGGGCACTTTGTTGAGTAATTTCCCTTCATTTCATTGAACTCGTTTACTACTCGTTATGTTATATGATTGGGTTCTTCTCTTAAAATCTATGCTTCGGCATGCATGTTCATTATATATAATGGAGATGTGTGGTAGTGTTATGTTTCTTGCTATTTTTTCATCTGCAATTAGATGTGATTCTCTTTCAACAAGCAGTATTCTTTGTGGAATCCACTCTGGACACCTGGCAGCAATTGAATGCAGTCATTGACTCCAAGCAGCAATGTGATTTCAGAAACAACTCATCTTGTAACCACTTATGCTAGACTCAGCAGTTAAAGTCAAGCCACTTCTGAATTTAGGTTCTCTTCTATCAAACTAGTAAATTTAGAATTGGAAGAGACAGTCATTGATAATCTCCCTTATAACCCCTGATTAGACTTCCCTGTGCCTGCTGCTGCTGAGTTGCTTTCAGTGCCCCATATGCTGCGAGCTGTCCCTAGGCAAGATCTAGCTAACTGAAGTTGACTTTTGGGGCAAACAGATATAATTCATTGTTCCTATTCCCTTAGGAATCAATCCACTCATCACTCCAATAGCCACTACTGGAGACTGAGTTGCAGAATTCAACTACCTATAGTTTAATCAAATCAGTTACTCTTGCTTTTCAGTAATTCTTCCTCTATACTCAACTGGATCTTCCAAATAGCATTAAGGAAAAAGGTGGTCGTTTGTTCACTCTTAACCTGATCTCCCAAATGCTTTTAATACCTCAAACGTTTGCCAGGATTTGAAGTTTAAACTGTCAGTTTGTTATGGTATGTTCCAAATCTGCAGAGTGGAAACACTGAATGAATAAATGATTGCCATTCCTCTGTGTTTTCTTATCATGGAAATACTTGTTTGATATCTAGAATTCTTGAACTGATTTAAATATGTATATCCAATTGAATAAAAGGGTAGCCTTTTATCAATTGGATATAACTTTTATTCAATTGCATATACATATTTAAGTCAGTTCAAGAATTCTACATATCTTGGAAAAATCACCTTTCTGTCCCCTTAAGTGCAATTTCCATTGCATTGTAAACTGAAAACTCTCTTTGATAGTCATGGGATCTGATGACCTTGTCTTCCATTTGTTTAGGAGGAACATGCTAGTCTAATCATATGGTAGCTTTGGTCACACACGCATTGTTGGCAATGTCACTATGATGCATCATTACTGCTAAAACCTAGAGACACTTGTTAAAATTCTCTAACTACAATAAAGCATTTACCTACCGTGCTGTGAAACTGAAAAGGAAACGCATAATTTGCCACCACAGTATAATATTGGCTGTTGACAGTATGCATGATATGCTTTCGTTGTCATTCTTCTTGTGGGAAAAAATGAAAAGTATAGAAACCATACAGAATCTGGAGAAAGGGGCAGTATAAGGTAAATTCAATAGAAACATTAATATTAGTGTCATATATAAATGTGGGATGTAGAATACAGCAAATGCGCTGAGTCCTGTCTTCAACAATTCCTGTGAAGTACAAGAGGGCAATCCTTTGTATTTTCACTGGCAAACTTTCCAATGTCTTCTTCAAAAACTGGGAAGAAACTTAAATTGACAAGGAAAACATTCAAAGCTGGCAAAAATATTGTTCTATTTCTCGACATCCCTGGGAAAATATAAGGAAAGCAATGAACTGATGGATTGTGTTTTCAAATTGGTGTTACTTGTGCGGAAGTTATTCCATTTCCATCCTTCTTCTGCTGAGAACTTATTCATTCCACTTAATGGATTAGCAAAAGATTCTCTTGGTAGAGCTGCAAGCAACAATTTCCAGCTACAGTCTGGGAAATTTGAACTCATCTTTGCCAGGCGTGTGCAGAAAATTTTGCACCCATTTTCTTCTGTCGTACATGGATGATAATATTGAGTAGCAAGCTGATATTATTTTTTTCCTTTTTTCCGAGCTTTCCAGGTACACTGGTGAAGATGGTTTCGAGATCTCCGTTCCTTCAGAGCGTGCTGTGGATCTAGCAAAAGCAATCTTGGAGAAGTCTGAAGGAAAGGTAAGGCTGACAGGCCTGGGTGCTCGTGACAGTCTTCGCCTTGAAGCAGGTCTCTGTTTATATGGTAATGACATGGAACAGCATGTAACACCTGTAGAGGCAGGCCTTACATGGGCGATAGGGAAGAGAAGAAGAGCAGAGGGTGGATTCTTGGGTGCTGATGTAATCCTCAAACAGCTTGAAGAAGGTCCAGCAGTTAGACGAGTTGGCTTCTTCTCTTCAGGTCCACCTCCTCGAAGCCACAGTGAGATATTGGATGGCACAGGGAAGGGACTTGGGGAGGTGACCAGTGGAGGATTCAGTCCATGCCTTAAGAAAAACATTGGAATGGGATACGTAAAATCAGGCTCCCATAAGCCCGGTACTGAGATTAAGGTTGTTATACGCGGGAAATCCTATGATGGGGTTGTCACAAAAATGCCGTTTGTTCCCACAAAATACTACAAACCAACTTAGTTCATGTAGGTTCTCCTCAAGTTGCCTATCTTGACTTGTTTTGGTAAAATTTGAATGCTGTAATTGACACTTGTTCTGAAAAAATTCCACGGAGAGTTGGGAAATATTCATGCTTCTTGTACTATCGTTGTTCTCCATCAAATATTTCTTAGGCAAGTAAGTTTGATTCTGTTCAAGTGGACAAATGAGTTGCCAACTTAAGGTCTTCTGTAGAGATGAAACTGTGGCTTTTGAATATGAATTATGTTTCCTGCCGAAGGTCAGAACCAATAGATAGTCATCTGTTGCTTGAATGTAGGCAATGGAAGTTACTCTGAAGGCCGCCCCGGTGCACGAAGCTCCCACCTATGCAGAGTCCGGAAGTTACAGACACCTTGGACCGAGCCTTATTATGACAGGAACTGTATTGCCTTAGGGCTGCCACCACTATTTTCAATGTGAAATGAGGAAAGGGCCGTGGCCTTCAGGTTCTTCCTTTAACAGAAGCCTTATGGGACCTAATGCGTGTCACCCGGGCACAATCAAACCGTTAATTTAGCAGGGATCATGCCAATTGTAAATACGTAATCTTCCTAGGCACATGCACTTCAGGCATGCTACTGTGCAAGTGCACACCCAAATGAAACCGGTCACAAGTAGTGCCAGATAAAAGTGGCCTCGTTCACCATCATTTGCTTCAAGGGTGGTGCTAGTCACTCTCAAATTTGCCTTAAGAAGGATTCCGACACCCCAAGCCTCGAGTCTGATTGCATTAGAGCTAAAAATTTATCTACAGATGGGTTTTAAGGCGGATCTTGATTGGAATCAGTGATAGTATATGCATTTGTAGAAAATCTTCCGCCTATCCGTGCTTTCTCTAGTGATCTTAGTCATTGAACCAGTTAAACGGAACAAAGTCCCAACCTTAGTGGAGACAGTATCACCTGTCCTGTCAACGGTAGCAATGCCAACCTCGAAGAGCCGCCCATTTGTTTGAGTGTTTACCATTGGTTATGCGGCATGGACAGCAAAATTTGGTACTGTCCTGTGATGGTTCATTACATCGTTGCTCGCCTTATACAAGAATACATCATTGATCAGCAGGGCAGCAAATAAAAGTAAGATATATTATTTAAAATTGTCGTGCCTGCTGATTTCTGTACCTCATATGAAATTTACCACCTACGGTTGATGGTCCAGCAAATTGAAAGAAATGTAGATTCCTCCCAGCCACACTACTGGTGTATCCAGTGGGATTTTCATGGTAGTGGGGTGTGAATCACCCCAAATTTTGAAATCCGCTTGTGCAATCATATAGACAGCTTTACTTTTGGGCCAAGTTGATGGGCATGGCAGCCAGAAGCCATCCTGTCTCTCTCCATATTTGCTTATCAAGAATACAATCAAAATACACTCTTAACCTAGGGACATGGTAGTTCGGTGCTGCGTTCATTGTAGTCAAAGACAGCTGACATAATGCAAGTTGATCACTCTTGATGGACCAAATAACTTTCTCTACTAAGTGCCATCTGCATTCGCTCGTTTTGACACTGTCATTTCTTCAACTGGCTTTTCAGCAATCATAATAGTAACATTACAGACCTGATTAGACAAAGATGAAATAACAAGCATAGATAAAATTCACTTCATTTTTTTCCCTCTTGGTTAGAAAGATTAACCATATGATATCAAAACAATCAGTTCTTTGTATCTGTAATGTTGAGTACGTAACAGAGGGAACTAAACTGAATTAATACTAAAAATATCTGAATATCACTATAATCTCGCATGCTGTGCGGAGAAGGAACATCTGAGAAGGCAGCAGCAGGCAACAGAAGGTTGTAAGCATGTGTCCTTGTGACATTTTCCTTGCCAAATTCACTTAGCTTTAGGTAAGGCCTTAGATCTTGCTCGCAGATTAAGAAATATCCCCCTGAAGCATTTACAACTTTATGAATTAGTGGTCTTAAGATTAACCCTCTGACTGAATTATGATGTAACAACTCACTAGTATGCATTAAAGAAACTGTTGCAAATGGATAAAAGATGAATACCAGCACATTGCAACAAAGCTGTGGAACACAACTCGAAGTTGAAGTGGCATATATTGGTAATTTATCCAGCCTACTATCGGCCAAAACTGCACATTCCAGTTCACTTGGATCAGGGTTACTAGTTGAATCATAATGTTTAATAACTCCAATGTTTTATACATAAAAACCATATAAGAGCTGGAGCATAAAATACCATCCAGGATGTCAGCTGCAGCTTGGGATATGTCACCTTAATGTTACTCTTAACCTGAAACCATGGCCTTCCTATACTGCCAAAAGTTCTAGTAAGTAGACAACATAGAATTTATGGTTCCTTTTTTCAATTTTCTCCAATATCACAAGAAAGATGATCAAAAGAATAGCAGCAACCAACCGGACATGTTGCATTTTCTTCTTATTTTTCTTTCATAGGCAGAGTGTTTAACTTAGGGCAATTGAACTACTGGATTTCAAGATTATATATCACAACAAGGTAACAGGCATTTGCCGTTTTCTCAATTTGTTACTTTTTTTAGGTCAAAGTCACAGGCTCTATGTCTAAGCTATCAAAATGCTGGTCAAGTACAACAATGTTACAGTCGGCTTTGGAATTGTAGCTCTGAAAGTGAGTAAAGAAATGAACTGTGATTGTTTCCTATTATGTACGGTATTAATAACAAAGCCTACACTTCCAAAATCTCTGTATACTCTTCCATGAAAAAAACAAGCAGAAAACAATCTTACGAAGGAACAAGCATAGGGCATCCAATAATAGCTTAATATAGCAGGCACAAAATCATCTCGCTCGTTACAATAGGCAAAAATTAGATTCACAGGTCTAACATAGTGAACGACGAATGTTCATGATAGCTATTACATGGAAAAAGATATTATGCTATAACTTAGCTATCCTCTCCAGTAGCTTGTCATATAGGATACGTAGTGTCGAATAAGCAGAGGAGAACAAGCTGGTTGAAGATGGAGAATTGCCTGCTTACTGGGTAAATTGCCCGAGAAACCATAACAAGCCAATCTGGGAACTAGGTTATCCTCCATCCCTGCTAATTCTGAGTGCTTTGATTCTAGGTGGTCTGTGTTTTTTATTTCAAGAGGTGGATTATATCAAAAGCATCAATGTATGTGCTTGTTAGTCATCAAAGCAAGCTATCATTTAGTGCTTGGATACCAGTTATTGCTGCTCGATACATGTAAATCAGCAAGGAAGTTTATCCACGGTGCCTATCATTTCATGTTTTTGTACATAATTAAATCTCAGTTTCTTGCAAGGATTTTCAATGGCTTAGTTTGTATGTTTTATATCTATTTTCTTATATGAATCATATAAGATGCTTCATGACATATGAGCCAAGAATTTCGCTGGCTGAAGGTTGACATGAGATTTGAGATCATGGTTATACTTGGGCTTGGCCTTCAACAAAAAACTTGACGGAATTGGGTATGAGTTCCACAGTAACTCACGGTAAGCCAAATTTGGAAGGGCCTCAGGCTGTAGAAACATAGAGAGTTTTCTGAGTTGGAATTGAATAGTCACTCTTCATATAGCCTAGACCTAATACCTAAATATATCAAGGAGTGGTGAGCTGCAGATAACTGATTGGAAGTTGGAAGTGTCTCAGCAGAGCCATTGCATCTTTTACATCACAGATATAGTGATGAAACTCGTCTCTACCAATCTGTGTAGAATAAGGGAAGCAAATTGATACAGCTGTTCATGATGATAGAGTTTTGATTGGAATAGTACAGAAACAAATGGATTCTTTTAGTGCAATGTTTTTATCCTGAGTCTTTGCTCTAATTCCATCAGAGGGAATAAGGTTGAAGTACATACCCTCAACAACCAATCCATAATAGATCAAGAAAGCCATATTATTCAAAGGGGAAGACGTCAACTGTTCCAGCACTACCTGCAAAACGTATTGACATGATCAGTTAAATAGCAAGCTCTCTGATCAATGAAGAACATTACTTCAGTTGAATAATAATCACTTTCACCTGCAGCAGCAGTAATTTTAGAACTCTCAGCACAATAAATTAAGGAAAGACAGTAAAATGATTTGAACCGCGCAAGTTTTATTTAACACCTTAGTGAGGTGGTATATATACATCTAATGAACAATTTCACTTAAGGCATTATATCTAACAGGAATTGAGTCTTATGAGTAACCACTATACCTTCTGAGCTACTGTCTTTGTATCCTTCTTGCCCTTGAAAATTTTATCCATCAATTTGTGCAGGTAGTGTCCAAAAGGTCCTCCATACGCAAAGCCAAAAAGCTGAGCTCCATTATATTAGTGTATGAAGATGAAAGTAAATATACTTGCAGATGCATGCAGGTGTACTAGTTTTGAGTAAAGTTGAGATTCTGTTAACAAGTATCTATATTATGCAAAAGACTAACCTATGACGACTAATATAAGCAGAGAACATGAACTCAACACCAAGAAAAAGGAAATTGATGTATCAGACTACATCTTTGGAGATTCACTTCAAGTTACAAAGGCAATTGTTTGTAAAACATTCAACCAGAGACCAACAAAGAATGTGCACATACTTAGGACTATAATACTGAGGGTCAAGAGGCACTACGGGGCTTTCTCCAAAGACTACGAATCAACTCATGTGATAGTGAAAGAGGAAAACAGGTAACTGAAGCATGCTCATTATTAGGAGGTAGCAACACCTTGTGTATGTACCAGAATTCTTCCAAGCTCTATCTCAGAAACAGTTCAGAAGTTTTAGATTGGTAAGACCTTCAAGAGATCAACATCAATCCCTTCTCTGATGCTTAGAGGGAATGTCAGGGCAAAGCAGCTTCAAATCATCCACAAAATCAACTTGTAAGGATGCATGCACTTGGCATTACATCTATTCATTCTATCTTCGCAATTTCATCATATTATATATT
Source organism: Warburgia ugandensis (assembly GCA_035236585.1). Taxonomy (NCBI): domain Eukaryota; kingdom Viridiplantae; phylum Streptophyta; class Magnoliopsida; order Canellales; family Canellaceae; genus Warburgia; species Warburgia ugandensis. The sequence continues at coordinate 57,189,052 of CP141137.1, read as the reverse complement.
TTTGTATTCCAGTTCCATTCATCACAACAATTATACTTTAGGAGAATCTCAACATCAGAGAAGTATATGTGTCAGAGCAGATAAAAAAGAGATTGTGTCAATCTTGTTTCTCAAGAGAACGTAAGAATGGGAGACATACTGGTTGGTACCCACACTCAATTATCCAAACAATTCAGTTCTCCATTCCTTCCCACCATGAATAAGCAATGTCACAATACCCCTTTATGAATGATTACACTTGAATTGATTCCATGACGTTTACAAGAGGTAACATAAATATTTGATACCTAATGAATTTTGTTCAGTTCAAAAGTAGCAAAAGAAGAAATGGAGAAGAAACAAGGATATTAACTATCTGTTGATAAGTGCTATATGTTGCACAGATATCTTATGAATAAATCCTTGATGTTCCATAAAGGTGACGCACAGGTGTGCAATGAATCACAAAGGGTAAAATAGCTCTAAGTCTTGGATGGTGATTGTGAAGATGTAATTGTTAACGAGAAGCTACATTAGTGCTACTTCCTCTAAATAAAAATATGGCATTCCTCTTTTCGTTTGCACATTCATTTGATGCAAGTGCAACAACATTCCAGATATAAGCCTTCTAAGCCTCTGCCTCCTAATGATTTTGTTCTAAATTTTCCTGTTTGTGTTACTAAAATTGGCCAATATACAGGCAGATTTATATTGGACAATTTTGGAGCATAAAGCTCACCATAAACTCCCTTGTTTGACCAACTTGGTTTTCTCTTACGATATTTTCTTCTCTCTCCTTTTTCTTCCATCGAAGTTAAAGAAAAAACATCAAGAGAAACAATTCGGCGAAACTCTTGGATTTTTCTGTGAAACGCCATAATGAATTTGGTCCACTCAACCTTTGCACATTTAAATCAACAGATATCATCAGAAGTACCAATCTAAGAAATGGGTCATCTTCAATGCAGCATTCATTCATGGTATGGAAATTATTTTACGCATAATGGAGCAGGATGCCAATGATCATCGGGCAAATTTTAATACCAATTGCAATCACCGAAAGCTCCAAGCCAATTGATTTGCGATAAGCAATAAGATTACCACTTTGAGCAGAAGGCGTCTCAATTGGAGTTTCTGTATACCAGTGAGCTTCTGAGCAACAGTATCACTGATTGCAGCCAACACACCGGCAGTAATTGCCTGCACAGAGAAACCAGAAACCCAACATAAGAAAAGAAGAAAACCAAGCAGAGGAAATGGAAGGAAGAGTTATGACCTTGGTTCTCAGAGGATGAAGTTGGAGCTGTATCAAGTACTGTTGCCATCCTCTCTTGGCTAATGACCCCATTATTGATTTTCGTCTTCTATGAAGGACTAATTGTGGCGAAGAAAGGGGGACTTATTTTCGTGCTCAATTTTCAGCAGGGTTCGAAGAATCGCCGGCCGTCGGCAGCGTGGGTCCAACCGAAGCTATATCCAAGAAGCATATCCTTGAGCTTACGTTCGTTGGATTCTCTTTCATTGACAGTGAGATTTAGATATTTCTCTGACAGGCCGAAATTGGGGGCCAGGTTACCTCGCCATTTATTTAGTGTTGGGCCGTTCTGGACGGACCTCTGTCATCCTCCCAATTCCTTCGTTCAACTGGCGCACCAAATTTTTTGGATCTCCACCAACGAACAGTAGCTTTGAGTGGTGCAGTTAGCAAAACTCTCGTCGTTTGACGGGAAAAAAATTTGTACTGCTAAGTTATTATCAGCCAGGCTTAACGTGGAAAAATTCCTGGTGTTCCATTTTCAACCGCTCATTACAAATTTGAATTAGTTTATAAGCTGGAGGTCATGGTTGAGGTGTGAAAATAGCCTTTTACAAAATGCAAGACAATGCTACATATTATAGACAACTGAGCCTCTTACAAACCTCTCTTCGTGTATTGGCCTGTCCTTCTTTAGCTTTAATGTACATGCCCTCTACTGCTAAGGTCATTATAGGAATTTAAAAGCAAAAACACTCTGGGCTACCCAAAGATTTGGTGCGGCACTGACGTTCTGTAGGGGAATATGAAAGATAAACAGTCGCCAAAGGAGTTCACCCATTAGCCCTATCCTTTGATTGAGTGATCCAACTTTGATCATCGGATTTGCAATCCTCAAAATCAGTGTATACTAAATATCTCATTCAATGAAAACCTCCCCTTCAACTGAAATTAAAAAAATAATACTACTGTCCATATTTCAAAAGAAAAAACCTGCAGGGAGGGATGAATATGATGCATGAGATTCTTGTTTCCTACATATCTTGAGGAGCTGTGAATTCGACAAAGAGATTAGAGCATTAAAGAAAATAAACTGTGAGGCCCAACAGGTAATGGAGACTCTTTCCACAAATACATTTGAGCGTGGACTTCTACTGAAACTCAAACAGGAATGTTGTCACTTGTCAAATAATTATTTCTTTACAACAACGTCGGTTCTTTGATTGCCAAAGTAATGCCTCTAGTTTCTTTTACCGCAAAAGTATAAGTGAAAAGACTCAAAGCCAATATCATCGATAATAGTGAGTATGTCTGAAAGATAGACTATGTTCTATACTTCTCAACCACTAGACAATTCTAGCCAATATTTTCTTGAGATGTAAAATGGATCCTTTACCCTCCATTTTAGAACTAAAACAATAGATATTGTTTTTTTGGTACGAAATACAAAATATCATAAATAAAGAAACGACCTGCATTGTCCTAGGGTAAAAAATACCTCGTGCATCATTGAGAAGCTTGGGATAAAATGGTTTCAAATAAAAGTTTAAAGGTTTGCAAGCAAATCTACAATACGATTGCCTTCAAAATGTGTGTTCAGCATTGAGTAGGGAAACTCGGGGGAGCACTCTCTGCTGCTTGTGTCAATTTTTTTGTTTTCCATTGGAGAGAGTCCTCCTTCTGTGCCACTATTATCTCCAAAAGGTTACGATTAGGTTGATCACCAGGAGGTAATCCCCCTCCACCTGTATATGAGATAAACCTAGATCAGCAATCTAAGAAAGCACTTACCATTATGCAAAATAATTTGTTTTATTGCCGAGAGAAACTATAAGCCTGGGGTTCCCTTTAAAAGCTCCACCAAAGTTTAGCTTCAACAGCCCCTGCAAAGATAGCTGCCATCTGACCCAGATAGTCTAATACATTTTTGAAGCAGTTGGACCTGTTGAAGATTGAAAAAACTGGAGCCATGACCAAAGTTAGCAATTTCACATGAGAGTCCAACAAATAGAGTGCCAAATTTGGTCAAGATTTAACAGGGTTGAGGAATGGATTAAAGCATCGCATGCCAAAATAGATCAAGTCAGCTACAAGCCGACAAGGTGGAACAAAACACCTTATATACCAAAAGAAGGTAGATTTTGAAAGAAAAAAAGAATGACATCACTTGGACAAGAAAAAATGTGAGTAACTAAAATACACTTTGCAAACGAAACCATAGGAATACACAAGTGGACAAGAGAAAATAACATGGAAATTTGTTTTGTTCTCAACTTGGCAGAAAGCGTGACTTGTTGGAAATATAAACTTGATTTAGGCCAAAGTGAGTTGGCTTAAAATTAGATATTGAAGAGATAAAGGCCCATATTTTTTAATGCTTAAATTTTAGAAACTTTTTCTAAAAAGTGTTATTAGAAGTATCTAGATGTTTGAAAGTTGGAGCTAGATATTTTTGAAGAGTCATCTATATAACAAATTGTAACCACAAGATTAAAAATGTGTTGGAACAATTCTAGCCATTGGTTTAGGAGATGCTACTAGTATAAATATGAGTAGTTTGTCATAAGTTGTATAAAGCCAAAATTGAGAATCAATACAAGCTCTCTCTTCTAATCAAGCCTTCTAGTCACTTTTTCAGTTGTAAATCCTTTTAAGCCTCTAAAAGCTTTCTCAAAGCTTTGTAAATACCTTTCCCTTCCAGCAAAGCGGTATAATAGCTATAAGATCCTTCAAGAGTTATGGCTAGTGGTGGTATAGGGTTCTCTTCCGAGTCTCTATTCTCAACAAGAACAACTATTACAATTGAAGCATTAAGATAAAGGTTGTCCTGAAAGCAGAAGATGTGTGGGACATTGTAGTAAAGGCTAAAATGAACCCAAAAATGATGTTACTCTATCCTAGCCCCAGAAGGATAGTTTGAAGGATTAAAAAAAGAGAAACAAGAAGGCTATCTGATACAAATTATCATTTCTATAGGTATCATAGTTGCATTTAGCATATGCAACAAGCCCTTAAACACCTAGGTTACCCATAATGGACGAGTTAAGCTTTATGAGAATTTATAATAAATTTACCTACAAAATTCAAGAAAGACAGTTCTTAAGTTTATCTTTGAGAACTTTCTTCTATCCATACTCGATTTACTATTGTAACAAGTTAATAAAATGAATAAAAATTTAAAACCCTACTCATATATAAAAAAATATTTAATTTAGGCTCATATCTCAGAGTGTAGTGTGTGTATATCTACATATATAATAGCACTTAATTTCTAAGTAGACTACAACTTTAAAAACTCTATCTGAAATATGTTTTGACCTCAATCCTCACTAATAGACATACACTCAAAATAAAACCCTTAGAAAAAACATATATCTCTTTAACATTTGAGCAGAATAAAAAACAACAAAAATATCTCACATATACTCATGAAAGAGTGAGAATTATTGAGTTGTTTTTAGAAAGGATGTCACTACCAAGAAATTTACGAAGAATACACCATAATTACTATTCATTCATATCCTCATCAAGAGTTTATTCTTCCTAGAATCAATAGGTTTTCAATTGGTACAAAATATAGAATTAGGACAGGGTTATAAAAAGAAAGAGTGTATATGAAATTCAAAAATCTTGAAAAGTAAGTATAGGTCTTCTACTAAAATTGACAATTCTTCTAAAGTGAATATTCTCTTTTCAACTTAAAGGTATATCTTTAATCATCTCTAATTTATCTTTGAATAAAAGGGCTATAATTCATACTTCATGTTAGGTTAACATGGGCTTAGATAAAAGGGTACACAAAAGAAATAGCTAATATTTAAAAAGCTCAAAAGGGCTACCTAATAGTAAAAATATCATTGGACAAGCTTCATATCTCTAGGTTAAAAACAAGGATGACCTAAATTACTTACTCAGTTTCATATAGCGTATCAGATTTAACAAACTTTTAAAAAATTAAGAGTAATTTTCAAATAATAAATCTTGATATTTGACCAAAATAAAGAAATATTAGGATCAACTAAGAATTATATACTCTAAAAAAATTATAATTTATTTGTAACTCTCAAAAGAATGAATGTATCTAAAAATCACATTGGATATATGTAATAACCTGGGTTTTTATAATGCTTTTTAAATGCAAAAGATGATTATGATGTGAGATCGATCTCTATCAAAAGCATTTTGAAATCAAATGGCAGCGAAAAACATTATTATTTTAAGACTCATTCTGAAAAACCCTGAGTGTTAATTTTGCTTTTCTTAAAAGGGATTAACAGTGAAATGAGTACTACATTTCCACTGAAAATTCGGCAGAGTTTCCTTTGTTTTTCGAACATTAGACATTTAACGTATAATAACCCCAGATTTTTGTAAATTATTGAGGAAAATTAATAAAGTTTGAATTTTCAAAAATTATGGGCTGGAATATTAGGTTATTAGAAATTCTCTTTTTAAAGAGATTAAACCATGATTTAAAATGTGAATATTTTGAATGTACTCAAAAGGATGTTTGAAATGACATTAAGTACGTTCAATTTCAAGTAAAAATGGTAATTTCACTCATAATCAAGAATTAAAATATGAATATTTTGAATGTATTTGAAAAACTGTTCAAAATGACTCTAAGTACACTAAATTCCAAGTTCAGACAAATAGTTCCTATTTTTCTCCATTTTTGAAATAAAAGGGCAAAATGATCATTTCACTCTTTAATAGGACTCACAAAAGTTAGGTAAGGACTGATCAGCAATGATGCAAGTCAAGCATCAACCAACACTCAGCCTCTAGTGGAGGTAGTGGAATTTCCACTCTTCATTTTAATATTTTGAGTGGAATTTTGATTAAAATAAGAAATTAATAAAAAAAAATTCACAAAAAGTACCTATAAATACCTCTAAAAATTCTACAAAATTTTTTAAAACTTCACCACAAAATTCCCTAGATATCTTAAAAAATCAGAGCAAAACTCCTCCCCCATTTCCCCCAATGTCTCTCTTTTTTCCTCTTTCTCTCTCCTCCTTTTAGAATAGTACAAGAACCCTAAATTCTATTAGCCACTCCGTTCTAGATAAAATTTCAAAAATCTCACTGTCCATATTGTTTTGAGTTCTCTGATCTGCAAAACCCCCAAAGTAATTTCAAGATCTAACAGTTTAATCAACGAAAAACACAAATCAAGATTTATTTGGTGAGTTATGACATATGATGAGGATTTATTTATTTTGGCATCAATTCTTCATTTCTAAGAAAATTAGGAAGGTAGATATCTCATATTCATTTTATGTCATGCTTGATATTTTAATTTTAAATTTGATTTTCTATTAATTTTTAGGGAAATCAAGTTCCAGTGAAAAACCTTCCATATATGCGTCATGGAGGGCTCAGATGAAAATTTTGAGCATCCAATAGATTTAGAAGGGTCCAAAACCCCCAAATATGAAATAACATCCAATTTTGTGGAGACTTGATGGCCTAATTTGATGGAGGAAAGGGAGATGGTGATTTGATGGTCTGATCTAGATCGTCTCACTATTTATAGGTGACCATCCATTTCCACTGGTGGTCACCGATAAAACAGGGTGGGGTGATCAGTTCTGCAGATTCTGCCTGTTTTGTCTTGTTCTAATTGCCAGATCAAATCTGGACCATTAAAACAATTGAATTGTGGAGTCATCTGAACTCAAAATTGAGATTAGAGAGAAGTTATGGAAAGGTTATAACTTCTATTTTCTTCTAAAATCATAAAATTTAGAAAATTCTTCATGAAACTTTCTATATTTAAGAATTAAGCTTCTGATTTTCATTATCTGAGATGATCAGATCTTGGGGATCTAATTTACTGATGATATAATTTGAAATCAAGTGATATCCATGATTTATTTAGACAGATCTAATATAAATTGAAGGATCTGCCCTTTAAGGTAAAAAAAACCCTAAAAATACAAAGAGACCCACTTGACCAATGAGATCAAGTAGGATTAGATCCTTGTGATGGATTGAATTAATTATATTATGATGGAATCCATTGAAATCATGGATTGAATATGACCAAAAGCAAATGAATATGATCTTGGACCTTAATGGAATAAAATCCCTAAAGTTAATTAAATTCCTTGATTAAAAGAAAAAGGCCTATAATCTAATGGTTAGATCATAAGTAAAAGTTTTAATAATGAGAAATGGGTTATCTTGAATTATGCATTAATTTTATTTGATTTATTTCATGAATATAGGATCCATGATAGATTATTTTAGTATAACTTCATTTCAAATGTCTATAAAATTATTCATGAATGATAAATTGTAGCTTAGGACCATGCTAGGATTTCATGTTAGATTAGACTATGGTATGAGATGATACCTTAGGTCCATGATAGTTTCATTTGAGCTTATTAGATAAAGAACATTAGTTAGAAATCATGCTAGTATAATCTTAAGTACCTTGTACCATTATCATTAGGTTGTTCAATTATGTAGTTTTATGCTTTAAAGTTATGATTTATTTATGGTTAAATTTTATTAGTAGATTTAATTGTTAAAGTAGTTATGAGATAAAGAGCATAAAACACAAAAAATAGAATCTAATGAGAAAGTAGAGTTTCATGACACAAATAAGAGTGAACTATTTAACTTAGACTTAATTAGTAAGGGTTATAGTTAGTAGGACAATATAAAGATTATCAAATCCTTGGCCCAAATTAAGAGAATAATAAACCCCATGAATGACATTTTAAATGTTCATGGACTTAATTAATATCAATTAGAAAGAGTACTTAGGGTTAACATGCTCATAGGAACCTTATGAAAGGTTGAGCTAAGGTCACTCTAGTGAATACTGAACATAGAAGTTAAGGGAATTTTCTAATAGAGCCTTGCTCTTTCCTTACCTTTTGTTAACGTTTGTGAGGTCTAAACGCCTCCTTACATGAGGATTGAAGTAACCACTTTATGTTCACCCATTCAGATAGTAAGCCTTAGCCAATTGGAAATAAGAGGAACAGTATTGACTTAGGTTGAAATAAGTTATCTTCAACTAGTAAAACATTAATTGGTTGAATAATAATAATAAGAGCATAAAAGGTTAGTAAATTATCTAACCCTAATAAAAATAGTAAATAAGATAAGGATAATTAAACAAGATGAGATCTTGAATGATCAAAAACCATAAAGGAAAAGAAATACCGATATAGATTAGATTGTTTATATATGATATAGATAGTACTTGTATAGAAAATACTGAACCCTTGGTTATATGTGATTCAAGGAAGAAAGATTTAGATCATCCTATATAAGGATAATCAAAAGACCGTGTAGTATGTGCCCTTAACTAGAAAGATGACATTATACGTATGATTTGACAGATATATATTGATCAAGACTATGATAAATTTCAAGGAATAAGAATACCTTATTGAGGTAGGTGGATGTAATGACTTAAATTTTGAAGCCCTTTTGTAAAAATGGTTTATTTTGAAAGTCAATAAATATGTTTAGATTTTTAATATTAATAAAAATATAAAATAAATAAATTTTTCAGAAAAATCAGTACCATTAGATTCTATACTCAAAATGGAATCCAACGCCTAAAAGAACGCCTAAAACAGAGTTCATATGACCAAATTATGGCCTTTTAAAGATAGAGGGTCATTTTTGTAAAATATAATTAAAATAGAACGATCCCAAAACACAGGGGGCCGTTTTACTAACGGCACCCCCCACAGGTCATCCCCTACCTCCAGCCACGGCCATTCTCGACCCTTCCAGCACCACCTCTGTAAGGCGGCAACAATGGCGGCACTGCCATAGGCAACACCGCCTTAGCAGGGTTACAAGAAGCCCTCTTCCCTCCTCCTCAGCCATCCCTTTCTCCTCCACCTTCTTCGACTGTTCAAGGGAGGATTCCGGCAGCTAGGGTTCAGCGTGAAGAAACCCCACCCACCGGCAATGGTCACTCTCCTAGGCTACCCAGGTAAGCCTCACTCCTTCTCTCCTATTCCCCTCTCCTTCCCAGCCCAGATCCACACCGGATCTGGATGTTTTTTCTGCTAGAAGGCATTAGCACAACACCAGTCCTGAACTAGAAGGGCTGAAGCCCGTCGAAGACGGTGACCTAGGGGGGCATGGGCGTGACGTGCGCCTGTGACAAGCTCCCTGGGGCAACCGTTGCAAGCGCTTCGCGTGCGATGGGTTCTTGACTCGACCAGGACGCATGGGGCATCCTGGGAGCTGAGGCACACTCTGCCTACGCCAAAGACACGTCTGCGCGATGCCATCCAGGACGCGCGTCATAACGCGTCATTTGGGCATGTGTGCGTGTGCGAACGTAGTCCCTAGAGTGGCCTTCAAGCGCGCACAACATGTGGGTGTGGGTCCTAGTTCGACCAGGGCACTCGAGCATCTTGGAAACCATGATGCACGGGCCCTACTCATAGACAAATCTGGTTCGTCCGTGATTTTGAGACACTAAAAATGCAATTACGGAGGCTGTAGGACTCTAATTGACGATCCGAAAAAACCGTTGCGTTTGTATTAACGGCATAGACCTAATGAGACTATAAAAATTCGGATCATAGAACTATTCAGTATAACTATAGCCTAAGAACTATAAAGATCTTCTAGATCTAGCCTAGAAGCGCACTAAGCAAGGGCCTATAGAGCCAAAAAGGCAGATCTAGCCATTAATCTATAAGTCTAGGTAATGATCCATAACTATTGGAAAATAATACTTGAATCGTTATTATCCATTAATATCCAGGGTTGCACAAAAGTGATCAAGGATCGAGTAGTGAAGAACGTGATTCGAGGAACATCGAGGTAGGTCGTTTGATATTGCTACATTTTTAATGCATGTCCAAATGTATTTGATTTGTAGGTCGTCTAATACTGCTACATTTTTAATGCATGTCAAAATTCATTTGATTTGTAGATAGTCTGATACTGCTACGTTTTTAATGCATTTTAAACTCGAACTTGCTTTATTATCGTGGTTAGCATGTTTTTGAGATATGATATGCAACCTTGTCTTCATGATTTCTAGCTTTGAATGCGATATAGCATGAACATATTTTATACATTGCTCGCATGTTTTGAAAATAATTGCATTTGGATTATTTGGATTATTGCCTATCCTCGAGGGGTTGCCAAAAGACGCTGGTGAGGCAGTGTGAGGGACCCAAAGAGAACATGATGTTTATATTTTACGAGTTGATAAGCCTGGTGGGCACTATGTTGAGAGGAGGTACGGGGTTGGCCTCCCGGCCTCTACCACCAAAAGGGTGGATGGTATTACAGCCAAAAAGGCATTGTCCCTTCCTTGACTACTATGGTAAACAGGGACGACCACTGGAGGTGCTCACGGCACCCTTTCGGGGACATCCATAGTCACCGTGGAGGCTATGGTAGATTCCAGCTGTATGCTGAGTATGAGGGTAGTGGCCCTATGATTTCGGTGTGATTGATATGCATATAGCATTGACATGGTCGTATACGAGTACTCGTAACCAGTTGGCATGACGTGTACGCCGAGAGACTCATGTGCATGATACTAACATCTGCTTGAATGATGACTATTTTAAGAGTTTCATTATTATTATGTTTGACTCGATGGTTTGATGCATTTGCCGAGATCTTCGTATATGGATCTATTGATTTCTATTTTAGTCATGTTTATATGACATGATTTGCATACGGATTCCATGATTGAAATTGCATCAATAAGCTTATGTTTTATGCATAACTATGCATGCTTACACAAAAAGAATCACTGATGTTTTACATTAAAAAGCTCTTGGAACCACACATGATGCATACTGTGTTTTCAAAATAGTAGTATTAGATCACCTACTGAGTATGAGAAATACTCACACAAATATATTATTTTTCAGGATAACTCCACTCAGGAGTAGAAGAAACATAAGGAAATGTTAGTACTACGATCAAGTAAATGAAGAAGAGACAAGTATGAATATAAGTAAACACTCTACCTTTTGGGCATGTATATGTATTTATTTACAGTTGGGGTATGAGCTGTGACTAGATAGACCTGGGAAGACATTCATGATCACAGAAATTTTCAAACACTACTTTGTTTGTTGTGAAAACGACACTCAGGGTTTTCAAAATGAGTTTAAAACAAAAGAGATTTTTCCGCTGCATTGCATTGATCTTCTAAAAGTGTTTTCAAATAAGGATGCATCCTGCCTTAGGACTTAGTTATTGCATTTAAAAATGCATGTGAAAACCCAGGTCGTCACAGTGGATTTTAAGAATGCCTTTACATGAAGATACATGTTTAATACATTATCTTATGTTTTGAAGTATTGACATGTACAATACCAATATATTGTGGTAAATACCTCAAAATTAAATATGATCCAACCAAATGATGAGAAAAATATGTATAAAATGGTTAAGTCAAGAATTGAGAACAACCCTAAGTGAATAGGGGAGTAGAAAATATTTCAGCCATAGATAAACAGATAGATAGTCTGATATATATAAGTATTGTTTTACATACAAGCATAGAAGCTTGTGGTTTTGTTTTAAACAGGGGTAGGCCTGAGGATGCTATGTTAGGAGAGTTACGAGGGTTTGGCCACTCGCTCTCCGAAACTTGATGATATTGAATACCAAGCCTAAGAAAGGTTGAAAGTTGGGTGGGGCAATTATGGGAAGGCCACCAATGTGACAGCCATGGTCCCCCTATACGGATATGGATATTGTAATTTCCACTGATAATGGTATAAGTGGATTATAGAGCAGTTATCCGGGCGCGCTGTATGGATCAAACTGTAAGCATAGTAGTCCTTGATTATTTTGCATTGTGATGCATATAAAATTGGCATAGTAAAATGCCTTAAGGGATGGCATGATAAAATGCTAGGTAATTGTATATTACCAGTACATTTCCCAAGAAGGGAAATCCCAGTATAGTAACTAGCTGATATACAAATCTCCTATAGTGAAAGGAGTTAATCAGCTTAGTATGGAAATGATTATTGAATATTTTCACAATTTTAATGGATTTGTTCGAATACAATATGTATGTATAAAGATGAACACAAATGACAAAGAAATGAGATGTCCATATAAATGATAATGGTCCATGAATGTGTTTATGACAGAATGAATCATGGGATAATTGAATATTGAGATTATACTGTCAATAACTTACATTTTTATCCCCTATAAATCATAGCTTGCTAAGATATTGTAAATGTTTGAATGTTTACAATATCTCAAATACAGAGAAGGAGACTTAAGAGCTCAAGACGTGAAGAACTATTGGAGAATAAGTAATCAGGGTATATCCCTTGAAACATTGTATTGAGAGCTTGTATTGTATTTAGAGCTTTGTAATTTGGATTGTGTATTTGGACAAGTATTGTAAGGATACAATGGGCTGTGTACTATGAACCACTAGATGGATCCTGAAGTTTAATAAAATTATATTCTTTCAATGGAATTTTATCTTGTACAAAACTCTACTTATGTTATGTATGAAGTGGTAACTTGGGTTTTACAAAACAAATTCTAAAGAAAAGAATTTTCGTTGCTTTATTTTGTGAAATTTTTTTACTACTAAGGGCTTTGTCTTTACAAAATGTATTATAAAGTGTATTATAAAAACCCAAGTAGTCACAGTTGGTATCAGAGCCATTCATCCAGTCATAGTACATTCCCAATATATCCAAGGGAGAGTTGACAATCCAAATTTAGATTAAGGTAGAAATAGTATAAGAAATATTTATAGAAAATTTGGTTTATAAGCAAATGCCACCCAAGAGAGTCACAAGGCAGACAGCTCAAGGTGCTTTAGAAAATAATATGGAGGGATTATCAATGATCAATATAGAGGAGATGGTAACAAGAGTATCAAGTAACCTTCTTCCTAACATTCAACTGCCCCAAAGTTCATTGCCTCCAGTTGAGATACCTAGTATTCAAGCATAAACTCAGCCTAAAGTTAGACCTAATACACCAACACCAGATACTCTCACACCAGTACAAGGTCAATCTTCCCTTGTACCAAGTGGGGAAGTTGGAAATTCTCCATTAGCGCCAGAAAAGATTAACAAAATGATGAAGAGATTTCAGAAGATGGTAATTGGATATAATGGCAAGGGTGAAGCTGAAAAGGCAAAGGAATGGATGTACGAAGTAGAAAGAACATTTGGTATACTATGTGCCCTTTCAGAATTGAAGGTCAAATTCACCACATATCTATTAAAACAAGAGGCTGCTTTCTGGTGGAGATCAGCCAACAACACCTTCTCAAATTCTAATGGGACTACTTGGGAGGAATTCAAATAATTTTTTAATAATAAGTATTTTCCTATCCATGTAAAATCAAGGAAGGAGAAAGAATTCTTAGAACTTAAACAAGGGAACCTATCAGTGGTGAATTATGATAACAAGTTCAACCAATTAAAGAGATTTGCTACACATATGTGTGACACAAAAAGGCACAGTGTGGACAGATTTATGGAAGGATTATAGCCAGAGCTGAAGGTAAAAGTGATGGGTACTGAACCCACCACTCTGGCCTACTGTGTAGAGATGGTTCTAGGTTTGAAGAAGAGTTCAAGAAGATTCAACCCATGAAGTTTGGAGGAGGTGGAAACTACAACCAAAGGCCTTTTCAAAAGGGCAAGAGAACCTTCAACAATTTCAAACCCCCCAAAAATCAAGGGAATCATACAAAAAGAAGGCCTTGTCCTAAATGTAGAAGATTCCATCTTGGAATTGTGTCCCACCCACCTACAACAACGACCTCCAATCAAATGTTTTAATTATGGAGAATACGGGTATCTATTTGCAAACGGCAACAAACTATTAGCTATTAAGGAGGCAAAACTAGAAAATGTTCCTCGTCACCAAGGAAGGATATTCACTATCACTGACGGCCAGGCTGAACTATCTAATGCGGTGATTGAAGGTACATTACTTGTATCCGACAACCATGCCAAAGTACTGTTTGATTCTGGATCTATGCATTCCTTTATATCTTGCGTATTTGCATCTAGTATATAATTGCCAATGAAAAACTTGGGATTCAATCTAGATGTAACAACTCCGGTGGGTAAAATAGTTAGACAACAAGAATACTTTCATAATGTACCAATAGAAGTACTAGGGAAAAGAATGGATGTAGACCTCATTTTACTAAACATGGTGGACTTTGACATCATACTAAGTAGTTATGGATTGTAACAAGAAGAAAATCACCTAGTATACAATTGCCAATGAAAAACTTGGGATTCAATCTAGATGTAACAACTCCAGTGGGTAAAACAGTTATACTACAAGAATACCTTCATAATGTAGCAGTAGAAGTACTAGGGAAAAGAATGGATGTAGACCTCATTTTACTAAACATGATGGACTTTGACATCATACTAGGTAGTTATGGATTGTAACAAGAAGAAAATCACATTTAGCATACCTAGTGAGGAAGTAGTAGTATTATATAAGCTCATGATATCCAAACCGTAAGTCAATCTTGAACTCATAATATCCATACTTGGTTCTGAATGATGTCTTTGAAATATCCTCTTCTCTGACTCTGAGCTGATGATATCCAAATCGTAAGTCGATCTTGGAAAAGACACGAGCCGACTGAAGTTGATAGAATAAGTCATCTATACGTGGTGGAGGATATTTGATTTTCACTGTGACCCTATTCAGCATTCAAAAATCAATGCAAAGACTCATTGATCCATCCTTCTTCTTAACAAAAAGGACTGGGGCTCCTCAGGGGGATACGCTGGGTTTGATGAACCCTTTGTCAAGCAACTCTTGAAGTTGAGTCTTCAACTCCTTTAATTCTACTGGAGCCATTCAGTACAGTGCTTTGGAGATAGGAACCGTGCCAAGTATCACTTCAATGGTGAAGTCTATCTCCCTTTTTGGAGGTAACCCTAGTAAGTCTTCAGGTAACACCTCTAGAAATTCACAAACTACCGCCACTTCTTCTAGTTTAGGCTTTGCCACCCCAGTAGCTTCTATCTTAGCTAGGAAGAACTAGCATCCTTGAGCAATGTGCTTTGCTGCCTTTAACATGAAAACAATGCATGCTCTTGAATAATCCTTTCTCCCTTGCAATAATATCTCACCTTCTCCAGGAATGTTAAAGATAATCTTCTTTCTTCAACAATCCACGGTTGCATGATATAAGGTTAACCAATCCATCCCAAGTATGATGTCAAAGTCTGTCATATCTAGGTGGATGAGGTCAATGTTCATGTGTTTTCCCTCAACAACAATTGGAACATCTCGAAAGTAAGTTTGTGTGCCAATAGCCTTGCCTACAGGTGTCGTGACTTCTAAACAGAATTCTAAGTTCTGAACAATATCATTAGTGTAAGAAGCAAACTCCCAAGACATAAAAGAATGTGTAGAACCAGTATCAAATAATACTCTGGCAGGTCTATCACAAATGTAAAGTGTACCTTCCACCACTACATTAGATGCTTGGGCTTGTCCTAAAGTAATGGCAAACACTCGTCCTTAGCTGTGCTGAATCTAATCTCCTTTATGCTCTTCCTCTTTCTTTTTCTTAAGAGTGCTATGTGTGCAACCTCTCCACAGATGAAGCATTTGAAGTAAGGTGTACATGGCTTGCCTAGATGATACTTTCCACATTGAGGACAAGTTCTAGCTTCCGGTGCTCTACCTCTATTGTCGAATTGTTGCTTGAATGGGTATTGGGGTCGAGAAGACTGAATGGGCCTCTTGCCTTTGTTGAATCACCCATTGGTGCTGGTATTTTTCTCCTTTTCTTTTCTGTTTGCCTGAGTCCTCTGATAATCTTTTTCATAAATAGATGACATTTCCAAGGCCTTAGCCATGGTGGTTAATTGGAACCCAATAACATTGTTTCTCAGCATCGGAGTGAACCCATCAATAAACTTCTCTGCTACACTCTCTTCTATGGCACAAATGGTGGGTGCAAATCTTGGAAGACTTACAAACTTATTTTCATATTGATTTACGGATAAGCTTCCCTGTTCCAAACTCATGAACTCCTTCTCTTTTTGCTTTCTCACATGTCGTGGGAAGTATTTCTCATTAAACATGGTCTTGAAATCCTCCCATAAAATAGTCTCACCCTCCTCAAAGTATGTCCTTTCCGCTGTCTCCCACCAAAAGTTTACTTCACCTTTCAAAACAAAAGCTGCCATAGCAACTTTTCTTTTCTCAGGAATCTTCATAGCTTTGAACAACTTCTCAATGTCGTGCATCCATTTTTTTGTTGTGTTTGACTCCTCCTCACCAAAGAATGAGGCAGCCATCTTCTGAAATCGCTCAAGCTGGGCCTTCGTTTGGTCAGCAACCCTCTATGGTGACGTTGCCCTTGCCGCAGGTGCTTGTGCCTGATTATTTGCGATCTGCTCCATCCTTTGCATAAATGACTGAAAAGCTTCAACCATGCTATTTCCATATTCAGAAGAACTAGTAGAGGGATTAGTGGTTCTTGAAGGCACCTCCTCTCCTCCTAGGCAGCATCTGTTTTATCAAGAGTCGTTTGTTCATTTGAGTGCTCTTATCATGCTAGTTTAAAGTTTTTCCTAATTATGTAAACTAATTTTTAAGCTCTTATTCATAACTTGCCTGTGAATGGCTTGAACTTGGGCTCTGATACGAGCTGTAATGACCTGAGTCTTTATAATGTTTTTTAAATGCAAAAGACGATTATGATGCGAGATCGATTTCTATCAAAAGCATTTTGAAATCAAATGACAACAAAAAACATTATTGTTTTAAGACTCATTTTGAAAAACCCCAAGTGTTAAATTTTCTTTTCTTAAAAGGGATTAACGGTGAAATGAGTACTGCATTTCTATCAAAAATCTGGCAGAGTTTCCTTTATTTTTTGGACATTAGACATTTAACACATGTCATTGCAAGATACCTAATAAACGTATATTTAATAGTTTTAAGAAATAATTAAGACTTACTATGTTCTGGCCCCAAGACTTGCCAATCACAGTCCAGGTCATGAAATTATACAGTTTCAAATTTATTACATTTCATTCTCACACACCTTACTATAAATTATATGAATCAAATAAAATCTATTACCTTTTCCTTATCCTAATGAAAACACCAAACTCACTATTTCTTATGCTTATTTTGCATGCAATGATCTTTAATAAAAATAGTAGGTTGAGTATTCCACATACTCAGTACGAAATCTAACATTACCAAAACCAAAAACATAGCATAGAGCATACATACAAGTTTAAGAATAGGTTTTTAATGTGATAGGAAAACCATGCAACAACCTCACCCAGGCTGTCTCATGCAATGCATCAACAACACTCAATTACATATTTACATTTTACATGTAGCTAAATTCAATAAAGGAAATCGTCGACTAACTTCACAACATACTAACTTCAAAATGCTTAAAGTAGTAATCAATCAAATCTCTTGTCAATCATTCTCATTCCTTCTACAGATATCATACAGATAGGAAACTTGGCCATATATTAGCCATCTTGGTCATGAGTACTCGTCTAAAGACCACAATCTCACCCCTATGTGGGGTTACAAAATAGAAAGCGCATGGACTACTATGCTCACGACCAGATCACTGGATTGTGTCTCTCCAATATCTAGAGGATAACCACTGCAGCTTCCACGGTGACTATGAATATGTCTTGAAAGGGTGCCGTGATTACCTCCAATGGTTGTTCCTACCACAGCAGTCAAGAAAAACGATGCCACTTTGGGCATAGATACCTCCTAGCTTTGGTGGTTAAAGGCCGAGAGGCCAACCTGTACAACCTCTTAGCATAGTAACCATTAGGCCTATTAGCCCAACAAATACTAAATTTATACTGAGATTGCAATGCAATCATCACACCACTTTGCAATATTCTGCATATTCCAATTCATGCCATTTAGGAAATCCATCTCAAATCATGAAAATAAATGCATACATGAAGTTGTCCTTTTCAATTACAAAATAACAATTGAACATGTAAGGTATCAATAATAAAACTTTCAATTTTTGCAATATGAGTCATGGAGCCAACTTTTCGAGCTAGTTACAAGAACACCTTATGCTCAATTATTTTTAAAGTATAAAGAAACCCCAATTCATCATAAAACCATGCATGCTAAAATTTTATAACGAAAATTCACACATAAATACATTCTAAACTTGGAAATAATACCAATGACGATTTTAACTTGAAATTTATTTGAAAACTTAGTAGTGTCAAATTGCCTACCTCTTATGAATATTCTCATTTCTTTCAAGCCTTCGCAGTTGTCCTCAATAATAGAATTGACTGCACCTCACTCTACTCAATGCCTAATCCTGAGGTATTTATGGTTAGTTCTCATTTCCATACTATCCACATACACATAACTTAAGATTTCATCCTTTTCAAGGTTTTAAGGGTCTAGGTCAGCTTAGGATCATGGAACCCTTAGGTTTTAGATCCATCATTGATCTTAGGCTATAAGTTTAAATTACTTATTAATGACCTACCGTCCTTTTCAGTTTCAAGTAGCACACATGGTTACAAGTCATTGTCCATGTAAACTAGAATTTTACAACATTCAATCTTTGCTTTTGCTATTGCCTAAGTTAAACCGTCTAAACACTTCCTCACCTAACTTGATTTGGTCTGTTAATCTTTTGTTCCCTTCGAGATCTAAGGATCTCTTCTATTTGCACCTACTAATTAAGTTTATTGCTGATCATTAGTTAACCGTCGAGAACAGTATTAGGCCCTATGATTTCCTGTTCACCCTCTTCACTAGCCACCTAAGGGTCTAAAGTGGCCTAATTCTAATTTTTCTCTATCCTTAAATGCTTTTAATGATGGAATTTGACTCTGTTTTCATGGTTAGTTATTTATAATGAATTTTCATAAATTTTGATAATCAAGTCAGCCTTTTTTTAAATATACTCCTATGGATGACATTGATTGAAAATGATTGATTCTCTTTATTTCGTATGATCCAACATTATGAGTCCCCTAAATTTGATTTCCCTAAGGTTATACACGTGCAATCTACATTCCAATCCATCTCTTAGATTGATTCTCTTTATTGGATTATGATTCATTATCCTATATAGTTTTGTGTGGAATGATTTGGCATAATGCAACAAACATGATTACATAAGCCTGAAGCTCCGGCCCTTCAAGGTTGTAACAGGGAATAAAGAGCACTTAACCCAGTGGTAAGGAATTGCATCTTCCATCCAAGGTTTGTTGGTTGAAGTCCGCTCACTTATCAACTTTTGAAACATAATAACATAATGATGGAGATGATCATCCAAGAACAAATTAAATTAAGCCCATATCCAATGTCGATTGACACAACGGTAGAGTTGCCATTGTGTGACCTTGAAGTCAGGGGTTCAAGCTGGAGAAACAGCCTCCTGCAAAATGCAAGGTAAGGCTGCATACTATTGACCCTTGTAGTCCGCCCCTTCCTTGAACCCCTCAACGCTGGAGCTTCATGCACTAGGGCTGCCCTTTTTTTATCAATCAGGTTTATGTGTTTATGCTAATTATTCTTCCATATAAGCGGTCGCTAAGAAATGATCCCCAACAATCGCATGAACTGGATGATATAAGCGTTAAACATCCGGCTCGAGGAAGACTGTGAGGCAGTTTTCAATCAAATGGGGGACTATCTGAAGGGCTTGGCTGATTGCGTTAATCCTTCCTGTTCTGTTTGTGATTGGCGTTGTTATTGCATCCAAAGGCCACGGATTGGTATCTTTGATCATACAACCCACCTGTGCTTTTGTTACGATCACCCATCTGCACAATATGCGATAGAGTTGATCAATATAGTTCTTCCAATCATGGGCCACGCTACAAAAATCTGACCAATTGGGGATCATTTTTTCTTAAGACATGGCATTTAACACATGATTACAAAGAGACCTAGTTTTCTAAGAGCAGAAGATAGGACAACTACAACCGTCCTACCCGTATGTTTTATGTAGCACGATTAATCAACCATGCGAACGGCCTGGATCATCTAACTTCCCAACCGCGTGGAAGTTTAATTGCAACCACCCAAATTCCATTTTAATAAATAAATCACAGCATATTAGTCTCAGCTGCAGGAATCACGCGCAGTACTCATCTCGTTCGAATTAGGATCAACTAAAATACAACTAAATCTTTCCAGAAGCTGTTTATTTTAGCTTCGTGCGTATCGGAAAGAATGAAGAATATTATTTACAATTGATGACGGGAAATTTTTAAATGAGAAATCAGAAGAGCTTAGAGGCAAACTCCGATGTGATGGCGTCATTTTCCGACGACGCTAGATCCCTGAGCTCCGAGAGGCTTCTTCCCAACTGGAGAGCCATCTTCAACTCCAATATTTCTCCATTTTCTCTTCTGTCCAAATCTGTTTCATTCAAGTTGGATTCAATTGTCTCTTCCAGCAACCTAAAGAAACCAGCGCAATTCCGATACATCTCAAATACCATTCCTACCTGGCCACCATGTTCCAAGGTGTTAACAACACTGGCCAAAGCTCCACCAGCAACAGCCACCACCACAGCCCACGATCCCACACCAGAGGAACCCACCAAAGTTGCCCCGATTGCAGCAACACCAGTAAGCATGGGACCAATGGTAGCTAAAATCCTATTAATTTTTAGAACCAACTTGCTGAGTCTAACAAACTCTACACTATCTTTTCTCTTCAATACACTTAGAATACCCTTCATTTCCTCTTCGAGTTCTTCATTCCACCCGTTTTTTTCTGTAGAACCCCCAAAACTTTGTTGATTCTTTTGGGGTCTGGGCCACCAGACGGTGGGCTCTACCTTTTCAGGGAATTTTTCAAGCATCCCAGGCAGCAATGGAAGGGGGTATGCTTTATCAAGGGCTAATACCTGCGCCATCGCATCTTTTACGTCCAAAGGAGTTGGAGAATGGAGGGCCATAATTGTTTGGATCTGTCCATAGAGTTGATTGAATAACCTGGCAGCATTTCTTTGCTCTTCAGCTAGTTGGGATGGCTGTATTTTGTTCACCAGCAATAGCAACCCTGTGGCCGCTGAATATAAGAGAGCCGAAGAGACTTGGAATGCCAACATGGACCCATGGGTTGCGAATGCAGAAAGCCCGGCCATTGTAGCTGCAGTGAGAGTTATGGCGTTAATGGAGTTTACAAGGAGGTTGTTCCAATTGTTTCTTTGCTCTTCAACAGCCGCATGCATATGGGCTCTGTCCGCAACTGCCTCTGCGATTGCATAAAGCTTGGCCATGGAGTCGGCGTCTCTCGCAGTCGTCGTCTTTGGAATTGTTTTCATAAAAACGTTGTCCGTTGGGTTTGTGGTGCTGTTGAGTTGCTCCATGTTTTTGGTCAGTAGTTTCTGAAGAGAGAGTCTGGTCCTTCCATTCGGTCTTGGTATATGACGCATAGCAACAGATCTACCATTGCTGTAAGATTTCGAAGATGTGAGGGTAGAGAAAGTTTGCAGAGATGCCATTTCTCCTTTGCTGGCTATCTTATGTTAGTATCTCGCCCTGAAGATTTAAAAGATGTGGTGCAATGAGTTTGAGGTGCTATCTCTTACGTATATATAGCAGAGAGATGGGATGGAATTACCACAATGTGTTGGGGTTTTGGAATTTTTAATTGGTTGGTCAAAGGCTACATATTTGACTTGAACCGGTTAAAAGCCTGTCTCGTCCTCGCTTGGTTGGTAGCAGGCAGCTTCGTTAAATTAAAGATTAAATGGCTCGGCCGCTTTCAGGGTGATATCACAACGAGGCAGTTATATGATGCGTGTGCGTATTTTCCTTTCAAAAATATGAGCACGCAGAAGTACAATTGAGGCCTGCTCTTTCAGTGATCCAAACCGTTTATCTAGCCAGTAGTGGGATGGATGATCCTGGACAAACGTTTTCCATTGTTGGATTTTGACTTCTGGATGGTTTGTTGCATTTAAAGGGAAAGAATTACAGTTTCGAAATAGGTTTTCCAGCTCCCTCTCTTCGATAATATCGCTCGCCAGTTTATGAAAATTGAGGATTGGGTCAAATTCACTAAAAAAAGAAATAGACTAATCAAATATTTAGTTCCTTGGATAATTGAATTAAAAGTTGTCAGGCGGCATACGATATGTTTTGATCGATGTTTGCACTTAGTAATTGGCATGCTCTATAATTATCAGGAGTCCAGTGAGTCCCTGCTCAGGAAGTCCTGAAGATGTTATATCTTGTTGGGTTTTACCTTAATTTTTTTAGCCATCAACTTGTTCAATGGATTTGCGGCACCTCAAAATGGGTGGATACCAAAAATTTCATCCAATAGAAACTTCTGTACTAGGCCTCTGCCACTGAAATATAGATAGTACTAAGAGAAAACATAATACCATCAAATGTCATATTTTAAGGGGAAGGAACCCACCAAAGATGCAGTTGTTGCATGAGATTTTTGGTAGCGACGAGGGCTGTGAATCCAATGAACAAAATCAAGGGTAAGGCCTAACTTGTGGCTTGGACTCTAGACATTTTTTAGCTTGCACTCTTACCGGGGGCCACCTTTTAGTATTTGTTTTTGGAACTGGAATTGAAGATGGCCCACTGGAGCTGATATATATTTATCATAGTTGGTATATTCATGCACTGATATGGGTATTCTTTTAATGCCATATACAAGCATCCCAAGGACCTGACCGATCCTTGGTTGGGCAGGACGAGCAGGAAAACTTTGCCCCGAATGGAATGTATTAGGGGCAGGAAACTATGACCCGAGGTTGGGTATAGTTGTGGCACTGGTAGGATAGAGCTCATTGGGGGCGTGGGGCTGGGGTGGCCAAAAATGATATGCCCCCACCCTTCTCATTGCCGTCCGTAAGTGGACTGGTTGGCTCAGTAATCACCGATTCAAGTATGAATGCAGCCCATACCTGCATGATGAAGCAAACTGGTTTGATGTGAAACTCCTTGGGCATGCTCTTGATTAAAGTTTCACATCGATATGATACTGTATTTTAGGGGAAGGATGTCAAAATCTACTGCTGATTTCCTCGTGGCACAGTCGAAAAGCTTTAACCAAGGAGCTACGACCATTAGATTAAGATGGAACCAACCTAGGACAAGACAATCACTTCCCACATCTATCACGTGCCTGTGGAGTATTTTAAGCTGGTTCACATTGAATCGAGCAAGTACAAGGAGAAACAAAGAATTTCTGGTATATTTTATTCGGGAGGGCTATTTTCTAGATGTCTATGTTATTAAATACAGTACCCTTTTTTAATGGTAGTAGGTACAGGACCTTGTCATATACATGGTGAGGTTTCGTCCTACACTCATGACTAGCAGGATATTAACGCCACTTCTAATTTGCAGGAGGAGATAATTTATATATCGTTGGTTTTGGATCCTTTTTTTTTCCTTGGAAATGAATGAGATTCATTGTGAAGGTTCGAGGAGAATTTAAAGTTTTAAATCTTATTTGGTTCTTGTGTAATCATATTCATATCTTTTTCGAAACACATTTGATATACATTGGAAATGACCAAATTCCCTTACTAAGTTAGTTAAACATTAGAGCATTTACACACTCCTATTCCTCTTGGTTATGAGTCTTGACTAGTGTTCCACTCCTACTCTCTTTACTAAATTTGCTTTTCATGTGTTATGGCTTAGTTTAGCTAATTTTAAAAGATTTAAAATTAGTCAAAATAAGGCAAAATATATTGGAATGCAAATTTAGCAAAGAGAGGGGTATAATTAGAATACTAGCTAAGATTAATAACCAAGAAGTTCTTGTAAAAGATCACTTTTAGTGCTTAAGATTAGTTATTCGTGAGAGTGGAGAGATTGAAAGGAATGTTATCTAGATAATCTAAGCGGGTTGGAATAAATGGAGATGTACATCTGGAGTTTTATGTGATCGGCGGGTGCCAATCATACTAAACAAAAAATTCAATAGCATGGCCATAAGGCCAGCCATGTTTTATGGATAAGAGTATTGGACAGTTAAGGAACATCTTGTTCAAAGGATGAGCATCGTAAAAATGAGGATGTTAAGATGGATGAATGGCAAGACAAAACAGAATAAAATTAGGAATGAAAATATTAGAGGAAACTTAGGGGTAGCATGAATAGGTAACAAATCATGGTGATTAGACTTAGATAATTTGGACATGTCAAAGGAGATCGAAAACAGTACCAATTAGAAGTAGTGAGCCAATATAAGTAGAAGGTTCTAAAAGGGCAAAGGAAATGCTCAAAAGAACGTTGATAGAAGTGATAAGAAAAGATTTAAAAACTTTAAGACTAAATGAAGCCATAATACTTAATAGAGATGAATGATGGAATAAGATTTACATGGCTAACCCCTAATTAGGATAAGGTCTTGACGACGATGATGAAACATTAGAGCATTTGTTACACTAAGTGCCATAAAGGGACTATCGATTTAATTTCCTAGAGAAATGCTATTGTGGGGCACACCAATCTTGGAAACTAGCATCAACGAGGTTAGTTTTACCTAGCCTTCAACCATCAACCTAGGGAGGGCAACCCACTTTTTCCACAAAAGGGCCCCACCTTTGGTTGATCAAGCCTGTAATCTCATATATCTTGTGGTTCAAAATATATGAGATTAAACAATTCTATTAGGCAAAATACATGATTTCCAATAAAGTCAAAGGAATCAAACAAACAAGCCTAATCAACCAAAGGTAAGTCACTCTATGGAAAAAGTGTGTCTATGAAAAAAGACTTTGGATTTTACTATCTCAGCTATGCACTATCAGGACATATCACCAAGATATAATATTCCCCCTTTTTGAATTATAGAATATTTAATTTTGTAAAAGTATAAAAAATTAAGAATTTGAGAAATTTGGAGATAAAATTTGAGTTAGAACCTCAATAATTGATATGTGCTCAGAAAATAAAATCTAACACTACTAAAAACGCTAAAATCAGATATCAGAGTAAAAATAGTTAATTATTTTAATTTTTATATTTAATTAAAATTATTTAAAAGGGCAGAACAGTCATTTTACAAGTGGGCCCACAAAATCAGAACAAACATTCCCAATGAGACAAGCATTTAAGAGGCATAGTGATGATTACCAGCATTTATTACTGATAATCATATCACCATAAATCTAAAATAGATTAAAAAAAAAAAAAAACAATGATAGTAATAATGCGGTAGGCTTAAATGCTCCGCCCCAGCCATAAATGCTCGTAAAATGGTGCTTTTTAGATTGTTTTGTCCCTGTAAAGTCTCACGTGAATGGAAGCCTGTTATGCCATTCCGTTAAAAAAAACTAACGGCTACTGGATGGAAGCCTTAAATTAGGTCACTTAAATATACTTTATGGTACAAATGTCTCATTTCCAATCTTCAGGTCCTTAATGCCTGCAAATTTTATTGTACTGAAGTTGAGGTTTTTTCTGTATTGTTTTTTTAAGGCAAATGATATGCCACCTGGAGAAAATTTATTGTTTGGGCTGAATAGTTTATAAAATGTACCATAAACATGTTCTAAATGACAAACTACTATCTTAAAATACACCCAAAAGAATTCTGTCTGTCTGAAAAGTATGATTCTAAAATTATTGATTATGTATTTTGCGAAAGAGAGAAGAGTCTTCTTGCAACGAAAACAGTGTGGATGCATAATATCGATCATAACATGTTTTGGGAATTCAATATAGCACTAACGTCCATGCACTTTTACATTGTAACATATAAAAAATATTGACATATTATTAAAATGTCAATGAACCATGTGGCTGAGCATTTTAGGCCTAAATTCGCGGACTAATTTTTAAACGTTTGTCCAGTCTAATGGATACGCTCAAGATAGGTTTTACGTACAAATGCTAACTACTGACAATAATGGACTTGAAAATTTCATATGTAGATAACCTTGCAATTTTATTCGTCAATCTAGAGATGGCACAAGATTTGAATTGAGTCCATCTCTTGGATTGAGTAAAACTTAAAACGGTCATTTTATGATCGAGGGATGGTTGACCAGATCATTTACAACGTTTACCAGTCTTTCTGGTGATCTAAACAGTGACGGGACCTTGTCTAGGAGAATTCTTGTAAAAGGGCAGCCTTGGTGCACAATGCTCTAGCTTATGCAGGGTTTAGGAAAGGAGCAGACCACAAAGGTTAATAAAGAAAGAAGCGGACTACAAAGATTAATAGTAAGTAGCTTTATCTTACATTTTGTAAGAGATTGTGTCTACGCCTTGAACCTGTAACCTCAAGGTCATACGATGACATTTCTACCATTGTGCCAAGGCTCTTCTTACAGAATTCTTGCATACCCCATAAATCAGAATACCAGTTTACATGCTTATTGGTTTTACGATCGAACTACTCAATTTTTCTTGTGCTGCATCTCAGACTAAGATATATCTCCGTTGGATCATCATCCAAGCATTATGATTCAGCTTATGGAAAATCGGTTACACATAAAGGGCATAAGAAAAAGAAGGTAGCTGAGGCTTAATTCAGTCTAAATAAAGAAGACCACAAACTCTTCCATAGATGAAAGGCTTGGATCACAATTCACAAAAAAAAATTATTTTTAGAAGCAGTCAATGCTCAACACGGGTGCGTAGTCTAGACGCGCATACTAGCGTTCTCAAATACAAAATTCATATCAGGGAGCAGGTACGGAATAAATTAGCAAAAGAATGAGATGAGATGACGGGCGGAAACGGCTGAGTCATAAGCGTCGGATTTAGGGAAGCCGCCCGGTGCCGACGAAGCGAATAGGGCAGTATCTGTAGAACGAGTCATCCAGTTCATGCTTTTACCCGGTGCAGTCAAGCAGGTAGCCTCTGACCAAACAGATTCAATATTCCAAGCCCCCCAAACGTTGAAATTCTACCCGCTGCTCTATATAAATGAGAAGGCAGCTCGATCTCTCCTTCATAACATCCTAAGCAGTACCAAAAGCACCTCTAAATCCTCAGAGTGAAAACATAGAAGATAGACAAAGGAGAAATGGCAGCTCTACAAGCCTTCGCCACCCTTCGGTTTTCGTCATCTTACGGCAATGACAGAGCTGTTGCTAGCCTCCACGTACCGGAACACAGAAACAGTTACAAGCTATCTCTGCCCAAACTGCTAAACAAGAACATGGCGCAACTCAGCCCCGTCACAATCCCAACAGAAACCATCTTGACGAAGACATTTACAAAGACGGCTATAAGAGACGACGACTCCATGGCCAAGCTTTACGCAATCGCGGAGGCCATTGCAGACAGAGCCCTTATGCATGCCGCTGTTGAAGAGCAAAGAAACAACTGGAACAACCTCCTTGTCAACTCCATTAACGCCATTACTCTCACTGCGGCTACCATGGCTGGGCTTTCTGCTATCCCAACCGGTGTGCCCGTGTTGGCATTCAAGGTCTCTTCTGCTCTCTTATATTCAGCAGCAACAGGGCTGCTTTTGTTGGTGAACAAAATCCAGCCATCCCAACTAGCCGAAGAACAGAGAAATGCTGCCCGGTTATTCAATCAGCTTCACTCACAGATTCAAACAGTGCTGGCCCTACGTTCTCCGAGTCCTATGGACGTAAAAGATACGATGGAGAAGGTATTGGCTCTCGATAAAGCGTATCCACTTCCGTTACTGCCTGGGATGCTTGAAAAATTCCCCAAAGAGGTAGAGCCTACCGTGTGGTGGCCCACACATCAACTGAATCAACAGAGTACTGGTGGGTCCGCAGGAAAGAATGGCTGGGATGAAGAACTCGAAGAGGAGATGAAGGGGATTCTTGGAGTTCTGAAGAGAAAGGACACTGCAGAGTACGTGAGACTAAGCAAGCTGGTTTTGAAAATTAACCGGATTTTAGCTACACTGGGTCCCATGCTCACTGGGGTTGCTGCCATTGGGACTTCTTTTGTGGGGTCACCTTCAGTGGGGGCATGGGCTCTGGTTGTAAGTGTCGCTGGTGGAGCTTTGGCGAGTGTTATCAACACTTTGGAACATGGTGCACAAGTAGGAATGGTATTCGAGCTGTTTAGGAATAACGCCGGATTCTTTCGGCTCTTGGAAGAGTCTATTGCATCCAATTTGAATGAAACAGAGCTTGACAGAAGAGAAAATGGAGAGATATTCGAGTTGAAGATGGCTCTCCAGTTAGGAAGAAGCATCTCGGAGTTAAGGGAATTATCGTCATCGTCCAAGAATGGCGTCACCAAATCGGAGTTTGCCTCAAAGCTCTTTTGAGTTCCCATGAAGGAATTCCAAGTAATATATTGTATAGAATTTTATTTCATTCTTTTCTACTTAATGGAACCTGGAAACAGCAACTTGTAGATGCATAGATTAACGTAATGTTTTATTCATTTACTCCAAATTGAGCTAAGAATTTCAACATGGTCGACGTAAGAAATTGATCAATTTTAGCAAGAACTATAAAGGGAATCAGTGATGTTAGAAGACAGCAAGGTCCGGAACTGCCGTCATTGCACATTTCTAGCTTGGATTTAGACCGTCAAATCAATGTCTTACCAATCATCAAACAAGTGCTTCCAAAGTAATCTGTAAATCGGGAATTTTGTTTGTTGACATGAAGGCAAGAAATCGATAGCCTTACAGGAGTTCATCCACAGTGCACACTTTTGTTGGTTGAAGCCTTTAAGATGAATGGCTATGATTTTCAAACACCGTCTGTGGGAGGTGTTGGAAAAATAATAATTGAGGCGAAGGTAGAATCTCTAGTCCTACAAGACTTGGGCTATCATAGATGGAGCCATTGACTAGTCGACACTTACGGGCTATTGAAACGAGATCACTTCCCATCGCTTCTCATTGGATTAACTGTGAGATGCATCTGTCATGCCTCTTACTTTTTCTTTTGTAGGTAAGCTGGGTTGGGATTCTATACGATAATCCATAGAAAAAAATTATCGTGACTGAGTTTCGGGATTGATTCCAACACTCGGATCTTTGACCTATTTATTTTGTGCTCAGATTAAATTTATGACTATTGAATGATTTTAGTTATGCATTTTGAGTTTTAGATCATGACTATTGGACTTTTTAACTGAAAAAACTAGTACTAAAAGTATCCAATGGGCATGATTTGCTGCAGATGGCCCAAATAGAAGATAATGAACAAGTCAGATTATCTAAAAATTAGGCTTTGCTGAGCGGTGTGTCAAAGTCGGTCCCCAAACCTAATCTAGATAGCATTTCTCTAATCCACAACCTTTGATGGCTTCAAACCCATGACCAAAGCACAATCAGGCCATTCTAGCGCCATTGCGGTAAAAGGCAGTTAAAGCACTTACTTCTTAATCAGCTAGTACCTGTTACGAGTGTTAAGATACAAGAATTTGCAACCACGCTTACTTGAGTAACCTTCCTAGATTTGAGTTATGACATGTTGGAAATTCATGTATCAAACAATAATTTGAAGCTTGGATACTTCTATACCACTATTCTGGGCTCTGGTTCCCAATTGGGCTCTAAGTTCTTATTTTGTTCTACTAGTAGGCCTCTAATTTCTGCTTGTTTGCAAGTTGCCCTCAAACTTAATTAACTCATCTCTACGCAGTCCCTTATAAGGAATCTGTTAAAATAGCCGTTTACACGGGGGACAGTTTGGTCATTTTGATTTTCCTTCTACTTGAAAGCATCGATGCATTCGAAGAAAAAACCCAAATTTCAGCGTTTTTGGCATGTTCTTCGTCATCTAGGCATCAACTGTAACTTTTGCCACTCTAGTTCATCGATGCCATGTGTTACTTTTACCACTCTAGTTTATCACCCTCTCAAGCTCAACATTTCTCCCTGTGACCAAACTTCTTGTGTGCTAAAATTCCACAACTCATGCAGCCTCAAGTTTTCAGTTCTTCGAGCCTTCTTGGTTTTTAATGGGAAGGGTCATTTGTCTGGAGAGCTATGTTGCTCATCCATGCTGATATTGCATCATCAGTCTCTAGCTTATGTTGGCTATGTCGATGCTACGTAAATCAGTGTACAGGGGCGTTGGTGATGGAGTTTGCTGTCTTTTTGACAGGCTATTGCTGAGTATCTCATTCTACCTAGGGGTGCAACCGAGATTTAAAGATATTTTCTCTCGAAGAAACATCTTTCACTCTACCCATAGGTCCTATACTCAGATCTCATCATTGGGATCATTTGGGTTTTGCTAGAATGTAAATTTGGTGTCTAGATCTTTCAACTTCAATATAAAAGTCTCGGTATGAAGAGAAGCCTTGAGAGCCAGTGGAAAATTTTGGAAAACTGACGCATGTAAAAGAATGGAGTGTTGAGACTGTTGCGTCCATCTTTCCTGGTCTTTACCAGCTGCTGTTGAGGTGGCCTACTACAGAATCAAAATGCACGCATTGCGTGGTTTTCATGCTTCTTGGTATACAGTCTTGGATTCACCTGTAGGCCGAAGTTTATGATGTTAGATTCCACCTATAGATGTGAAAATGAATTCTAACTTAACTGGAGCTTAATTGGCTTTCAATCCCCAAGTCCCACTCTACTTCTGATGTAACTGATGAGGCAAGAGTTACTGTAATCGGGAGAAATTAGCCTGTTGCTATTGCCGGAGAAGAAGATCTTGCCCCGAGTCTAAAACGGGACTTTGGGAATTTGGTCTGTAGGGTCTACAATCAATGGCTGGTGGAGTTTGGCTTAGGGAGGAAAATCCAGATGCTGCTCTTACAGGCCGCACAATAAGGGTAGGAACAAGGAAAGGGTTGGGGTAGGATGACTGTTGTTGGCTTAACACGGGGTTGAATATTTGATGCTTTTCTTCAATGGGTTCAAGCTGGTTATTACTCTGCTAGTAGAAGGCGAACGTGGGCAGTGCATTTCTTCTTTTTTCTCTGGTTCAACGGAATTTTTCTTCCGAATGGAAGAAAATTTCATAAGCTTTGGAAGTGGGGAAGGAGGAGGAGGTTGAAGTAAATTGTAATATTTGAAAGCTTTGGATTATCCAAAATTCTTGATTTCCCTGCCTGACTTAGAATATATTGTAGACCACACAAATCACCGCGATTGGATTATTCGCATCTGAATCATCTGTCTTCTTGGTCAGTTCGGTTGAGGGTGGACAGTGGTTTATGCAAAGCTTCTCATCTTCCGTAAACTAGAATCACTCAATTCGTGCAATTTCTGAACTCTAAGATATCCAAAGTCTGAGAGATCAGATGAACATAGCCATAGGATCCAGTTGTCGGGAATGTACATCTGACATCAGTCCATCACTCGTTTCCTAAAACTGCCAAGCTGTAAGTGTCCGATTTAGGGAGGCTACCTGTTACCATTGGAGTGAGTAAACGACTGCGGTAGAACGAGTCGTTCATTTGAAGCTTTTACGGGTTGAAGACAGCGGTAGAACGAGTCGTTCATTTGAAGGTTTTATGGGTTGAAGAGAGTCAATATTGCAGTCTTTGACCGTTAACGAATTGAATATTCCACAACTCGAGACTTTTCCACTCTCTTCTCCATATAAATGAGAAGCCACCTCTACTTCCTTGCATAGAACCAACACCACCTTCCAAATCCCAAGAGTGAAAACACAGAAGACGAGAGAAATGGCAGCATTGCAGACCTTCTCCCGCCACCAATTTTCATCATCTTACAGTAATGGGAGATCTGTTGCTAGCCTCCAGGTACGAAGACTTAGAGAGAGGAGCAATATGTCCCTTCCCAAGCCACTAACCAAGATGGAGCAACTCAACACCACCACAATCCCAACAGAGAGGATGTTTACGAAAACGATTCCAAGGACAACTACGAGAGACCATGAATCCATAGACAAGCTTTATGCGATTGCCGAGGCAGTTGCAGATAGAGCCCTTATGCATGCCGCTGTTGAAGAGCAAAGGAATAATTGGAACCACCTCCTTTTAAACTCCATCAATGCAATCACCCTCACAGCAGCTACCATGGTTGGGCTCTCTGCGATGCCAACAGATGGGTCCATGCTGGCATTCAAGGTGTCTTCTGCTCTGTTATATTCAGCAGCAACAGGCCTGTTGTTGTTGGTGAACAAAATTCAGCCCTCCCAACTAGCGGAAGAACAGAGAAATGCTGCCCGGTTATTCAATCAGCTCCACACACAAATCCAGACAACCCTGGCCACCCGTTCTCCGACCCCCTTGGACGTAAAAGACGCGATGACGAAGGTATTAGCGCTTGACAAAGCCTACCCACTTCCATTACTACCAGGGATGCTTGACAAATTCCCCAAAAAGGTGGAGCCCACAGTATGGTGGCCCACACACCAGCATTATCAAAGCACTTCAGGCGGAGCTAGAGGAAAGAATGGTTGGAGTGAAGAACTCGAAGAGGAAATGAAAGGAATTCTTGGAGTTCTGAAGAGAAAAGACTCGGCAGACTATGTTAGACTAAGTAAACTGGTTCTGAAAATTAATAGGATTTTAGCTACCTTGGGCCCGATGCTTACTGGGGTTGCTGCGATGGGGGCTGCTTTGTTGGGTTCACCTTATGTGGGGAATTGGGCTCTGGTGGTGGGTGTCGCTGGTGGAGCTTTGGCGAGTGTTGTTAACACTTTGGAACATGGTGGTCAGGTAGGGATGGTGTTCGAGTTGTATCGGAACAACGCCGGGTTCTTCGGCCTCTTGGAAGAATCTATCCAATCCAATTTGAACGAAAGAGAGTTGGATAGGAGAGAAAACGGAGAATTGTTTGAGATGAAGATGGCTTTACAGTTGGGAAGGAGCCTCTCGGAGCTCAGGGAACTCGCATCACCATCGTCGGAAAATGATCTCCCCACATCGGAGTTTGCCTCGAAGCTGTTTTGAGTTACCGGGCAGAATTTCAACGCTGTCTTGTACAGAATATTGTTTCATTCTTTGCACTTGTTTAGGCTAAAACCAACAACTTGTAGACAAATTAACTTAAAATTTTATTCATTCATTCAAATAGAAAAGTGCCTTGCTTTTGACTGCTTCAACTAATAGCGCCAATTACTCATTTCATGGCAGCATCATCGCATGCATCAGTCATTTTTATCGAACACGAAAGGCTTCGTATATATAAAGAGGAATGCTGGTATTGAGCGCGACAAGACCCTAAGAGCTTGCAACTCCTCCATTTTTGTACAATGGGCCTCACTATACCATTGAGCCACTCTGTTCATCTGCTTTCCAAACCTTGAATATTTATTGGTGCAGAAAACACAGAAATTTTACTTTTATGTTGCTAGACATGAGCGATCGCAAGGTATGGAAGCTCTTCATAAGCAACAATTTACCTTCAACTAAGCAAAATGCTATTTCTTGGATGCTACTTGATCTCCTTAGGCGTGGATTTTGGATCACTAGATACCCATGGTTTGGGGAGTAACGGTGTGGATCAATAGTATAGTGGCGCCCACGATGTTGGTGGTGTTGTAACGCTCCATACCGGCATTCCTCTATATAAAATGTACCCGTTTTACGGTCTTTATAATTCCTGTAGATTGGATGTTTGTATTTCCTTTTGGGATAAGCGCAATCTTTGCTGGATTTTGGAGTCTGATTGCTAAGCTTATTCATATGGAATTACATAGCCTTGCCAATTAGGCTGTTACCAGGAAGCTTAGGGCTCGGTTGGTAAGAACTTAATAATTTAGTTTTGACCATTTTGCCGTATTCGGTTCAGTGCTGTGTCTGCTGTGGGTTCAATTCCACTCACCATTTCAACTCAAACGAAAAAGAAAAAGAAAAATATTATGGGTCTGCATCATATACGTGCATGGAAGTCCTGTTTGAGAGGTTTTTTTTTTTTTTTTTGTGCTAGAATAGAGTCTATCCCACTTCACCAGAGTGAGTTTATTACGAATGACCCAGTTTGTTTTAACGGTGATCTCGATTGATCCCATTGCCTTGTTCAGCTAAGTAAACAAGGCTCACTGCTGATGGTTAGGATTGTTATATTGGCTAGATCCCTGTACCTTGGATCAATTGACTGTGGGCTTCAAAGTTCAAACTATCTGACTTCAACGTGAAACTTAATATATAAGCTGTTTCGCGTATGGTAACAGGTATGGTCCATTGCTAGCTCTCTCACTATATTGACATGGCACACATACACAATTAATCAACTTCACGGAAAGAGGTCAAGAAACCAGCAGTCCTAGAAGACAGGCGCCGGTCTAATGGTGCATCAATTTTTTGCCTATTGGACCATCAAATCAATGTCTCAATCATCAAACAGTTCCTCTTGCGTGTGGCGAATGCAGAGAGAGAGAGAGAATATAGTCTAGTAGATTAACTTTCTAAAATATGAGAGACCAGATCAATAGCTTTCCAGAGGGATCCAATCCCTCTATTCCCTATGTTAGATCACCGGTAGAATCTATTATATATTAAGCTAACCAATGTTTTCTTTCATTACTTGAAAATCCTATTTTTGCTTGCATATATAGGTACTTTTTTAATTAATATACAATTTTTATTCTATGCTAGTAGTTTACTAAATAGGCCTCTAAAAGATTTACCTTACGGATTCTCTTTTTTTAGCCACGTGCAATAGTATCTAAATTCTTTGAACTTGTAATTCTAGTGAATACTTCTCTACCATATCTTAAACTCTCTCTCTCTCTCTCTCTCTCTCTCTCTCTCTCTCTCTCTCTCTCTCTCTCTCTCTCTCTCTCTCTCATTTTTTCTTTATTTTCTTCTTATTATAATTATTCATATATTATGATATTATACTCTTACTTGAATAAGTGGGTCCTAAAAGAGTCATCTCTCTCTTCTTTCTTGTTCATTAGCCTTTCTAGATAATAACAATTAGCTACACAAAATAACGAGCTAGAGCTCCTCAAAAGCTTCACATGCCTTATTTGTAAAAGAAATACTATCAAGACTTATTCTGAAAGCCTACCTAGCTAAGTTCCTCAATTATATTATCTAACCCAATTATCTTATTTGGTCTCTTCTATTTAGGCTATCTAAAAAAAGTATACTTGGATGCTTTTAGCCACTAATTTTTTTATTTGAAAAATCTATTGGTTGTTATTTTAAAACTCAAAATGCATAGCTAAAATATTCAAATGATGAATTTTTGTGTCTTGTAATCTAAGAGAGGCTAAACAAGATGGATTGACTAGATCATCCAAAAGAGGCTAAGCTAGGCAGGTTTTTGGAGTTTGTCTGAAAATTTAGTCTAAGTTGCATTTCGTTTCTAGAGAAGTAAGCTTCTACTTAAATCAATACTTATTTTCAAAAGAAGTAAGCCCCAAGTGGTTTAGATCAATGAACAAAAAGTTTGACCATGCATTGCGTGGGAAAAATATACTACTAGGGCAAGTGTAATAACAAAATAGGAGAAACAAAATGGTTAAGACTTACAAGATGGACCCTTTCTAGAGGACACCTGGCATTGGAAGTTTAATTAGTGGGAGACTTTTCCAGCTGTGAACAAAATATAACAGATACTTTGTGCTAGTTTCCTTTTTAGTCTTTGTACAACTTTTGAATTTTTTCAATAGTTCAAAAAATTGTCAAACATTGCGACAGCTTTGTATTGGTTGCTTAAATGACTTATTTTCTTTTTTATACTAAACAGGAATTGTCTAAGTGATTTTGTTCAGAGTGTTTGCTCAGATAGTTCATATTGGACAATCATTTTATTAATTAGAAGCAGTTCTTGACTTGTTCTTTTGTGTTTGTTTTGAGTCATGTAGCTCTCAAATGTGTTCCTTTTTGTTATCGGATCTAGAAAATAGGAAACTTGGTCTCCCTTAGTGTATATTTCGCTGGTTGTCCTCAAACAAATAAAAATCTCACTTCTCACAATCCCCTCTATAGCTCATTCTGTCTACAATAGTCGAATAGATCTGACAATCACTCTTTAGCGTCCAAACAAGCAAACTTTAGGTGCAGCCAACTCCGTTTATTACTATTCCATCAACCTATGATCGACAAAATGAGGGGTAGTAGCTAGCCGTTTGGCTCTTTTTCAATGATCAACGCATCTATCTCACGGGTCATCCTGTGGATGAACCACGCTCAAAAGGTCGAACTAATTATGTGATTTTATGAACAATGTAAGGCATTTGATTTTTTCATGGCAGCAGCATCGCATGCATCAGTCATTTTTATCGAACACGAAAGGCTTCGTATATATAAAGAGGAATGCTGGTATTGAGCGCGACAAGACCCTAAGAGCTTGCAACTCCATTTTTGTACAATGGGCCTCACTATACCATTGAGCCGCTCTGTTCATCTGTTTTCCAAACCTTGAATATTTATTGGTGCAAAAAACGCAGAAATTTTACTTTTATGTTGCTAGACATGAGCGATCGGAAGGTATGGAAGCTCTTCATAAGCAACAATTTACCTTCAACTAAGCAAAATTCTATTTCTTGGATGCTGCTTGATCTCCTTAGACGTGGATTTTGGATCACTAGATACCCATGGTTTGGGGAGTAACGGTGTGGATCAATAGTATAGTGGCGCCCACGATGTTGGTGGTGTTGTAACGCTCCACACCGGCGTTCCTCTATATAAAATGTACCCGTTTTACGGTCTTTATAATTCCCGTAGATTGGATGTTTGTATTTCCTTTTGGGATAAGCGCAATTTTTGCTGGATTTTGGAGTCTGATTGCTCAGCTTATTCATATGGAATTACGTAGCCTTGCCAATTAGGCTGTTACCAGGAAGCTTATGGCTTGGTTGGTAAGAACTTAATAATTTAGTTTTGACCATTTTGCCGTATTCGGTTCAGTGCTGTGTCTGCTGTGGGTTCAATTCCACTCACCATTTCAACTCAAACGAAAAAGAAAAAGAAAAATATTATGGGTCTGCATCATATACGTGCATGGAAGTCCTGTTTGAGATTTTTTTTTTTTTTTTTGTGCTAGAATAGAGTCTATCCCACTTCACCAGAGTGAGTTTATTACGAATGACCCAGTTTGTTTTAACGGTGATCTCGAATAATCCCATTGCCTTGTTCAGCTAAGTAAACAAGGTTCACTGCTGATGGTTAGGATTGTTATATTGGCTAGATCCCTGTACCTTGGATCAATTGACTGTGGGCTTCAAAGTTCAAACTATCTGACTTCAACGTGAAACTTAATATATAAGCTGTTTCGTGTATGGTAACAGGTCTGGTACATTGCTAGCTCTCTCGCTATATTGACATGGCACATGCACAATTAATCAACTTCACGGCAAGAGGTCAAGAAACCAGCAGTCCTAGAAGACAGGCGCCGTTCTAATGGTGCATCAATTTTTTGCCTATTGAACCATCAAATCAATGGTCTCAATCATCAAACAATTCCTCTTGCGTGTGGGGACCAGACCAATAGCTTTCCTGAAGGATCCAATCCCTCTATTCCCTATGTTAGATCACCGGCTCTAACTATCTTGAGTGGTGTTCAAACTTAAAACTTATGGCAAGCAATAAGAAGGTATAATCTATTATATATTAAGCTAACCAATGTTTTCTTTCAGCACTTGAAAATCTTATTTTTGCTTGCAAATATAAGTACTTTTTAAATTAATATGCAATTTTTATTCTATGTTAGTAATTCACTAAATAGGCCTCTAAAAGATTTACCTTATAGATCCTCTTTTTTTAGCCACATACAATTGTATCTAAATTCTTTGAACTCGCAATTCTAATTGAATACTTTCTCTACCATATCTTAAAATCTCTCTCTCTCTCTCTCTCTCTCTCTCTCTCTCTCTCTCTCTCTCTCTCTCTCTCTCTCTCTCTCTCTCATTTTTTCTTTATTTTCTTCTAATTATATTTATTCATATATTATACTATTAGTTGAATAAGTGGGTCCTAAAAGAGTCATCAAGCTCTCTGCTACTTTTTGATAATCTTTTCTATTAATACATGTGTTTTTAAGAAAAAGTATTACCAACCACATCACTTACACACACTTCTAACTCATCTACCCTGCCAAATTGAAAATGCAACAACTTAAACCCTGTAACCAAGTATAGCTTCTAGGGAGATGCCGGGCTGTCTAAGACCAACTTCAGTAGATATAATGTCTCTCTTCTTTCTAGTTCATTAGCCTTTCTAGATAATAACCACTAGCTACACAAAATAACGAGCTAGAGCTCCTAAAAAGCTTCGCTTGCCCTATTTGTAAGAGAAATGCTATTGAGACTCATTCTGAAACCCTGCCTAGCTAAGTTCCTCTGTTGTATTATCTAACTCAATTATCTTGTTTGGTATCTTCTCTTTAGGCTATCTACAAAAATTAAACTTGTTGGATCTTCTATCCACTAGTTTTTTTAGCTGAAAAATTCAATGGTTGTTATTTTAAAACTCAAAATGCATAGCTAAAATAATCAAATGATGAATTTTTGTATCTAGCAATCTAAGGGAGGCTAAACAAGATGGATTGACTAGATCATCTAGAAGGGGCTAAACTAGGTAGGGTTTTGGAGTTAGTCTGAAAATTTAATCTAAGTTGCATTTGGTTTCTAGAGAAGTAAGCTCCTAGTTAAATCAATACTTATTTTCAAAAGAAGTAAGCCTCACTTTAATTAGCAGTTTGGATCAATGAACAAAAAGGTTGACCTTGCATTGCATGGGAAAAATATACTACTAGTGCAAGTGTAATAACAAAACCAAAGAAACGAAATCATTAAGACTGACAAGATGGACCCTTTCTAGAGGGCACCTGGCATAGGAAGTTTAATTCGTGGGAGACTTTTCCAGCTATGAACAAGACATAATAGATACTTTGTGCTAGTTTCCTTTTTAGTCATTGTACGACTTTTGAATTTTTTCAATAGTTCAAGAAATTGTCAAGCATTGCCACAGCTTTGTGTCAGTTGTCTAAATGACTTATTTTCCTTTTTATAGTAAACAGGAATTTTCTAAGTGATTTTGTTCAGTCTGTTTGCTCAAATAGTTCATATTGGACAATCATTTTATTTATTAGAAGCAGTTCTTGACTTGTTCTTTTGTGTTTGTTTTGAGTCATGTAGCTCCCAAATGTGAACCTACTAATCCTTCTTCCATGTCGAGCTAAAGAAAGAGGCAATGCCATCCTCAACATGAAAGATAGAGAGATATCAATTTGTCATTATTGATCCAATTCAATCGTTTACTCATTTTATCATTGAATTTTCAAGAAAATAACAATGAACATCGACAGAAGATAGATAGGTGTTTCACTACTTCCTCACTTTGCTATAACTTGCCACTTTAAAATGGTCCTCGAACTAGGTTTTGACAGGTAGACACTAATGGTGCATCCTAAGTTCCCAACTTCATGATCGTGGCCACCCTACCAATAGTGACCAATATAATCATTCAATCATCAAATCAAGCATCTTCAACTAGATTAGCAAGCTAGGATTATTAGCTTGCTTTGAATAATAGGCCCACCCCTTGCAGTCTTCAATGAATTGGCCAATCACATTTTACTAATGTGTTGAATTCTAGAATGAGATCCAAATACAAAACCAACAAGAACGTGCAAGAAGACACAGAATCCCAATATGGAATTCTCTTCTACCATGCTAGGATCTACATAGGAAGCAGAAATTTAATTGACCATGGAGGGATATACCTAACAATTAGCATACATCATTAGCTCTACCTACTAAATAATTTAGTTAATTATGAAATTAGGGTCATAGACAACTTTATAAAGGGGAACCTTGGTGCAATGGTAAAAGTAGTTGTCGTGTGACCTTAAAGTCACAGGTTCAAGGCGTGGAAATAGTCTCTTGCAAAATGCAAGGTAAGGCTGTGTACTTTAAGCCCTTGTGGTCTGTCCCTTCCCCAAACCCTAACAAAAGAAGAAACGAGACAACAAACAAGAGGTACAAGTGGACCATATTATTTAGATCGCCCGAACTGATGGGTTGCATTGTATTGCCATTAGAAGTAAAACTTTAAGCTTCTTAAGTTGTGAAAACATCCT
This sequence comes from Warburgia ugandensis, assembly GCA_035236585.1. Taxonomy (NCBI): domain Eukaryota; kingdom Viridiplantae; phylum Streptophyta; class Magnoliopsida; order Canellales; family Canellaceae; genus Warburgia; species Warburgia ugandensis. Next base: position 57,148,941 of record CP141137.1, on the reverse strand, counting down.
CACCTTGAGGTTAGTTCCATTCAATATAAATAAAAGAGTTTACACAACTCCTTGGAAACTTGATTACAAGTTGACACTAGTAAGTAATAGACTTAACTCCCAGGAAACTTAATTACAAGTTGACCTTAATAGTATACGCCCCCTCAAGTTTAGCATTCGGAATCTTGAATGCACAACTTGTTCCTTAGAAATAAAAACTGAGTTGAATAAAATGATTTTGTCATTATATATGCAATTTGATAGGTGGCAGAGACAAAAGGAACTTCAAGAAGTTTCTTAGCGACCAAATCACTCATGAAATGAAAATCAACTCGTGCATAAAATATTGTATTGACATTGAAACACGTGGCTACTAAGATATAAATGCAAGGTAAGACTGCATATTATAGACCTTTGTAGTCCGCTGCTTCCTTGGACCCCACACACATAGAAGCTTCGGGCCTGCTTATACGTGGCTACTACGTTGTGGCACCAAAAAATAGGTGCTTGAATACGAGTGAAGCCAAGTTCTTTAAGCAAGGATCTACACCATATAACCTCAGCTGCGGAATTGGCTCCAGCTTGGTATTCAGATCTGGTGTCGAACAAGCTACATTAGACTGCTTCTTGGCCAACCAAGAAATTAAATGGCAAAACCACCAGTGTTTTTTCGGTCATCAAGGCAACCAGCCTAATTCGCATCTGAAAAGACATGAATTTGAGATGATCTGGATTTTGAAATGATTGAGGCATGCGAACTTGTATTCTTGAGATATCACCAGCTTGCCAATGATTGTCCGTCTGTTCATGTATGAATCGGCAATTTGTATTGATACCAAAGGCTACGTCTGGACTTGTTGGAGTGACGTACAGTAAGGCACCTACGTTACTTCTGTACAAGCTTGGATCTTTAATGGTTTTCCACTATGTTTGGACAATTTAACCGTGGTGGAGATGTCTAGCCAGTGGTTTAAACTATGCATGTTAGCACGAGACAATAGATCCTGAATGTACTTTCTCTGTGAAAGTAGAATACCATTAGCACGATGAAGAACTTCAATGACTAGGAAGTATTGTAGTCTATCGAAGTCTTTAAGAGCAAAGTGATTCTCTAACTTGTTGATGAATAGATGAATAACGGCTTCATTGTTTCCAGCAAGTATTATATCATCTGCGGAAACAAGCGAGTATAATACCACCTCTTTATTTAAGTAAATGAACCGCTAGCTGTCCATTTCTAATCCAACCAAACCAAGGCTAGTGATCTGATGACTTAGCGAACCAAGCTCTAGGAGCTTGCTTAAGGCCGTAGATATACTTGTGAAGGCGACAGACAAAATCCTTTATGTATTTCATCAATAAATCAAGCAGTTGAGCCACGTAAACTTCTTTGGCCAAGTCTCCCTGAAGAAATGCATTATAGGCAAACCGTGAGATGTAGCAATGGACAATACTGAGCAATTGTGGTGGATTTTATAATCGGGCTGAAAATCTCAGTGTAATCCACACCACGCTGCTGATTGAAAGCCTTGCTTTATACTTTTCAATTGTACAATCGAGATTGAATTTCAATCGAAATACCCCTTTGCAACCAACTATGTTCATATAATTCTATCGTGGAACTAGAGTCCAAGTACCGTTCCGAATTAAGGCATTATTTTGTTGATCATTGCATCGAGCCACTCTTTGTACTTAGCAGCAGCAGTGAAACATGTTAGTTCATCTAGTTTAGCAAGCATAGCAACGAAGACTGAAGGTACTGGACATTTGGTGGCAATGTTTATTATGGAACCGGCTGATTTGGTCATGAACCTTAAAAGCTTGTGGCGAGTTCTTGTAGACGCTGATGAAGCTTATCTTGGGATGGACCTGTATGTGGTTCGATGTCTATGTGAGTGAAGAACAGCCGACTTCTAAATTATCAGCACCTACCCAATGGATTTCAAAATTGACAGTTAATAGCGCTGTAGATCGAAGACTTTACCACCCATATGGTTTGACAATTAGACACTTATAACTCCTATAAATATGAAATGTTAGATTTGAGAGAGTGAGAGAGATGAGAGATGTAATCTAATCAAATATTGAAAGTTTTCCTCTCTCGTAGATGTAGGCCAAGTTTAACCAAACCACATATATCTTTGTATTCTATTATTATGTGTATGGTCTCTTTATTAGATCCTAAGATCCTGGCAGTCAGATCTAACCCTTCGAAGTGGTATCAGAGCGACGTGTGCTCTACAAGTGGTATTAGAGCCAGACATGTGCTGTTCTTCAGAGATCTAAAACTACTATCGAAGATTTGAGGCCGAAAAATAAAGAGAGCTCCCCAAACTTGTAAGATCTAGCATTTGCCGTCGAAGTGTGTACGAAGGGTTTCCTGTTGTTCTCTGTTGGTGTAAAGAGTGAGAGGAAAGAGCAGATTTGACCCTATCAAGTGGTATCAGAGCAACCTATGCTCTACAGCTTAATTGAATGGTCTTGATTAGTTGAGACCTGTCAAATCAACCACAAGCTCTAACCCATTCGGATTAGCAAGGTTGGGTGGCATCTTAAATGGATCATTAATAGATGGCAAGATGGTAGGGTGGTATAAATGATCCATATTTAATATTTTAAATTCAAATTCAGATTTGAACATGAATTTAAATTGGACGTGGAATAAGGAGGAGAGTGTGGTATTGAAGATTGTGAGTCGTATAAAGTTAGAAAATTATTTAATGTAGCTGAATTGAAGGATATGAATTTGGATTATTTTGGATGGATATGTTCAAGGAAGTCAATGGCTTAGGAATCGGATTTGAAGGGTTATTGGGGAAGCATTTGAGTTGGAATTTAAAGGTGATAAATGATCGGATTTTAAATTCAAATTCGATGAGTTATCAAAACTTTGGATTTAAAGTTGAATGTAAATTCGAATTGAAGGTAAAATGTAAGAATCTAAGTTCAGAAATTGATTAAGAATCACACCTGAGGGAGGACCCACTGTAGCATGTTGGCCAGCTAGACACATCTGATCTCCAATTAATTACTTCTAAACAGACGAATATTAGCAAAGGGAGTATTCGTCGATACAATCCCCACAAATCGAAGGCCTAGGATTGTCCACTGGTGGAAAGCTTTTACGTATGACTCAATTACAGCACCGCTTACCAGATAAGCTATTTGAAACTTTGGCTGTGTTGTTGGAGCAGTTGGTTCCACTCTCACCTTCAGCTCGTGCATCCATCAAAGGCAAGAACGAACTAAGGTTATTGGACTATCTTAGGAAATGGGACCACAATAGGTACATCTCCAACACACCCCTTAAGAATTCATCGCGACCTTTCAATTAATAAAGCTCTAATTAAATTATATTCGAATCTAAAAGCTGAAGCTTACCGGAAACGAGCCAAAAATAGCTCTCTCTCTCTGTAGACAATAGCTGCACCTCTAATAGTTGGATCTCAGAGAAGGATTACCTTTAACAGAATAAGAGAAAGAAGTAAATTAGAGTTATTGATAGTTAAGTCGTCAAGAACATGATGAGTGGGTCCATGAATTTGTTTTGTCGATGATGACTTCCCCTTGCTCATGGTTTACTCAGATGATTAACAGTTGATCCACATCGATGAATGTCCTTCTCCAAACCATTGACTCTGTCCTAACTTGTGAATGGATCTTCCTTTCAACATGGTACAGCGGAATAGGCAGAGGAAACGGGAGACAGCTAGCTATCTTCCTCTGCTTGCCTCCACCCTTATTGTTCATTTCTGCATGTTAGCTGCTTCTGCCACTTGGCATTGTCCAAGACAAATAAGCTAAAAAGCAGTACCAGAGACTACCACGTAGTCTACCAAATTGACACTTAAAAAGGACTATCCGGCCACAGTCAAATGTTGGACGGTTAGTACTCTCTCTCTCTCTTTCGCTCATCAATAAATCAGAGTGGATGGTATCAGGAATGCATGCTACAGTTGCAATTTCGTGGTGGTTCACAGCTCGAACCGCTAGAACCCGTGACAGAAATGTTGAGAGGCTTATGGGAACGGTTGCAAAAGGAGCAAACCAAGCGGCAGAGCACGAATCCAATGCTCCTGTCACTACAACAGTAAACGTAATTCGCTTATTACCCTTCTCTTTTCTTTTTCCTTTGCCGTCTTCTTCCTTCTTCTCTGGATTATTTCTAGAATTCCTAATGGGAACAAGCAGCCTTAGATGAACGAAGAGTTAGAGCATTGATTCCGTGTGAGCACTCGTCACTGTCTGGGATCTTCATGGGTAGATTTTCTGACTGTTGTTTGTTGGTAATGTAGACGGACCAAGTGGAGGAAGAGATTAACAAAGGAAAGGAGGAGAAGATAAAGGAGCTCAAAGAGGTGGAGGAGGGAGTAGACTCCCGATTAAAGCCGCAGGATGATTCAAAGTCTCCTGCTGATTGAGATGACTGACGGGAAATGTGCTCCTCTTTGTTGTCAGATCTGGAAAATAGGAAACTTGGTCTCCCTTAGTGTATATTTCCTTGGTTGTCCTCGAACAAATAAAAATCTCACTTCTCACAATCCCCTCTGTAGCTTGTTCTGTCTACTGTAGTCGAATAGATCCGACGATCACTCTTTAGCGTCCAAACAGGCAAACTTTAGGTGCAACTAAGTCTGTTTATTACTATTCCATCAACCCATGATCGACAGAATAATGGGTAATAGGTAGCCGTTTGGCTCTTTTCAATGATCAACCCATCTATCTCACAGGTCATCCTGTGGATGGGCCACTTTTAAAGGTCGAACTAATTATGTGATTTTGTGAACAGTGTAGGGCATTTGATTTTTTCCTCTAGATGGCTTGAAAATCAAATGCAATATTGTGTATATGACAAAAAACCATTGATCAGAGGCTTAGAACCGTAAGGTGCAGAAGAAGTGTTATATATAACTGGACCTAAGCAAGCTCTACCAGTTTAACGATTTAGATTTTTGGATATCGGATCCAATTGTACTTTTGCAAGCTACTATTTTCTAAGTGAAGTTAACTACATCTACACGACCACCTTATAAGAACTATTCAATTTGAGCCCAAGTTAGGTGTCTAAATTCAGCATTAATGCCTCGTCCTATAATTGTCTCTGGAGGTCATCCAGATCATTGCTTGAAAAAGCACCTCTCCACCTCTCCTTGTAATGTTTGGTCGGAGTTTGAGGTGGCCCTTAGATTTCAAGTAGATTTAGAGATTAAAAAATTTACTTGAGATAATAGCGGTTTATAATCCTTAAAATAGGCTGTTAATTAGAAAATTAAATAATTTGTAGGCATCTAGATATTTGATGTAGATTTAGAAATTAAGATATAGTTTTGGGAAGTTTGCTTCACTGGTAATTAGAAAATTACTCAAGTTTGATTTTTAAGGCCAATCAGTTTTTATGAATAACTTTATATATTGCTTTATATATTACATTTTTGCAAGAGGTTGTTTTCATGTCTTGAATCCATCACCTCAACGTCACAGGACGACAACTTTACCGTTGCGTCAAGGCTCCGTTTCAAGTCACCGTATAAAGTCTTGTCACAAAAAATAGGCCTTTTCCATGCAGCAAGGGTAAACTCCATTTGCCATCGAGTTGGGTTGGGCAACTCGGAAGGGTTTTCCAAGTTGACTGGTGGAATATTAGCCCAGAAAAGCCGCTTTTTGTGCCTAACCATGTGAATTCATCTTATGGACAGCGGAGAACATGTCCCAAAAAGTCCAATCATAACCATTCTAAGTCGACCCTTGCCATTCGCTAAGGGAATATCAGTGAAGATCAAGCCAATTTTTCTTTGTTTACACGAACAGCATTAATTCTTGTGGTCAATTGCAGGCCATGACCAAGCAATAAGATATCTCAAATACGCACAATGGTACCCAGACAAATGGGGAAGAACTTCGGTGAGAAAGACGAGCTTTCAGTTACCCAGCTTCTCCCACAGATGTTAGCTTTAAAAGGAAACCCAGCTTTGGTGGGAGCAAATGGAGCTACAAGAGACTCAAATAAAAGATTCATTGAGGCATTATATGTCTTCATTGGGGGAGAAAACAAGCAACACAACGAAATGGACAACTCTTACATGGTTTAAATCTGGCGACTATCTTAAAGGAATGCAATAGGATAAGGAAAATTTAATATAGCCTTTTGAAATTCAATGAGCTCTCAGGCGCGTTTGGAATAGTCTAGCTTGTACTTGCTCTGGCCTTGTATCCCTTCAATCATTCACCAGAATCCATCATAAATGAACACAAATAGAACCAAATTATTCCCAAATGCTTTCCGGATATTCTTCAATGTTCCGGCTATTCGTGGATCTACTTCCTGAAGAACATGAAGAATTTCTTTGGAATCCTACAATAAACTCAGCCACACATGAATTCCACCTCCTCTTTGTGCAATTACAAATTGTTAGATTGTGAAGAGGAGAAAAAGAAAAAAATTGAAAGCCGTAATGTGAAATCAAAAGAAAGTTGTGAGCTGAAGAAGGGAAAAAGGAAGAAAGTGAGAGCCTAAATTTGAAACTAAAACAACGATGTGTTATGAAGATGCAAAAAGTTGAGAAACAAGAAAAACACAAATTTACGTAGTTTCCTCTGAATTGAGGTACGTCCACAAGCTTACACCAGTTTCACTATTTTCATTGTCAAAAAATAATCACTACAAGATACAGAAGATTTTTTCATCCTAGAGACCCCTAGGATCACGCACACACATACACACATGTTGGCAAAAGGCACAGCTGCCCCTCTAATAATATAAAATTGGATTGGGGGCACCATCCCATGTACCCTAGAGAAGCTGACCGTGCAGGTTGACCTTGGGTGAAGGAGTTGGAGGAAATTTCAATATATTGCACAAAAGCCTTCACCTCAAGCATAATGCAATTACTAATTCTAAGCTTCCTTGAATTTCATGAAGAACCACTTCATTGTTAAGCATTTTTTTATCCTTTTACAAGAATTTGGCATCTTTCTTGCACCCTTCCCACCCCTCAAGACTAAATGTAAAGCCAACCACCAAATATATCATTAGCACTATGGGAGGACAGTTTTGGGTTTGCACAATAAAGATGCCACTAGTAGGATAGGAAAGTATCTTGGGTAGATTAGGATAAACTATGGTAGAATGGATTGTAGTAGGATTTTTTCCGCTTTTTTTGACTGTGTAGCAGGAAGTTTGAAGTAGAGTAGGATAAACTATGGTAGAATGGATTGTAGTAGGATTTTTTCCTCTTTTTTTGACTGTGTAGCAGGAAGTTTGAAGTAGAGTAGGATATCTAGTTGGAAATTCCACTCATTAATGTACTTGGAGGTACTCTTTGCTGTAAAGGCATTCACTTCAATGAATTTAGCACTTTCAGAAAAATAAATTGAAAAAAATAAAATAAAGAAATCACATGCAACAAAAAGCTCACTTGGCAGAAGTTTCTGCTGATCCATATTGCTCACTTTCTAGGCCCCATCTAGATAGGTCAGGCACCAAGTTCTTCTACGATTGTGGTAAAAAAGTGGATAGCTCAAGTATACCTTCAAAAGAAGGGAGTCAAACTTACCCAAAGAGAAGACAGTTCAATCCTGAACAACTGGCAAGTTGAGATCATGAAATAATTTTTGAAGTAGTTGATATCTAGATTGCGGGATAGAAATGAACAGGTTGAGCCACTAATCATCTTTGTCCTACATGTACTTTAGCTCCACCTGCAATACACAGGGACACTCTTTGATTGTTTCTCATCAAAATGAGCCAATTGAACTTGACCCACCTGATTTTACGTTCCCAGCCCGTCCAAAATACTGAAGTTACTAAGAAACACCTTGACCGAACCCAGTAACATGGTGGCTGGGCCAGGTGAATGTCTGTGATTTGGTCTTCCGATTCTGCTTGTCTGCCTCGCCTAGCCTCTTTCCAGTCCAGAAAGGAAAAATGCAGTGGTCGCTCACAATCGGTGGGAATCCCTGGAGAAGCGGCACCTTCATCACTGTAAAAAATCCGGCACACCTTCCCCCAAACAGAACAAACAAGTTTCAACCGCTAATTGGCACAATTTCGCCACCTTCTTCTTCTCTAAATTTCTCCTGCTCCAAACATGGTGATCTTTGCATCCCCGTCACGTCTACTAGAGGAAGAAGGAGAGAAGGGAGACAAACCGAACTTGCTCCTCTTTGTGCTGTCAATTCAAGCAACGAAAGTGAAAGCAGCAGTGGTCCTAGCCTTCTTCAACGGTTGGAAACACTTGGAGAGCTTTTATCAACGGCATTCCCATTGTGGGTTGCATCCGCCTGCCTCCTGGGCCTCTTCAAACCCTCTTCCTTCCTTTGGATGAATCCGAAATGGCAAATTCTCGGCATCACTCTCACTATGCTCGGTTCCTAATCTGACCCTCTTTCTGATCTCTTTTTCCTTCACTCTTATTGTCGTGTTTTTGTTTACTGAGTCGTTTCCTTCTTTTGGAATGTGCATGTGCAGGTATGGGCATGACACTTACGCTTGATGATCTGCGAGGTGCTATGGCGATGCCCAAGGAATTGCTATCTGGTTTTGTCCTGCAATACACGGTCAGTGAGATCCCATTTCACTGTCTCATTTCTTTTTCTGTCTGAGATGTTTAGGGGTACCTTCTGAGCATTATTTCTTGATGGATTGGATTTCATTGTTAAGATTTTTAAGCTCCCCAAAATTAGTTTGAGCTTCTCATGCAACTCGTTATACAATCTATGTTTGCAAGTCTGACAGTTGGTTTGGGATGGTCACACTTGGTCTTTCCACGGTCTGCTGGTTTAGTGATTGCATTATGCTTGAGGTGAAGGCTTCTGTGCAATATATTGAAATTTCCTCCAACTCCTCCACCAGAGCTTTGATTGGGGATGGTGGCTTTTGGTTGGTCTTCTCAGTGGGCTGGACCAATCCTATTAAACAAAGTATGTAATGCTACTTGTAAATATGTAGCTATATGCAAATATCTTGTATGGGTTATCTGTGGAAGATGCATATGCAGTTATAACATATTACATGTAATTTAGCTACTAGATATATGCGTTTTCATTCATATGGCTGTTTAAGGATATGACCTCTACATCATGTAACCCCTTCTAGCAAGACATTAACCCCTGCGCAATTCTTACTATCACCAACACTTGTTCCCAGCATCACCATTCCTGTTACAATCCTTGCCTTTATTCCCTGGTTTGACATATGATCCTATTTGGCATCTTTCATGAAACTTTCATATATCTTCACCATCATCCTTTCATGTAGATCATGGTCAATGAGAGATGCTTCAGTTGAATTCAATTTCAAGGATTTAGAATACAGAGTTTCTATTACACTTAGGAAGAAAAAAAATTCAGAACTCAGTTGGTTCTGTTCTGAATACAATGTGCTATTCTTACAAGTATCTAGCTTTCGATGAGCTAGAACCTCCAATTCAATCTTTCAACTTCCTTCCTCCTTCTGTTCTCATCCCCCTTCTTATGTCCTGCCTCCCTCTTCCATCCGTAACTGCCTTTTGAATTATCCAACAGAAGTAACTGCTTCTACAGATGGTAAATCAATATAACTATAGGTTGTTTATTTTTGTCCTTTACTTCTTCTTGTATAATATTTGCCAAATCTCTTTTCTTTAGGTTCCGTTGATGTAACAATACCCCCCACCCTAATAGTGGCACCTTGTTCTCAAGGTGGAAGTCAGGAAATTGCCTGTGAATGTCTTCCAATAGCTCCCATGTGCTGTCATGGTTTGGAAGATTTTTCCACTGGATCAGTACTTTGTATTGTCCATTTGTAGCCTACCTAATCTCTTTGATGACTGCTGGGTATGCATTCACTTCTAGCTCTTTAATCAACGTCTGTGGTATGGGTTGAGGCTTTAGAGTTGGTTCATAAGCTGGCTTGAGCTAAGACACATGAAAAACAGGATGTAGTTTAGCCTGTGGTGGTGTCATAGTTTCTCATTGGTCTAGAACAGCATAAGGGCCATAATAGTGGGGTCGTAGTTTCTCATTGGTTTTTGTAGATAGTGATTTGAAACGATAAGGTTGGAGCTTCAAATAGACATAGTCTCCTGGTTGGAAATGGAGAGGACGTCGATGCATATATGCCTGTCTTTTCATCTTCAATTGAGCTGCCTCTAAATTGTTCTTAAGTTCACTTAGAATGGAATCATGGTTAGCCAGCTGTTGATTAACTTCCTCCGCCAATGACTCTCCCCCTATATAAGTCAGCAACTTGGGTGGTTCTCTTCCATATAGAGCCTGGAATGGTGTCATTCCTGCTGAATGTTGGTAAGTAGTATTATACTAATATTCTGCCCAACAGATCCATTTGGGCTAGGACTTCGGGTTGTTACCAATGAAACATCATAAATATGTTTCCAAGCATCTATTTACCACCTCTGTCTGTCCATCCGTTTGAGGATGGTATGAAGAACTCATCTTGAGGGCAGTTCCTACCTATTTAAACAGTTCAGTCCAGAATTGGCTGATAAAGACCCTATCTCTGTCGGATACAATAGACTTAGGATAACCATGTAGTCTAATCACTTCTTTGTTAAAGGCATTGGCTACATCTTTGGCTGTGTAAGCACGACTGAGGAGAATGAAATGGCTGTATTTAGTTAATCGATCAACAACTACTAACACCGTGTCATAACCGTGAACTCTAGATAACTCACTGATGAAATCCATGGACAGCTCACTCCAAACTTCCTTGGGAATGGGAAGAGGCTGAAGAGGACCTGCAGGTTTATTAGCTATGTATTTGTTTCTTTGACAGACATCACAAGTGGATATGAATTTTTGAATATCCTGTCGCATTCCCTCCCAATGAAGCACCTAGAATATGCGTTTATAAGTACGTGTAATCCCTGAATGCCCTCCTCTTGGTGTGGAATGGAATTCTTGTAAGAAGACTGAAATGCGAGATGAAGATCTTGGAATAACCAACTTTCCATGAAATAGTAAAAAACCTCTTTTGAGTGTATACCCTAGTTAGCTATCTGGATTTGCCAATATGTCTTGAGTAATATGACGAATGTGAGGATCATTTTGTACTTCAGCAGCTAAAGAATCCAAATCTTCACATCGAATTATGGATAGGGCAAGATGATGTAATAGAAGATCGTCCTCTTCTCTAAGCTGTGACCCACTAGAGGTTGCTTCCTCCTCCTTTGTTTTGCTGTTTGAATTGTTGATAGTGGTGTACTCCTGCTGTCAGGACAAAGCATTTGCTACTCGATTATCTGATCCTTGCTTATACTGAATGACAAAGTCATACCCAATGAGTTTAGTCAGCCACTTTTGTTGTTCTTCATTCAATAATTGTTGATCCATGAAGAACTTTAGACTTTTCTGGTCGGTATGAATGATGAATCTTTTGCTCATGAGGTAATGTCTCCATCTCTGTACTGCAAGAACTATAGCCATCAATTCTCTTTCATAAACTGATTTGAATTGTGATCGGAGAGAGAGGGACTAGTTGAAAAAGGCAATTGGTCTACCTTCTTGCATGAGGACAGCACCAATCCCTTTTCCTCATGCATCCGTTTCCAACACAAAGATTTTTGAAAAATCAGGTATGGCCAATAGAGGAACCGATGTCATGGCTTTTTTCATTGTCTCAAACGCCTCCTGACTTTCTTTATTCCAACTGAAGCCATCTTTCTTGAGTAATCTAGTTAATGGAGCAGCAATGATTCCATAATTTCTAACAAACCTTCTATAATAGCCCGTGAGACCCAAAAATCCACACAGTGCCTTAGCGTCTTTGGGGTTGGGCCATGATAACATACATTCTATCTTGGACTCATCAACTTCGACCCCTTTCTCAAATATAATATGTCCTAAGTACTCCAAAGAAAGTTATGCAAAAGAACACTTCTTTCTATTGGCAATAAGCTTATGTTCTTCCAACAATTTTAGGACAATAACAATATGCTCCAAATGAAAAGAAAGAGTTTTTCCATATATCAAAATATCATCAAAGAAGACCAATACAAATTTGCGTAGATGGGGACGAAATACCTCGTTCATCAATGCCTGAAAAGTTGCTGGTGCATTAGTTAGCCCAAAAGGCATAACCAAGAAATCATAGTGCCCTTCATAAGTTCGAAAGGCAGTTTTGGCTATGTCCTCCTCCTTAATTCGAATTTGATAATAGCCTGATTTCAAATCTAGCTTTGAAAAAATGGTAGCTCCTCTTAATTCATCCAGCAGTTCATCTATTGTTGGAATCAAAAATTTGTCAGGCACTGTCACTTTATTTAGAGCCCTATAATCCACACAAAATCTCCAACCTCCATCCTTTTTCTTGACCAATAGCACAGGACTCGAAAAAGGACTTTTACTGGGTCGAATGATGCCTAAATTCAGCATTTCCTTTATAATCTTTTCAATTTCATATTTTTGTGCCTGCGAATATCTATATAGCCTGCTATGAGGAGGTTGAGCTCCTTCAACCAGCCTAATGGCATGATCATGAGAACGTGCAACTGGCAGTCCCAGAGGCTGATCAAATATATGTGAAAACTGTTGTAATAGAGAGTCGATGGCTACTCGGTCCTCCCCTTGAGGCTGGCATTTACTCACTTCCATGCCCTTCTATTCAATCATACACCCAAATTTTGCCCTCCAAATGACTCAAAGAATTGATTTGAAAGATGCTAAAGAATAAGATAGAGTCGGATCCCCATTCAATATGATCTGACGATTGTCTATTTTGAAGCGCATGGTCAGATCATGGAAGTTTGCTGAGATATCTCCCAAAGTTCCCAGCCATTTGACCCCCGGCACGATGTTTGCTCCCCCTAGATCAAAAGGGTGGAAATCTTGGACTACCATCACACCTAGTAGCTGTAATCGTACCTCTCTGCAGACGCCTTCTCCTTTGATGCATTGGCTGTCCCCAACTTGCACTCCAAATCTTTGTGATCTATCCACTGCTAACCTTAGATCCTTAACTAACAAAGTGAAGATGAAGTTATGAGAAGCCCCACTGTCGATTAGCACTATCACTTCCCTTCCCTCGATCTTACCCTTTAATTTCATCGTTCCACCGGATGTAAACCCCGAAATCGAGTTCAAAGATAATTCCAGATCTTGATTTTCTCCTTCCTTGGTTTTATCCATCTCTACTGGCAAGAAAGAGATGTTTTCTGTATCATCTTCCTCGTCGCCTACAAGTAGGAGCACTTGTAATAGACAGTTTGTACACCGATGCCCTGGTTGATATTTTTCATCACAACGGTAGCATAAACCTTGTGATCGCTGGTGTTGCAACTCAGCATCAGTGAGTCTCCTTAGGTTTTCCTTTTTTCTAGCGGGCTATTCGACAGACGGCCTTTCTTGATCGTTTTCCAGTCGATAAACCCTAGCCCAATCAGCGCTGGGGAAGACGGCGGGCAAATTACGTAAATGCCCCTGCGAACCCCCTTCTGTCGAAACATTCTTGGAATGGGGCTAGATGGGCCCCGAGATTCTTGGCCCACCCTCGTATCTTTCTGGACTGGGCCTTATATGTTCTAAGGCCCGGTTCTTCTCTTCAATTTTGTGGGCTAACTCCATGAGCCTAGACAAAGAATCAGGCCTAAATAACTTTACCTTGGCCTTGATCTCCTCCCAGAGCCCATTCAAGAAGGCTCCCTTCAACAGATCATTGAAGAGATCCCCCAAATGGCCGGAGAACAGCTCAAATGACCGGAGGTACTCTGATACACTATCGTTCTGCTTCAAAGCCAGAAGGGCTTCATAGTTGTCGTCTGCTTGGGACGATCAGAAACGGCGAAGAAGGGATGCTTGGAAAGATCCCCATGACCAGAAAGGAGCTCGGTTTTCTGCCCACAAGAACCAATGGAGGGCATCTCCCTCTAAACACACGGAAGCTGCCGAAATCTTCTCCGCATCGGCGATTCCGTTTGCCTAGAAATATCGATCTGCTTGGCATAACGACCCATAGGGTTCGTGGCCATCGAACACTGGTAAATCCAGTCTTCGACCTTGCCATTCTTGACGGTGATGGTTTCCCGAAGGAAATGGACTCCGTCTTGGGTTTTCAGAGGGTTCCCCCATTTCTTGACTCCAATGAACACTCCGACCTTCATCCGGCGACTCACGATTTTTTATCGACTCCCTAATCTCTACCAGGTACTCCCCAAGAGCACTTACATTAGTCTGTAACCTTCCAAGATGCTCCCTTACATCTCCTATCTACCCCTTGACTTCTTCTATCTCTTTCTCCATACTCTCAGTTCTTTCCATCCTGGTTCTAATCATTCCCTGGTTCGAACCGGCTCTGATACCATTGATAGATGCTGCAATTGAATTCAATTTCAAGGATTTAGAATACAGAGTTTCTATTACACACTTAGAAAGAAAAAAAATTCAGAACTCGGTTGGTTCTGTTTTGTATACAATGTGCTATTCTTGCAAGCATCTAGCTTTCGATGAGCTAGAACCTCCAATTCAATCTTTCAACTTCCTTCCTCCTTCTGTTCGCATCCCCCTTCTTATGTCCTGCCTCCCTCTTCCATCCGTAACTACCTTTTGAATTATCCAACAGAAGTAACTGCTTCTACAGATGGTAAACCGATATAACTATATGTTGTTTATTTTTGTCCTTTACTTCTTCTTGTATAATATTTGCCAAATCTCTTTACTTTAGGTTCTGTTGATGTAACAGTCAACCTACAAATGCATTAACACCTGAGAGTAATGCATCTTGAATTGCAAAATTCCCTCTCCAAAATATGATTTGATAAATGACAGGGCATATTGGTGATTCAGGAGCCAGTAGTACCTTTGCTTATGCCCCACTCTCCCATTTGTGTAAACCTGAGGAAGGAAGAGGCAATATAAAGGTGCTCACTGTTGTCAATGCTTTTGCTAGGTGGTTGGTCCATTGTTGAAATGAAGAAATGCAAGACCTTGTCATGAGCTTTGTTGAAAAATATACAGCTGCTCAAACAATTTAATGAGATGTGTTATCATCCAACAAGCAAAACCATCTATAAACATTACACAAGTAGCAAACAATGGGGTTATATTAGCTTTCATGGAAGTTGGCAAAAGAAGGATACTAGAGATAGATGACATTCCGAGCAAAAAAAGAGAAGGAAATGAGAAGAAATGTGATATGTTCAGAAAATGCAAGTGTGGAAGACCCTAGAATCAAATGGAGATTAAGTTATATCTGAGGAGATTTGTCATAGGAAAAACTTCATGAAGGTGAGGGACTGGTGTGCCTGGGAGATGGGAGTTCATACTGTGTCATTGTATGAGGTGGTCAGGTTTCATTGCAGAGAAAAATGGAATGGATGTAAAAAAAACACTAAAAAAATTATATATCATGCATAATCAGGAAGGTGAAATTATTTGCCAAATGAATAGTACTATCTGATACCATTGCTAGAAAAGCACAGATATGCCACTGTGAGATAATAGCATAGTTTTGGTTGTGACATCGATGTCATAGAATGAGCAAATGCTGCAACAAACCATTTCACAAGTGACAGATTGGTGGCACAAATATCAGCAAGTCATGCCCAATAGAACAAAAAGAAAGGCAGCTCTGCTGATGTTTTGAGGTTCTTGCAACTTTCCTTGTTTCCTTTCTGTCTTTCCTGTAAACTCGTGCCCTTTGCCAATTAACCAATGTAGATTGTAGAGTGAGTTTTTCCACTTCAATACGAATATTTTGAATAGATTGCACTATTTATTTGTATTGCAAAGGGAATTAGTATCATGTACCAGTGATCAAGGTAAGTGTCCCTCACAAAGGTAGTTATTCATTGGAGATCTTTTGTCTCAATTTGCTTCCTTTTATTTTTGCTCGATATGGAAGTTATGAACCAAATGGATTATTTGGTGCAGGTAATGCCGTTGTCAGGATTCATAGTTAGCAAGCTTTTAAGATTGCCTTCCCATTATGCAGCTGGTCTGATATTAGTTGCATGCTGTCCAGGAGGTGACTTTGAGTTTGATACATGTTGCAGCTTTTACGATGGTCTTTGTTCATCTTGTATTTCAGATTTTTTCATCCATTTCTTTTTCCAGTGACATACTTATTACTCCATTGTTCTGTTTTGCAGGGACTGCCAGTAATATAGTTACCTATCTAGCAAGGTACTTTTAGACTGTATCCTTTTTTATTTATTTATTTATTTTATTCTGGCATAGCATACATATGAAGGGGAGCCTTGGCACAACGGTAAAAGTTGTCGTCGTGTGACCTTGAGGTCATGGGTTCAAGGCGTGGAAACAGCCTCTTGCAAAATACAAGGTAAGGCTGTGTATTTTAGGCCCTTGTGGTCCGCCCCTTCTCCTGACCCCGCATAGGCTGGAGCTTCGTTCACCCGGGCTGCCCTTTTTTGTAGCATACATATGAGTTGCTCTATTTTCCCTGTTTCAGAGGCAATGTGGCCCTTTCTGTATTGATGACTGCAGCAAGCACCATATCTGCCGCGGTATTGATACTGCCACAGCCTTAATGCATCTTCTGTTGCCTCAAGATTTCCATTTTTTTTTCTATGGTGGACAGCACCTCTTATTATTGATATTTTGGATTTCATTGCAGGTTATGACACCTTTTCTTACTGCCAAACTTGCTGGACAATTTGTTGCTGTAGATGCAGCTGGACTTTTCTTCTCGACAGTTCAGGTGAGTCAGTGAATTTGTGCTCTGTGCTGCTGCTTCCTATTTTAGCATTTGATACTTGTTTCTGTTGTCATACTGAGGCTGATATATATATACACGCAGGTCGTGCTTGGCCCTGTTCTTTTTGGAGCCCTTCTAAATCAGTATTGCCACGGTGTGGTGAGGGTGGTTTCTCCATTCATGCCAGTCATTGCTGTGGTAGCTGTAGCCATTCTATGTGGTAGTGCTATTGCACAGAATGCTGCAGCTATCCTCTTGTCTGGTGGACAAGTGGTTCTCTCAGCGCTGCTCCTTCATGCCTGTGGCTTTTCCTTTGGTTATATGCTTCCTAGGATGCTTGGGCTTGATGTTTCATCATCACGTACCATCTCCATTGAGGTTGGCATGCAGGTAAGTCACTCTTTATTTTGGGGGATTTAGTATAGGTTTAAGCCCCTTTTCCTCTGCATAATTTGTTCATTATCCATGTGGGATGTGCAGAATTCAGTGCTTGGTGTCGTCCTTGCTAGTCAGCATTTCAGCAATCCATTGACTGCAGTTCCTTGTGCCGTTTCCAGTGTGTGCCACTCAATCTATGGCAGTGTTTTAGCAGGAATCTGGAGATTGAAATCATCTACCCAAAAGCAGGATTGATGCTAGCTGCCTATTCTTGAGATGTTAGTTTGGAAGGAAGTGGGAGCAAAAGATGGAAAGACACAGAGAGGAGTTTACAACTTGTATATGGAAAAATGATTCAGCCTTCCTGATTAAAACCCACTAGAAAGTGTCTTTAAAATTAGCTCATGTGCTTGGAGTTCTCTATCAAACATAGATTGTGAAAATTAGCCAACTTATGGTTGACAGACCTGGAAACTGTACGGCATGTTGCTTAGGAGTGCTCCCTTCTACGCCTAGTAATGAGAAGGAAAATATGGTACCCTGTAAGTGCTCAAGCTAGGCTGACAGGTCCATTATCAGCTGTTGGACGATTTTGTTTGTTCTTTAGTTTTGGTTTCTGTTTCCTTGCCTGCTCTATTTATGCCGACGGATTTGAAGTTGTTACAATAATGCCTGAATGATCTTGATTTGATTATTTGAATACCCAAAAAAACCATTTATTTAAAATCTTGAAAGTTTTCTAGTAATGGCAACACACTCCTCCAGCCATGCTCTAAATTATATGGCTATTTCATATCAATTCAGAAGTACTATTTTCTGCTGAAGATAGCAATAACCTTATCCTTAAAACCATGGTATCAAAACTCGCTAATTCAGTGCTGAACTCGGCCGAGTCCGCATGGCTTCAGACTTTCTCCATTCTGACTCTTCAACTTGCCGAGTTCTGCCTTAGTCGAATTAAAGAGCTTTTCTGGTGGTAGTAGCCACCATGTAAAGCCCAGTATGTCGCTGCGGCGCCAGAGGGTCTTGAGTGTGTGTGTGTTCATCTGCATCAAGCTGCACCGACTCGTTTCGGAGAAGTCCATATTGTGTCCGGATCTTGAGTTTTGATAAATGACTAGAACTAGTTACCAGTTACTCAAAAGTAGTACTTGGCTTTGCTAGAGAGGGTATATTGAACTGGGTCCTGCAATAAATCACGAATTACGGAAGTGTTAGTTGCTCTCATAGAAGGCCTCCAATATGTTTTCCTCTGTAAGATTTACATGATCTTTCCATGTTTCCTATTTTTTCATGATCAAATGTTTGTGGCAGTGGGATTTTCTAATATGCACTTTTTGACATTAGATGGCAAGATCAACAGATGGGACTCGCTTCTTGACAGCTATTTTCATAACAAAAGTGCTGCTCCACTGGTCAGCCTTTCCACTCCGGGGTTAGAAAGCTATATAGTAAAATAGTTGCTCCATTAAATCTAAAGGCTTTCCTCATCTATCAAAGTTGATTTGCACTAGAATCCTTCAAAATTTTGGAATATTCAATTTCAAGCACAGTCGCCCATTTGTCCAGGGCATGCAACTTTTCTACCTCGCAGAGCTTGTTCTTTGCCTTGTCAAGTTATCATGGTCACACAGACAAAGTTAAAATGGGCAGCCCAGCGCACATAGCTCCTGCATATGCAGGATCTAGGGAAGGAGCAGATCAACAAAGGTCTATAATACATAGTCTTACCCTGCATTTTTGCAAGAAGCAATTTTCATGCGTCGACTCTATGACCTCAAGGTTCCTTTCGTCTAGACAAAGTTCTAAGTCGGAAAAAGTCAGCAATGAAAAATTAGAAAGTTTTGAAAAAGGGCCGCAGAACATCAGGAAAAAATGGCAAATTTTAAACATTATAGAAAAAAAAAAGGCAGCAGCTGATTTAACAACTTTTAAGCAGAAAGTTATGTTATTTATACTATATATTAAACAAATATCCTTGCTACTTTTAAGGGTGATTGATTACAAACTGAATTTTGTATAGTTCTAGTAGAAACTTTAGTGGCGTGGGGTTCTAAAGTATTATTACCTTTAAAATTATTTATATTTCCGATCTTTTAAATCTTCTTTCGGTAGTTGTTTCGTAGATATAAGTTGGTATAACTCCTTGAAACCCCACCAACTTTGTTTTTCCTCCTTGTTTTTTCATACTTTCACTTTATCTTTACAAAACTCGCTCTCTAGAATTTCTACTATTCAACCCTTTGTATGAGTTGCATCGAAGAAAAATGGGTTGCTGGCCCATTTCTTTGCATTTTTTCATGAATCTAAGATGTTTACCTGATCCATCCTTAATCAAATACCCTTGGTATATAAATTATGGCTTATATAAATTCAATTAAAGTTAAAAAAAACAGCAACTATCAGAAAAAAAATTGAACCTTCAATAAAACCTCTTCCTGACATTCAGGGATTCAAATTAGAAACTAACACTGAGGAAATTCTCAAAATACTTAAATAAAAAATATCTGATCTCTGTCTCAGTACTTTGTCAGGCCATGAATCTGAAACAAAACGAGATCCTGAAAATAATAGTCAACAAGAAACTCAGGACGAAATGAGTGAAGGAAAAATTCTCCCAACTTCAAATATATTGACTCCTAAATATCAACTATTATGATTTCATTTTTACTAATTTGACATTTTTAACTCCCACTTCTCTCTTTTTTACTTATCCATTTCTCCTGCTTAGTCGTGCAAGGGGTCTTTTCTAGTTATAGATAAAACGAAACATCATTGTTAGATAATAATTATATCATGATAGGGAGAGCTGAAGCTTTGGAATTGAAATGTTTGAGAAAACCTAAAGAGTGGAAAGTCATAAAAAAGAAAAAAGAAAAAAAAAAAGTCGTCAATTCTTACAGATAGTTTTTTTTATACTATATATTAAAGAAATTTTCTCTCCTACTTTTGAGGGTGATTAAAAACTATGCTTTCTATACTTTTAGCGAAAATTTTGGTGTGCTGATCTACCTAGAGTATATATTATCATATAAATTATTTTTTTAGGGTAATAATATATGTGCCCCTTGTTTTTTTTTTTTTCATGAACCCCTTATTAAATAGCACATACAGCCATAATTCTAGGAGGACCTAGATTTTTTAAGATCCAAACCATTCATAATATTGCCCCACAAATAGATGTGGTGTGAACCAAAATTTTTGTCCATTGGATGATCCTACCTATTTTTTCTTAAGTTACAAAAATGGACAGTAAGGGCTTACCATCTACTTTACAACTAAAAATGGAAGTTGATAGGATTATCCAATGGATAATAATTTTGAATCATAATCCATCTAAGTCAAGGGAAATATTATGAATGGTTTGAATCTCAAAAAAATATGGATCCCCATGGAGTTATAGGTGTTTGTACCATTTAAATAGGAGCTCATTAGGAACAACAACGTACATATATTACTTCCCAGTTGTTTATATCCACAATCTTATAAATCTTCTCTTAGTAGTTGTTTCCTAACTATTAGTTATTTTAACTCGAAATCTCCACTAACTTTGCTTTACTTCCTCCTATTTTTATTTTATTTTTAAAGCTAAACAAAACTCTCTCTCTCTCTCTCTCTCTCTCTCTCTCTCTCTCTCTCTCTCTCTCTCTCTCTCTCTCTCTCTCTCTCTCTCTCTCTCTCTCATATTTCATTTCTAGGTTTCTAACTCCCACTTCTCTCTTTTTACTTATCCCCAATTGTGCACAAGTTTGTCTTTCTAGCTATAGACAAAATGAAATATAATTGCTCTCTAGGATTATTATAGGCAAACATGAAACTTTAGCATTAAAATGTTGAATAAAACTTAAAAATAGAAATTCATAAAAATAAAAAAAATAAAAAAAGTCATAAAAATTGATGTTTTCTTTTGAAAGCCTGATTTTAAATGAATAAACTCCCAGAAGATGAGTTATTTGATAAGATGTTCTTTTAAAGTTTGATATGAATAGATCTTTATATGATGGATACAGTTGGTCATAAACAATTTAGCATCCCTACTAAAATATGTTTCGTCACATGTTTAAGTTGCCACTTCCCTCTTTGTATGGGGATTAGATTTAGGAATGTGTTACTGATTTGCATTGTAATCTTTCCTTGTACCAAAGAAGAAGATGAAGAGATGATGAATCCAATACGCACTTAGATTCATCTCAAGGCAAGTGCTTACTTGCCTCTTTTGTAGATCTAAGCCATTTAACATATAGGGAATGAATTAGATAGGCTAAGTATCAAATTTCGTGTCTATTACAAACTTTATCTCATGTTTCTTTAAGCATGAGATTAGTCATAATTTATCCTATGTTAAAAATCACAAGACAAGAGACACTTGCCTATTTTGCAGACCTAAGCCAATTCACTATTTAGAGAGAAGCTTACCAAATTTCATGTCCATTACCAATTTTATCTCATATTTTCTTAAAGCAAAAATTACAGCGATACTTACTTTATCCTATGTTAAAAATCTCATATTTTCTTGGAACAGAAATTACAGTCATACTATATCACAGGATAAAGTTTCTAATGGGCATGAAGTTGTACTTAGCCTAAGTCATTTCCAACATGGTAAACCGCTCATGCAAGGCAAGCGCACTTGTCCTATGATAAATCCTAGCGTGTACTTGGATTTACGATTCCTCTCAAAAGAATTTGGCATGAAAAAGTACAAGTCGAAGCCCTACTTCATGATCGTCATAATCATCAAGACCTTATCCCGATTAGAGGTTGGCCACATGAATCTTATTCCTCCATTCCACTCTATTAAGTACTATGGTTTCATTTAGTCCCAAAGTTTTTAAATCTTTCTTCACCACTTTTATCCACATTCTTTTGGGCCTTCCCCTTGCCCTTTTAAAACCTTTTACTTGTATTACCTCACTCCTAATTGGTACCGTTGTTGGTCTCCTTTAGACATGTCCAAACCATCTAAGTCTAATCTCCCTCATCTTATTACCTATTGGTGTTACCCCTAAATTTCCTTTAATATTTTCATTTCTAATTCTGTCCTTTCTTGTCTTACTCCTACTTCATGATCCAAACCATTTATAACTGTTATTCCTGCTAGGGGTTAACCATCAAGCAACCCTTTAAGACAACATAATCCTCTACTTTGAGTGACGACATGGTCCAGCGCATTTGGTCGCAGACGATGATTAATACGGTTAGTGGCAGGTTCAAGTTGCTGCTCCACTATTAAATTTGGTAGATCATGTAAAGTAATTTGCTTTATAATTCTTGTCTTATGGGCTCCCTCAACATCTACGCGCACACACAAAATAAAAAATATAGAAATAAAACAAAATTTTGTCCTTTAAATGGACAGCTAAATTCTTTGACAAGAAGATCAACACTCATCACAAGGTTCTAAAAAATTTAGAAATTTTCCAACACTAGGAAATTTGGTGTATGGTTAACTCAAAGCAGAACTAGGAAATTGGCATAGTCCTCGCTTGATCTTTTGGCTGCATGGAAAAATAAGTGCATCTATCATGTAGATAGCGAATACAGGAAAGCTCATATTGACAACAGGCCGAGTATGAACATGGCATTCCAACAATACATCCGCAAACAGGGTGGACCATCCCGGAGGGCTTGCCCGAGGATAGCAAAAGAACATCCATCCTTTCAGACTACGGAAGAATATCCATTCATATCTTGCTTGTCTCCATAGTTGCAGCTTCTGATGCTAAATTATCAGCTACTGATTCCTCCCTTGGAAAATATGGGAAGCCCACCGGTGGCTGAAGTTAAAAGCCCCATAGTCCACTATGCCATTCTCTCGTGGCAACCGTTTGCTTTGCAGGTGCTGAACACTTTGATCAGGATACTGGAGTCTCCTGTGATCTGCACCGATGAGATCATTGAGAAGATATGTTCAACAACCAACATTTCTTTGTGGAGCATCATCCACTCTGCAAAACTAACCATGTCATACAAATAGAGAACATACATACAACTAAAACCTGGGAACAGAATGTCCAAACACAATATTCCAATCAACGCACTTTTACAACATCAGACAAGTCATTATATTCCTTATAAATAGAACTGAATCTGAAATTTGTATCTTTACACAAGTCCCAGATCCAATTAAAAACTGGCAGATCGCCAGTCTTACCCGAAACCCAACTTACCACATTCTAAGTCTCCACAACCAAATATTGCTCCCAATCCTTAGAGAGAAAACTGACACTGCTATTGCATGAACAGGAGTTTCAAGAAACTCCATATCACCCACAAAACCATGACAAGCTGGACGCCGACCTTCCAAGCTTCAGTGGCAATCATCATCATCATCATCAAAACCTTATCCCAATTAGGGGTTGGTCACATGAATCTTGTTCTTCCATTCCCCTCTATTAAGTGTCAATATGTAGCAGATTCTCCACATTTCCACATTGAAGATTGAATGCATATTTATAAGACCTAAAACCTTTTCCTGAAGAAATGTGCTTCTGTTTGTTCTTCCTAACAAAAGCATAAATCCTTATAGGAATGTGAAATCTCTCTGCATGTTCTGGACCAAGATAAGCCCACCTGTATTTGTGTGGATAGTGCACTAATAGAGTTGAAAGATGTATAATCAGCAAACAATGAATGATTTCTTAATCTAGATGGACATTGAAGGTAGTTCAATCTGCCCAGTGGGAATTATGATTTGGTTCCAGCAACCTTGCCTAGGTGGTGGAACATGCATCTTATCACAAACAATCAAATCAAATGTAATCATCGTCCTATTCTAGAAGAATCTAAACTTCCCACTATACTGCCAGCTGATGATCATTAAACAAAAATCAAAAGTGCAGGAACATGCAATTTCACCAACTCAATCATTTTCTACTTTCTGCCAACTGAATGCTGAGTGTTGCTCATTTTTAACAATTTATTTCTGACAAGCAGCCGGGTAAGCAGGGACGTTTTGGACTGCCTTAAACCAGGAGATGTGGTCCCCAGAAATCCAGGCAGTTGGCATCAGTGTAAAATCCTGATATACTGATATATAGAGGGGACAGGTGGAGGGATAAGAGGGGACTGTGGAGGAATTCAGTTAGGGAGGGAAAAGAGAAGGGAAGAAGGCTCTGGTAACAGAGATTGAGCACGACAGATGGAGGGCACTCCCACCAGGGGGCAATGCATTTCTCTTTCATTCTAGCATGTTTTGTACCCAACCTTCAATACTGAATACAAGTTTTCCATTATCTTCTTCTTCTGCTATTGTGTTTTGTTAATTTTCAATTCGCAGATCCATCACTTTCCAAGTTGATTGAATGGGTAAAATATTTGACCAGTGTGACTTTTGCATGTATGATGGAGATGCTGAGACTGGGTGACAACGATGTATAATCAGCAAACAATGAATGATTTCTTAAGCTACATTGACATTGAAAGTATGTCAATCTGCCCAGTGGGAATTATCATTTGGTTCCAGCAACCTTACCTCCACTAGGTGGTGGAACGCGCATCTTATCACAAACAATCAAATCACATGTGATCATCGTCCTATTCTAGAAGAATCTGAACTTCCCACTATACTGCCAGCTGATGATCATTAAACAAAAATCAAAAGTGCAGGAACATGCAATTTCACCAACTCGATCATTTGCTACTTTCTGCCAGCTAAATGCTGAGTGTTGCTCATTTTTAACAATTTATTTCCAAGTTGATTGAACAGGTAAAATATTTGACCAGTGTGACTTTTGCATGTATGATGGTGATGTTGAGACTGGGTGACAAGGAACTCCAGCCACATCCAAAGCTTCACAATCTTCCTCTCTTCACGAGTTCCCTGATTATTTCTTAAATCTAACTTAACTCATGATTACCTCTTAAATCTAACGTCAACATCAGAACCACCTGAAATGCTTTTGAAAGTTGTTAGGAAACTAGCTGAATCGAATTTCTGGTATGTGGGCGCATAACCTGAAGGTTTCTAGTAATGTAAAGCACGCATTTTTACCAAAATGGAACAAAATATTGGCCGTCATACATGACATATCTGTTTAATGAAACAGCTGACATAGAATTTTGGTCAATATATCGAGCCAATATACTTGCTATTTCTGATAATACCACCTGATATGGCCAATTTGAAAAATTCCAATATATTGGGCAGCCCCGCTATTCTGCACTATGGTTACCAAGCTACAGCTACAATTGCCAACTGGTTTGACAAGAAAATCCACATATGAAGAGCAAAGGTAACAAGGAAATGATATGTTTTCATAAATAAGATAGAAAGCATCAGTTTCCTTACAGAAGTGGGTCTTTCACACATTTTTCAGTACCACCTGGAAGAAGACTGTGCGGAATTGGCTTTAAACCTTGCCGGTACCAGTAACTTACTATACAAGCTTCCAATTTCCTCACCTGAACATAGTTTTAGCCAATCAAATTTTAGTTATCTAGCTCTATTGGAAAGAATCTTGTGCCACTCCAACTTCCCAAGAAACAAAAGGGGAGTACTTCTCAAAATGAAGAATGATAGATACTCATGCTCTCAGAGTGATAGATGAAAAAGGAAAAAAAAGAAGAAAAAAAAAGAAAAGAAAAGAAAAGAAAGATACATACGGAAGAGCAAGTTGAAACTTGGAGTCCTAATCTGAGTGAACTAAAACTGTTTACCACAATCAGGATTGCAGTATGAAAGATGGTAATAAGTCTTGAATTGTTACATAGAGTACTTGCCAGAATAATGAAATAATTTGATCTCAGATATACAAAATCCAGTTATTTCTGATATTTCATGGATGATAGTCAGCAGGAAGAAGGCACAGCTCCTACTTTGTATAGCAAATTGAAGCTGCACTTTCAGTGTTAATTCAAGATGGATACATTAGTGCCACTGAATGTGTTGCTGACAGCAGAAAAGAAAATTTGGATCGTATCATACAGGAGTTACTGAAAGGAACAATTGAGAAACAGGAGGAAGAAAATGCAAAAGAAACATAGCAAGCACAAACATTCCCAACTCCAAGTTATCAGTGGGAAGCTGAAAATGTTCAAGTAACAACAAGCAATCTAGTCTAAGAAGGTGCTTTACAGGCAACCAAGTCTGCTGCTAACTTCAAGTTGGATACTAACACTTGCCCCACTTTGACTGTGAGACGTAGATGCTGGTTCCAATTTACATTGGTGGAAGAAAAGAAAAAAAGAAGGGAAAATGATGCTAAAAACACTGTCATTTAGCAAAAACACACTATAGATACACAATTTTCTTCAAGAAGATAATTACAAGTTAATAAAGGAAAGACCAAATTCTCAGTGACATCTTTACATTTCATTTGTAGTATATATTCCAGTGCAAAAGAAAGAAAATGAAATGTGGGGCAAACAAACCTGCTTAACAATGAAAGGCTCCTCGGAAGGATTTAATGGTTCGGTCAAAATAGTAAGACAGCCATTCCGGTTTCCATATACAATATCTGTAAAGTGGCGATCACCCACCTGGAATGAAACAGATTAGCTTTATGAGTAAAAAGGAGACCAGAGCAAGCTTTTCATACAGATAGACTGATTCCTACCATAACAAGTAGTGAGATTGAACAACCAAAGTGTTTTTCTATTTCTTCAGTTGATCCAGCCGGCTTCTTCTCCTCTACAGTTGAAAAGTAGTGTACGACCAAGATCTTATTAATAGCTATAGCAGAGACAATTCAATACGGAAACTTCACATCAAGCCTCATATCTAAGTGATTCAAACATAACCACTCATTCAGGGACTAAGAAAAACATGGAATATATAGATATCTTATGTGTAGAAGATAGAATTACTTTTCCTCTTTCCTTTCTCTTTCTCTTTGTGTCTGCGTATGTGTGTGTGTGTTTAGATAAGTGGTTGACTTAAACCCACAACCTGTTAGTTGTGAGACAAGGAACTTAATCAACTCAGCTCAGTGCCCAAGTCCTAAAATAGAAGTACGCTTAGTTAGATGAAAATGCTCTCAAAACCCAAAATAAGATTGACAGGCATCACCATCTTCAAAAACCAACATTTAGAGCCAATAAACCTGCCAGCATATAACAAGAGGAAATGCTGAGTGACAAGGTATCTCATCCAACCTCTAATATAGCAAACATGCAGCTGAAAAACATGTTCAGTGAAGATACTTGATTACTTCCCCATGAAACGAAGTCCATCACTTTTCCCAAGCAACAAGAAACATATGTTTTACACGGAAACTAATTTAGAAAAGAGATACACACACAGCAAACAATGTCTGAGTTGAATCCTTTGTCCGTACCAGTCACGCCAGTGGTCAGTTACATGATTGGTTACCCCATATTAAGTAATATAAGGACAATGTATAACAGTTCAAAATCTCATGAGACGGGATGTTAGTCGCTTAGGCATGGTACTCTGTGTGTGTATATTGCATTTGCTTCAGATTCGTCATCCTTCAAGCATCTCTGTTGCATTAAGGTGGTTTCTCACTTCATAACCATGAGGAGAAGAGGACAGCGGGTTCCCCGCTTCAATTATTTTCTTCTCAATTTTGCAATCAGCAGGGTTCCCCTTTTCTCATTTATCAAATAAAAATAACAAGAAACTGTTTTCTTATATATCTCCTGCCTCTATTCAGAACCCTTTCAACTATGGATAAAGTCTTCTTTGTATCCTTCTCCTCTGCCTGTGCACTCCATGCATAAAATTCATTCCAAGAGCCTCGCAATTAATTGAAAAATGCATGTATGAGACGAAATGAGGAAGTAATCTGAACCTAATGGAGAAGAAATTTTTCCAAAACGGGGCTATGCAAAGTTGGCGAGTAAGCTGAACCTGGCTAAGGATAAGTAATTCCATACTCCAGCAATAACTCCAACACATGTTTAGAGATAGCATCATCTAAAATCATCAATAACCAACTAAATGATAGGAAAGTAAACACTATCAAAGAAGACTAGAAAAGGGAGGTAGCTTAAAACACTCACTATGTCTTATGACATGAATTCCTATAGCCCTCTCCAGAGCTTTAGCCTTTGAACCATCCGGGTCATATTGGTTCAAGCCTGATAATGCAAAAGAACAAACAAACTGAGAAATAAGAAAAAGATGGAAAATCCAGAGCCAATGAAGAAAGTGGTAATCGGTACCTGCAGAATTACTGAAAACGGCGAGATTTTGGGGCCCAAAAGTGGACTTGCAGAGGTCTAAGGAAGAAGAAAGGGTGGGAGAGAGAGTGAATGAGAAAGGAGAGGTAAGAGTATTGTCTTTGTCAAAAACAACTCCTCGGAAACCACGCTTTCGGAGCTCAACCCAGTCTATCCATCGAAGGTCAGGAACGGAGAGGTGGGGAAGAGTTAAATGTCTCTCCCGCGATACCACCGAAGCAGAGGAGAGGATTCCGGCCAGGTTAAACCTCTGGCTCAGAGCCGCATTCCACCATTCCCATCCCATGATTTCCCTTCGGAGCTCTCGACAGGGAAAGGGTTGAAGTGGGGGAACTCGGGAAAGTGCCTGGGGAGATCTGATTAGATAACATGTGGGCCCAGATAGTTGTTGATCTAAACCTTTTGTGTTGTGGCCCCAGAGTTAAGATGTGCCTTGCACCAAAGGGCATTATCTAGGACTGGACCACCGGATAGAGGCCAAACTGTGGGGCCCACAGTACTAACGTACGAGACTGTTGAACTGGGAGACCATGCCTGTTGGATGCCTATGATCGAAACCGTTGAACAGGTAGATCATACGTATTGGATGCATCTAGGCTTCTGGCTACTAATTTTTTCAGCCGAAAGAACCAACGGTCACAATTTAAAACACAAAAAGGCATTGATAAAATCATAGCAATCATGAATTTTGTTATCTGGACAACTTGGGAGAGACGGGAACAAAATAAATGAATTAGATCATACAAAGTTGAGGTCTACCTAAAACAGTTTCGACTTCCATAAACTTTTCTAATATCAAGCAAAAAGTAATTTGAGCTCGTTGATCCATGGTTTGAATAGGGACTTTTTTTTCTTAAAGTCATGCTCGACGTTAGTTTTGTATTTTTATAGATATGGGCTATGGTCATGAACATCTAATTTTGTCTTATTGTTAATATCAAGTAATATAATAGTAATTTATTTTTATATTTTACGACAAGTTTGAATCTACACGTTAAATAAAATAAGATTGAAATAATGCCTCCACCAATAGAATTAGCTAGCCTACATTAAGAAATAATAAAATAATATACTAAATGAGCCCTGGCTAATAAATTAGATTAGCAAATCTAATAGGCCTAATTAATTCTAAAATTGTAGATGAAATAATGCCTACTAATATTTGTAATGTGCCTAATTAATCCTAAATCTTGCTAAATTCTAATGGATCCAAGTTATTAAATTAATTCTATTAACAATGCTTATGGGTCTAATTAATCTTAAACCCTTAACAAATAAACATTTAGCACTAATTAATATCAAACCTAATTAAATTGTAGTAGGCCTTAATTGTTAAATTGAACCTACTAATAATGCTAATGATACTGATTAATCTCAAAACTTAGATTAAAAGAATGCCTAATAATAATTGTAATAGACTTAATAAATTTGAACTTGGTTAAATTCTAGTATTAAATTGAATCTACATGTAATATCCGCTATCTTTAAATTCAAGAAATAATTAATTTTGTAGAATTAAGGAAATTTTAAAAAAAATAAAAAATTGAGAAATTTGGAATTTGGAGGTAGAATCTTGAGTTGAAATCTTAATAATTGTAATGTACTCGAAAAATAGAATCCAACGCCACTAAGAACGCTAAAATTAGAGACCGGAGGAAAAATGGCTAATTATTTTAATTTTTGTATTTAATTAAATTGCAAAAGAGGGTAAAACATTACATTCACGTGGGGCCCACAAACTGGGCGTGGGAACCCATGAATGATAACCATAACTCTCCCCTCAGTTGCCGTGTCATAAACGACGGCAACAACACGAATATTCCCCTCCCAAGTGCACGCGACGACTAGAAGTCTCTTGTTCTGGCCTGCCTAACCAAGGGAGGCCACCCTCCATTGTTTTTCCCTCTTTTTTTTTGTTGAGTTTCCATTGTTTTTAATGCCCAAAAATAGCGTGGATTGCCATTTTCCAGTGAGGTGATATGCATTATTTTTCTTTTTAAAATAAACTGATGAAACGGTATCAGATGCATGATTTGAACCGTTCATTTTATACATGGTAATAGGAAGAATAAACCCATGAATTTTCATGGTAATCGGACGGCTAGGGATGCCGAAAAACTAAGAAAACAATAAGAGGAAGATTTTTTGAAACGTGATAAAAATCGTATAAAAGAATAATGATAGAATTTGTTGAAGGAGAGCTTAAAAATTGAATGTACGCGAAAAATGGAGCAAAACGGTGTAAAAATCACACCATTTGGACCACCAGGAGTCACTGGCAGCAATTGAAGTCCTGCCGTCGTCTCCGACGACAGCGAACTAGTTAGTCATCGTTCCTAGCGACGGGACCCAGCGAGCGACGCACAGGCGACACGTGCACTCCACATGCACGTCACGTGCGGCCTGATTTAAACCCCTTTTTTTTTGAATTTTTTGAGCCATTCAGTCACAAAAAATGTGATTTTAGGAGCTACAGAGGTCCAAATCGAGATCTGAAGGTGGCATTGCGATTGTCTCGACGATGCGGACCTAGATTCAAAATAAAAATCTAGCTTTGAGCACCTTTTAAATAGTTAAATCACCAAATAACATTAGATGACCTAGATTAGGTCAATCAATGGATGATTAGGCCTTATAATCTAATTACATACATCGAATGTGAGATGATCTAGGAGATTAGAAGAACATATCTCATTAAATCGTCAAAAAAAGTAATCTTGACGGTTGATTTGATCAGGTGCCTTCGGGTCGACTGATCAGAGAGCGATCTAATCGTCAGACCGAGAGATAATTATGAAGACATGTTTAAATAACTAAATAAACACTGAAATTAGAAAGATCATGATAAGAATAATTACAATTGATGATCAGATGTCAATTGATGATCAAAGACTACAAATGTTCATCTAGATGTTAGAAAAACCTACATCTAGTACATGATTGACCCAATAGAGGATTAACTAGACAATCTAAGCCGTTGATTGAGGATTAACAGCCAGATCGATGAAGTTATCACTTGAATTTGTTATTTTTAGATGTGGGAACTCCAAGTTATAAATGCCTTATGATGTGACAGGTACGTTAGAGTGGACAACATGAATTTTCCCACGCGCCTAATTAGAGTACTACATTTATCGAGGTAGGTGATTACATTTCAAGAATTTTCCTTGATTCCATGATCATGACTTCTCTATTGAAATTCCTGAGGTAGGTGTTTTACACCCGATCGTGTTTATTAAAACGTGTTTATTACTTTGCTTTTGATAGCATGACATTGATTATACAATTATCCATATTTTCAATGTAATGGTTTATACTTTATCATGTGTTTTAATTCAGCTTATTGATGTTTATTTCACTTGGGAGTTTTCCATGATTTATAGCATGTTTTGTTGCTTTTATGATGGGTGTGTCTACCCGGTGGGTACCATGCTAGGAGGGTTGTAGGGTTGGCCACCCGCCCTTTGACTTTGTGATGATGATGCGTAGACACCGCCCTTAAGTGGTACATGGCCATGTTTGTAGGTGGTGGTATCATAGGTAGTCCCCCCTACGGGTTCGTTCCTCCTCATGGGGACAAAAAAAGTCTCCTATTATGGTGTCAACGGAGAATGGCAGTGGTTTTCTTATGTGGTTTCCATTGTAGCATAGTAGCCTATACACTTATTCTGTATGATCATGTGGTATTTATATGTAGGTGAAGCCTATGTGGACAGCCATATGTGGGCGGGCCTATAGGTTGGGAGAGTGGCAGGTGAGGGACTCGCCTATGTGGGCGGCCAAATGTGGGTGGGCCTATAGGTTGCGCGAGCTACAAGCGAGGGACCCTAGGTTTAGTATGAGTACTCATTACCGGTGATTGAGTGTCTTGGAACACTCTCAGGGCTTGTTTTGTACGGTGCCCTATTTTATCATGACATGCATTATATTTCAATGTGGACACGGATTCTTATTGCATTTGATAGATGCTCATCTATGTTTTGATTATGCCTTGCATACCATGATGTTTTGCTTTGATATTGCCTTGCCTCAGACAAAAAGTATGTTTTGACCCTAATTGTTTTGTTCAGATTTATGAGATTCATGAGCTTTACATTCTGAATGCTTGATTATTTCATTTGCCTTATAAATGATTTACTATATTGATATTCGACATGATATTAGTACTCTTCGTAAGTGTTTATTGTATGTTTTATTTCTTATAATCACTTACACAAGCATAGCTTGTTGAGGCATTGCTTTATTTTGCAATCCCTCATATTTTGAGTGCAATACTTAGAAAAGAAAGTTGGTGGATTAGCGTGGACTTGGATGATGACTTGAGGACCATCTACCATCTTGTGTTCAAAGACTAATTAGTGTATGTCACTTAGACTTCGTTAGACCTTTTTAGGATTGTACTTGAAGGTTATATATTTGAATGGATTAGACCCACACTATTGTATAGTGTGCGTTTATTTACAGATGTAGTTGATGTAGTAATCATGGATGGAACTTGGAGGCTTTTGGACTTATATTATTATTGTCTTTTCTCAGCTTGTATATTTATCGTGGTTTTACATTGAGCATGCTCAGAGTATCTGGATTTGATTTTATTTATTGTCGTAATCTTGGAATGTGGTTGACCCCCGAGGTTTTTGTTTTCGGTTAATTCTTTTAACGCTATGTAAGACTTATAAAACTTGAGTTTTTGTTTTCAGAGATCCTACTTATTTTTCTTAAAAACATATTATTATTATTACGACTTTGGAAAAAGGTTTAGAAAAACCCGAGGTGTCACATTGATGTGAAGCTCTTAGCCGATGAGGGCGGGCCAAGAGAATGCTGGCAGGTTTTTAGGCTGGGGTGAAGGACAGATAATTAGTCCCACATTGCCTAGGGAGAGGAAACTGTAATGACTCCAATTTTGTAATATTGAAATTCCAAGTTTAGCAATAAAAAGTTCAATTTTAAAGATAAGGGCATTTTGGTCATTTCACTAGCGCCTTGACTAAACCCAGGAATTTGATCCTAAAATTGGTTTCATTAGATGCGTCTCGGAAAAAGGAATCCAACGAGACCAAAATCACCCAAAACGGAGTTAAAATGAGCAAGATATAGCCCTTTGAAGTTTAGGGGCAAAACTGTAAATTTTACAAAAACGACTTAACCTGAAAAACACAGGTGCCCGTTTTGATACGGTCACCCCGTCGTCTTCAACCTCCTAGAGGCTTCTAGAACGGTGGTGTTTCAAGGAGAAACCACCGCCATTCTGGAGGTTTCTCCACCGCCATTCAAAGGCGGTTAAAACCCCTCCAGAACCATCTTTAAAAGCCCTAGAAATAGAGCTCATTGGTGCCTCTAATGGCAGCCCAAAACCTTGGAGAAAACCCATCGTGGAGCAGTGACCAAGAGGGGAAAACGTGGAGAGAAAACCAGCCATGAAGCAGGTACACTCAAAAACTCCCAAAACCCATCTCACCCATAGTCCTAGGCTCAGTTTCCCTAGGTTTTTGCATGAAAAACCATGGAGAATAGACCTCTGGGAGAGCCACCAAGGACCCTGGGACATCCTCAGGGCCGCACTGGTTTGACAGGGTCGAACCAAGGTGACCTGAGGACGACCCAGGTCTCTAACGGGCGGGACGATCCAATAGGAACGTCCCACGTCGACCTGCGTCAACCTCCGTTTGAAAAACCAAACGGGCGCATCCAGGGACGCGCTTGCTAAAGAGAAGGACAAGCGGAGAAGTTGCGTGCATCTGCTGACGCGCCCGCTGAGGCGCACGCCGCGCTAGCAGAGGCGTCGTTTTTTTGGTTGTTAAGGAAGCCAGGGCGCATGACGCTGATGCGCAGTGCCCTAGCATTCCGTCTTTTTGCCTTTAAAGACCCTATGTACATACGACACTAAAATGCTTATAACTTGAGATCTAGAGCTCCGATTGAGGCGCCGCAAAAGGCGTTGTGTCCATGTTGACGATGTGGACATATCCAAACTATAAAATCTCTGATCAAGGCCCAATAAAAGGTGAGCATGACCCTTAGAATAGGATGGTGGCGCGTGACCACTAGAACATTGGAAAACTGAGGATACTAAGGCCAAATTAGGACCTTAGGACACCCATAGGCATAGGGATGGACCCCTAATGCCTAAGTAATAAGACCCAACTGCTCTAAACCCATAAAAGATAGGCTAAACTAACCTTGAGTCCTCAAACCATGTTTAGGAGCGTACGAGGACAAGAGGGTTAACGCGACCTAGTCAAGTAGGTGCTCTATCACTATTAGATTCTTTTAAAAGATCTATTATTGTTTTGAGAACATATGTTATAAGTATATGACTTGTTTAGCATGACTTGATTCAGCATACATATGATAAACGTTTTGTACATAGACATGTTTCGTAAAAGATTGCATATACATTGTGCACATATATGTTTTGTAAACAAGTGCATACATTGCATAATTTAAGTGCTTGCAAAGATTGCATGTCCTTGAGGGTTGCCAAAAGATGCTGGAGTGCCGATGGCCAGGCAGTTGTGAGGGACCCAAGGAAGACTGGTTTTGAAAAGAGGTTTTTGCTTGTCTGCATGATAAGTGTAGCCTTAGCCGATGAGGATGGGCTGATGAGGGTGGGTCAATGAGGGCGGGCCAAAGAGAGTTGACAGGCTTCTAGGCTGGCAGGCTTCTAGACTGGCAGGCTTCTAGGCTGTCAGGATTCTAGGCAAGGTTATGACTTTGAATGCGAGACTAGCATTGCATGCATGTTTTGCAACCGATTTCATAAATTGCATGATTTACAACGAATGAGTGTCATATGCCCCGTGGAGGTATATGATCCTGTGTCCCTAGGTACCCGGGGACCATACGGCGGTGAGGTCGTGGGCATAGTGAGACCCTATGGTTTGATGGATTTATGTGCGTTGCATATGGCATTATATGAGGTTGGTCGACCATACCATACTAGAGATCCATGAGTTGGACTCCATGAAGCATCTTATGCATATCATGATGTTATGATATATACGCATATAATACTTTCGATTTTGGATTATGTGATCTTTTAAGTCATGAGTATTTCTATGACACCCCGGGTTTTATCAATTTGTTTCCCATATTTATACTCAAATAATAATAATTTATTTATAAAAAATAGATGGGATTCCAGAACTTAAAACTCATAATTTAAAATTTGTCGCAGCGTCAAACAAATACCATTTAAGAAAAGCCCGAGGGTCACTTCTCCTCAAAAACCATACTGAAAAACAGAACGAAAAGTAACCATTTTGAGCATGCTCACAAATTTAAAACCACGATGAAATTTTGTAACTGCAACTGCAAAGACACGTAATAGTAAAGTTCCAAAGCTCCAGGGTCTGTCCAAGATCACCACATCATCCATGAATAAACATATAACCACTATACAGTGATATGGGTCTAATCTATCCATATATACAATGACTAAGGAGAATGCCAAAAAACCAATGTCAGTCCAACCAAAAGTACACCACTGTGTCAGTATCTGACAGTCTCTGTCCTCAAGCCCCCCGTCCAACTCCACGCTAGTCCACCTTCTTTCCTTTCTGACTGTCACGCTCTGATTCTGAGGCATTGCAAAACAAAGCAATGCCTCTGCAAGCTATGCTTGTGGGGAAGAGTTTCTCTTCCCCAAGACTCTAAAACCCTATATCTATGCTCCTCTAGGAGCCAAAACACTCCACTTTGAGCGTTTTCCATGAAAGCTACGCAAAACCCTAACCCTGTAAAAACTTGAATTTTTCCGGCGAGTGGAGCCCCGGCAACACGAGCAACTCCGGCCAGGTGCAAGGTAAGCCTCAAAACCTATGTTTTTCTGTATTTATTAATTAGGAAATTAATTAGAAAAACATGAAAAAAAAAAAATTAGGAAAAAAAAAATCAGATTTTTTTAGGAACCTGTGTGCACGCTACTGTTGGAGTGTGATTTCACGGATCAAACCTTGTCCGTTTGAAAATCGCACCGTCCAACTAGTGCACAAGAGACCCAAGAGTATACCCTTTAAATTTGGGAGTGATCCAACGGTGGATTTCTCTAGAAAACCCAAAAACCAGTACCTAGGGAGGTTTTTAGGAACTTGGGAAAAATCATTTAAAAACCATGGTTTTTGAGAAAATTAGTGCAAAAGGAGGGCATAAATGGATTCTAGAGAGAATTCTGAAGAAAATGGCACAAAAATCACGCAAAACGGAGCTCTGTAGCTCCGCCGGAGGCGACCGGAATCCGGTCGTCTTCTCCGGCGTCGTCAACGGCGTTGGCGCCTGGCGCTGACGCCAAGACGCACTCAGAGACGCAGCCAGGACGACGTCACATGACGTCGTCGCCGCACGCGTGCGCGGCGTGCGTTGGTTGGCTGTCGCGGTGGGACCGGGACGCGGCGCGTCCCGTGCGGCGTCTGCGACGCCGTGCGTCTTCGTGCGCCAGAGTACGCCGGTGTAAACCGGCGGAAAAGAGGCGCCGCCGGTTTAAACCACCTTATGGTGGTCCGGCAGGCCCCATTTGAGGGTAGTTTTCACTAAAACTTGATTTTTGGGAGCTAGAGAGGTCCAAATCACGATCCGAAAGAGGCGTTGTGACCGTATTGACGACGCGGACCTAGTTTTAACTTAAAAACTTAGAAATGACCACTTTTTATTTAGAAAAATTTTAAAATAGTGATGTGACATGTACAGGTGCACTTGAATATATCAATTAAAGGGAGTTATTAGCAAGCCAGTGGTCTCACACTGAGGTAGGTGACGACAACTAATGTTTTGCCTTGATTTTAAACCATGTTTTAAACATAGCATCATGTGTGATTGTGTTTTAAATTGCGATTTTTATTTACCATGGATTTCTTGCGACATTGCGTACAGGATGGTTATTCCAAATTAAATTCTTTTACTGAATAAACTTATTTAAAATGCTTTTACAAGCATGATGTTAATTAGTTATGCTTAATTAGAGATTTATTTCTTATTATATATATAGAAAATGCATGGATTTACATGGAAATGAGTATAGAGGCTTAGTAAATTTGGGTCCTTTTATAGGCTAACCCGGGATGAGGGGCATGTCTTGGGGATTTCAAGCTATAAGTGCTCTTGAGTTTTAGCATATACATATGATTTCCGTGTTTTATATTTGATGACGGGTGCTCTCGCCGGTGGGCGTCATCTTTAGGAGGGATAGGGCCGGCCACCCACCTTCCGAGATTATGATGTGATGAGTTTGTGATATGATAGACACCGCCCATAGATGGCATTCGGTAGGGGTTTGGTAACATGGATAGTCCACACTACCTGGCCCGAGCCTTTCCATGGGGACAGACGTTAAGTCTCCCGTTATGGTGTCGACGGGGAGCGGCGGTGGTTGATACCCATGGAGGGTTGCCACTGCGGCATGATGGCCCATATTCTTGTTATGTGTGCATGTATGATGAGCATGGTTATAGATGGTATGCACAGGGTGTGACGACACTCGAGGTTGACTATGTGTACTCCGATCGGGGATGTTAGTGCGATGTGGTGGGACCCATTACCTTAGGGTGCCCTTATTCTTGTTGTATGCTCCATGTTATTGATTCATGTCATGTTTTAACTCAGTGAACTTCATGTTTTAGCATTTGGAATAAATTGGCATTTATTTGAACATGGCATTATGATATCACTAATTCCATAAATGTTAGACTTTTCATCAATCTTTGTTCATTATTTCTTGCATTTATTACATTAATTGTCTATGTACCTACACAAGCGATAGCTTCTTTGAGGCATTGCTTTGTTTTGCAATGCCTTAGATCTCGAGCGCGACACCAGGAAAGGAAAAGCGGTTGATAAACCTTGAGAGCTCTTGAAGACTAGTTTCCATATAGTTTTAGAAAGTAATGTGAGTCATTAGAGTGGATTATCATTTGAATTTTATTATGGACTGCATACTTTATATTTGGATGTGATTTAGATCTTTGGACATATATTGGACATTTATATGGGATGTTATGATGGATAGACCCTGGGCCATATTATTACTGTCTTTTGGACGTTTATTTGATTTAAAATAAAGGCGCCTATTTATTTGACGTTGATTTATACGCGGATCATTTATTTGTGTTTAAATTACATGTACGCCATTTTGAGAAAGGAAAAATTAACACCCGGAGTTTTAAGATAGGTTTAGTAAAATGTTAAATAAATCTTTTCTCATGGGATCCCAAATGCTCTTATTTAAATTGTCAAAAAAAAAAATTGTCTTAAAAATCCGGGGTGTTACAAAGTTGGTATCAGAGCCCAGTCTAGTCCATCATAATCCTTGTGAATGTACATTTATATGTGAATAACAGTCCATAATAGTTGTAGAGAGAGAAACGATGAGAGAGGAACGTACACTTAGTGACATGTAAAATTTTGACAGATGGCTCCTCGGAGAAGGACAAGGTCTACCCGTGGCTCCACCTGCTGAGTCCTCTGATCAAGGGGATCGAGATGCTGAGTTATTGAATCGTTTAATGTCAGGACTCGTACCACTTATACAAGAAGAGTTAGGACAAATTGTTGACGCAGCTAACCCTAGCCCTATTCCACCACCTAAAGTGGCACCCATGGTTTCGTCAGTTCAGTCCTCACAACCAATACAGGAACCATCAGTACCTAGAGCCACGGAGGGCGATGCTACGAGTGACTCTAAGAAGACTGACAAATTATTGGAAAGGTTTCAAAAGATGGTGAAACCCTTTTATGGCGATGGTAACACAGAGGAGGCTGAGCGATGGTTATTTGAGGCGGAGAGGACATTCGACGCTATGAAGATCTCACCAGATGATCAAGTTAGAGTAGCCTCCTACCTGCTGAAAGGTGAGGCCGGCAAGCGGCGGCAGACTTTCACACTCACTCGACCAGATCCGACTGAGACGATGACATGGGCAGCCTTTAAACAGGCTTTTGACACTCAGTATTTTCCACCTCATGCATTGCAGTCCATGAAGAAGGAGTTTGCCACCCTGGAGCAGAGAGATATGACGGTTCAGCAGTACCTGAACCGATTTACACGACTGAGGAGATTTGCACCTCACGCACTGGCCTCAGACACAGAGGCAACTGACAAATTTGTGGATGGGTTGACTCCTTGGCTGAGAGATCGCGTGATTTCTTCTCGACCCACTTCTGTGCGAGATGCTGCTGATATGGCGTCCATGCATGAGAAGAACTCTCTCAGGAATAGAGGGAGTGCGTTCCAGCCCTTTAAGGGCAAGCGGCCATTTGGTGCTATGCAGACACATGGGGCATCAGGTCATCCACCACAGGCAAAATTTATGAGAGGCACTGAGAGGAAGAGATGTGATAGGTGTAAGGGTTGGCAACCTGGGTGAGGGTGCAATAGATTCGGCCGACCACGGCGGCGAGAGGCAGCCCCAACCACAGAGACAGCCCTATACACCTTACCGAGAGACAGCCATACGGGTGTTTCAGCCGTGGAGACGTTGGCCATTTCATTAAGGACTACCCTAAGGGGCGAGGCGGTGAGAGATGGGAGCAGAGGCAACTAACGCGCCACGTAGCCAAGGACGAGTATTTGCCATCTCATCAGGACAGGCACAGGCATCACCCCAGGTCGTAGAAGGTACTCTTCTAGTCTCAGATAGACATGCCAAAGTTCTTTTTGACACAGGGTCTACACACTCTTTTATATCATGTATTTTTGCATCTTGTCTGGATGTATGTGTACACAAACTAGCATTTGGATTAGATATTATGACACCTGTGGGAGAGACAGTAGAGACTACAGAATATATTAGAGATATACCTGTAGAGATATCAGGCGTGAGTATGGACACGGACTTCATCTTATTAGACATGGTAGACTATGATGTTATTCTTGGGATGGATTGGTTAGCCAACTATGGTGCTATGGTAGGCTAGCCGAAAGAAGCGAGTCACTTTTCTTATACCTGGGCAACCAGAAATAGTGTTCCAGGGTAGGAAAGATCAGGCAGGTACATGCATCATTTCTACTATGAAGGCGGCACGATTTTATGCACGAGGGTGTAACGCATTCCTCGCATATGTGACTGTTGAGGAAAAGGAGCAGCCACGGCTTGACGAGATTGATGTTGTCCGTGATTTTGCTGATGTATTTCCTGAGGAATTACCAGGATTGCCGCCAAGTAGGGAGATTGACTTCACCATCGACTTGGTGCCGGGTACATCGCCTATCTCTAAGGCACCATATAGGATGGCTCCAGCAGAGTTGAGAGAACTTCAGGTACAATTGCAAGAGTTACTGGATAAGGGCTTCATCAGGCCGAGTGGATCACCATGGGGAGCCCCAGTCCTTTTCGTGAAGAAAAAGGATGGATCACTGAGACTATGCATTGATTATCGGTTGTTGAATGGTGTTACTATAAAGAACCGATACCCTTTGCCACGCATAGATGATTTATTTGATCAGCTCCAATCGGCACAAGTGTTCTCCAAGATAGATCTGAGGTCAGGGTATCATCAGCTGAGGGTTAGAGAAGAGGATATCTCGAAGACTGCCTTTAGGAGTCGTTATGGTCATTATGAGTTCCTAGTGATGCCGTTTGGATTGACTAACGCACCTGCAGTGTTCATGGACCTAATGAACCGTGTTTTTCGAGCTTATTTGGATAAGTTCGTGATTGTATTTGTGGATGACATCTTGATTTATTCGCCTAGTCATGAGACACACAGAGAGCATCTCCACACGGTATTAGACACACTTCGTCGACATCAGTTGTATGCCAAGTTCAGTAAGTGTGATTTTTGGCTAGACCAGGTGCATTTCTTAGGCCACGTCATATCTAAAGATGGAGTGGCCGTGGATTCAACAAAGGTAGAGGCAGTACTACACTGGGAGAGGCCCAAGACGGTGGATCGAGATACACGGTTTTCTCGGTTTGGCGGTATTATCGTCGATTTATAGAGGGATTCTCTAAGATCGCATTACCATTGACCACCCTGACTAGGAAAGACACTCAATTTGTATGGACCGAGGCTTGCGAGGAGAGCTTCCAAGAGCTCAAGAGGAGACTTACTCTTGCTCGGTATTGACCTTACCATCCGGTGCGGTGGTTATGTAGTTTATTGCGACGCCTCGGCAAGGGATTAGGAGCGGTGTTGATGCAACATGGGAAGGTAATTGCTTATGCGTCTAGGCAGTTGAAGACACATGAGGTAAATTACCCAACACATGACTTGGAATTAGGCTGAGTGGTATTTGCGTTGAAGTCCTGGAGACATTATCTTTATGGTGAGAGATTTGAGGTATTCATCGATCATAAGAGCCTCAAGTACTTCTTTACTCGAGTGAATTGAATATGAGGCGGCGCAGATGGATGGAGTATCTCAAGGACTTCGACTTCACCATACGGTACCATCCCGGGAAGGCTAACGTCGTTGCGGATGCCCCGAGCGGGAAGGCGGGTGTGATGATTGCCAATTTGACGACTCGGTCTAAGTTCTTTGACGGGATCTTAGAGGCACGGGGCAAAGACAAGGAAACACAGGATCGGCGATAAGACAGATTTTTCGAGGGGACCGGATGGAGGAGTTAGATTTAAGGGGAGGTTGGTAGTACCGGCGGATGACGAATTGAAGCGCGAGTTACTTCAAGAAGCACACCAATCCCCTTATACAATTCATCCCGTGGGTACGAAAATGTATCGGGATCTCAAGAGGCATTTACGGTGGAATGGTATGAAAAAGGATGTTGGAGAGTGCGTAGCACGATGTTTGACTGTCGGCGAGGTCAAGGCCGAGCATCGGCGTCCATCGGGACTACTTCGGACACTTGGACCTTCCCGAGTGGAAGTGGGACCATATTACCATGGACTTCGTTCTAGGTCTTCCGAGGACCGTGGCGGCCACGACATGATATGGGTCGTTGTGGACGGGTTGACCAAGTCTGCTCATTTCCTTCCTATCGGACAAAAATCAGACCGTGGATAGCTTAGCGAAATTATATGTTAAGGAGATCGTCGGTCTACATGGCGTTCCCTTGACAATTATATCGGATCGAGATACGCGATTTACCTCAAAATACGGAAGAGCGTGCAAGAGGCATTAGGGTCGAGACAAATTTAGCACGACATTCCATCCTCGGACGGACGGATAGAGCGAGAGGACCATCCGGACTATTGAGGATATGCTACGAGCCCGTGTTATGGATTGGAAGGGTAGGCGGGAAGATCATTTACCTTTGGTGGAATTTGCTTATAATAATAGTCATCACGCTAGTATTGGGATGGCTCCATATGAGGCACTTTATGGCAGACCTTGTCGGTCACCTTTATGTTGGAGTGACGTAGGAGAAAGACGCGTGGTGAAATCTGAGTTAGTGGAAGAATGTGCAGAGAAAGTTCAACTCATTCGGAAGAGGTTACTGACAGCTCACAGTCGACAGAAAAGTTATGCAGACAAGAGGCGAAAGGACTTAGAGTTCTTTGAGGGCGAGCATGTATTCTTGAAAGTTTCTCCTATGAAAGGGGTGTTGAGGTTTGGAAATAAAGGAAAGCTTAGTCCTAGGTATATTGGACCTTTCGAGATCTTACGACGAGTTGGGTCAGTGGCATACCAGCTAGCCTTACCACCACGGTAGCAAATGTGCATGACGTCTTTCACGTGTCTATCTTTGAGGAAATACGTGCGGATCCCTCACATGTATTGGAGCGGATCCCAGGAGAGCTACAGGCTGACATGACATTTGAGGAGAGACCAGTGCGCGTCTTAGATACAAGAGTCAAGGAGTTAAGGAATAAGACCATTGCCTTGGTCAAAGTCCTTTGGCAGCATCATTCACTACAGGAGGCTACCTGGGAGACTGAGGAGGAGATGCGAAAGATACATCCAGAGTTATTTACATAGAGGTATGTAGCTAAATTTCGAGGACGAAATTTTTATAAGGAGGGAAGAATGTAATATCCTTAATTTTAAAGATAAAAATAGGAAATTATTAAATAAATTAAAATAAAAATTTATGGATGAAATTATTTCCTGAAAACATAATAATTAGAAAGTGCTCGTCGATACGAATCCAACGCCACCAAGAACGCGAAAAACGGAGCTCAAACGAGGGAGTTATGAGCCGTCAAAGTTGTAAGGGCAAAATGGTCTTTTGACAGAAACGTGTTACACAGGGGTCCAAATTGATAACGGCACCCCTGTCTACACACGTCTCTATCAGTCCGGCGAAATCGCCGGAGAGACGTGGGAAGAGCCGTGTGGGGAAGAGTTTCTCTTCCCCAAGACTCTAAAACCCTATATCTATGCTCCTTTAGGAGCCAAAACGCTCCACTTTGAGCGTTTTCCATGAAAGCTACGCAAAACCCTAACCCTGTAAAAACTTGAATTTTTCCGGCGAGTGGAGCCCCGGCAACACGAGCAACTCCGGCTAGGTGCAAGGTAAGCCTCAAAACCTATGTTTTTCTGTATTTATTAATTAGGAAATTAATTAGAAAAACATGAAAAAAAAATT
The DNA here is from genome assembly GCA_035236585.1 of Warburgia ugandensis. Taxonomy (NCBI): domain Eukaryota; kingdom Viridiplantae; phylum Streptophyta; class Magnoliopsida; order Canellales; family Canellaceae; genus Warburgia; species Warburgia ugandensis. Next base: position 57,105,310 of record CP141137.1, on the reverse strand, counting down.
AGGAAAAAAAAAAATCGGATTTTTTTAGGAACCTGTGTGCACGCTACTGTTGGAGTGTGATTTCACGGATCAAACCTTGTCCGTTTGAAAATCGCACCGTCCAACTAGTGCACAAGAGACCCAAGAGTATACCCTTTAAATTTGGGAGTGATCCAACGGTGGATTTCTCCAGAAAACCCAAAAACCAGTACCTAGGGAGGTTTTTAGGAACTTGGGAAAAATCATTTAAAAACCATGGTTTTTGAGAAAATTAGTGCAAAAGGAGGGCATAAATGGATTCTAGAGAGAATTCTGAAGAAAATGGCGCAAAAATCACGCAAAACGGAGCTCTGTAGCTCCGCCGGAGGCGACCGGAATCCGGTCGTCTTCTCCGGCGTCGTCAACGGCGTTGGCGCCTGGCGTTGACGCCAAGACGCACTCAGAGACGCAGCCAGGACGACGTCACATGACGTCGTCGCCGCACGCGTGCGCGGCGTGCGTTGGTTGGCTGTCGCGGTGGGACCGGGACGCGGCGCGTCCCGTGCGGCGTCTGCGACGCCGTGCGTCTTCGTGCGCCAGAGTACGCCGGTGTAAACCGGCGGAAAAGAGGCGCCGCCGGTTTAAACCACCTTATGGTGGTCGGCAGGCCCCATTTGAGGGTAGTTTTCACTAAAACTTGATTTTTGGGAGCTAGAGAGGTCCAAATCACGATCCGAAAGAGGCGTTGTGACCGTATTGACGACGCGGACCTAGTTTTAACTTAAAAACTTAGAAATGACCACTTTTTATTTAGAAAAATTTTAAAATAGTGATGTGACATGTACAGGTGCACTTGAATATATCAATTAAAGGGAGTTATTAGCAAGCCAGTGGTCTCACACTGAGGTAGGTGACGACAACTAATGTTTTGCCTTGATTTTAAACCATGTTTTAAACATAGCATCATGTGTGATTGTGTTTTAAATTGCGATTTTTATTTACCATGGATTTCTTGCGACATTGCGTACAGGATGGTTATTCCAAATTAAATTCTTTTACTGAATAAACTTATTTAAAATGCTTTTACAAGCATGATGTTAATTAGTTATGCTTAATTAGAGATTTATTTCTTATTATATATATAGAAAATGCATGGATTTACATGGAAATGAGTATAGAGGCTTAGTAAATTTGGTCCTTTTATAGGCTAACCCCAGGATGAGGGGCATGTCTTGGGGATTTCAAGCTATAAGTGCTCTTGAGTTTTAGCATATACATATGATTTCCGTGTTTTATATTTGATGACGGGTGCTCTCGCCCGGTGGGCGTCATCTTGGGAGGGATAAGTAGGCCACCCACCTTAGAGATTATGATGTGATGAGTTTGTGATATGATAGACACACCTTGCCCATAGATGGCATTCGGTAGGGGTTTGGTAACATGGATAGTCCACACTACCGGTCTGAGCCTTTCCATGGGGACAGACGTTAAGTCTCCCGTTATGGTGTCGACGGGGAGCGGCGGTGGTTGATACCCATGGAGGGTTGCCACTGCAGCATGATGGCCCATATTCTTGTTATGTGTGCATGTATGATGAGCATGATTATGGATGGTATGCACAGGTGTGACGACACTCGAGAGGTTGACTATGTGTACTCCTGATCAGGGATGTTAGTGCGATGTGGTGGGACCCATTACCTTAGGGTGCCCTTATTCTTGTTGTATGCTCCATGTTATTGATTCATGTCATGTTTTAACTCAGTGAACTTCATGTTTTAGCATTTGGAATAAATTGGCATTTATTTGAACATGGCATTATGATATCACTAATTCCATAAATGTTAGACTTTTCATCAATGCTGTTCATTATTTCTTGCATTTATTACATTAATTGTCTATGTACCTACACAAGCGATAGCTTCTTTGAGGCATTGCTTTGTTTTGCAATGCCTTAGATCTCGACGCGACACCGGGAAAGGAAAAGCGGTTGATAAACCTTGAGAGCTGCTTGAAGACTAGTTTCCTATAGTTTTAGAAAGTAATGTGAGTCATTAGAGTGGATTATCATTTGAATTTTATTATGAATTTGCATACTTTATATTTGGATGTGATTTAGATCTTTGGACATATATTGGACATTTATATGGGATGTTATGATGGATAGACCCTGGGCCATATTATTACTGTCTTTTGGACGTTTATTTGATTTAAAATAAAGGCGCCTATTTATTTGACGTTGATTTATACGCGGATCATTTATTTGTGTTTAAATTACATGTACGCCATTTTGAGAAAGGAAAAATTAACACCCGGAGTTTTAAGATAGGTTTAGTAAAATGTTAAATAAATCTTTTCTCATGGGATCCCAAATGCTCTTATTTAAATTGTCAAAAAAAAAAAAATTGTCTTAAAAATCCGGGGTGTTACAAAGTTGGTATCAGAGCCCAGTCTAGTCCATCATAATCCTTGTGAATGTACATTTATATGTGAATAACAGTCCATAATAGTTGTAGAGAGAGAAACGATGAGAGAGGAACGTACACTTAGTGACATGTAAAATTTTGACAGATGGCTCCTCGGAGAAGGACAAGGTCTACCCCTGCTACACCCGTGGCTCCACCTGCTGAGTCCTCTGATCAAGGGGATCGAGATGCCGAGTTATTGAATCGGTTAATGTCAGGACTTGTACCACTTATACAAGAAGAGTTAGGACGGTATTGACGCAGCCTAACCCTAGCCCTATTCCACCACCTAAAGTGGCACCCATGGTTTCGTCGATTCGGTCCTCACAACCAATACGGGAACCATCAGTACATAGAGCCACGGAGGGCGATGCTACGAGTGACTCTAAGAAGACTGACAAATTATTGGAAAGGTTTCAAAAGATGGTGAAACCCTTTTATGGCGATGGTAACACGAGAGGAGGCCGAGCGATGGTTATTTGAGGCGGAGAGGACATTCGACGCTATGAAGATCTCACCAGATGATCAAGTTAGAGTAGCCTCCTACCTGCTGAAAGGTGAGGCCGGCTTCTGGTGGCAGACTTTCACACTCACTCGACCAGATCCGACTGAGACGATGACATGGGCAGCCTTTAAACAGGCTTTTGACACTCAGTATTTTCCACCTCATGCATTGCAGTCCATGAAGAAGGAGTTTGCCACCTGGAGCAGAGAGATATGACGGTTCAGCAGTACCTGAACCGATTTACACGACTGAGGAGATTTGCACCTCACGCACTGGCCTCAGACACAGAGGCAACTGACAAATTTGTGGATGGGTTGACTCCTTGGCTGAGAGATCGCGTGATTTCTTCTCGACCCACTTCTGTGCGAGATGCTGCTGATATGGCGTCCATGCATGAGAAGAACTCTCTCAGGAATAGAGGGAGTGCGTTCCAGCCCTTTAAGGGCAAGCGGCCATTTGGTGCTATGCAGACACATGGGGCATCAGGTCATCCACCACAGGCAAAATTTAAGAGAGACACTGAGAGGAAGAGATGTGATAGGTGTAAGGGTTGGCACCCTGGGTGAGGGTGCAATAGATTCGACCGACCACAGCAGCAGAGGCAGCCCCAACCACAGAGACAGCCCTATACACCTTACCAGAGACAGCCATACAGGTGTTTCAACTGTGGAGACGTTGGCCATTTCATTAAGGACTACCCTAAGGGGCAGAGGCAGACAGAGATGGGAGCAGAGGCAACTAACGCGCCACGTAGCCAAGGACGAGTATTTGCCATCTCATCAGGCACAGGCACAGGCATCACCCCAGGTCGTAGAAGGTACTCTTCTAGTCTCAGATAGACATGCCAAAGTTCTTTTTGACACAGGGTCTACACACTCTTTTATATCATGTATTTTTGCATCTTGTCTTGATGTATGTGTACACAAACTAGCATTTGGATTAGATATTATGACACCTGTGGGAGAGACAGTAGAGACTACAGAATATATTAGAGATATACCTGTAGAGATATCAGGCGTGAGTATGGACACAGACTTCATCTTATTAGACATGGTAGACTATGATGTTATTCTTGGGATGGATTGGTTAGCCAACTATGGTGCTATGGTAGACAGCCGAAAGAAGCGAGTCACTTTTCTTATACCTGGGCAACCAGAAATAGTGTTCCAGGGTAGGAAAGATCAGGCAGGTACATGCATCATTTCTACTATGAAGGCGGCACGATTTTATGCACGAGGGTGTAACGCATTCCTCGCATATGTGACTGTTGAGGAAAAGGAGCAGCCACAGCTTGACGAGATTGATGTTGTCCGTGATTTTGCCGATGTATTTCTGAGGAATTACCGGGATTGCCGCCAAGTAGGGAGATTGACTTCACCATCGACTTGGTGCGGGTACATCGCCTATCTCTAAGGCACCATATAGGATGGCTCCAGCAGAGTTGAGAGAACTTCGGTACAATTGCAAGAGTTACTGGATAAGGGCTTCATCAGGCCGAGTGGATCACCATGGGGAGCCCCAGTCCTTTTCGTGAAGAAAAAGGATGGATCACTGAGACTATGCATTGATTATCGGTTGTTGAATGGTGTTACTATAAAGAACCGATACCCTTTGCCACGCATAGATGATTTATTTGATCGGCTCCAATCGGCACAAGTGTTCTCCAAGATAGATGCGAGGTCGTGGTATCATCGGTGAGGGTTAGAGAAGAGGATATCTCGAAGGCGCCTTTAGGAGTCGTTATGGTCATTATGAGTTCCTAGTGATGCCGTTTGGATTGACTAACGCACCTGCAGTGTTCATGGACCTAATGAACCGTGTTTTTCGAGCTTATTTGGATAAGTTCGTGATTGTATTTGTGGATGACATCTTGATTTATTCGCCTAGTCATGAGACACACAGAGAGCATCTCCACACGGTATTAGACACACTTCGTCGACATCAGTTGTATGCCAAGTTCAGTAAGTGTGATTTTTGGCTAGACCGGTGCATTTCTTAGGCCACGTCATATCTAAAGATGGAGTGGCCGTGGATTCAACAAAGGTAGAGGCGGTACTACCTTGGGAGAGGCCCAAGACAGTGACTGAGATACACAGTTTTCTCGGTTTGGCAGGGTATTATCGTCGATTTATAGAGGGATTCTCTAAGATCGCATTACCATTGACCACCCTGACTAGGAAAGACACTCAATTTGTATGGACCGAGGCTTGCGAGGAGAGCTTCCAAGAGCTCAAGAGGAGACTTACTCTTGCTCCGTATTGACCTTACCATCGGGTGCGGTGGTTATGTAGTTTATTGCGACGCCTCGGCAAGGGATTAGGAGCAGTGTTGATGCAACATGGGAAGGTAATTGCTTATGCGTCTAGTCAGTTGAAGACACATGAGGTAAATTACCCAACACATGACTTGGAATTAGGCCGCCGTGGTATTTGCGTTGAAGTCTGGAGACATTATCTTTATGGTGAGAGATTTGAGGTATTCAGCGATCATAAGAGCCTCAAGTACTTCTTTACTCGAGTGAATTGAATATGAGGCGGCGCAGATGGATGGAGTATCTCAAGGACTTCGACTTCACCATACGCAACAGGCATAGGAAGGCTAACGTCGTTGCAGATGCCCTGAGCAGGAAGGCGGGTGTGATGATTGCCAATTTGACGACTCGGTCTAAGTTCTTTGACAGGATCTTAGAGGCACAGGGCAAAGACAAGGAAACACAGGATCTGACTGATAAGACAGATTTTTCGAGGGGACCAGATGGAGGAGTTAGATTTAAGGGGAGGTTGGTAGTACCAGCAGATGACGAATTGAAGCGCGAGTTACTTCAAGAAGCACACCAATCCCCTTATACAATTCATCCTGTGGGTACGAAAATGTATCAGGATCTCAAGAGGCATTTCTGGTGGAATGGTATGAAAAAGGATGTTGGAGAGTGCGTAGCACGATGTTTGACCTGTCGGCGGGTCAAGGCCGAGCATCGGCGTCCATCGGGACTACTTCGGACACTTGGACCTTCCCGGAGTGGAAGTGGGACCATATTACCATGGACTTCGTTCTAGGTCTTCCGAGGACCGCTAGCGGCCACGACATGATATGGGTCGTTGTGGACAGGTTGACCAAGTCTGCTCATTTCCTTCCTATCAGACAAAATCAGACCGTGGATAGCTTAGCGAAATTATATGTTAAGGAGATCGTCAGTCTACATGGCGTTCCCTTGACAATTATATCGGATCGAGATACGCGATTTACCTCAAAATACTGGAAGAGCGTGCAAGAGGCATTAGGGTCGAGACAGAAATTTAGCACAGCATTCCATCCTCAGACAGACGGATAGAGCGAGAGGACCATCCAGACTATTGAGGATATGCTACGAGCCTGTGTTATGGATTGGAAGGGTAGCTGGGAAGATCATTTACCTTTGGTGGAATTTGCTTATAATAATAGTCATCACGCTAGTATTGGGATGGCTCCATATGAGGCACTTTATGGCAGACCTTGTCGGTCACCTTTATGTTGGAGTGACGTAGGAGAAAGACGCGTGGTGAAATCTGAGTTAGTGGAAGAATGTGCAGAGAAAGTTCAACTCATTCGGAAGAGGTTGCGACGGCTCACGGTCGACGAGAAAAGTTATGCGTACAAGAGGCGAAAGGACTTAGAGTTCTTTGAGGGCGAGCATGTATTCTTGAAAGTTTCTCCTATGAAAGGGGTGTTGAGGTTTGGAAATAAAGGAAAGCTTAGTCCTAGGTATATTGGACCTTTCGAGATCTTACGACGAGTTGGGTCAGTGGCATACCGGTAGCCTTACCACCACGGTAGCAAATGTGCATGACGTCTTTCACGTGTCTATCTTTGAGGAAATACGTGCGGATCCCTCACATGTATTGGAGCGGATCCCGGAGAGCTACGGTGACATGACATTTGAGGAGAGACCGGTGCGCGTCTTAGATACAAGAGTCAAGGAGTTAAGGAATAAGACCATTGCCTTGGTCAAAGTCCTTTAGCGGCATCATTCACTACGGGAGGCTACGGGAGGCGAGGAGGAGATGCGAAAGATACATCCAGAGTTATTTACATAGAGGTATGTAGCTAAATTTCGAGGACGAAATTTTTATAAGGAGGGAAGAATGTAATATCCTTAATTTTAAAGATAAAAATAGGAAATTATTAAATAAATTAAAATAAAAATTTATGGATGAAATTATTTCCTGAAAACATAATAATTAGAAAGTGCTCGTCGATACGAATCCAACGCCACCAAGAACGCGAAAAACGGAGCTCAAACGAGGGAGTTATGAGCCGTCAAAGTTGTAAGGGCAAAATGGTCTTTTGACAGAAACGTGTTACACAGGGGTCCAAATTGATAACGGCACCCCTGTCTACACACGTCTCTATCAGTCCGGCGAAATCGCCGGAGAGACGTGGGAAGAGCCGTGTGGGGAAGAGTTTCTCTTCCCCAAGACTCTAAAACCCTATATCTATGCTCCTTTAGGAGCCAAAACGCTCCACTTTGAGCGTTTTCCATGAAAGCTACGCAAAACCCTAACCCTGTAAAAACTTGAATTTTTCCGGCGAGTGGAGCCCCGGCAACACGAGCAACTCCGGCTAGGTGCAAGGTAAGCCTCAAAACCTATGTTTTTCTGTATTTATTAATTAGGAAATTAATTAGAAAAACATGAAAAAAAAAAATTAGGAAAAAAAAAAATCGGATTTTTTTAGGAACCTGTGTGCACGCTACTGTTGGAGTGTGATTTCACGGATCAAACCTTGTCCGTTTGAAAATCGCACCGTCCAACTAGTGCACAAGAGACCCAAGAGTATACCCTTTAAATTTGGGAGTGATCCAACGGTGGATTTCTCCAGAAAACCCAAAAACCAGTACCTAGGGAGGTTTTTAGGAACTTGGGAAAAATCATTTAAAAACCATGGTTTTTGAGAAAATTAGTGCAAAAGGAGGGCATAAATGGATTCTAGAGAGAATTCTGAAGAAAATGGCGCAAAAATCACGCAAAACGGAGCTCTGTAGCTCGCCGAGGCGACCGGAATCCGGTCGTCTTCTCCGGCGTCGTCAACGGCGTTGGCGCCTGGCGTTGACGCCAAGACGCACTCAGAGACGCAGCCAGGACGACGTCACATGACGTCGTCGCCGCACGCGTGCGCGGCGTGCGTTGGTTGGCTGTCGCGGTGGGACCGGGACGCGGCGCGTCCCGTGCGGCGTCTGCGACGCCGTGCGTCTTCGTGCGCCAGAGTACGCCGGTGTAAACCGGCGGAAAAGAGGCGCCGCCGGTTTAAACCACCTTATGGTGGTCGGCGAGCCCCATTTGAGGGTAGTTTTCACTAAAACTTGATTTTTGGGAGCTAGAGAGGTCCAAATCACGATCCGAAAGAGGCGTTGTGACCGTATTGACGACGCGGACCTAGTTTTAACTTAAAAACTTAGAAATGACCACTTTTTATTTAGAAAAATTTTAAAATAGTGATGTGACATGTACAGGTGCACTTGAATATATCAATTAAAGGGAGTTATTAGCAAGCCAGTGGTCTCACACTGAGGTAGGTGACGACAACTAATGTTTTGCCTTGATTTTAAACCATGTTTTAAACATAGCATCATGTGTGATTGTGTTTTAAATTGCGATTTTTATTTACCATGGATTTCTTGCGACATTGCGTACAGGATGGTTATTCCAAATTAAATTCTTTTACTGAATAAACTTATTTAAAATGCTTTTACAAGCATGATGTTAATTAGTTATGCTTAATTAGATATTTATTTCTTATTATATATATAGAAAATGCATGGATTTACATGGAAATGAGTATAGAGGCTTAGTAAATTTGGTCCTTTTATAGGCTAACCCCAGGATGAGGGGCATGTCTTGGGGATTTCAAGCTATAAGTGCTCTTGAGTTTTAGCATATACATATGATTTCCGTGTTTTATATTTGATGACGGGTGCTCTCGCCGGTGGGCGTCATCTTTAGGAGGGATAGAGTAGGCCGCCACCCACCTTCCGAGATTATGATGTGATGAGTTTGTGATATGATAGACACCGCCCATAGATGGCATTCGGTAGGGGTTTGGTAACATGGATAGTCCACACTACCTGGCCCGAGCCTTTCCATGGGGACAGACGTTAAGTCTCCGTTATGGTGTCGACGGGGAGCGGCGGTGGTAGATACCCATGTAGGGTAGCCACGGCGACATGATGGCCCATATTCTTGTTATGTGTGCATGTATGATGAGCATGGTTATAGATGGTATGCCTGGGTGTGACGACACTCAGAGGTTGACTATGTGTACTCCTGATCAGGGATGTTAGTGCGATGTGGTGGGACCCATTACCTTAGGGTGCCCTTATTCTTGTTGTATGCTCCATGTTATTGATTCATGTCATGTTTTAACTCAGTGAACTTCATGTTTTAGCATTTGGAATAAATTGGCATTTATTTGAACATGGCATTATGATATCACTAATTCCATAAATGTTAGACTTTTCATCAATGCTGTTCATTATTTCTTGCATTTATTACATTAATTGTCTATGTACCTACACAAGCGATAGCTTCTTTGAGGCATTGCTTTGTTTTGCAATGCCTTAGATCTCGAGCGCGACACCGGGAAAGGAAAAGCGGTTGATAAACCTTGAGAGAGCTGCTGAAGACTAGTTTCCCTATAGTTTTAGAAAGTAATGTGAGTCATTAGAGTGGATTATCATTTGAATTTTATTATGGACTGCATACTTTATATTTGGATGTGATTTAGATCTTTGGACATATATTGGACATTTATATGGGATGTTATGATGGATAGACCCTGGGCCATATTATTACTGTCTTTTGGACGTTTATTTGATTTAAAATAAAGGCGCCTATTTATTTGACGTTGATTTATACGCGGATCATTTATTTGTGTTTAAATTACATGTACGCCATTTTGAGAAAGGAAAAATTAACACCCGGAGTTTTAAGATAGGTTTAGTAAAATGTTAAATAAATCTTTTCTCATGGGATCCCAAATGCTCTTATTTAAATTGTCAAAAAAAAAACAATTGTCTTAAAAATCCGGGGTGTTACAGGCTCTTATGTGGAAGCGCTCTACATTAGAACCCGATCTGGGCAGCAGGCGCTTCTGTGGAAGCGCTCTACGTGTGGGGGACGGAACAGCGCGCGTGGCGCGTTCCAGCCCCTCCACATGGCAGCGTGTGGCGCACCCTCATCGTGCCACGTGGTGCTCCCTCAGCCATGTAATTTCCTGTTCTGGTCGCCAGAGACGACGACCAGACTGGTTCACCGTTGCCGGCGACCCCAGGAGCTCGGTTTTTTGTGATTTTTACACCCATGTGTCCGATTTTTCACGTACATTCCATTTCCACCATCCATTGTCCCAAATCCTTCCTAAATCTAGCGTTTTCTTCACGCTTTTTGTTTCGTTTTCAAAAACTCCCGTATTACTGTTTTTCGTGTTTTCCAGCATCTCTAGCCGTCAGATCATCACGAAATTTTGTGGGTTCTTTACTCTCTTCATCATACACAATATGAACGGTCCAGATCTAAATCCAACATCGTCTCATCCAAATTTTTTAGGAAAATCAATACTAACGGATTTTTGCAAAAACGTACGTTTTCATGCCGTTTTTCGGCGTTTACATGTAATTAAGCGTTGAAATTAACACAAAAGGGAAGGGTGGAGTGATCCTACCTCGTTCCCGGCTGTTCAATTGTCACAGCCCCGTCGGGCCCCCAGCAATGATATTGTCCCGTGCGCATGCGCACGGGTTTTGGTCCTTCCCCCGTGTCCAGGGGAAAACGCGTCATTGCTGTGAAGGGAGAGAACCCCCCTTATAACCAGGCCCATCACCCCCCTAGCCGATGTGGGACTAACTCTCCTGCGTCCCGCCCTCAGACCATCTTGGGTCCCCTCACAAGGCCAACCCTCAGGCCATCTTGGCACGGTAGCCATCTCCCGCCTACGGGACACACGCCCCCGTGTGTCACCACACGAGCGACGGTGCAGCTAGCCATCCACCCTCGGGGTCGGGGTTTGGCTTTGATACCATTTGTCACAGCCCCGTCGGGCCCCCAGCAACGATATAAACCCATGCGCGTGCGCACGGGACAATATCGTTGTTGGGGGCCCAACGGGGACTAACTCTCCTGCGTCCCGCCCTCAGACCATCTTGGGTCCCCTCACAAGGCCAACCCTCAGGCTATCTTGGCACGGTAGCCATCTCTCGCCTATGGGACACACGCCCCCGTGTGTCACCACACGAGCGACGGTGCGGCTAGCCATCCACCCTCGGGGTCGGGGTTTGGCTCTGATACCATTTGTCACAGCCCCGTCGGGCCCCCAGCAACGATATAAACCCGTGCGCGTGCGCACGGGACAATATCGTTGCTGGGTGCCCGACGGGGACTAACTCTCCTGCGTCCCGCCCTCAGACCATCTTGGGTCCCCTCACAAGGCCACCCCTCAGGCCATCTTGGCACGGTAGCCAGATGGCCTGAGGGTTGGCCTTGTGAGGGGACCCAAGATGGTCCGAGGGCTGACGCAGAGAGTTAGTCCCACATCGGCTAGGGGGTGATGGGCACTGGTTATAAGGGGGTTCTCTCCCTTCACAGCAATGAGGCGTTTTCCCGGGGACGGGGGGGAAGGACCAAAACCCGTCGTTGCTGTGAAGGGAGAGAACCCCCCTTATAACGGGCCCATCACCCCCTAGCCGATGTGGGACTAACTCTCTTGCGTCCCGCCCTCAGACCATCTTGGGTCCCCTCACAAGGCCAACCCTCAGGCCATCTTGGCACGGTAGCCATCTCCTGCCTACGGGACACACGCCCCCGTGTGTCACCACACGAGCGACGGTGCGGCTAGCCATCCACCCTCGGAGTCGGGGTTTGGCTCTGATACCATTTGTCATAGCCCCGTCGGGCCCCCAGCAATGATATTGTCCCGTGCTTCCCCCGAGGGCCTCCTTGTTGTGGAGGGAGAGAACCCCCCTTATAACCAGGCCATCACCCCCCCTAGCCGATGTTGGACTAACTCTCCTGCGTCCCGCCCTCAGACCATCTTGGGTCCCCTCACAAGGCCAACCCTCAAGCCATCTTGGCACGGTAGCCATCTCCCGCCTACGGGACACACGCCCCCGTGTGTCACCACACGAGCGACGGTGCGGCTAGCCATCCACCCTCGGGGTCGGGGTTTGGCTCTGATACCATTTGTCGTAGCCCCGTCTGGCTCCCAGCAATGATATTGTCCCGTGCGCATCCAGGGGAAGGACCAAAACCCGTGCGCACGCGCACGGGGCAATATCATTGCTGGGGGCTCGACGGGGCTGTGACAAATGGTATCAGAGCCAAACCCCGACCCCGAGGGTGGATGGCTAGCCGCACTGTCGCTCGTGTGGTGACACACGGGGGCGTGTGTCCCGTAGGCGGGAGATGGCTACCGTGCCAAGATGGCCTGAGGGTTGGCCTTGTGAGGGGACCCAAGATGGTCTGAGGGCGGGACGCAGGAGAGTTAGTCCCACATCGGCTAGGGGGGGTGATGGGCCTAGTTATAAGGGGGGTTCTCTCCCTTCACAACAAGGAGGCCCTCGGGGGAAGCATGGGACAATATCATTGCTGGGGACCCGACGGGGCTGTGACAAATGGTATCAGAGCCAAACCCCGACCCTGAGGGTGGATGGCTAGCCGCACCGTCGCTCGTGTGGTGACACACGGGGGCGTGTGTCCCGTAGGCGGGAGATGGCTACCGTGCCAAGATGGCCTGAGGGTTGGCCTTGTGAGGGGACCCAAGATAGTCTGAGGAGGAACACGGGAGGTACCGCTAGGGGGAAGGTGATGGGCCAGGAGTGCCCGAGACTTCGGTCTCTCACAGTAACGACGCGTTTTCCCCTGGACGCGGGGGAAGGACCAAAACCCGTGCGCACGCGCACGGGACAATATCATTGCTGGGGGCCCGACAGGGGCGTGTGTCCCGTAGGTGGGAGATGGCACCGTGCCAAGATGGCCTGAGGGTTGGCCTTGTGAGGGGACCCAAGATGGTCTGAGGGCGGGATGCAGGAGAGTTAGTCCCACATCGACTAGGGGGGGTGATGGGCCTGGTTATATGAGGGGTTCTCTCCCTTCACAGCAATGACGCGTTTTCCCCTGGACGCGAGGGAAGGACCAAAACCCGTGCGCACGCGCACGAGACAATATCATTGCTGGGGGCCCGACGGGGCTGTGACAAATGGTATCAGAGCCAGAACCCGACACGGCGAACCGTGCCAAGATGGCTTTAGGGTTGGCCTTGTGAGGGGACCCAAGATAGTCTGAGGAGGAACACGGGAGGTACCGCTAGGGGGAAGGTGATGGGCCAGGAGTGCCCGAGACTTCGGTCTCTCACAGTAACGACGCGTTTTCCCCTGGACGCGGGGGAAGGACCAAAACCCGTGCGCGTGTGCACGGGACAATATGATTGCTGGGGCCCCGACGGGGCTGTGACAAATGGTATCAGAGCCAAACCCCGACCCCGAGGGTGGATGGCTAGCCACACCTTCGCTCGTGTGGTGACACACGGGGGCGTGTGTCCCGTAGGCGGGAGATGGCTACCGTGCCAAGATGGCATGAGGGTTGGCCTTGTGAGGGGACCCAAGATGGTCTGAGGGCGGGACGCAGGAGAGTTAGTCCCACATCGGCTAGGGGGGGTGATGGGCCTGGTTATAAGGGGGGTTCTCTGGTATCAGAGCCAAACCCCGACCCCGAGGGTGGATGGCTAGCCGCACCGTCGCTCGTGTGGTGACACACGAGGGCGTGTGTCCCGTAGGCGGGAGATGGCTACCGTGCCAAGATGGCCTGAGGGTTGGCCTTGTGAGGGGACCCAAGATGGTTTGAGGGCGGGACGCAGGAGAGTTAGTCCCACATCGGCTAGGGGGGTGATGGGCCTGGTTATAAGGGGGGTTCTCTCCCTTCACAGCAATGACGCGTCCTGAGAGGCATCTGCTTCCGCTGTGCACTCGTAGGGAACAAAACCCGTGAGGGTGGAACCAAGATGGGTTGAGGGTGCGCAAGATGGGTTGAGGCTGCAGGCCAAGATACTCTGAGGGGAGACCCAAGACCGTGGACAATATCGGACCTTAAATGGAATGACGCGTTTTCCCCTGGATGCGGGGGAAGGACCAAAACCCGTGCGCGTGCGCATGGGACAATATCATTGTTGGGGGCCCGACGGGGCTGTGACATCAATGGTGGCGAAATCCGCCTCCCCAGTGCGTGATGGTTCACGTGAACAGAGAGACTTGAGAGAGAGGAGAGTGCATTTTGAGCACTCTCTCTCTTCTCCTTTCCTTATATCATGTTTTTTTTTATTTATCAAAATGTTACAATTTTAGTTTGATTATGGATTCTTATACTGATATTGAACTCGAGTATTCAAACATAAGCATATTTTGAATGAGCATATGATTTTAAAACATCTCATGGATTTATAAAACTAGTAGTGATAGGCTCCTACTGAGTATATTATCTGCTCACCCAATCCTCAACATTTTTCAGATACAAAGTAAATACTTAAGGGCAAGGAACGTTTAGGAGACACAAACTAAGTACAAGTAAGTAAACCCCTATCTTATCTTTCAATGTTACTTGATTGTAGTTACTCGCTAATAGCTAGGGCTATGACTAACACTTTCTTAGGAATAATATTGATTTAAACTTTGCCATGGTTAAATTATTGGAGAGTGTGTTTTCACACCTAGGGTTTTTATGAAAGATTGTTTTCCAAAAGAAAAAGATTTTCATGCATCTCATACTTATAAAACAAGAGATCTCGCCTTTTTATCAAAATTGCATCATATAAAAACCCGAGTCGTGACAGAAACTGTGCTTTTTATAAGAGTTTGGGGAACTCTAACAATCACAATGTGTTTTTCTTGAAAATCAGGGAAGAACAAACCCATGAAAGGTGTATGGGCGCCTTAAAGCGGACAATATTGTGACTATTGGAACCCTGGGGTGTTACACTATTAATAATGCTAATGTGTCAAATTAATTTTAAACTTTAGATTAAATAATTCCTACTAATAATGGTAATGAGTATACTTCATCCAAACCTAGGTAATTGTAGTGAGCCCTAGTTGTTCAAATAAGACTTACTAATAATGTTAATAGGCCTAATTAATGTTAAATCTTGAATTAAATAATATTTACTAATAATTATAATGAGCCTAATTAATTCTAAATCTTGTTAAATTCTAATGGACTCTAAATGTTAAATTGGACCTTCTAATGATACTAATATGCCTAATTAATCTCAAATTTTAAATTAACTAATATTTAATTGTTATTATAATGGACCTAATTAATCACAACCTAGTTAAAGTATTGTGGGCTCTAGCAATTAAGTGGACTCACTAATAATGCAAATAGGTCTAACTACTCTCAAATATTAAATTAAATAATACCTAATAATAATGGTAATCAGCTTGATTAATTTTAAAACTATTTAAGTTTGTTACATTTGACCTACTAATGCTAACTAATAATTTTTCATGTGTTTGTTGAGAAAGAGAAAAGAGGCTCAAATCGTGGACATCCAAAAATCCATGTGTTTATATGGACAATGTAATGTTATCAATTGTTTTCATTTCATGGACGTTCACAGTTAAGATGTCATCATAGACTAACATGAATATTATTTGTCTAAAACCCACATCCTAAGCCACTAATATAGAAGTTTGACCAGATATTGAGATATACTGATTTACTAAGGTAAATCTTTTCTTTGGCTATGATAATGATCCTAATCTAATGTTAATAGTTTACTACTGGTGTATTATAGTATAACTAGTGTAAGACGTCCAAAATGTAGAAGCATTCTGTACTTTAGATCCCTCGGTTGTGAAGTTCCTCTGGCGGGGACATGGACTTCTTTACTACATGCTATGCTCCAAGACAAACGTCACAATGTGTTGAATATCCTTGAGTGGCCCTTTGAACTCCAAAACATTATGGCAGGGTCTAGTGCTGGCACACCCTAATTAATGGCCAAAGAACAAGATGAGTCTCCATGCCCTGTCGTTCCCACTCCAGCCCGAATTCCCTTCCTTCAAAGTTAGGCGATCCTTTCCACTTAACATCCTTCTCCTTGAGAAAGCCACAAATTTTTTCCATGCTGGCACTCTCTCTTTTATTCTTGTTTCATCTTCAGTTACATGAGAAGAAAATCACCACCAAAAGTAACCACACCGGCGGTTTTGTTGAGAGCTTGTCTGAGCCGGCCGTAGTCTCCTGATGATGATATTTCTCCTTGCTCGCTTTGAAGTCGTTGACGCACAACTCCTGGTGGACTAGACGATTGGTTTGGATTACCAAAAAGCTCAAGTGACACAAACACTCCTGTAAGACTTGTTCACTTGTTAAGAAGGGCTAATAGGGGCATTTATGGTGTGAGAGGGACCCGTCACGCCTTCTCACGTATAGATTCTTAATTGCCCCCTATTAATGCCCTATTAGTAAGTTGAAGTTTGCTTGCTGTAACAGGATAGTTAGTTGAATGTTGGGTTCCGTACGACTGGTCTTTAGTTCCTTGAACAGTCTTTTTCTTAAATACAGGACTAGCAATTACATGTCCTCTAACTAAGAAGACTTAAAAAGAACTGCACCGCAATTGAGGGGTTCATTTAAATAAGCCCTGCACGCTGAGCTAAGGGGCCTCTCCTTGATAAGGAAAAAAGGAAACGAATCTTGTTAAGCCCATCCCGTAAGAAATTGGAACAAAATAAGAGCGCAGGAGTAATCGAACTACACAACCCAATGGATCTAAAAGATCTAGCCTGCTTGAAACATGACTTGAACATAGCACCCTACTCGCTAGCTTGAGGGTTAGAGTTTGACATGTAGAGATCTTTAGGTCCATAGCATCCTGCTCTGACAGATCCTTGGCGAATTTTTGTTCTTTTGCAATCTGATTTCTTATCAAATAGACATGACTAAAGAACTCAATACGTACAGCCCCAAAACAAAAAAATAATAATAAATTTGCTGCATAATAGACTTCGAGTTGAAACCACTTGATTATGAAAACATCCTTCTATGTATTTTAGGCCTTAATGCAAGTTTCGTACGTTGAAAATGGCTCCTTCCATCTTCTGCTCTGACCAGAAGATAAGGGTCAACTATTTTCTGTCTCTCCTCAATTGCCTCTTCACGGAGCAATGTTAAATATATACATAGAGTTCCTTTGGAGGGTATCTCTTTGAATTTTTTCACCTTTTCTTTTTCATTTTTTGTTGTGAATTAAGATTAGTAATCCATGTCTGATAATACCACTAGTTGTGTGGCTTAATGTATCCAGTACATATTGATGGATGGTCCGAATCCGAATGAGACATTAGAGACAATGTTCAAATAATTCTTCAACTAAAATCTGATCTGACTAAGATCCGAATGGACCCTGATTGTCACACAGGTTCATCCTATCCAAATCCTACCATATATGATATGTTGCCCACCTTAGCTGCAGTGGCCTAGACGCGCAGGTAGAACAAACTTCCATTGTGACTCCCACAATTGATTTGTTGGGCGTATATTTAGGTTGAAGGGGAGCCTTGGCACAACAATAAAGTTGTCGTCGTCATGTGACTTTGAGATTGCAGGTGCAAGGCGTGAAAATAGCCTCTTGGAAAAATATAAGGTAAGGTTGCGTACTATAAGCCTTTGTGATCTATCCCTTTCCTAGACCTTGCACACGCAGGAGCTGCGTGCACCACGACTGTTCTTCTTCTTTTTTAATACTTTACTTAGGTTGCGTCGTCATCCATAGCCCATAATGACAGAACCGTCCAAAGGCTGGCATCTTTCAATAAAAATATTTTGGGCGATGAACAATCTACTAACAAGGCCATCAAACATTGTCTCTCTACAATACCAGCTTGGTAACGGCTTAAGATGCAGCTTTCATGGAAATGAATCTCGCTCTCATGTTATACTTGGTTGGAAGTTTGTTGGGGGAGATTTTTAAGTAAATTTGGGAATTAAAATATGCTTCTAGGTAGAGCCAGTAAAAAGGTTAAATTTATTTAATGGTAATTTTATTATGTCGATTACCCACGAATCCGTTAAATTTATCTGGATTAAATATAGATTAGAAATTTAAATCTATTTATAAATGAATTTAAGTGCATCCAGTCGGTTTTTCTCATATTCGTGATAAATAGAATTGAATTTGATCCGTTTCTCTGTTTCGTAGGTAGTCCCTCTGCTGTAAAAAGTAAATAGATAAAACTAGGCATTTTTGCCTCAATTATTCGTAGCAACAATTAATTTTCATTAATCTCGGAGACCCAATCCTTAAATTGTGGCAATACTGAGCGCATAAACTTCTGCCTATGAATACTGCAAATATTTCTACCGACAATGTTAATATTCTACTGAAGAGTGGCAGGCGTGTACGCCTTGAGAAAGAATAAGAATACGCCCCATTCTTCAGTGTGAAACTTTGGTCTTATTAAATTTTGAAAGATCCAAACAAGTAATTTAGATCATCTAAGTGCATTGATTTTTTGGTAGGAAGAACATGATTAAGGGCTTAGATATAAAGAAAAAAATCATCGTAAATAAAAACGAAGGCCAGCTACCGGCAAATATATATAATATTACAAGAACCAGGGTGTTTATCCATTGTCAGACCTGAAATTGTGGCAGAATATGATAGCAGCGGGACCCAAATACCCAAAACATGCTTGTCGGAAGTAAAGGGATGTGGATCTCCATAACGTTTCCATACCCAATCCAATCCACCTCTATCTAACATATATCGCCTACAAGCTTCATCCCGGACATGCTACCGTACGTATTCCCCACATACGGACATTACTTGGTCGAGTTACTTCTTGTTGTTTGATTCTGATTCAACTCGATTCGGAAGTGGGAAATAGCTTAGATCGGCTAGAAACCTAATCCTGTCGGTTTCGATGATTCCAGCCTACATCAAAGACCCAAAGCAAGAGGATAGGATCAGCATTAAATTCTCCTTCAGAAAAAATGGAAAAACTGAAGCTCAACATCTCCAGGAGGACTCCTACTGGGACTCCGGAAGCCTTGGTGATTTTGTAATCCAGATGATTCTAGTCTGACCAACCTTGACACGACAATCTTCCTTCCAATCGGCTACGATATTCCAACAGCCATAAATAGTCGTTTAAGATCATCCGACGCAGACCCATTTCACCTAAGAAGACGTCTGTTCGGTCACAAGCACAACGATTAGGTGCAGCTTACGTATTTACAACCGATTGATGAAAGATTCACAACAAGGAATTGCGAGTTCGTCTTATAAAACAGGAATCCAACATCGAGAAAAAACTAAGGTAATACTTAATGGTAACTCATTGTACTGCAACAACTTTCCCACTGAAATCACCGCCTCTGCGGTTATGTACTTGCAAGAAATCAAAGGTCTCGACGAGAGAGAGAGAGAGGAGCTAGTTACATAGTTTATAGTTCAAACAGATGTGATTACATAGGTGAAGAGGCGTCTTAGTTACACGCCCACAAAATTAGATTGAACCAAAGAAAGAAGAACAGAAACAGAATTCAGATAATATATGTGCAGAATACTGATTCCACTGGACTGATCAGTCCACGAACCATCCATCCCCACCAAACAAACATCCGCCCAAAAATTGTCAGTAAGCGTATGTACAGACTCGTTGTCTAGACGACTTCTATACATACGAATGTCAATCTACATCACCAGCTCATTAACCCAATCAACGTCCGGATAGAAGTAGCCACCATTATCATTCCTGTCACTCTCCTTTATGCCTTCCTTCATGCAACTCCTGCCCACGACACCATTCTCCTCATCCTCTCTCTCCCATTCTTCATTAAGATCTCGACAGTTAATCGAAGAACCCCACGAAACATTAGTCTTGATGGGAGAACAAGGAGAAGAATCAGCCACCCTTAGATCCATCCCTTCCAAAGACTTGACAAGCCCCGCCAACATGCCCCTATAACTCACAATCAGATCAAATGAAGAACGGGGAGACAGATGAGAGGGACCCAGGAGAATGGACGTCGGAGAAGAGGCCTGTGGAGTCTGGGACCCTCTTTTACACTGAAATTTGTTCGAGAATACACAGCAACAAGCATTTGTAGGGTAACAGCGAACGGTAGAGGCAGATGGCTGTGGAGGCAAAACACGAAGTTCTTTTTGGGAGTGAGCGAAAAAACAGACCTTCCTCTTACAGTCCCTCCCATCTTTACACGGTTCCGTACGGTAGCGAGCAGGATGAAGCCAACACTCGAACACGCCATGAGCAAACTCGCACGCATCTCCCCACCGGCAAGATCCTTTTCTGAAATCAGGGCAAACAGTGCCGGAGTAGTGAAACTGCCGCGGGTCTCGCCGGCGTGCTTTTTCTCCAGGATGTGCAAAAGGGCATTCCGTCCAGTCGTGACTTCGGCCACGCATGCACCGCCGAACTTTAAACTCGTACATGCGGAAGTCATCCGCAGCGTACGGGTCGAATTCCTCGTCGGAGGTTTTGCTGGAGATGGGAAGGCCGATGGTTTTTAAACCGGCGCGGCTGACAAAGAGCTTTCTAGGTGGGATTCGAAGGGCTTTCTTCGTGGGATGCTGATGATGTTCTGAGCAGAGAGTTGTCATGGTTGGTTTCAGCAAGGCGAGGAAGTGGACGACAATGGAAGGGGACTGGGAGGGCGTGGATATAAATATGGGGGGAGCGGTTAATTGGAGAGGAAGGAGAGAATTGCAGGGGTGGGAAGAGTGGGGGGGAGGTTGTTGAGCATGCAACAAATGACTAGATGGGTGCAGGTATGGATGGAGAATTACGTGGCGAGTTCACATTCTATCGCAACATGCATGCCTCCATATGTGTCGTCGACATGCACAAAGCCCTCCTTGGTTTCGAAGAGTTGGATTATTCTTCGGAAGATGTCTCTTGTTTTTTCTGACTTCTGGATTTGATAAAGGCACCCCTCATCGGGTCCCACCTTGGACGGCTGAGATGAGATCGGGTTAGTACGATTGTACCGGATATAAATACGACGTGGCTTGGTATCCGTAGAAATGCAGTTAAAGTCTTGATACGGTTAAAGTAAATTTTGATACGGTTCCCCGTACATACAAATTGCCGTTTATTCCTGCGCGCTTATTGCGGTAGATAGAATCTTTGTGGATTCTGGGCTGAGCCATCTGGATAGTTGAGTTGTGATGGATCTGGGCTTGTTACAGTGATATGATTAGACACTTAGAGATTGATCTGTTAAGGTTACTGAGAATGTAGTGGCGGATCTTCACCTGAATCATGGTGACCTAGAAGTTGGAAGATGCATGGACTGGGTCCACTATTGACGCCTATCAATGAACTTCTCCTATCATTAAGTAGATCGTAGCTCTTGGATTAGTGGTTCAGTTGAAGATTAGTAAGTCTAATTGGACTATCCATCTTATGGGAGTTATATGAGATAGTAATGATACCCTAAAATTCTCGTAGTGCCAAATTAAAGTATTTTTGCTTTGGCGATTTAAAGCAGGCGATCCAAGCCTAAGTATGATAAATGATTTGGACTATTTGTTTGGGAGTTCATCATCTATCGAATGGACAATCCAGATCGCTGCAAGGAAAATGATATAGTGATACTCTTTAACTAAGCCTCAGACATAGGCTCCCTCTCAAGGACGCAGTTCGTGCATTTTGCCGGTGAAGCTTTTTAACTAGGCCTAAAGTGAGGTTTCTCATATGGGGTTAAATGGCACATGTGTCGTCTTGAAAGAGATCCTCACTTTGAGGCCTAGTTTAACGAACATGCTTTTCTCTTTTATAAGAGGATTAAAATTCATACAAAGAAAATAGACGTAACATTCATCAAGTTATATATGTGTGTGTCTATATATATATATATATAAATCATTGCTCTCTAACATTATTCAAAAGTGTATAATATCACTCTAGAGGAACCTATCCTTTCCATTTCTCTGAGCTCTGCATTGTTGTGTCCTTTTTGCCAAAAAGTTATTTATGTGCTTGAATTCAACTTGCTTCCCTCGTAGTTTCCTCAGGCATTTCTTTTGAATTTGCATCACATTCTAACTACACTTTAAACTTCTTTTCATTACGTTCATAATAACTTTTGAGTTCCCACAAATCTACATTTTATTAAAACCTAATTCAGTAGCTAATGTAATCCCCTTCCAAACAACATATCATCAGACTCAATATCTGTCTTTATGCCTACAGATTTGTTAAAGCTTAAATACATCTCCCTTCAGCATCCCTTAGGATTCTGTCAGCACTAACTTGTCCTGGGTCTTAAAACTAGTTGAACCCAATGAAGTTTTGGAGGGTTCCACTTAACTTTAAACATGTTCCTTTTAACTTGAACAAGACTAATTTGCCCTCATCTTTTTAGAATGGGTAATTGTTGAGTAGAAAAGAGGGGATAATTAGCACTTGAATTAGATTACTTAGTCACCCTTGCCTTCCAAACTATAAAAGCATCCCTCCAATATGTACGTCTCTCATGTATAATTTTATTTCTTTCATACTATATTGTACAAAAAACCAAAGCACATGTTGTAGTCTTAGGGCAATTAAACCTATTTTCTCTTTCCTATGTCAAGACAATTCATCAATCACATCTGTGATAGAATTTCATGCTAAACTATCACATTTGTTCAACAATTCTCTAAAAATAGAAACTATATGACATATCAAAAATAGATGTTTCATCTTCCCGTCATGTTGTTACACAATGGAAAAAATTTCTTTTCATCTTGAAGCCAATTAAGCTTGCTTTTAACATGTATGTAGTTTATCTAGTGCAATCTGCCACAATAAATTTTGACTCTAGATTGTAGATTAGCATTCTCGATCTTTTCCAAAGTATAGAGTTCATAAAATTAAAAGAGCAAAAGGAATTATATACATATTTAACTAAAAAAAAGCACCATCTTTAGTAGGATTTTAGACAATTTTATCTTTTGAGGAAATATAATAATCAACTAGATACATTGTTTCATTTACTTATGAAGAAATTCAATGCTATCCAAGTTTCATGAGTAACATTATCAATGATATTAGTTACTTTCAAATCCAGAGAGCAAGACGACCAGCTAGATAGGGGAACATAATCAATTAATTTGCTCTTACTAGAAAATTAGTCATACCAAAGTGAGCTATTCTTACCATTGCCAAATCACCTTAGAGATTTTGAGAGAGAACTCCTTGCTTAAGAATTTCACTCCAAATCAGAGATGCCTTAGTACGCTTCCTAATTGAAAAGAAGTTGTGCTTGGACAAGTATTTAGCCAAAACAACTTTGGTCCAAAGAGATTTTGGTCTAGAAACAAGGTTGCAAGCTAGCTTCCACTTGAATACTTAATCTAGTTTTTTTAAATCCCTAACTTACTCTTAGATATATTGACTTAGCAGAAGATTCTTGAGATCTCTAGAATAACTCCTTTGTTCGCTTTGAAAATGAATTAACTCCCATTTTGAAGCTTTAGAAGTTGTCATGTAGCAATTTTCCATTAAAGATGAAAATGAGTACTTTACCTACCTTTGACAAAGCAACACTCTTCCTTGTAGACAGCCTTGCCTCAAACTTCTGATTGGGAGCACTTTGTTTTTGAGTTCTTCCCTCCCAAATAAAAAGGCAGTCATAAATAATTTTTACCAATTTTATTAGAAATACCAAGTACTCTTTTAAGAGCTTTCTACATGTTGAGCGAACATTTTTTGAAAAAAGAATTGAAGATTTTTGAGGTGCAATGACAAGCTTAGTTCATTTTCCAATGTCAAGTAAATTTCTCAATTGAGTACAAGATTGAAGCTATGCATTGGAAAAAACAACAACATCATCTACATAGATTAGATGTGAAAAAGGGGCCGATTTTTACAAATAGTAGTAAGAGAAAAGGTTTTTCTTTCAAAAGCATCATGCAGAGGAGTAGAAAGATCTTCAATGCATGAAACAAATAATTATGGAGAGAGAGGGCACCAATGGCAATGATAGAAAACTAGGAATTGAAACAATAAACATTATAAGTGTAACAAACTTCTACGAAGACCCCACATAAATCAAAACCTATTATAGAAACTCCTAACTTAGTGAATCATGAGCTTTAAAAATATGAAGCTTAATATTCAAATTTCTCTATCTCACCCTCTTTCTAGTAAATGAAGCAAGAAACTCATGAAAATTGATAATATTCCCATGGATATCTCAGCCTAGACCAAATACATTTTGTATATCACCAATAAGATCACCCAATATACCCTAAATTCTATTAGCAATAACTTTTACTATGATTTTATAAATAGAATTACAAATACTAATAGGACTAAATCTTTCAACTGAAGTAGCATTCCTTAAGGATCAAGCAAATAAATGACATCTTAAATTCCTTAGGAAACATACCTTTGTTAAGTGCATCTTTAACTACATTAAAGATACCTTGCCCAGTTTTATGCCAGATTCTTTGAAAAATGCAGCTAGAATACCATCTATACCACAAGCCTTAAATGGCTTAAGAGAAAAAGTGGCAATTTTGAAGTTTTCTAGAGTAATAGAGCTTCAAGTAAAGACAAAGCCTAATCTAATGACTTCCACTTTATCAAAGCAATTGACTAAAACGCCCATGAGCAGCAACTTTAGAAAACAAAATTTTGAAATAGTACAGAAATGCATTAATGCAATATTGATCATGCGTGATTTGCCCATCACTTTGAATGGTAATATGGATGACTCTTCTCTTTCTAGAGTAGAAACAAATGTGTGAAAGAATCTAATATTTCTTTTGTCTGCCTCATGTAGCCAACAATTCCTTGCCTTATGGTTTCATTCAATCTTATATAACCTAAAAGAAGCATGTAATTGACATAGAGTGTCCATCTTATTGGCTTCATTAATAGGCCAGCAACTCTGGATAGAAACAAGTTTAGAATTAATGCTCTAATCTGCATATTAAGTGTACCAACATACTTCCTACTCCAGCCCCTAAGAGAAAGTTCCAAAATTTGAAGCTTTTGAATGAGCATAAAACCAACAAAAGGAAAGTAGGGAGAGTTCCATGCTTCCTTAACTATCCTATCAAAATGAGTGTGTTACCGCCATGTAGTGTTGTATCTAAAAGGCTTAGGACCCAAGGAAGGTCTATTAACAAGTGGAAGTTTGATAGGTGAATGATCAGATGATAATCTAAGGAGATGAGAATGGAGCATTTTAGAAAACATTCAATTTATGCAACATTGACCAGCCTCTATCAAGCCTCTTATATATTCTATCATCTCCATTTTAACGGTTAGGCCTAACTAAAAAGGCTTCAATGAAAGACCAAGATCAATGAGTCCTAAACCTTCCATAAGTAGATTAAGGACTAAATTTTGAGCAAAAGAAGAGTTAGAAGCCTAAAATGGGTTTGTTATCACATCAAAATCACCCATTGGCATTGTGGGCTTTGCCAAAAAATCTCTCTTTCAGCAAGATTTGTAGGAGCATAAACAAAGATAACTCTACAACTAGCTTGCAACGGAAAAGACAGTGTCAGATCAACAGAAATAAAATAGAAGTCCTGCTCCACAATAGAAACTGACTCCAAAACGAGACTCATAGTCAAGAAAAGGTCTTTATCATCACTTGTTTTTTTATCACAAACAAAAATCACATTTGTATTAACAAAATCTATTGAAGGACTAAGAGCTCTATAAAGCAAGGCCTTCTTGCCCAGATGGGGAATTATCACCCATAGGTCTCCTTCTCCATTTTTCCAATTGCTATTTTCAGGATCCGCTGCAGAAATTGAACTAAGATTAACATTGAAGCCATCATCTTCACTACCACCACTGCTTTCTCCAGCCAATCTTTGTCTTGATGCTCAGACGTCAGGGAAACTCTGAGGGTAAACATAATTTTTATGTCTCCATGAAGCACACCAGATAATGATAAAATGTTTGATCTCAAAATTAATAGTTTGCTATATCCGTTTTCCTTTATGATGAAGACAGACTCCCTACGGAATTTTAGTCTCAATGGTAATCTCAACGCATAACCCAGCATCCTTCATTCTATGGATAGGAGAGCTCCACTCAGTAATCACCTCTTTCGTTCTGAAATCTGAATACTGAGTAAATGTTCTTCCTCCCGAAACTCGGTAAAACCTGCAAGCTATCTCGATGGGGTTCATTATTAAGAGCATTGCTTCAGCGAGCTCCACAGCAAGTTATCCCCACAGGGCCCGTAACTCACCTCAAGGTATGCCCGGGCCTCATCTTTAGTTGATCAGTCGGTTCATCTAATTTGTCGAGCTTTGGTATCTAAAGAACCCGTTCAACGACCAGAAAGACATCTTTCAGGGTGCTAGAGTTCTCGAATTGATGTCGCTGTTGGCCTTTTGATGAATGGACCGGATCATGGAGCCATTATCTGAGAGCAGGTTGCACCAGCAACTTGCTCCAAGTTGGTGTTTTTGTTTCTAAGGCAAGAGCGGGTTTTACCGCACCGTTTTGCTCCACCGCCGATAGAAGGCCAGGATTCTGCTGTGAGGTCGCCGCCTTAGTGAACCATTTTAAAAAGGGCAGCCCGGTGTACAAAGCACTTGTGCCCTGGGAAGGAAAAGACCACGAGAGTTAATAGCATGCAGTCTTATCTTGCATTTTGTAAGAGGTTGTTTTCACACCTTAAACCTGCTCTCCTTCCTTAACCATTCCAAATTATAAATTAAGCTACTGTAAGAATACAGCCCGGAAAAGCTCATCCAACCTTTTGCATGCATCAACGGTGTTTAGCTTAGAATACCAAATTTCATGCCGCTTGTAGGCCTTACGTTTTTTGAGTCGGAAATTACGAACATCAACTTTATTTCAAAGACTGCAAACCAAGTGGTCAAGATCACCTGAATGTACTAATTTTTTAAATCATTACAATATTTTGTATGTAGAATATGATCAACAGATTAGATCTTTCCCAAAAAAATGCCTTATGTGCCGATGTATTTCTCAAGACAAAATGTGACCGGGGTTAGGGGAGCCAATCGGATCCAGTGGCGGACACAGATGTGGGCCGTTGTCACATCTTGGTTAGTAACGGATCCTTGTCATCAAAAGATGATAAGCTACTAATATTCTTATAGACAAAAAAGGGCAGACTCGTGCACTAAGCTTCCGCCTATGCGGGGCCTGGGAAAGGGGTGGACTACAAGGGCCTAAGTACACAACCTTATCTTATATTTTACAAAAGGCTATTTCCATGCCTTGAACCTGTGACCTCAAGGTCACACGAGGATAACTTTTACCATTGTGCCAAGGCTCCCCTTCTTAATATTATTATAGACAGAGCTGCCAAAACGAATACAGATTGGCAGATATCTATTTGTTCGTTTAAAATTTACAGATACGGTTTGGATAATCTGGATCCGTTTTAAAAACGAATTAAATCAATCTGATCCATTAAATCCTCAATCCACATAGTATATCAGTGAACATCATTTAAAAGAATACTTTAGGAGATTAAATTACCATTAAATTGCTCATTCGCGAGGAGCCCACATTTCTTTTTGACATATTTGGAAGATTTAAGCCATTCATTATATTAGGTACATTAAAAATAAGGTGATTCTAACTGCTCTTTTGAGTCTTTGACTTTCTTGATGCGGTTCTCGCACAATCCCAGGATGGCTAAATAATCTGCAAATACGTGATTCATGCAAATCACAGGACACCAATCCGTATTTGTGTTGTTCGGATCAGATTCAAAAATTTGCTTAACAGTTTTGTCGGCATTACTTGTAGATGGGATATTCCCAGAGAAGGGCTTTTTAAGAAAAGGATTTTTAGGTAGGCAAATGGGTTTTATGGCAGCTCCAGTGCACCAAACTCCATTCTATGTGGGGTCCAGGAAAGGGACAGACCACAAGGGCCTATAGTAGTGACTTGAATCATGACTTAGCATAAGAAAGCCTCTTCTTACACCACTTACCCTCCAACTCAGCTGCATCCAGAATGTAGAATGAGGTATTTCTTTGATAATAATAAGAACGGGAGTCTTGGTGCAACCATAAAGTTGTTGTGGTGTGACCTTGATGTTATGGGTTCAAGGCGTGAATAGGCTGTATTATAGACCCTTGTAATCTGCCCCTTCCCACACCCTGCATACACAGGAGCATTGTGTAAAGAGACAAAAAATAAGTTAGGATTTTTAATTTCTTGTCTCTAACCCAACTCTTAGGGGTCAATTAGTTAGGTCCTGTAATTGACCCCATCCTTTGCCATCCTACTGTTGTTAGACAAAATTCAACTGTTTCAAAATAAAATAAAAAACAATACAGCTCCACATGGGTTTAAGGCATGGAATAAACTTTTTGCTAAAATGCAAGATAAGACTACCTACTATAGGCCCTTATGGTCTGCCCCTTCCCTAGACCTGCATAGGCGGGAGCTTCGTACACTGGAACAGCCTCTTTATAGACCATTAAGCTACATGTATTCTAGAGACGCACATGCTCATCTGTTGAAGCACCAACAGGCTAGATCACGTTGTCTTGGTATTGATCAAAACTACCTGATTGGGCATTGATTTAATTAGCACGGGGCCACGGGTGGAATCAAGTTTCAGTAGTAAGGTGGGGCCTGAACTATGTAGGTGGAGTGATCTCTAACGCTAGAAAGAAGAAATCACATGATACACTTAGTGGGACCCACCTTTTCCACCTTTGTGGACCCTTCTTTCAGTTATCCTGTCTATTCATCTTCTTACTAGTTGCTTTATCTTAAATGGGCTAGGTCCCTAAATCTCATCCATTGGAGGATTTAAACCTTGTCTTTCTGTGCATTTAAAAAAGACTGCTCCGGTGCATGAAGCTCCTGCCTATTCAAGGTCCGGGGAAGGGGCGGACCACAAAGGCCTATAATAAGCGAGATTGATTCCATGCCTTGAACCTGTGACCTCAAGGTCATATATCTTTCAGCGCATTTCAAGTTCTATAATAAACGGCTGAAACTTTCTCGTGTCATATCATCCAATTCACAACGTTAAAAATCCAAAAACACAAGGGTTACGATCATCTCACAATAGCATGAACAGATGGATTAGTAAGATGTATGCTCACATGTCCATTCATTTTATGAGAAAAAAGAAGAGAGAAATGTTAGGCTATAGGTCTGCTCACATTTAGTGATCTAACTCGTTTGTCTCTCGTTGCTCTGGATTAAATATTTTGCAATTTTTTTATATATTTTTTTTATAAAAATATAGTCAGTTAAATTTTTTTATGTAAATAATGGCCTAAATTTAACTTCGAAAAACATGGTCTTTATGATGATGGATAATATAATTATTGTAGTCTTTTGTTTAATAGTCATTCAAGGCTAAGGTCTATTTAGGGTCGAGCATTCCCAAGAAAAAAAAAAAAGGGAAAAATATGCAGGCCGCGCCTCATACATGCGAAAGACACGTGTGCATCGCCGTTGGGAGTTCCTGGCATCCTGCCCTGTCCGGAGAGTCGCTCTCCTCAAAGACTAACGCGTTGCTCGTCACCCTTCCATATCTTTTAAAAATTTTCGACCGTTGGCCTCGTAACGTTCTTCTCGCCTACCTTCAGAACCGATTCTCAGTCTACATTCTGTTTTTCCCTCACTACTACTCCGTCTTCTTCTTCCTCTCCAACTACTACTTCTCATTTCTCCTAACCAGCCTTGCGAAACTTGCAATCGATCTCTCCAATGGCGCCCGACTCAAATGGACCAACGGAAAGCCTTCCTCGTGCTTTCCAGATGGACAAAACGTACGAATTCTCAGCTCCCCAGTTCTTTGATTTCATCAACAACGAAACCGAAGAGGAAAGGCGAAGGGCGGAGCTCTGGTTTGAAAAGGCTCTCAGCTATGCACCTTCGCGTATGTTCTTCTTTCCTTTTTCTGTTCTTGGCATTTTACATTGGAGGATTGGTCGCATTTACATATTGCTGTGAAAATAAAAAAGGTTTTTTTTTTTTTTTTTTTTTTTCTGGAAATTGTTTGTTTCAGAATCTTAGGCTGGGTTTTATGGTTTATTTTGCTTTGCTAGAAAATTGAACTGGGTTTTCAATATCAATGAAAAATCTTGGAGACTCTGTCCAGTTTTCTTGGTTTAGTAGAAAAAGGAAATTTTTTTGGGTGCAAATAGTGTGTCTAATTTCTTTAACACGGACTTCATGGTTTCTTTCATTTGAGTTTTCTTGATTTCTTTGATTTTGTAATGAAAGATAGTCACATTTCTTTGATTTCTTTGGTGGTTGATGCAGCTTTCATGCCTAGAATAAAGACCAGCAGATCCTTCGAGATTGACAGTCTCTGTGATTTTGGAGATTCAGAAAATATTCATGAGGTAATTTGATATCTCTTTTTCGCCCCTGGAAAACATATTTCTTGGTGTGGTTTTCCTCACTAGATGAAATGGTTGTTGAACCCAAGAATGAATTTGGATTTCATGACAGGCACCAGAACCAGTCTTTGGAACTACGTGTAATCCGAAAGAAGATGAAACCAGGTAGGTCATTGTGTTTGGAAGAACAAGAAATTTTGCAATATATCTTCACTCAGTGTTTTAAATAACCCAAATTTCTCTTTTGGTCCATTCAGGGACCAGACAGACTCTGTTTTTCCAACAGAGACTCAAAATGGAGAATCCCATCAGCATCAGCAAGAACATGATACAATCAACTCCAGGAAATCGGTAAAATCAGTCGGCTTCTTAAATTTTAAGCTTCAGTGCAAGCCAGAAACTATTGTTTTTGGGTTATATCTATACTAAGAGTTCGAAACCTGTCTCAGATATCTGCCGCTGCTACACCTTGTAAAAGAAGCAGGTTTGATCTTTTCCCACGTCTATGTTCTTATTTGAACTTCATCTTCAGATTTATACGTGATTCTGATTTTACTGTCATCTACCTTGTCCCGATGACAGTGTTCTGTCTGAGAAGCCGTCCATTGTGGAGGCTGTGGAACCTAGTAAGGAAATGATTAAATCTTCCTCTATGGTTGCCATTAATTCCTCAGCAGAAGTGGTCAACGTCCAAGGTTTGTGAAGTGTAATTTCCAATATTTGTCCTAATTTTTCTCCAAATTGACTTACTGTGTATCACATTGACTTACTGTGTTTTAACAACATGAACAGAAGCTTGCACTCCCAAAGCAAATACAATTTCTAAAAAGACAGTGCCAGCACCCAACAGTTCAAGGAACCTGACAGCAAAGAAGATAGCTAGCATCATTAAGCAGCCATCTGCTCTAAAGCCTAAAGGCCAGTCAACTGCTCTAAAGCCTAAATGCCAGTCAACTGTTCTAAAGCCTAAAAACCAGCCCCAGGCATCTGGAGGGAAAAGTGTCAAGCCGACAAGTGTGAGGAGGTGGGTGACCACCCGTATTACGTAAACCGATATTCATTTAACTCGGTTCTATTGTGCATGCATAAATGTATGTTCTAATTTGTTCCTTCTTCACCAGGTGTCCTGGTGGTCTTGCTGCTAAGAACAATGTAGCAACGGATATTGCTCAAGAAAATCAAGCAATTAAGCGGCAAAAGTTGGATGAAGGAAGATCCAGACAGGTACTGGCTGGCAAAATTTTCTCCTTTGCTGCTAGAATTTCATTGTTTGTGTGTTGTGTCTCAAGTCCATCTTTTCTTTTTCTTTTTTGCAGATTCTTAATGTCAAAAATAGGATTTTGCATCACAAGACAAAGGAGGGTTTAATCAGTGGGAACGAGTTAGCCTTTTCTGTCTTTAAGGACCAAAAAGAGGCGAAAAATAGCTTGTCACAAAGAAAGGTTTGCAACAGAATTCTGACTTTTGGATAATCTAATAGACCGACATCAACTTGTTCAACAGTGTTAATTGATACTTAGATTTGTTTTGTTTTAAGATGTATGTTCGAGAACCAGCAGCTCCATATGTTTCCGTGGCAGAAATGGTAAAGAAATTCCAGTCAAATACAAGAAAGATAGAGCTGCCTCATAACAAATCCCTTTCATATGTAAATTACTGAACCTCTTTACTGTTAATTTGTTCTTTATCTTTTGCCTATTCCTATCATTAACTGTTGAATTTTTTCAATAAGATCACTCCAAATGGTTCTAAAAAACTCTTGCAAAGTTTGATGATTATTCAAAAAAATTATTTACTCATTGATGCTGTTTAGGATGATACTGCCTCATTGACACAAAGGAGACCTAAACTTACTTTGACTCGGCCCATAGAACCTGCCCTTGAAACATCCCAGCGTAGTCGTCCTACCAAGGTGAAGAGCTCAGCCGAACTTGAGGAAGAAATGTTGGCAAATATTCCAAAGTTTAGAGCTCGCCCAGTGAATAAAAAGGTTTGCTGCTTTGTGTGACTACAAGAATTCTATATATCAGATGTTTCTCAGTATGGTTAACTTCTAATTTACTTTCTCTCCAATAGATCCTTGAAGCTCCCTCATTGCCTGCACCTCCAAGGAGTACTCCTCAGCCACAAGAATTTCAGGTCAAATGAGTTTTAAATGAAAATGATGGAAAAGGATCATTGAAAAAAGCTTTCCCTTCCACTAAATGATGCTAAATGAGTTTTGTTATCTCAGGAGTTCCATTTAAAGACAATGGGGAGAGCAAATCAGCATGCTGGATCATTATCAGTATCAATTTCATCCTCTGTAGACTCTTCAAACCTGGTAGATCCTTCTACACTAGTTTGCATGAGACCCCGTTACTCCCCCTTTCCTTCTGTAATCACTGAACAATATGTCATACTTCTGAAATGACAGAACCAATGGAAACCCCACAAGCTTACTGAACCAAAACCTCCTATGCTAGAAACGTCTCTAAGGGCGCGACCTCCAAGGTAGGGAGGGATTCTCAAATTTGAATGATCGGTTTTCCAACGTATAACCTTTTTTTCTCCAGTAGTAATAGGGCTGTTTTTTCTATGTACAGAATAAAGAGTTCTCAAGAGTTAGAGCAAGAGGAACTAGAAAGGATACCAAGATTCAAGGCTAGGCCTCTCAATAAGAAGGTTTGGAGTAACCCTTACTTTCTAGTTTATCTTAGTTTACCGAAACAACTACTCTAGTATAACCAATTCTCATATAAAACTTCTGCAGATATTTGAGAGCAAAGGAGACCTTGGGGTATTCTGTAATCCTAAACGCCAGCTAACAGTACCTCAGGAATTTCATTTTGCAACAAATGAAAGAATACCACCACCTGCGGCTGTTGTTGACATTTTTGACAAGGTATTGGAATCAAAATGTTCTTTCACCCAAGTTCTGCTCCTCTGCTTTTCTAGTATTTTGCTTATGCGACTGTTCTCTTTTTCTTCTTCAGCTTTCGTTAAATTCTGAACAACGTCATGAGCAGCAGAAACTGCCCAGAATCACCCAACCCAATCCCTTCCCTCTCCACACAGAGGTCGGTCAAGTATATGAATTACCTTGTATCTATCTTTGACAGCGGAAATTTACAGCGTTCTGCTGCTTCTCCCAATGTACAGGAGAGAGGACTGGAGAAAGAAAGAAGGCTGGCAGAAGAACTTTTACAGAAACAGTTGGAAGAGGAGAGAGCTAGAATTCGCAAGGCTAACCCATATCCTTATACTACTGATTACCCTGTGGTAAGTAAAAAAGTCCTCCAAATTCACTTTCTTCTTATCTGACAACGGTAATGCTTCTTATGCATACTTTCTGGCTTGATAATGCAGATACCACCAAAACCAGAGCCTAAGGAATGCACCAGACCAGAGGGCTTCCAACTGGAGAGCTTAGTGAGACATGAAGAAGTTATGAAGAGGAAAATGGAAGAAAGGGAAAGGATGGAGAGAGAAGATGCACGGATGAAGATATTTAGAGCACAGCCAATATTGAAAGAGTAAGTCTGAATAACACCAAGTCAGCGGGAGTTTTTTTGTTTCACATAATGGGCAGAAATGAGAAAATCTCATTTAACTTGTGCACGTTGCAGAGACCCAATTCCAGTTCCTGAAAAGCAAAGGATGCCACTCACTGAGGTTCAGGAGTTTCCACTCCATGCTGACCATCGGGCTGTCAATAGAGCAGAATTTGATAAGAAGGCAAGTCATAAATTTAAAATGAAAAATTGTTATACATCGATTTTAGTGCATTTTCTAGATAAAAGAATTACATGGTTTGTCCTAAGTAAATCCATTCCAAGGATTTGATTTATATTGGCAGCTATAGAAGTTCATGTAGCAAGCCTTTTGGTGATAGATCATGCCCCAATATCTCATATCAGAAAATACTAAAAGACAATCACTAGATATCTTTATGGCTTGTTTGAAGATGTCTAGATAAGATTTACATGGTGTGTCCCATGTAAATCCATTCCAAGGATTTGAATTATATTTGCAGCTACATAGAAGTTCAGCATTGCCTTTCGGTGAAAGATCATGCCTCAATATCTCATAATAGAAAATACTAAAAAACAATCACTACATATCTTTTATGGCTTGTTTGAAGATGTCTGGGCTTGGTCTTTCTAGATATGGTTGCACCTGAGAGTGTTTCCTTGTCTGTGGATAATTACTTATATGCTGCAACCGCTTATTCAGCAATCAGCAATGCCTTTCTGATTTATCAACCAACAACTTGGTATACAGATCAAGGAGAAAGAAATGATGTACAAAGAGGTACAGGGAAGAGTATGAATGATTTGATTTACATTGGCAGCTATATAGAAGATCATGTAGCATGAATGATTCAATTCATACAGATCAAGGAGAAAGAAATGATGTACAAGAGGTACAGGGAAGAGTATGAATGATTCGATTTATATTGGCAGCTATAGAAGATCATGTAGTATGAATGATTCAATTTATGTCCGCAGCTACATAGAAGTTCATGATACAAGATCATGTAGTATGAATGATTCAATTCATACAGATCAAGGAGAAAGAAATGATGTATATAGAAGTTCATGTAGTATGAATGATTGAATTTATATTGGCAGCTATATAGAAGTTCATGTAGTGTACCTTTTGTTGATAGATCATGCCTTAATATCTCATATCATAAAATACTAAACAACAATCACTAGATATCTTTTGTGGCTTGTGTTTGAAGATGTCTGGGCATGGTCTTCTAGATATGGTTGCATCTGAGTGTTTCTTTGTCCATGGATATTTATTTATATGCTGCAACCTCTTTCAGCAATGCCTTTCTGATTTATCAACCAACAACTTGATATACAGATCAAGGAGAAAGAAATGATGTACAAGAGGTACAGGGAAGAGTATGAATGTGCAAAACAGGTAATGACGACTCTGTCTTTTCAAGCTTACAGTTGATGTCTCCACGACCTTCATATTTGAAGCTAAAGCCACGAATCCTTTATAGATGGAGGAAGAGAAGGCAGTGAAACAAATGCGACTCCTGATGGTGCCCCATGCAAGACCAATTCCCAAATTCGCTAATCCCTTCCTTCCACAGAAGTAAGCAAATTACGAATCTCTAAATGTTTTATGCTGTAAATCTTTACATATGTTTTCACCAATGATAACAAATTGTGAATGAACAGGTCATCCAAGGAAACGACAAAGGCCAAGTCCCCAACCTTGCGTGTGAATCAACGACAAGAAAGAAGAAAAACTACATGCATGAGATGATTATCCAAGGAAACGACAAAGGCCAAGTCCCCAACCTTGCGTGTGAATCAACGACAAGAAAGAAGAAAAACTACATGCATGAGATGATTTACCTGTGGAGAGTGCAGGATGTGGGGAGGATCAAGAATGTTTGAGACCCCACTATGCAGCATTGTTGTATAACACCAGACAACATTAATTGTGTAACACCCAGATAACATAATTTATATTCTTTTGTTTAATATGTTGTCGCCATAATCAACATCTCTTAGGCATTTGAGAAAATTTTCGTTTTTGGGGAATGACAACCAACCAAAAGAACAGTGAAAATGTGGAACTTACTCAGTTAAAAACTATACTTAAAGGATATGAAATGATGAGAAAATGCAGAGTCTGCAAACTGTATTGTTAGAAACAAACAAGAAAATGACTATGAAGAAATCTGAATTGTTTGCGAAGAAAATCTGAATTTGACTCCTTTTTTTATATTCCAATCAATATCATCTTTGCTTCCTAGAAACAGAAGTAGCTTCGACTGTTAACCTATATTTTGTAAGAAACAAGCTTTTCTGTAGTTCATCCGAATTGGTTTCTACTTTAGTTGAGTACTTCAATCTTGGTGTGACTGCTGCTGAGAAGAAAAGCTTCACCAGCTATCAGATGAATTCACGTCTGCCATGTTTGCTAACGAAGTCATTATTAGCTACTTGTTTGGTGACTGTTGAAGGCTAGATGATCCAGAGTACTCT
This sequence comes from Warburgia ugandensis, assembly GCA_035236585.1. Lineage (NCBI taxonomy): Eukaryota > Viridiplantae > Streptophyta > Magnoliopsida > Canellales > Canellaceae > Warburgia > Warburgia ugandensis. Next base: position 57,069,032 of record CP141137.1, on the reverse strand, counting down.
GTGATATGAATCTTAACTGGCCTGACACCGAGGTAGAGATTGGTTTTGGTAATCCCCAAGAGTGGTTTGGTAGAGTTATGTGGGACGCTCACAAATTAGTGGCTTGCATAGCAGCAGGGCTCACCGAATGGTGAACTCTACCATGTCTTCAATTGCTTTGGCCAAAAATATGCCACGTTTAAATTGGACCATGGAAGTCCAAATTAATTAGTAATTGGCTTTGTCGATCAAAACCAGCCCAACCATCTCTGCCACTCATGCAAGTCTTCACTGTTCTCTGCTATTCTTGAACTTGCAGCTCCTTCGAGAAACTTGTCATCCCTTCTCCTTTCCTCCATTCTCTGTACTAGATGATTGAATCAAACTTACTGAAAGAAACTGTATGTTAATTTGGAAATGTGATCTGACTTTTATGTTGTTTTAGAAACAACGCGCTATAATGAATGTTTCCATGCAAACAGATTGATTTCCTGGGATTAGAGCCCTGGCTGGATCTTATCCAAATCAATATAAGGGCCTGCAACGTGAATGTTTGGTGCATTCATCATATTTGAATTCTATGTTCTCGTCCATTATCTGTAACTCCATTCTCATTTCATTCAGATGTACAATGTTTCATGCATTTCAAATGGTTGCTCCATGCATGCTTGGTTACATATTTTTAGTATGACTTCAGCGTATAACTTCTCTACCCTTTCCTAACTTTTGCTCGGTAATTTTAACAATGCTAGACAAAATGCATTTACATTTTTCTCATTCTACATTGTCAAAATGGAGAATTACATTCTTATTTTTTGGTGGACAAACTGAAATGTTAGAGGAAACCAAATAAAAGGTAGAGCCTATAGAAAACAGCAATATGTCCAAGCATCAAATCTTGCATAAGTAGTGCATAGGAAAACAACAACAAAATATTTGTATACATTTGGTGGAATGAAGGGGAGCCTTGGCACAACGGTAAAAGTTGTTGTCATGTGACCTTGAGGTCACGGGTTCAAGGCATGGAATCAGCCTCTTGCAAAAATGTAAGGTAAGGATGCCTACTTTAGGCCATTGTGGCCCACCCCTTCCCCTGACCTGGCATAGGTGAGAGCTTAGTGCACCGGGGCTGCCCTTTATACATTTGGTGGGCTATAATACCATATGCTCCATTGTTTTCTTTACACTAGCTTTACTCTCTTGCCAAGTGATCCAGATTTCAATTTAAGGTTGGGCTGCAGTTGAGTTTTACATCCCCCAAACTTGCAATCCAGAAGTGTAATTGCATGGTTACCAATGGAGAAATTCTAAACTAAGCCTCCAATCCATGTTCAATAGAGGCTACAATCTATATCTCATTCATCATATTTGGCAATCTTTGGATGGACTACCTTCAAAACGCCATGTGCATTGATTCTATAAATTGAAAAAGAATTAGAGAGTCGTTTGATTGGTATGATATTTCATATGCAGCCGAGAGAAAGAACAAGATGAATGGTATAGATGTAGAGCCTCATTTATCATTTGTTGGACACTCTGGTCTCTCGATGTTTGAAGAGACAATTAGTCAGAAGTCCATGGTCTTTTAGTCGGACAATTCGCCAAAAGTATAACTGGCTAATCCCCAAGGGCTCTAGTCTACATAGTGATTAATGTGGAAAAACAAAATTTACTACACTACTAGTTTATTATTTTCTTAAAAGTCACTACTAGTTTTTTAATAATAATTGTTAGTTTGCTAAAAAAAGATCAAAATCATGCAAAAGCATTTAAGTTTTCTAGGAGTTATATCACTGCCAGGGTCTAAACAATTGCCTTCTCTGTAAGTATGAACTATCTCCCTTCTGAAATGTGATAAAGACCCCAAAGGCATTTCCCTTGAAAGAGACCACGCTTCGACGGATGTCGCTCTTCCTTCCTTAATCATGTTTATAATCACCTTAGAATTTCCTCTAATTTCTTTTGTTGATTTTCAGCTCGTTTGGAGGCAGAATCCGGTTAAGAACTTTGAGACCTGCCACAACGAAGCCATCATCTCTCCTAATAAGACCTCCAACTCCCGCCTTTTGAAGCTCCGTCCGAATTCAGCACAAATGAGTTCTTCTGAGGAAAAGACCAGCCCACCATAATCAACTTAGAGCTTGAAATCACTACATTCAATTGGCACCAACTCAACATACCAGCTTACTCTTGTAAAAGACAAGGAGAGAAGGGCAGCCCCAATGCACGATGCTCCCACGTATGTAGTCTTACCTTGCATTTTTGGAAGAGGCTGTTTCCATGCCTTGAACCCATGACCTCAAGGTCACATGACAACAACTTTTACTGTTGCGCTAAGCCTCCCCTTATTGGAAACAACCATGAGTCCGAATTTGCCATATCTACAGTCTCTTTATAGCTTTGTTGCTAGTTTCCATGAACAAGCTAGTTTTGTAGATTTAAGAGATAAGTGGAAACCTAAATAGATCACTGTAAGTGCGTACAAGGATGTATTCAAAATAAAAAATATAAGAATAAGAAACTAAATGCAAAAACACATATAAAAAAGACAAAGTATAGACATGGTTCGGCAAAACTGCCTATATTCACGGAGAGAATGTAAGGAGAAATTAATTACGAGAGAATAGCTTTATAAGCATGAACCTAACTTGATTTTTCTTCATCTTTTTATCTTCTACTAAATCCAAGAGCATATCTTGAAGCCCGCTTCTTGTTTTTTCTCTTTTCTACCTTTACAAGAGAACCCTAAAAGAAACATACCTAGTACCTCACTCTAAATACACTGTTTAAGAAAGTAACCTAAAGTCATTCTCTCCCTCCGCTTTAGCTGTGGTTTTCCTTATGGTGTCCGGCCCAACTGTATAATATTTAGGATGCAAGACACATCCAATACTCGACAGGTTTCTACTAAACTGAACCAGCGTTGCAGCAGAACTACAAGCAATCACGAAAAGATACCTACCTTTTTTTTTAAAACATGAATAAACTTGAACCACGTCTCTACAAATTGTTTGAAGGATGAGCAATGTCCAAAGTCTACCCTGAATATGATTTCCAATATATTTCATACTTGCTTAGCATAGCTACACAACAATAAGGCTTGAGAGACTGATTCCTGTTCAAGATTACATCGAGGAGACAGTCTATCCAAACTTTGGACCGTGTGAAACTTCACTCTTACAAAAAATTTATATTTTAATGGCCTCCAAAGAAAGAGCTTGACTTTAAATTGGGTTGAATGCCCCAAATTTTATCCGAAATGGGATCAAAAGCTAGTTGAGAATTAGGACTATACTACTAGTTAACCGCCCTCAATTAGTCCGAAGTACAACAGGATACTCCTCCACAGGCACTGTGGCACTTGTTAACCACTCTCATGGCAACTAACTAGAGTAATATATCAATAATATTTGGCCAATGTCCACAGTGATTATGTATTCCTATCATAATTTGGATTACTTATTTTATTTTGTTGAATGGTGACTGGATATGATCTCACAACCTCTGATTTGTGAGATAGAGACTATTTTATAGTGGCTAGAATCATCCAAACCACATTTAATGATCTAAATTGAAAGCAACCAGATGAACGAGTCAGAATATCATACATCGATGGGCCTCATAAAATATGGTTGCTGGACTGTGATTAGTTTAGCACTCCCCATGAATATAATATTCTGGATCATTGAAAATATAAAGTGAAACCCATCAAATTTTTTGCTTGTCCATCATCCGTTTGTGACTCGTCTATGAAGCATTTCATTTACATGTGCATGGCCCATTCTTTCAAACAATTATTCCATGCATATTTGGTTGCAAACTACAACAACCATCAATGGATTTTCTCTTACCTTGAGTTATGTCTATAAATTTTCAACCCTTTCCTAACTTTTTATCTTAGGAGTTCTTATTAAGTTAGACGATTGTAATTACGACGGAAATATATTTTCTTCTCTTTTCCTGGCAAAAACTGAAATAGTGGACGAAAGCAAAGCAAAGTGGAGAGTCTAACGACACACCAAAGCCAAGTGCCAAACCTAGCGCATGGCCCAAAAGGACACAGAAGTAAACTGCAATTCGAGCATGATGGAGAACACGGTTGAAGTAATTTTCACAAGCTATGCTATCTCCATTGCTCATTTTGCATTCCATTTAATTTGGACTATCTATATGTCTGACTTAGGTGTCCGAAAGATAACTGGTTTGTAAACATGCTAAGAGTGTCAAGTTAGCTATTCTATGTGAAGAATAATATGAGTTTAAAATTTGAGTACTATATAGAAGTTATGCAAACGAAGGGGAGCCTTGGCGCAATGGTAAATGTTATCGTCATGTGACATTGAGGTCAAGAGTTCAAGGCGTGGAAATAGCCTCTTACAAAAATACAAGGTAAGGCTGCGTACTATAGGCCCTTGTGGTCTGCCCCTTCCCTGAACCCCGCATAAGTGGGAGCTTCGTGCATCCGGGCTGCCCTTTTATATAGAAGTTATGCAAATAGCCAAATTATGTGAAGCATAAGCAAAAATCATCTATGTTCTAAACATAATCACGAAGTTCAGATTTTGGAATAAATCGGTGAGGGAAATATTAGTGAGAAGTTCAGAAACAACTTGAAGAAAAGTATTTTTTCAAATGTGATTTTAATTTTTAAAATTTAAAATTTTGAATTAAATTTATAAATAATATTTTAAAATTAAGCAAGTTATTTTGAAATTTAAGTTTTATTATGTAAATTCATATTCATTTCTTAAATTTTGCTTTGTTAAAAAATGTACCAACCTTTGAATCGTTTGGGAAAAAGCTAGGACTTTTTTAAAAACCTTCTCATTATTGGGAGAATTTTGTGACAATGGCTCTAGAAGCCCAAGGATTGTTGCACATGATTAGCTTGCTAATGTAGATTAGTTGGTAGAAGTGCAGCCAAAAAGTTCATACTTACTGAGAAAAAGTCTTCCACTTACATAAGTTTTTTTTTTTTTTCTTCTGTTACAAACAAGAATTGAAAAGCAAATCACTCACACTCTCCTCCATGTAATTTGAAGTCTAGTACTCTGTCAAAGGGGAAAGTGGTGACTTTCCACCAAACATATTTCAAGAAAGATGCCAAGTTGTTTGCATAAACTTTACTAGACGTTGTTGGCACATGGCTAAGACTTGGACACATTAAATGCAGGGAGAATATTAGGATGTGGTTTATGCAGCGGGATGATCATGACATGAATAACCAGATTAGAGATCACCTAAAGCTCAATCACCCATATCGAGAAGCCTCAAATGAACGATTGCGTCATCAAGACCAATCTACTGCCTTTTAAACGGATCAAGCAATCTTACACCTGAGATCCATTATTTGTTGATCCGTGGCAAAGTGTCAGCACCGATGCTAACTACAAATTGGTGGTCTACAAATGAAAAGAAACATCATAGCTAGGTGGCAGTGATTGCCCAGATTACATGTCCAACACAAAGTAGGTCTCACCAAAGGAGCAGTTTAGCAAATGGTAATGATCCTACCATGATATATAACTCTCAGGAAAAAGCAAAAGGTTTCAGCCATGGATTATCTATTTAATAGTGATCGGGTCATTGATGTGCCCGGAGACTGTGTTTCTTATCTGTTGCTTGCAGTATTACCAAGGTCAGATGATCCTACTAGTTGTCGATGGAATCAACAAATGTGCTACATTGTGGGCCATGAATGTCCAAATTAGTTGGTGAGGAGTAACTATGCATGGAAGCAAATATAGCTTTGATGAATTTCACCACCTGAAGTTGAGATCTTATCATCTATCCATTTATGTAAGAAACCATAATTTTCAGAAAGATCATTTGAAATGCGTATGGATTTTCTGTTCCTTTTTCCATTTAAGTTGCTCGGACGAAGTCCGCCATCTGAATTAGTTACTTTCTAGAGTTTTATAAGTATGGGTAGGATCTCTCCAATATATTTGCTAATTTGGTGCCAATTTTTGTTGCTTGATCATAAAATTCTAGTTTCCCATACAAGTTTTTTGGAAAAAGTGTTCTCATTTTCCTGTTGTATTAAAGCTCAACCTGTCTGATGAACTTTATCATCTGATCAGTTGCTTTCTTAGGGTGTGATGTGTATTGGCAGAATCTCTAGGAAAATATTTGCTGATCTTGGGGCCAAGTTTTCTCATAAAACTGGGGCGTCACTTCATTAATGCAGGTTTCATGGAGAGAACTGGAACAAGTACATCCTTCCACCTCCACAGTCGCTGCCATTCGGGTGACAAAGAACTAGTTGACAGGGTCATTTTCTTCTATTTTTCTCCTTCAAAATTAATTGATTGGACTGTGGTTAGTTTTCTTTATTTAAAAACTTGTTTTTCTGATTGCAAATTCAGTATTACATGACAGGCGGCAGAATCTGAACCACTAGGTAGTTTGAGAAATAATTCAGCTTTTGCATCTGGCAATGCTAGGTTCATTCAACAGATAATTTATCTGCAAAACACCATCATCAATTTTGGTTTCCAATCATATAATTCTTTGCTCTTCCATCCAGGGATCTGGGCGAATCTGCTTACATGGAGTCCCAGATGGAAGAAACCTATGAGAGAGAAGAAAAGGATACATGTTTCACCCAACTTGTTTGTTAATTTTATTTAATATTTTATAACTTCCAAAAGGTGCTACTGCATTAATTGAACTCATTAACTCTTTACTATGATGTATAAAGCCTTTTTGTGATTAGGCCATTAAGTTCTACTAATTTGAAAACTTCCTCAGATTTCTCATGAAATGGACTGTGAAGATGGCAGAGACATTCATCGGATTCACAGGTTTCCTCCTTTCCAGGTCTTATTAGTTAGGAGACATACCCAAGCTATATACATTGTCACACAAGTAATTTAATCAGTTACATTACTTTTGTAGTATTTCTGCAAAGCATATAGCACATGCAAACATTGCTCTGGAAAATCAAGCAATTAAACAAAAAATCTAAATGGTGGAAGAGCCAGACAGGTAATGTTGCAAATGTCCATCTATATCTCACTGTTTCATGTTTTATGATTCCCAGTCTTTGCCCACTAGACATGGTTTTATTGTCAAAACCTAGATACATCACTTGAAATAGGATTTTACTCTGATATAAGCTGAAACTGGGTTTAACAGTGACAGTGAAGATCATAGAGAGCAAAAATTGCCCCAAAAGAAGGTTGCTAATGCACTTATCTGATTCAAATAAAAAAGGGCAGCCCCGCTGCACAAAGTTCCCACGTATGCAGGGTTCAGGAAAGAAGCGGACCACAAGGGTCTATAGTACGCAGCCTTTACCTTGCATTTTGTACATGTAAACATTGACAGAGCAGAATTGCTAGAAATTTAAACTTAACTGTCTTTTGGAAACAACCTCTTGCAAAAATATAAGGTAAGGCTGCCTACTATAGGCTCTTGTGGTCTGCCCTTCCCCGGACCCCGCATAGGTGGGAGCTTTGTGCACCGGGGCTGCCCCTTTTTACCGTCTTTTGGAACTCAAAATCCCTTTTAATTTAATGACATAAATTGTAAAAAGATTCTAGTTTTGTACAGGAGAAACAACGTTGCTTGATCTTTCTGCATGCTGAAAAATTTCTTCAAACATGTGAAATTGTTGAGGTCTAGCTAGTACTAATGAAAATCTATATTTTGGCGGTGGCCTTGATGTTGTTTTAGGAAAAAAAAAAAATTGCTAAACCTGCCAGCATGAGAAGGTAGGTGCTTTTATCTATCATTTCCTCGTTCAAATATTATAGTTACTTCCCGCGGTATATAAAAGCATGTGGACTGTATAATTTAAATCAGAAGATATGCTTTCTGATTAGTTAAGTTACTGGTTGTTTTTTTTTTTTGATAAATGTAGATGTGTGAAGGGGAGCCTTGGCTCAACTGTAAAAGTTGGTATCGTGTGACTTTGAGGTCATGGGTTCAAGATGTAGAAACAGCCTCTTGCAAATGCAAGATAAGGCTGTGTACTTTAGGCCCTTGTGGTCCGCCCCTTCTCAGGCGGGAGCTTTGTGCACTGGGACTGCCATTTAAACGCAGATGTGTAACCAGTACTGCTGGAAGAATAGCTTAGATGAATATTTTGCTCAAAAAAACCAAGCAGCCAAGCCAGAGAAAGGGCTCGAAAGGAGAAGGTCCGGACAGGTACCTATCCTCCAATTTTACTCCTTTTTCTTTGAAGAATAACAAAAAAATTTCTTCTGCTCCTAGACTTTCATTTTTTCTGTATTGTAACCCATCTTCTTTCAGCAGATACTAGATGTCAAAGATATGATTGTATCTCACAACATTAAGTGGGTTTAGTCAGAGGGAGTGACTTATCCACATCTGCAATTAAAGACCGAAAAGAGGGGGAAAATGACTAGTCACAAATAAAGGTCTGAAAAGGAATTTCTCTAGCATTCATACAGAAACATTAGTTAGTGCAACTTTGTTGATTGACAATTTGATTTTATTTTCTATTTAAGATGTATGTTCGAGAACTAGCAGGTCATTATGTTTCCATGGCAGAAATGGTAAAGAAATTCTAATAAAATACAAGTTGGATAGAGCTGCCTCATAACAAATCCCTTTCACAGGTAAGTTTTGAATGTGTTTCTTTTATTACCATTACTGTTGAGTTCCTTGAACATTGATGATTAATTTAACATTTTTTGTTGGCATTGGTGATGTTTCAGTATGATACTGCTTCCTTGGCCCAAAGGTGACATTAACTTACTCTGACACAGCCCAAAGAACCACCACTTGAGACATCCCAGCTTAGTCATTCTACTATGGCGAAGAGTTCGGCTAAACTTGAGGAAGAATTCTTGACTTTAAGCCCACCCATTGAACAAGATGGTATGAGGCTTTTGTGACTCCTATAAATTCTCTGTATGTATCCAAAGTTTCTCAATATGATTAATTTGGTTTAGTTGCACTCAAGTAGATCCTTGAAGCTCCTTCACTGCCTGCACCTCCAAGGAGTGCTCCTCAGCTACCAGAATTTCAGGTACAATGAGTTCTAGATATGGAATTTTATGATTAAAGCCAAATGATCTTAAATTGATTTTTTCACTATCTCGGGAGTTTCATTTGAAGACAATGGAGAGAGCCGATTAGCATGCTGGATCATTAGCAGCAACAATTTCATCCTCCATAGACATTTCATGCCAGGTAAATCCTTCTAAACTTGTTATCTAGGAACCCTCACAGTACCTCTTTGTAACCACAGAAACACATTTGATTAAACTTATGAACTATTTTGTGCACATGACATAACCAAGGAAACCCTATAAGCATACCAAACCAAAAACCCCTATCCTGGAAACATCAATAAGGGCGCAGCCTCCCAGGTAGGGATGCTTAAATTTGACTATTCAGTGTTGCAATTTATAATGGTTTTTCTTATCAATAGTACTTTCTTTTTTTTTTTTCTAATTGCAGGATAAGAGTTCCCAAGAATTAGAACTAGAGGAACTACAAAAACTTGCCAAAATTCAAGGTGAGGCATCTCAATAAGAAGGTTTGGACTAATACCTTTTTTATACTGTCTAGTCATCTTAATTAATAGAGACAACTACTCTACTGTGACTTTTGTGAAACACAATTTCTGCAGCTATCTGACAGCAAAGGAGACTTTTGATTATTTTATAATCCAAAATGCCTACTAACAGTACTTCAGGAATTTCATTTTTCTACAAATGAAAGAATACCAGTAGCATTCTTGATTGTTGATCTTTTTGACAAGGTACTGGAATCAAAATGTTCTTTCATCTAAATTTTATGACTTCCTCTCCTCAGATTTTGCTTATGTTTCTGTTCTGTTCTATTTTCTTCTTTAGTTTTCGTTGAACTCTAGTTCACATAATGAGCAGCATAAACTGCAGAGGATCACACAATCCAATCTGTTTTATCTCTACGCAGAGGTTCTCCCCAATCTTTCCTCTGTTCATTTACCTTGTATTTATTTTTTACGGTTGTGACTTTGAGGTCATAGGTTCGAGACGTGGAAACAGCCTTTTGCAAAAATGCAAAGCCTTCCCCAGACCCTGCATATGCAGGAGCTTAATGCCCCAGGGCTGCCCTTTATTTTTTATGGTCGTACATGAGCAAGGACTGGGGAAAGAAAGAAGACTGGCTCAAGAACTCTTATAGAAACAGTAGGAAGAGGAAAGAGCTAGAATTCCCAAACTGCAGAGCTTAGTGAGACATGAAGAGGAGAGGAAGAGGAAAATTGAAGAAAGGGAAAGAATGGAGAGAGGAGGCACGGACAAGGATCTTTAGAGCACGGCTAATTCTGAAGGGCAAGTCTCCCTTATACTCTCTGTATATCTCTCTGTGGGAAGATGGAAGGAGGTTTTCTTATCATTTAATTTTTTACGTTCTGGTGACCCAATTCCAATTCCTGAAAAGGCAGGGATGCCACTCACAGAAGTTCAGGAATTTGCCTCCATGTTTGACCATCAGGCGCTTGATGAGTAGAATTTGATAAGGCAAGTGGACAGTTTGGGGGAATTGTTATGCATTGGTACATGCATACCTATTTGAATTTCCTAGATTAGAATTATATGGTGCACCTGCATGCAAATCCACTCAAAGGATTTGATTTGTTTTGGCAGCTACAGGTCCACTTAGAGCAACCTTTTTGGTGATATGCCATGCCCCAAGATCTCATATAAGATAATACTAAACAAGGATCACCAGGATATTTGAACTTCTTATATGTGACTTTGGGCTTAGATCTTCTATATATTGTTCATATAGGAGCATCTAGATATGTCTGTGTATGCAGATAACTAAGGTGCAAATTCTTATTTACTTAGCAACACTGTTCTGATTAATACTACCTACAACTTGGTGGAGAAGAAATGATGTGTAAGACGTATAGGGAAGAGTTTGAATCTGCAAAGCAGGCAATACTGACTCTCTTTTGTAGTTTACGCTCGACGTCTTATGTAATGTTCCGCATATATGATGATCCGACTAAAAGAATTGGTCCTTTGCAGACGAGGAAGAGAAGGCAGTGAAATAAATGCGACAGACAATGATGCCCCATGCAAGACCACTTACTGAACTTTGCTAATCCTTTCTTTCTACAAAAGCAAACAAACCTAATCTCTCTACTCTGGTTCTCATGTTTACATTTTTGTATATGTTTTTACCAGCAATTCACGTGAATGATGATGAGGGGGTCATTCAAGAAAAGGACAAGGTTTAGGTAGAAAACATTGCGCCTGGATAAGAGGTAACAGAGAATAAATATGCCTGCATGAGATGATTGCACTCTACAGGATGGTTGGGGCATCAAGAATGTTTGAAATTTCCTATGCTTCATTGTAATTGTGTCCAGCAATCACTTTATGTCATATTCGTTTGTGTAATTAGTACCTTCAGGCAGTTGAGAAAACTCCATGTTTGCAGAAAGCAACCATCCCGAAGAACAAACAAATTCACAAACTATGAAGTGAGAAAACTGAAGGAGCAGAATATTACTGAGTTAAGCAAACTAACTCAAGGAAGAAACAAGCTCTATTTAGTAGATGTAGCATCTCTTAGATATGGCTCTCAAGAAAAGCCAAAATTAACATTTTTGTGACCTTCCAAGTGCGTCAATCTTTTTTGCTTCCTAGGAACAGAAGTGTTTTGATTGTTAATGCAAAGGAAAAGGAACCCACTAAAGAAACCTATACTTGACAGAGAAGCTTTTCTGTAGGTCTCCTGGATCATAGCTAGCATTGCAGTCGTAATGGAATCTTCAGGTCTGACCCACCGAGTGCTAGCATTAGAAAATCACTGTCCTGACTGTCTTATCTTAACGAATTTGAATCAATGTACAGCCAGGAAAAGAGTTCAGATTAATTGTTTTGATAAAATTTTGCTGTTAGAAAACAAATGTAGAAGTTACTGCCATGAACATAATCTTGTTTAGGTCTGAAATTTAAAATTTTCTCTTGGCATCACCAACTAGAGCCAGCTCAGCCCTCTACGTATTTCTATTACTCAGCTCACGGTCATGCTCCTTCTAGTAAGTTCTCACCCCTTCTCCTTTCATCCATCTCTGTGCAGATGATCAAATATCAACGTACTGAAACAAACTCCAGTTTCTCAAAACATTATTGAAATGGGTTTTCATTGCCCTGTTGTTCTCCAATTAACTTGCTCTGATGAATGTTGTCATCAATACCTTTCCAAGGATTAGGGGCCTCTGGGTATTGTCTGGATCTCATCTAAATCAACATCAAGGCCTACATGTTTAGATAATTGAAAATAGTTGACCATAGCTGTACCTCTGGCTGCTCATACTTTATCCATTATACTAATCTTTTAGAAGCTTTGGCATTTCAGTTAAATGAACATGCCACCTGCATTTTAAATTGTTACTCCATGCAAATATGATAGAGAATCACAGTAAACATCTATGGGCATTCTTTTATCATGACCGGCATATGGATAAATAATTTCGCACTTTTTAAACTAAGTTTTAAAAAAGTTGGATAAAAGACATTTACATTATCTCGTTATAGGTTGTTAACATGGAAAACTTGAAAACTTATATTCTTCCTGTTCTTATTGATAAAGAGCAGCCCTGGTGCATAAAGCTCCCGCCCATGTGGGGTATGGGGAAGGGGTGGACCACAAGGGCCTATAGTATGCAGCTTTACCTTGTATTTTTACAAGAGGCTGTTTTCACCCCTTAAACCCATGACCTCAAGGTCACACAACGACAACTTGTACAGTTGCACCAAGGCTCATTTTTCATATTCTTATTGATAAGACTAAAATATTGGAGTAAACTAAAGCAGAGGAGAACACCCAAAAGACAAGTTACTCCACGGACCAATACTCATAAACAGGATCTCTTAAAATCACTGTTCGGGACGAGCTTCAATGAATTAGTGAATGTATGGCTTGATCCACATTATCTTGCATTCAGTAAATCCACGATGTTCTCGCGACTTTCACCATTCACAATGGATTCTCTCCTTTCCAACAAACAGTAACATTATCTCCACATACGTGGGCATTCTTTTATCATGACTTTTATATATATATATATATATATATATTGCACTTTCTGAACTTTTATCTTGAGAGTTCTAAGCTAGATAAAAGACATCTAGATTATCTCATTGTAGTTTGTCAACATAGAGAACTTGAAAATCTACATGAACCAACACTAACAAAAAGGATCTCTTAAACTTACTGCTTGAAAAGATGAATAACAGATTCAACATTAGGGATGAACTTCAATGAATGAGTGAATGCATGACTTGATCCGTGTTATCTTGCATTCACCAAATCCAGCATGCTCAAGAAGCCTTCGCCATTCACCGTGGGTCCTCTCCTTTCCCCCAAATAGTAACATCATCTCCACGTCCATTGTAAGTCTTGCACTTGAAAATTCATCTGTGGGCCCATTGTCATACAGGACGGTTTCGATGATAATGAGTTTCCCACCCTTTTCTGGCAATGATTCCTTGCATTTCTTCAGAATCGTTATGCAGTCAGGATCTCCAAAATTGTGCAAGATCCACTGTATAGAGAAAAAACATGCACATGTAATTAGTGATGCAGATATATGAGCATCGATGAAGAGGCTGTGGCTCGAATAATTTGAAAAGGGAGAAAAGTATTCTTAGAATCTGATTATGTTCGGTTCCTTACACCAATAAAAGTAATTTTTTTGCCGAAGCACTGGATTGTGATTCTAAACATTCAATCCTTCACTTAAGATAGAAAGTGCACAACCACCAGCACAGACCTGGATTATTTGCCAGTGATCCGAAGTGCCAATCTCATGAACCCCTAGTAAGGATGGACGGTGCCACGAAAGTCTCCAGTATATGACAATTCTAACATTCTGATTCTAGTCTTTAAATGGAAGATTAATAGATAAGAGGAACTGTCAAACACCAAGTCAAGAACAGGTTTCATTTTCCACCAGGGAAATACCAAGGCCAGAACAGTTTTCACTTTTCCATGTTCAAGAGGCGGGGAACCATATAAAACATGATCACGATGAATCCCTTGTTTTGTCCCATCCGTCAAACCGAGAAATGGCTACTGATTATCGATATTTTGGCCCTCTTTAGCATTGAATCACCATGTATGCACCCGAATTTCAATGACCATGGATCCAATCACAGAAGGGCATGCATGGAAAGGCAAAACATGCATTCATAATGAACGAATAAAAACTAAATCCTGTATGTATTACCTTCAATAGCAGAGCATCGGCATGAGGGATAAACTTGAACATGTCTCCAGCAACCCGAGACACTGACAAGTACTGAGGTGAAGCTTGTATTACATCGGGAAGATCGAAGACGGTGCAGTCTATGTGTGGAAATGCTTCTGCTATGGCTCTAGCTGCTGTCCCTGTCCCCCCACCAACATCTACCAGGGAACCAATGCTTTCAAATACATCCTTGAATTCTTTGATGATGGCAGGCACTGTCAATCTTGTGTCACATGCCATTACCTCATTCATTTGCTGTCCAAACTCTGGATTCTCCTCTCCGTACTCCCAGAACTTCAGACCATATGCCCGTTCAAACACGGTCTGAGCTTTGTCTTCCAAGCTTCCAAGTAGATTATACCACGGAACCATCAATACTTCCAAGTCCATCATAACCATTGGCACAAAGTTGTTTTCAGCTCCTCTGACGAGGAGTTTGGACATTCGATTTAGTGCGTACTTTTCTTCCCTGCAGTCGCAGCTCTTCTCTCGACCGAAGATTCCCAGTTTCACCAGAAAACGCATCAACCGATATAGACGATCAGGGGCAGTTTTGACTGGGAGATGAGCTGCCAATTCAGTAATGGTTAGGGGATGACCATGAGCATAAATGATGTCTGCAATGCCTAACTCAACTGCACACTTGAGGGTTAGCGACTCCGAAAAGGAGTATATGTGCTTCCAGACCTGAGCCTGAGCTTGTATCTCTGAGCCCTCTTCCCTTTCCTGGCTATCCATTTCCCTTAGCTTCTCAGTAAGGCTTTGTTTCCTTCTCATGGATTTTATGTTTCAGCTTCCTCGCTCGCGTGGGTAGTCGCTCTGGAGACTACAAAACCCACGAATCTTTCGTGACATTCTTGTGCGTCTCCTTCCTTTTTCTTGGTTTTGTCTTTCTTTCAATAGTCTCTGTTTACGTTTGAATAATCTAGAGTTAAAAAGTTATGAATAATTAACAATAACAACCCGGTCCCTTGACTACTAGGAAATTCATATTTTTCTTTTATTTCATCAACGAGACAAATTAGGCCCCCTTAGAGGATATTTAGTATGGAGGAATGATATGATAATAATCATAAGTAAAAGATTTGTGTTGATTCTGTACATGGGGGGTCATACCATAAGTTATGATGACTGAAGTCTTTAGAAACCAGTAGTGCATTCTGATGTTGAGCGAATTGTGTGGTCATGATCTGCAGTGACTTCTCATTCATAATTCTAAAGAAACGCATCAACTAACCTGAGACACAACTTTGCCCATGCCTTCTTCTAGTCCGGTCTGAGTTTTGCTCTAGAAATCCAGTATCATTGTTTCCGGTAACTTGAATCGACCCAGTACTAAGTCAGCGTAGTATTGAGGTGGCAAAACTGAGTCAACTCCTGCTGTCCGAGGCGACTCATCTGTTTTGAAAAATGAATGTTAAGAATGCATTTAGAATAGAAATTGAAACCTTTCTTATATGTTTACAGTAAATCAAATACATAATCGGAAGCAAAGTTAAAGGATCAAGAACTTACCTCCAGCCATTAGCAGTAGAGTGAAGTAGGAAGATCTTCTGATTCTGTGCAGTGTCCGATGAAGGAGAACAGAGCTAGTTCACTGCAAGAATCAGGGACCCCTATAAATAACTCCTTTCAAAGGCAGTTATCCTTCCATAAAGGATAACTGCCGTCAACTGTTATAACACATGTTGAAATGGTTGACAGATACGTTAGATTTATTTGAATTCCAAATGTTGAGGACCACAGAATTCTAACAGAAACAAGTTACCAAGGTACAGACGAGGCCAAGAAATTGGCCCTATTTACAGAGAATAATATTAAGGAAAGCATACATTCTGATAGGAATAACAGAAGCATTACACAAGCTTCTGGTTGTCTAAAACAAGATGACCATCTTCTTCAAGTTGCAAGAGCAACTTCTGCCTTATTCGTTAATGCATTGTGAGACATGGGTATCTTACCATGTTCACATATGGTTCTAAACTGCACTCCACGCTGAAAGTTTCTCCACTCCAATCTCTCTTAGCTTCCTTCCGAGCATAAATGCGTCTGCCCATCTCCTGATTCCGAATACATGTTTGCCACCAATACATTGTATCTACAGTGCAAAGGTTCCAATTCAAACAGCTTTTTAGTCGCTGCCAATCCTATTTCCATGTTCCGATGCACTCGACTGGCTGCAAGCAGAGCGTCCCAACATATCTTATTAGAAGCCACTGGCATTTGCTCAATGAAGTGCTATGCTCATTGAAGAAGCCCCTGCGGCTAAGAAGATCGATAATGCTGGATCCGTGCTCAACCCCTGGTGAAATGTAGTGTGAGATCATTAGATCAAAATACTGCTGACCTTCTCTACGTACTCAATATGGCTACAAGCGGAAACAAGATTAAGAAAAGTAATGACATCAGGATGAGAACCCATCCTCTGCATCACCTGGAAATGTTTTTCCACCTCTTCTACTTTTCCATGCATACCATGGCCCCCAAATCATTGAATTCCTTGGAACTGTCGTTTTAAAGCTCATTCTCTCGAAGATCAGCTGAGCCATGTTTATATCACCGCATTTTGCATATATGTTTGCCAGTGCTGTCGCCACAAGCACATCAGAGTAACGGAGTGCATTCACATGTACAACTTAGGGATTCTAAATGAGCACATGTTGGACGAAGAGAGAGCAAGGTAATCGGACCAGGCGAAATATTTTCCACCTTCGTTAGATGAAAAATTGCTATGGCTTGGTTAGTATAATCAGAGATCATGGCATTCCATGTAACTGTGTTAAGTTCATTAGCTCCATGAAATACTAGGTTTGCCTCATCAAAGTCTTCAAATCGTGCACACATTGCTGTTAGCAAAGTGGGAACAAACTCCTTTCTAGAAACCATCTCCAATCACATATTCATGAATATATTTTCCTTCTAGTTTCAAACCCTCTCTCAGAAATAGCTTCAATAACTTCAACAATGGTGGTTGCGTCTGGTACCACGCCACCATGTTGTTGCATCTGATGGAAGAGATTCAGAGATACCCTAGGAAACCCCTGCCGAAACCAAATATCAGTGTCACCGTCAGTGAAAAAGGCAGCTTAGTGGGACGCTTGTTAGCGCCTACACCTCCAAATCAGTGTCAATGGTTGGCACGCCATTTTCTATGATCTATTAGATTAACAGATTGGATGACAACTACATGGCATATTTATGTTCCAAAAAGTATACTTCTTCCTGAGCAAGCAAGTATATTTCTTGTCAATTTTCCTTTCTTATAATAGGTAATTCTCTAGTTATAAGATGCAAAATTTCTTAAAGAAAATAAAGATGTGTAAATGCGATTGTTTAACTCTTTACTGAATTTATATAAGAAATCAAACCTGAGAGTAGAGATATGGGTCTTTTTAACAAGAGGATTGATAGCATAGTGCCCTTCTAAATAAAAATGACAGCATAGAGTGTGCGCCACGTTTTTAAAAGCCTTGAATCTGAACAAATGTTCTTTTAATTACAGCACATAGAAGGTCAAAACCTTTGTTTAATAAACGTTTTATAATGAACAAGTAAGAACACAACATTCTGATGTTATAATCATTCAATAACCATGATGTTTGCGATACAAGATATCTAGAGCTAGAGAAATCAGATTAACGAGTTTGATCAGCCAGAGATGGGCAAGTTCTTGTAGTATCACCCACTATGCTATTATTCCTAGCTCTTTTAACAGCAGACACATGTATGCATTCTCAAAGTCAAATTACATATATCCACCATGGAAAGCTTTCTTTAGGACTAGTGATGAAGAACAAGAGAGTATGCCGCGTAGAGTGGTCTAGCACAGAATCAAAGTCCATGTCCTTTCACTGGATGACTGGATTAAATGAAGAGGAAGGCCACCGCTCCCAATATGGATTCAGATCCTCCACAATCACACGATTGACAAGATAAGGAACTTCGAATAGCCGAAAATGATTCCGATAGCATCCATTTTCACGTAACTTTTTCCAAAAGAGGAAAGGAGTATGCGGTCCAACATCTCATCGTCTTATCTCCATCAAGCCAATTTACCCTAAGAAGAGGAAGTCATTTTCAGTCTATCTATAACTATTCGGCATCGAAATCAATTTAGTTGAAGAGAGAACGATTCGAGCGGCAGCAGGTTGGTCTTTGTGCAAGTTCTTTTGCTTTGCTTTTGTGTTTGGGAAAGGAAGTGACCTTGCTGCTTGATTTACTTTGTGGCTTTTGTCAATATGAATTCCTAGTTTGTGGAGGAGCCAGTAATTTCTTAACTTACGCTTCACGATAACTCAGGAATATTTTGTGTGATTTGTGACCATCTCTTTCTCTAAAGTGGATAGGCTTTTCAGTACAGCTAAAAGTCCATACATTCATTGATATCTTCTAAGAAGAATCATATGTAGCTTGTCTTTACCCACTCATACAGGCCAGGAGCGTATTCTACAATCCACGTGGTTCTTTGGACCACAGATAAAGGTTAAGGACATTTCTCCTGTAAAATAAGGATAACCATGGTCATCAGTTCAAGGGATGCGTGTGGAAGCGAAAGTGCTCCGAAGCTGTATGAATAGTTAAAGATAAGCTGTATATCATTTTTCATCTTGCAATGGTAGAGTTGTTTCAAGTGACCTTGAGGTTATGACTTCAAGACGTGAAAACAGCCTCTTGCAAAATGTAAGATAAGACTGCATACTATTGACCTTTGTGGTCTGATCTTTCCCCGAACCTTGCATATGCCGGAGCTTCTTGCAGCAAGGCTGCTCTTTAAATCCATTTAAAAAATTATGTATTTTGCCTGTACATAACAAGCCATAAGGACCTGATTGTACTTGATACTTTTGGGAGTTCCCGCGTACTTGGGATACTCTCAGGTATGTACTTCTTGTTTGTTTTCTGCTTACAATTATGAAATAAACTATCTGAAACCTACTGTCCTAATTCCTAAATACACTTCAAATTGGACATTGGATTTAGGGTTTTTGAAGAGAGGCAATGTTATGAACAAGCTTTTAGGTTGTACTCTACAATATTCTTCGGTGAACAGCTTGAATTGTTCTGCGAGTTTTGAACATGTACACACTCTTTGCGTCAACACTAATATATTACGATTTAGCATAGCAGGCTAACTATGTCAACTGATGCTCTTTCTTAACCAGTAAATATGAACTTATTCACTGGTACAATCATACTTCTAATACCCAATTTTCACGTATTTGATAAAAATGCCATTTTGTATATGCTTAATTAGTATAAATATTTGTTTATGGGAAATGATATATCCGCCCTAGATTTAAGATTATACGTAGATTCCCTTTCCTTGCAGTTGTCTGGTGTATATGGATCGAGCGGACATCTATTTATTTAGAAAATAAAGTTTCCTCAAGACCGATTGCAAACAAAGATCTCCAATGGGTTGCTCGTGACTATCGTCCCAAACTGAGTTTAGAGTCTATTCTCCAAATGAAATCTTAAGAAACTGAAGTAATTGCTAAGAGCTCTTCAAAGAACGACAAGGCAGCACTGACATGGTCTTCTACCCAACATGGAGAACACGAGCTTCGCTGGCGCATGTTTCGGTAATCCGGGTCCGTCTGGGTTGGCAGTGCACTCCAAAACAGGGAAGGGCATGTGTTATTTGACCATGCTGCCGGGATTTGGGGAAAGGGTCAGACTACAAGGGTTAATATTTCGTGACCTTACTTTACATTTTGCAAGAGGCTGTTTCTAATCTTTAAACTCATAACCTCAAGATCACAAAACAACAACACTATCATTGTGCCAAGGCTATCTTCGTTATAGATTCAAATGATGCAAAGGTTAAATCAATCTGAGAAGGTATTGAGAATTGGAATACCAAGTGCATTTCTCTGCTGACTATTGAGGGCGGTTCGCAAAATCTGATTACATTGTTTAAAAGGGACGGTGTAGTCCTGTGGAGGCTCTGCCGTGAAATCGGCATAATCAAGATGATCATTGATGATTCAGTAGTGAATTTTGTTCATTTCCTTGGGTCTGTAATGATCTAGCAGATGACTTAGCTAGAGAAGGAGTTCAACTTACTAAGCTCCGAATTAGAAGGCTCAATGGATCTTAGCCATTGTTTTTGTTTTAAGCTTTTCTTTGACTTCTATCAAATGTAAGTATCTTGAACGGCTCGATATGCTGTACTACTATTGGGAGGGCTGTTCTCCCCCAATCAAATAAAGTTTCTAACTTTTCTCATTAAAAAATAAAATAAAAAATGTATCCACCCTTGTAATGACCTTCACCCCTTATTGGGTTTTTTGGTCATTTACACTTGACTTTGTGGCTATGTATCATTAAAGTTAACACTTTTGCAAGTGTAAATGACCAAAACCCATTAGAGGCAGAAGGTCATTCTGGGGGATAAATAATTTTTCTCTATTAAAAATTATTTATGTATTTATTCTTTTAAGTGCAAAGTTGCTTGCTAGTCTGCCATCATTTAGGCCAAATTACATGTCACAAATGTTTTTATCTAATAATTTACTTGCAAAACGCGAATCTATTCTATATTTTGATCCCAATTCTAAGTTTCTAAAGGTGCTCCACAATATCCAACATATTATGTAATATCATTAACCCGTAGCTAGATAATCAATACATATTATTTTGCAAAAGAGAGGGCTTACCTGAAATTAGGTTTAAGTAATAAAAAGATGCTTCTGAGAAAAGCATTTTCTTGAAAGAGGAAGAAGTGTATTTTTTAGGATGTACATGTGCCACGTAGGGATGATCCAATCTGTTAATCTAGTGGATAACAACAAGCCTAACTCAGGGACACTAATTCTACCTTGATTAGATATTCTTGGACCTTTTATAGCACACTCGTTGAAGGTGAGAGGAATCCCCTAGTGTTCAATTTGATTTAGTTGAACTATCCTTAGGAGAGGGCTACTAGCAGCTCAATTAAATCATGGTTTAATTTAGGGTTTTGAGCCTGTTGCATGAAAATGAACTATACTATAAATAAATATTCATGCCATAATGTGCTAGTTCAAAGATAATGATCCATATATAAATTTTTCATGTCGGCCCAAAAAGTATACTTCGAGAAAGTGCCTTTCTTAGTAGCCGTACTATATATAATATCTAAATCAAGAGTTCGAGATATAAAAATAGCCAAGATAACATCCCATACTGCAGACCTGATTCAAAGTTCAATTTCCATCACCGGAAGCTTTCTCAACTTTTCTTCTATTCTTTTGATGTTTGGTTCAAAGTCTACAGAATCTAATCAAACTAGCCTGCTAATTTGGAGTCTTTAACCCTCTCTTACATTACTTTATTATGCATCACGGAAACAGCCACGACATGAGTAACAAGAGAACCATCTTTTTCAAACACCCATTTATCCTGGAATAAAGCCATTACCATCAAATCATCCATTTAAGAGGGTGTTTTTTAGGGCGGCTGGGAGTCTGAGTCAAGATAAAGAAGAACAAAAAAGGATGGGAAATTAAAATCTCTCTTATTGCATAACACCAACCACACTTAATGGCCAACAATGTTCAGTGTAGTTGGCCACATCTCCTGTGGATTAAGGAATAAGAGTGGTCTCAGGTTTAAGTTGTCACTTTCTTATTTGATGAAAGATTAGATTTCGGAGGGTGCGTAAGTGATTTGTTTTGTAAATCTTTGCTTACACCTAAAAACACCACAAATGGCTGTGAAAGTTCTAAAACAACTGTAGTAGACAGTTGCTCATTCACTTGACTTTTTCTTAGTTTCTTCGCAGACCCTATCCTAAACTGTCTTAATTGGACAACTACGACCCCAGTCATCTGCTTTCTCGGCACAAAATATTGAAGAATAACAATTCCTGATAAAATATTCAACAGTAAGAGGCGGCCACGGTTGTCTAATCCTTGAAGATTCCCAGCAGCCACATCTAGGAAGTAACCTAGCAGTTGAATGGCTTGGACCATCAAGCAAATGAACCTTTTGTATTCATCCTGAACTCACACGAGTAGACAACATGTATTTCTCGAGGATGCTGAAGTACTACATACGGCCTAACCTTTCTTCGGCATTAGATATTTGGATAATATAGTAGCTCAAAATCACATGGATTGATGATTCTACAATCCGAAGTGATTAGTTTTGTTCGTTGTTTTTTTCTCCCCTCTTTTTTAGTTCAACCATGACAATTATTAGATAAATACTCGGGCACACCCTTGAGCAGACTCCAACTAACAACCTGCAAGATTTGAGAGACACTCTTTTACTACGCTGCCATACTCAACCAGCCAGAATGTCCATCTGCAATGATCAAAAGATAAATTCTTTTCAATGCTAGATTGTGCAATTGGCCTAATTTTTGGCTATTAGCATTCAATGCTGAATAAATGAGATGGACAAGTCAGATCAACTACAAGTTAGAGAGGAGTGCTAAATTGACCCCATTACATGACTAGGATGTCATCTAGCAACCACATTTGTGGAGCCCATATTTGCATGATCAAAATTGCTCATCTCATTGCTTTCACTTTATTTATTTTACCCATAAAAATTTATATGGTATGAATGATTCAAGCTTCTAAAAAGCTTTTGTGATGTTTATAAAATTTATAAAATGCATGTTTCTAAGTCTAATTTCTTTGATGTTCTTTAGTAGCTAGAATCATTCAAATCACATGCTTTCTTAATTTATAAGATATCAAAATCTGAAGGAACAAGATGAACCGATTGGTTATTCAAAGATAAGCTCTAGAACATAAATGTGTTGCCAGACAGCTGTTGTGTGTTTAGCATTCCTCAAAGTTTGGGGGCACGTCTTAATAACTTACCACACCAAGATGAATTCATAGAGAAAAATGAAAAATTAGCATGTGGATGCAATTAAATACCGTAGCACTTTCTGCAATTTCTATAGGGAGAGAAGCGAACGAGGATGGAACATACGCTGATAGACAGGCAGGAAGCCCACGTGAAAGGGTCGATCACGTCAGTCGGACGGTAGCTACAAAGTAAAGGCTGCCTGACATGGCCATTCGCTTGGTAAAATGATGGCTTCGAGAAAGGGACGAAAAAGATGTCCATTCCTATAAGCCAAACCAGGTAAAAGACGTGAATCCGTGGTAATACAGTAACAGAGAGAAACGTGAAGTCTACAGATCCATTAACCCATTACGAATGTTGGTTTTTGATTTAGTGGGTGGTCAGTAAACTTATAGGTCCTACTCTCTTATCAGAAGGAGATTAGTCTAGCGATTGCCATTGTACTGAGAGGAATCCAACGCTAAACCAGTCATAGAAATATTGGGAATTGGTTCCCTCGGGCGTGAGACTTGAACAAGTAGCGTCCTGTCAAACACTCATTTCTTGGGTCATCAAATGTTCCTACCAACCTTTGTAGATTGATTCTATACATGTTTATCTTGTGGTAGCATATTCATTTCAACGTCTTAATAGCTACGGGGACAGTTAGATTTCTTTGCACCACATCTTTAGTGAAAGAGAAGCCATTCTCACCACTAAAAAGGCCAATAACGATCCTCCATCCTTTCTTTCTAATGACTGTCAACTTCCCTTCTCTCAGCTCTCTCTCTCTCTCTCTCTCTCTCTCTCTCTCTCTCTCTCTCTCTCTCATATTGCAAGGTACTAAGCAATCCAAGCTTTTGCAGCATTTTGTATATGTGGTAGCATTATGTAGATGGATAAGCAATTGTGTGTTAAAAATCTCAACTAACTGAATTTAAAATGGCAAAAGCATGGTCATGATGGACGCGGTTATCAGGTGGCCAGTCCATATTTGTAAAGGCAAACCTGATGGAGACCGTCCACTAAATGTACTAACTATATGTTACTATCTATTTTATCATTAAATTACGGACCACATAAAAATATAAAGAAACTAGAATCTAGCTGACCAACTTGACCACTTTGAATTAGCGTGGCACCCCAATAGCTCAATGAAAGTTAAGCAATGAAAAACTAGCTCAAGTTAAGCTTGTTTCCCAGTCATCAACTTTTTTTTCTTTTTGTGGACACTAAGCATACGTATAGAAGGTGAGCCTTGGCACAAAAGTAGAGTTGTCATCAAGTAACCTAAAAGTTATAATTCGACATATGAAAATAACTTCTTACAAAAATATAAAGTAAAACTGCATACTATATCCAATATTGGAATTGTCATCCTGTAACATAGAAGTCAATCATAGGTTTAATACCTAAAAACAGCGTCTTACAAAAATATAAAATAAGAATGCATGTTATACACAATATTAGAATTGTCATTGTATAACGTATAAATCATAAGTTCTTTTTATAAAAATATAAAATAAAACTGCATATTATATATCCTTTCTAGTCCACCCTTTGATAGACCCACGCAGAAGAAAAACCTTTGGGAGCATCGTTTAGATGGTCAGAATCAGTTAGGTTGTCACTAATGAAAGCTTGCAATTGCTATATGTCCATGTGCACTGTATGGTTGGAGGGCCACCAAACTGGCCTCACCTAAATGCTTTTCCACGTCAAAAGTAAATGCTGGTTAGGTATATCTCAGAGTAAAAGAAACCCTCCTAGAAAAGCTAGTAGAATTACATTGACAATGACAGTTGAGAACATTGCTGGGTTTCCATCAGACGCAGACGTCAAGGAAACGAGAATTATTGCTTTGCACAGACCCGGATCCCGATGAGACCCTATCATGGACGAGACAAACACGTGCATTTCAGCAAGGGCCAATCGCTTGGGAGCGCATTGCTCGTACTTAGTCTTGAAAGTCTATATACAACGTAGCGTTACTTTATATTTTTACAATAAATTATTTTCAACCCCCAATAATTCTACAGTAAATAATTCTACAGTAAAGCTAAGTATAATGGACTCAAACTTTTAAACCGGATACGATATTTAGTCTTCAAATACGCTTAAGGCACAAAGGTTAAATTCAACCTAAATTGCAAAGTTTACAAAAAAATATGAGAAGAGAGCAATATATATATATATATATATATATTATTTTTACTAACTTATAACGTGATGCTTTCGAGCTTGATGTTTGATTATGAGTTGTCTTACAAAGGAGAGAGTTCCTTTATTTATAGGTGCTTATCTCCTTTTTACTTTATTAATAAATGGTTGAGATTATTACATGTATATGATTGACATTATTCTCTAAAATATTCTTACAAAATATCTTAACTCTATCATATTTTAGATATTTCTAAGGATAATTTTAGAATTTGGGCCTTTTAGATTATAGATCTTCCTCTACAAATTAATAGACTTAAAATTTTAAGTTAAGTCAATGAGCTAAGTAGGCCTTTCTTGGAGCATGTTGGTATGCAAGTCTCATGACATAAGGCTCCCTTTCACCAACCAAACTAGCTCCATGAGAAAAAAATGCCAGCTCAAACCTCCGGTCGGGAGCAACAAGGAGAAGGACTTTTGGTGGACAATTCTCATGCTTGAAAGACTTGGATATGGTCTCACTCACCACTTATAAGATGTCCCGTGGTTTGCGATCGGAATCTTATCATGTCTAGTGGGCAACATTTATTGGCTGATCTTAACCTTTAATTGGGATTAGGATTTACTATATTGATTTTGATTTTGTAAATGATCAATTTTTGAGTTTGACTGTAGTAGAGGGAATCTCACCCAGTTTTACATGTTGAACTGCACCTGCTCATTTATTGGCTGTTCCCTGAGGCGTAAGAGAACCAAAGTAGGTCCTACCAAATGGACGATCGAGATCATCCAAAACAGGGACCATCTGACGAGTGAGGGCAAGTGCATCGTCCAGGATAAACCACGCGGGAAAGCCCTTCAATGCGTACCACGAAAAGTCTCTCTCGTCGCTCTCAAACCAACCCCCGTCCGTGCAATTCTAGAGAGAGAGCGACAGGGGACGAGGGGTTCTCTCTCTCTAATCTCACTGTTCCTCCGCTCTCTTAGTAGTAGAGTGGCAGTTGTCGTTGTTCCATCTTAGTCTCTCTCTGTAGTACCATCAACAAGTGGAAAAAGGAGAAAATGGAGGCTGTGGTCCTCACACGCTCTCCAGTCTCCACCACCCTTTGTCACCCGATTTTTCTACCGCACGCCCCTTGTCTCTGTTTCTCCTCCTCTTTCTCTCTCCCTCCAACCTTAACTCTACCTCCGAGCATGGAGAGAAGAGAAGAGAAAGAGAAGGCGAAGACAGAAATGGCAGAACCCGAAGAAGAAGATGATGATGACAGAAAGAAGCGAATCGTCGCCGTCCGTAAATCATCCTCCGGCGCCGGTGCAGGCAGCCAGCTCTCCCCGCCGGCATGCCAGGCCGATAAATGCTTCGCGGATCTCACCGACGCCAAACGCTATCACCGTCGCCATAAAGTTTGCGAGTATCACTCGAAATCCCAGGTCGTGATGGTTTCCGGCGTTCGGCAACGTTTCTGCCAGCAATGCAGCAGGTAAACCCTAAAAACCTCATTTATTTGTCTATTTTAGTTCCAATTCTTGACTTGTAAAGTGATTGGTGTTATCGAGATCCGTGTGTGATATGGAGAGTCGGAATATTCTGCACAATGTGAATTTGAAACAAAAAAGGTTCTTTTAGTTCAAAATTCGAGTTTAACGGAACTTTCTGCTTCGGATCAAGGTTTCATGAGGTGTCGGAGTTTGATGAAGCGAAGAGGAGTTGCCGGAGGCGTCTAGCTGGCCACAACGAGCGGCGGAGGAAGAGTTCTTCCGATTCAAACGCTGAGGGATCGGGTCGCAAGGAGAACCATTGCAGGCAGGCGGATCAGAGTGGGAGGATGCAGATAGTGCCCCCTGGAAATTCTAATTTCAAGCATTTTCAGATCAGATAAGATCTAACTGTTTTCGCTTTCTTGGGCATGCTCTCTCTCTTCTGTCAGCTCATGGCTTTCTGTTTATCCTACCAATGACATGGTGTTTCTATATGCCTCTTATGTAATTTGAAGTGCTTGTATTTAATTCATATGCGAAACATAGCAGCAGTGTGTTGCTTGCTGTGGCAGTAGTAGTACATTGTGTGTGTTAGATTCTTCAAGAATTATGTTTTCCCTTCCACTTGATCAGTTTAACTCATTGTAATCTATTTGACAGTGTGCTGTCTTGTAGGCACGATCACGTAAGACATCACTTGACTAATTTCACTTTACTTTACAGTTGTCTAATGAAGCATAATCTAAGCAGATTGCACTGCTTTGTGGCAACTTCATGTAATATTGGCACTATTGCTAGCTTTGAATTAAGACAGGTAATTATCTTAGTCATAGCTGTACTGTTCTTTCACTTGAGTGATCTGAAATAAGACATTCTATTGTTTTGGAATTTGTAAGAATGAATACCAAAGATCCTCAGTGTCTCAATTTGTCTTTTAAAATTTTCCCCAACATTAGCATTCTTTGACATATTAAATTACACAAATAATTTATGTTCCAGCATTCTATTCAATTTTATTGAGAATTCTCTTCTTAGTTTGTCTTTCTGGTGTTATTTAATTATCTGAAACAATACTTATTAGTATGTAAAATAGCACCTCAGTACGGTGGAGTGAGCTTCAATATGTTGAAGTTGTGATATCAACTGGTTGGTCTTTAGTGCGTGTTTGCTATCCTTCATCTGTCCTGTTCCTTTGAAAAGACTTGGAATCCTTACATGCTACTGTATTGCAATAATCCTTCCTGTCTTTTCCGTTGTTCTGCTGCGTGAGATGATGTACTTTTGCTATCCTTCATCTGCCCAGTTTCTGTGAAAACATACAGTGGACTTGGAATCCTTTACATGCGCTACTATATTGCAATAATCCTTCTTGCTTTTCCATTGTTCTTCTGTATGAGATAATGTGATTATTTTCACCACGCGTCAAACTCTTACTTCATTTCTTCAATCTCTCTCTTGAAGCACTGACATATATCATTTCAAGTACACTGACTGTATTTTATGTTAGTGAGTGATTTTTTCGTGTTCCTGACTTATGCCATCCATGAGTGTTTTGCCTTTTGGACATATTCTTTTGCTTAACCACCAGTCCTGTTCCCAGTTTTCAAATATGCGGTCTTTGCAAAAAAGCGCCACTTCTACATCCACCAGAAGTGCCAGCAACAGCTGCCTTTAGTTATTCCGCCTCAGTATTTGATCTTCTATGACTAACATGACTAATGTCTAGTTGGAGGGATACTGCCCCTGCTGAAAATACTTGTTGATTTGGACACACATTGTGTGCTGCTGATGCATGGTCACTTGAGAGTTTTTGAGACTTCTTATTCTGTTTTTTGTGGTTATTCTGGTGTCTGATGGATTTAGTTTGTGTTTCAGTAATAATGTTTAATTGTCTTATGAAATTATGTTGCTATCACCATTGGAAAGAAAAAATAAAAATAAAAAAATCGGTTGCTTACTGTTTAATCAGTTATTTTTATATTCTTCTATCTATTGGTTATCATATTCAGTGGAATTATTTGTGCGGATCATGTATTAATTTCTTACTTGCCTCAGTAACTCTTGTTTTGAATTAGATGAGGGGTTTTAAGTCTCCCATGAAGAATTGAATCAATGATCAAGGGCAAAGAGGTATGTCTGTTGGGAAAAATAAAAAAAGTTGTTCTGAAAGGGAGAAAGTGAGCATCATATGTGCCTTCGACATGCTGTATCTGGTAGTGAGGACCCAAGTTTTGATCTTAAGACCATAAGCAATGTTTCAAAAACTAGCTGAGGCAAAAGGAGACTAGTTGGCTTGGCCTAGCTGATTATTCGCATGACTTGCCCTAGGTAAACCTTGTTTTGCTCTCCAAGACAAGCATTAGTTGATGAATTTTAGCAGTGACCATGTGATATTTTAAGTTCCTTAATGTTGCATCGCAAAGAAGCTCATAGTTCTTTGATGGTTCTACTATTGAATTATGAATGACTAACCAGCATTGTGTGAGGTGAGTGGCGCATTTTGGAATATGTTAGAGTTGAAGAGTGCACATAGCAGTTATGATGAGGTTAAACTGGGTTGGTATTTTTCTTGCGAATATGTGACAGACGCAGAGAAGCTATGATCTTGTTTTTATTATTTCTTATGAGTGCAAAACGTAGAAATGATCATACTTGGGCATCGACGGACTCACACATTTGTCTTCTTATCCTTTCTTCTCATTATTGTCTAATAGTGTCTATATATGCATTGAAGATGGTACTTGGATTCATGATGCTGCTTGACTAAATCCTAGTGAAGGAGTGAGGGAATTTTAAATTTGTATCAGAAGATAATGAAAAGATCTGGAAAAAAGAAGGTAAAAAGAAGGTAAAAAATGCAGACATATTAAGCTATTCTTTGAAGGCCCAAGATAAGGTCATAAAATTTGGTATACTCTACAGAGCATAGCCGTGTTTCATAAATCTACTGAAACTTCCAAGAAGGTGAAGGATGGAAGTATCATTTTGATTTCTTGATCATTGGTCAAGGGATTCAACATAATATGAGGCAACTATTATTAAAGTCAGCGGTATCCCATGCTTAGGACATGGCAATAAATAAGAGCTGGCTCATGTTCTGAACTCTGTACACCCACTGCATTGACATGATGCTAGAATATGTGGATTAGGCAATTCCAAGACATGTAAAATGGGGCTGCAAAATCTTGTGTTTGTATAAGTGTCTTCTGGTAAAAAAGCTCCATGAAGAAAGTTTCTGAAAATAGGAAGTTAGTAGGGTCAGAGGAGAATACTTTGCCACTTTAGTTTAAGACAGCTTAAAGGAGGATGTGCACTTACATCTTAACTATACTGAAAATTTGTCCAGCTATGACCGTGGCAGGAGATATGGCAAAGATCACATGATATAATAGGTTTCCACTGCTACGTAAGATTATTAGATGATGGATGGCAGCAAAGCCCGATGCAGATTTTACTATATCTTTTCGATTGTGGCACCTCTTCCTTCCTCTGTGATCTTCCTTTCATCTCCTTCTGCCAATCCCAAGTCAAAACATTTCCTCTTGGTGGGGTCTTTCTTATTGATTCCATGTTTGGGTCTGGTCCTCCCTACTCATGGTTCTAATATTTTGCCCTCACTACCTTTAGCATGACATATTATTTGCAAATGACATAGTTTTGATTGAAAAGATAAGGGAGGGCATAAACACAAAGCTAGAGTTGTGGAGAGATGCTCTAGAGTCTAAAGGATTTAAAATTAGCCGAACTAAGATAAACTATATTGAATACAATTTACGCAAGGACAGGAGGGTTAGTGAAGCACCATCAAAGATTGATAGCTAAGAAGTCCCCCAAAATAGCCACTTTGGAGAGATTGGGAGGGTTGTTACCCAGAGAATCTATCTAAGGGGGTTGGAACAAATGGAGATGTGCCTCTGGAGTTTTATGTGATCAGCAGGTGCCATTCAAACTAAAAGAAAAATTCTATTGGATAGCTGTGCAAGCCATGCTCTATATATCAGTGTTGGGCTGTTAAGGAACAACATGTACATAGGATGAGCGTAGCCGAAATAAGGATGTTGAGATGGATGAGTGGCAAGATAAGAAAGGATAGAATTAGAAATGAAAACATTAGAGAAAATTTAGGAGGACTAGGTAACAAGATGAGAGAGGGTAGACTTAGATGGTTTGGACATGTCCAATAGAAACCGAAAATAGCATCAGTTAGGAGTGAGTTGATTTAGGTTGAAGGCTCTAAAAAGGCAAGGGAAGGCCCAAAAGGACAGATAAAAGTGGTGAGAAAAGATTTAAAAACTTTTGGATAAATAAACCATAACACTTGATAGAGGGGAAGTCGACCCCTAATCTGGATAAGGCCTTGATTATGATGATGACCTTCAACATGGAAACTGTCTGGAACCTTGAATAGGATGCTCTGTCAAAGTCTTCTTTATTGTTATCTTCTTGGGGACTTGCTCACTATGTAGCACCTACAATGGAATTGCCTCATCCTTGTGCATATATTGTAGTTGCTCATCAAGAAATCAACTACAAGGTGATTGAGAATCTGGAAAGTTCAATCCTACATGAGGGCATAGAAAGTAAGGAAAAGATGCTTTTTGCTTTTCCATTTACATTTTTAGGTGAATGCAGTAGTTTGACTATTAAGTCTAAAATGGGGTGTGAACCTAGATAGCAGTTGTGATGAATTCACATAGGGTACAACCTACTATGACCATATTGCCTTCAACATTTCACTATTAACACTGACACTAACTTTGTGTTTATGGAGTCCTCAGATATAGGAATGGCTACTGAGGCCATTAGGGAAATTGCCTGATCACAGGTCTGAATATCTGTTCATGGCTGAACTTTTATGGGTCGACTGGCTGTACTCCATCAATGGATTATGTGTATGGTCCATCTGGTATCTTCTTCTCATTTTTCAACTTGTAGATCAACTTGATTCCTTGGACCAGATGTTTAAAACCAGAGATGGTCCATCAATGGATCGCATCAACTGCACTTTAGGGAAAAGTGAGTCATTGAATCTCCTCTCTGTGGTTAATGCCAAGGGAAGGGAGTGGGAAGAACTCTTATGAGTTTGCATAGTTTCCATTTCCGGCACCAAACTTGAGTGAGCAGAATTCTGTATTTGAAGTTTTCTGTCACGACACAAATGGTCCTTTTCTGAGAAGGGCTCCTGGCTTCATGAAGATGGGATGAGAAATGCTATTATTTTTCAAGTACCCAAGGAACTGTGCCTACAGCTTTGGTGGTATAATGTATATAACCATGAAAGAAAGCCTAGGGATCTTTCCATTGACTTTCTTCACTATCAATCTATTTATAGAGTCAAAATGTAGTTCTTATAAAGTTACTATGTAAACTGTGACATTTTGTCTGATCATTGACTTCCATTTTCATGATTTTTATGAGGGTAGTTTTTGAGTGAGTCCCACAAGGTTGGTAGATAATAGTTTCTCAATCTCCTTTATCAATATCTCTTAGCAGAGGAGCAGGCCCTCAAGCCAAGCTGCTATTGCACTTGCCATTGGGTGAAATTGGGTGTCATAAACAAATGCTTGCAAAGTACCTTGTTCGAAATACTAGTTTTGCATCACCATCCTCAGAATTCACTCGCTAATCAGTACCGTGGCCTTTTCAACTGCCACCCGCATTAATTTACTCTTTGCCTCGGACCTGGATTACTTAGTTAAGAGCCCTACCTTGACTCCTGATTCTTGGAGAACCTGCGCCTGGTTACACTCATTCCCCTCATAAAGATGGATAAGACTCATTGCAGTAACTGCTACGACAAAATTTGCAGTTCCTGTCCTTTGAACCACCTCAGGCTGCTATAAATGACCTTTTTGATCACCATGATTGACTTGGCAAAAAACTTCAAAATATTTCATACTTTTTGTGTCCCCACTGTCAGATGCACATATTTAACATTTCACCTTGATATGAGGATCACTTTGGAGTTCAAGTACTTGAATGAAGCAAACTAGGTGTCTGGGATATCTCCTTTGCCAAACTCATTTTGATGAGCGAGAAGAATGTGGTCATCTCCAACAGGTTTGAAGGTAGAAGGCACTATAAAGTGTGAATTCTTTTGTCTAACTAGAGCACGTTCTGCTTAAGGCACTGTCCTGTTTCAGTGCTTGCCTAAACATCTTAGACCACCAGTCTGCCCAGCTGCACCCTTTGGCAACTTAATGGGAAACTCAATTTGCAGTGTACTCAGCTGCATCGATTCCATGTCATTCAGTTGGAAATGCCTTCTTCATACTACGACGACTTCTTTTTCCTTTTAACTTCTGTTTTTGTCTGATGAGACAGGTTTTGGAGAAAGTCACTTTAAGGGTGAATAACAGCTTTTCGGCCTACATTGGAGGAAGTATGTGCTTATCCATACTGTTAAACTTGTACATCATAAAAAGTGGCCACTGACTTTGGTCTCTTGCCAAATGGACGTCTCATCTTTAGGATATGTTCTAAGAAAACCGAGTGCTCCACTTTCCTCGTTGGAATCCTAAACAAGAGTTATTAGATCCAGGGCCTAGAATGACCGACCAAGAGAAAACAAGAGTCGTTGGAATGCTCGTGGCAATCCATATGATCAATTGACATGATTGTTCCACTTGTCACATGTGGGTCTGTTTGAAGCGTTTTTTTCTTTTACTTCTGATTTACATATAATGGGTGGTAATGTAGATGGACTAAATGGAGGGGTATGGGTTGTCAATGGCGAGGAGCGGCTTTCGTCATCATTTCTTTGTTTTCGGATTTTCTCTCTCTTGATTATCTTGTCTCATTAGTTTGAAGTAGATTGGTGAGTGAGATTAAAACAAGACTTCGATGCTGGTTTCTTTGTGCTTGTTGTTAGCTATGGTCAATCCCTTTGAGATGGGCAAATGGGAACATAGTCAGAGGAAGTTTTGCTGGCCATACTAGGCAAGAGGAAGAAGATCACTTGAGGCATCTGAAA
The DNA here is from genome assembly GCA_035236585.1 of Warburgia ugandensis. Classification (NCBI taxonomy): domain Eukaryota; kingdom Viridiplantae; phylum Streptophyta; class Magnoliopsida; order Canellales; family Canellaceae; genus Warburgia; species Warburgia ugandensis. Next base: position 57,035,424 of record CP141137.1, on the reverse strand, counting down.
TTCCAAAATGCCCTCCATGTAACAGTAAGAAACAACGATTTCAGTCCCTGGGTTTTACAGATGAATAAAAAGGAAGTTTGCAGGCAACTCACGAACAAGTTAAACTCAGAGGGTTACTCAACAGAGCAATTATAAATTGCAGGGGCCAATCACGAATAGGAGCCCACCAAGGCCCATAAACAATAAACATTTAGAAGTAAACGAAGCTATGTAAGCCTCATAGTTCCTTTTATTCTTGAGTTATCATAAGCCTTGAACAAACAAAAGAACTTACAAAAAATGTCAACAGAATCACTCAATCCATCACAATTATGGAGTTCTAACATGGTGGATGCCCATATTTTTATTTGGAAATAGCAGCCTACAAGAGTAAGGTGGGCTCCGTCTTTTGAGCGACCCAGACTGTCCATTCTGCATCTAATGTGATCTTCACAACAGACGTTTAGAAAATCAAAATGCAATTGTGTGCATTTGACATCAAATCTTTGGCAAATCAATGGCCTCGAACTATATGGATTACTTATCCGTAGCTAGTTTACAAGATTAATGTTACAATCATATGTGCATCCACTATATAAGAACTCGATGGTGACACAGGCTTTTGTTCCCTCTACACCATTTGTCTATTACCCTGCGCATCCTCTGAGTTGGTGGGTCAGGCCATTCAAAGATGGATGATTCTTCCACCGAAGCTCCTCTCCTGATGGACGACTCTTTCATTCTCTCCCTCACGTTCTTCCCTTCCTCTTCCATCAAACACCCTTCTCCTCTCTCTACCTCCTCTTTACTAGCCACACTCCCTTCTTTACAGTCAAAGTTAATCTCCACTCCCAAACCCAAAACCTTCACTAATTGAAAAGCATTCATCTTCTACTTGGCATAAAGCGGCCAGGATAGCTCTCCAAAGTGGAAACAAATGCTCCCACAGCCGGGTGGACCAGGATAGCTGTTAGTGGGGGCCATGCTGGCCACCCCGAGACCTTCTCTTTCGTCCGATCTAGAAATCCTTCCAGCAAAACCTCATCCAGGTTTGCACCTGTGGGCATACTAAACCCCAGAGCAATCTCCTTCAACTTGGTCGCACTCATTGCCCCATGATGACAAAGCACAAGAACACCACCTACCCTTTTTTATGCTTGTTTAACCACTCAATACAAGGATTTGATGTCGTTTCTGGCAGCGACGTGCCACACCAGGTAGATCGGGGTCCGGTGATCAGGCATACATATTATTGCCTCTAATGAAGTGGGCTCCAGCCCTACGCACGCGGTGATTGTTATGCCCTTAGTGGTGGAACATGGCTAGCCAGAAATCTGGAGATCTCCGTCCAGATACTTTTATGGACCGGCAGCGACGTGCCACACCGGGTAGATCGGGGTCCGGTGATCAGGCATCCATATTATTGCCTCTAATGAAGTGGGCTCCAGCCCTACGCACGCGGTGATTGTTATGCCCTTAGTGGTGGCACAGATGGCCAGCCAGAAATCTGGAGATCTCCGTCCAGATACTTTTATGGATCGTCGACTTTCGTATCCAGTGTGGGGAGGTAGAGAAACAGCGAGAAGATGGCTGCGGCTTCCTGTGAAGTAGATGTTCGGTAGAATGTCAAGCTTGCTGACCTCGTGGAGAACAAATCCATGATTAATCCCGCGATCCGGATTGAAGGAGAAGAAGAGGTGAGTTGGGTTACGGCGTTTATTACGTGGGGTTTGTTTCTCCATGAAGAAAGAGATGCGGGTTATTGAGCTTTGATCATTTTCGACTGGGGTCAACGGTGGGGTGCTCCACAATGTGATTGATGTTAGGTCCACGCCATGTGAGATCAGCTGTACATTTGACTGACAAATTTGTGTGAACAAAAACACCTGCAGCAGGAAAAGAGTAGTTGCATCAGAAATGTCAATAGTCGGTGCCAGAAAAGTTAAAATCGGTACCAATCAAACTGGATAATTAAGATTGGCAAGCAGAATCTATAGATTTGTCAAGATCTGCTGCATTACAGATCTTGACAATCGGATCATCTGCACCCTATAAATAGGGGAGATTCGATTGCTGCTAAACAACGGTGTAAGAAACAGATTAAAATCTATCTGTGAGAGAAAAAGAGTGAACATGAGTAAGTGAGTGAGTAGAATAGAGTAGAGAGAGGATCTGATCTGATCCTTCTCCTCCTTAGTTTAATCTGTTCCTAAATAATGATAGTTTTTCTCTTTCTCCCATGGATGTAAGCCAGATGAGGCCGAACCACGTAAAATCTTTATGTTATTTCTTCGGTGTGTGTTTGTGTTTTTTATCAGTCGACAGTAGCTTCCGCAATAGTGGTATCAGAGCTGCGCATCCCAACAGTGGTATCAGAGCCTTGGTTCACACCAAGGATTGCCGGAACAGAGCCGGTGAACACAGAACGTGTGCTGGAGTAGAACGTAGATCGCATTCTAATTCGGGCCAAGTGCAGTCCAAGTCCAGTCCAAACCCTGGCTAGGTGCGGCCCAAGTCCAGTCCAAGCCCAGGCCCAGGCTAGGTGTTGCCCAGGTCCTAGGCTAGACCCAGGCCAGGTGCGGCCCAGTTCAGAGTAGGCCCATGCAGGCACAGCCTAGATCACGTTTAGACGTAGGCAGGCCTGTTCAGATCCAAACCGAGTAGAAGCCCAGATCACGCAATCTAGATGGAGCGACCCAAATCAAATTCTGCCTAGATCAGAGAATCCTTTCACAAGTGGGATTCTCACTAGAAACTAACAGAAAAGGTAGAGAGAGAAAATCAGCACTGACAAGCGGCCCACTTTTGAGAAAAAGATCGAGGTAGCAGCTGGCCCTCCCGAAAAGAAGATTACAGCTGGTGATCATCTTTGAGAGCAGATCAAGCTGGCGACCTTTTTGCTAAGAAGAAGAAAGGAAAGAAATAAGGGTTTCGGTTGACCAGTGGAAAAATCAACCGAAACCCCAATTCCAGTAGACCTAAAAAAAAAAAAAGAAAGAAAGGAGGAAAGAGATAAATACTTATCTGCAGATCTTTCCTGTAAGAGATTTCACACCCGAGAAACTTTGCTAGGGGATATCGTAGTCGGGGAAGCAGTGTCAGAGATTGTTGCACCGAAGGCAGCCTAACAACTGCCTCAACCTTAGGAAGCAGCAAGATGCTAACGCACCAGAGAAGCAGGGCAAACAGAAGGAAAGAGGAGAAAACCTAAAAGAAGTTAGTGTTTCCCTTCTTATTCCTTTCATATAGAATCCAAAAATAGTAGCCTGTAAAATTGATATTGCCACTCTTATGAATAGTATCGAATCTCTACAGTAAGGTACTATTTTGACTCATGAACAGTACCAATAAATAGTACCCCAAACATTACTTGAATATTTACGACTGTGCCCCTAAATAGTACCCCCTCTAAAATGACATTTATACCCTCCTGTACATAAAAATTTCTTGGGCATTTCTTAACCACGCCCAAGGTTTTTTACCATTCTAGACTCAACCGTGCATCCCTTTTTCTCATGGTAAGACTCAGAAAAGTTAGAAATAAACTTTAAAAATCTAGTTCAAGTAATGTTATGGCTGGGGCTATGAAAAAACTTAATGCCACTAATTACATCTTATTGAGACTTAGAATGAAGGATCTTTTACACTATAAAGATCTTCATGACCCCCTAGATGATGAGAGAAAAAGACCTGATAGCATTTCAGAAAAGGAGTGGACTAAAATAAACTTGAAAACTATAGGTTAGATCAGACAATGGATCGATTATAGTGTCTTTCATCATGTAGCCCAAGAAGAAAATGCTTATGTTCTTTGAAAAAAGCTAGAGAACATATATCAGGTGAAGAATGCACGCAACAAAGCCTTGTTGATGAAAAGGCTAGTGAATTTAAAGTTGAAAAGTGGAACGTCAATAGCTGAGCACACTAGTCAATTTCAAAACCCAGTGAACCAGCTTGTATCAACAGAGTTTCCGTTGGGTGATGAAGTAAAAGCCTTATTATTGCTGAGTTCCTTACCTGAAAGTTGGGAGACCTTGGTAATCTCCCTTAATAACTCAGCTCCATAAGGTAAATTGAACGTGGCAATAGTCAAGGACACTCTATTCAACAAGGAGGTTAGGAGAAAGAATCCAGAATAGACTAGGCATATGCCCTAGTTATAGAAAACAAAGAAAGCAATAGCAATAGAGGTCGAGGTCGAGGTCGAGGAAGAAGCAGAAGCAAGGGGAGATCTCAGGATTGTGACAAATCCAAGAGTCGACACAGGGGGCAATACAAGTGTTTTCATTGCGGCATTCTAGGACATATGAAAAAGGATTACTGAAAACTAAAGGAAGAAATGGGACAAAATAAGACAAAGAAAGGTAATGGTGAAGCAAATGTCACCATTACACAAGATATATTAGTACTGATAGCTGAAGAAGAAGCGTGCCTACACGTGGCTAACAGTGAAGCTGAGTGGGTGATAGACACAGCTGCTTCCTACCATGCCACACCACATAAAGAATTCTTCATTACTTACAGGGAAGGAGACTTTGGCATCATGAAGATGAGAAATAACAGTGCATCCCAAATAATTGAGATTGGAGATGTGCAGATTAAGACAAACCTTGGCTGCACAGTGATGTTAAAGGAAGTGCGACACATACATGAACTCAGCTTGAACTTGATCTCAGTCCCAATACTTGACAGACAAGGCTACACAAACTATCTTGGCAATAGCACCTAAAAACTGACAAAAGGTGCGATGATCGTAGCAAGAGGGTATATCTGCAGCACCCAGTACAAGACTCACACGAAGATATGTGGAGATAGCATTAACGTAGTGGAAGATGAAGCATCGCCAAATCTTTGGCACAAAAGACTGGGACACATAGGAGAGAAAGGGCTATTCACACTTACAAAGAAACATTTCATCAAAATAGCCAAAAGTATAACTTTCAACCCTTGCAATTATTGTTTGTTTGGCAAGCAACATAGAGATGTATTTTCTTCTCCCAATTATAAAAGAAAAGAAATATTGAGTTTGGTGTACTCTGATGTATGTAATCCCATAGAAGAAGAGTCCTTAGGAGAAAATAGATATTTTGTAACATTTATAGATGATGCGTCTAGAAAGGTGTGTGTGTATTTTGTAAGAATAAAGGACCAAGTATTTGAGCACTTCAAGAGATTCTACACGATAGTGGAGAGGCAAACATGAAAGAAATTGAAGTGTCTGTGAACAAACAATGGAGGAGAATATACTTTTAGAGAATTAAAGGCATACTGCGCTAATCACGGTATTTGACATGAGAAGACGGTCCCACGTACCCCACAACACAATTGTGTTGTTAAAAGAATGAATCAAACCATTGTGGAATGAATTAGAAGCTACCTTAAATTTGGAGCTTGAATAGATGGACGTGAAAACTGCATCCCTACATGGAGATTTAGAGAAAGATATCTACATGGAGCAACCAGAAGGATTTGAAGTTACAAGGAAGCACCACCTAGTTTGCAAATTAAAGAAGAGCCTATATGGTCTCAAATAGGCACTGAGGCAGTGATATAAGAAGTTTGACTCGTACAAGAGAATAGCAGTAGACCATTGCTATATGTGCAGAGATTCCTTGATAGGAAGTTTATTATACTCTTGCTTTATATAGATGATATACTGATTGCAAGACAAGATGCAGCAATGATTAATAAGCTAAAGGAGTTATCTAAGTCTTTTGACATGAAGGACTTAGGTCTAGCTCAGCAGATTTTGGGCATGCAGATTGTTCACGACAGAAATACAAGAAAGTTGTGGCTATCACAATAGAAGTATGTTGAACGAGTGATCAAGAGGTTTAACATGGAGAATGCTAAGCCAATTAACACTCCGCTTGGTAACCATTCAAGCTGAGCAAACAGACATGTCCTTCTTCAAAAAAAAAAGAAAAGAAAAGATGTCAGCAATACCATACTCGTTAGTAGTTGGAAGTCTGATGTACACAATAGTGTGTACAAGACCAGACATTGCTCACGCAGTAGGTGTAATGAGTAGGTTCCTGTGTGTAACACCTTGGATTTTTAAGACATTTTTTTATAATAATAATAATCGCATTTTAAATAAGAGCATTTGGGATCCCATGAGAAAAGTTTTATTTAACCTTTTACTAAAACGTATCTTAAAACTTCGGGGGTTATTTTTCCTTTCTCAAAATGGCATACATCAAATTAAAACATAATTAGATTTAAAACAATACGCGTACCAATCAACGTCAAATAAATCGGCGCCTTTATTTTAAATCAAATAATTGTCCAAAACATAATAAGAATATGGCCCAGGGTCTATTCATCATACCATCTCATATAAATGTCCAACATATATCTAAACATCTCAATCAAATTCAAAATATAAAGTATTCAGTCCATTCTTAAATTCAAATAATAATCCTGTTTATTGACTCACATCACTGTCTAAAATTCTAGGAAAAAGATCTTCAGCAGCTCTCACGGTTTCTCAATAGCTTTGCCTTTCCTAATATCATGCTCGAGATCTAAGGCATTACAAAACAAAGCAATGTCTCAGCAAGCTATCGCTTGTGTTGGTACATAGACAATTAATGTAATAAAATAAAATAAATAATAACAATACTGATAAAATGAAAAGTCTATTATTTATAAAAATAGTAGTATCATAAGTCATGTCAACATAAATGCCAATTTATTCAATATGTTAAAACATGCATTCATTTTAAAAAGTTAAAACATGACATGAATCAAGGTAAATGAGCATACAACAAGAATAAGGGCACCCTAAGGTAATGGGTCCCACAACATCGCACTAATATCACTGATCATGAGTACTCATAGCCAACCTCTGAGTGTCGTCACACCCAAGCATACCATCCATAATCATACTCGTCATACATGCACACATAATAAGAATATGAGTCATCATGCCGCAGTGGCAACCCTCCATGGGTATCAACCACCGCCACTCTCCGTCGACACCATACCGGGAGACTTAGCGTCTGTCCCCATGGAAAGGCTCAGACCGGTAGTGTGGACTATCCATGTTACCAAACCCCTACTGAATGCCATCTATGGGCATGTGTCTATCATATCACAACATCATCACATCATAATCTCGGAGGGTGGGTGGCCGGTCCTATCCCTCCTAGCATGAAGCCCATCGAGCAAAAGCACCCGTTATCAAATATAAAACACAAAAGTCATATGAATATGCTAAAATTCAAGAGCACTCATAGCTTGAAATCCCTAAGACATGCCCCTCATCCTGGGGTTAGCCTATAAAAGGATCAGCTAATAAGCTTCTATTCTTATTCCCATGTCAATCCATGCATTTCTAATATATACTAAGAAATAAGTCACTATTTAAGCATAATTAATTACCATCATGCTCATAAAAACATTTGTCATGAATTTATTCAATAAAAGATTTCAATTTGTAATAATCATAATGTATTTAAAGTCGCTTGAAATCCACGGTAAATAATAATTGCAATTTAAAACACAATCACACATGATGCTATGTTTATGCATGGTTTAAAAATTAAGGCAAAGCATTAATTGTCATCACCTACTTCAATGCGAGACCACTTAGCTTGCCAATAACTCCCTTTAATTGGTATATTCAAGTGCACCTGTACATGTCACATCATTATTTTAAAAATTTTCTAAATTAAAAGTGGTCATTTATAAGTTTTTAAGTTAAAACTAGGTCCGCGTCGTCAATACGGTTACAACGCCTCTTTCGAATCGTGATTTGGACTCCTCTAGCTCCCAAAAATCAAGTTTATTAAAAACAATATGTAAATGGGGCTTGCCTAACCACCATAAGGTGGTCTATACCAGCGGCTCTGTTTTTTGCCGGTTTACACTGGCGTAAACCGGCGTCACGAAGACGCCTTCAACCGTAACGCACAGCCAAGACGCACCACATGTGTCTTCGGCACCGCGACGCACCGCCACGTGCGTCACAGTCGCCAGGACGTAGCGCATCCCGACCCCACTGAGATGGCGAATGCTGTCTCTCCAGTGCCCGCAAGATGTCGCGTACGCGTGCGACGCCGACGTCATTTGACGTTGTCTTTTGGGAGTCCCGCTGTGCGTCCCGACATCAGCGCCAGGGTGTTGACGCCGGAGAAGACGATCGGATTCTGGTCGTCTCCGGTAAGTCTACAGACCTCTGTTTCTTGCAATTTTTACACCGTTTTTCTCAGAATTTCCTCTAGAATTCATTTGTGCCCTCCTTTTGCACTGATTTTTCCAAAAACCATGTTTTTTAAATAATTTTTCCCAAGTTCCTAAAAACATCCCTAAGTACTAGTTTTCACGTTTTCTGGAGAAACCCACCGTTGGATCTCTCCCAAATTTAAAAGGTTTGATCTTGGGTCTCTTGTGCACTAGTTGGATGGTGCAATTTTCAAACAGGTGTGGTTTCATCTGTGAAATCACGCTCCAACAGTAGCGTACACAGAGTTCCCAGTAAAATTTGATTTTTCCTAATTTAAATAAAATTCTAATTATATTTACCTATTTAATAATTACATAAATTAGGGTTTAAGGCTTACCTTGCGTTGTTAGCCGTTGATGGACGTTGCCAGAGTTTCACTCACTTGAAAATTTGAAGTTTTCAGGGCTAGGGTTGATATGCAACTCAGTGCAAACGAGGAACAAATGGGGTTTTTTGGCACCTAGGGGGATAGATATAGGGCTTAGAGTCCTATGAGAAGAGAAACTCTTCCATTCACACCTCTTTCCATGGCTTCTCCGGCAATTTTACTGGATCTGGTAGAGGCGTGTGGAAGACGGGGGTGCCATTATCAATTTGGACCCCTGTGTGATACGTCTCTGCCAAATGACTAAACTACCCCTGTGACTTCAATGACTCGTAACTCCCTCGCATTCTTGGTGGCGTTGAAATCCTATCGACGAGCACTTTCAAAATTTTAAGTTTTCAAGAAAAATTTCCATCTATAAATTTTTAATTTAATTTTTTTTAGAAATTTCTTAATTTATACTAAAAATGAAGGATATTACACTGTGCAACCTAGGAAGAAATCACTGGGAAGTGGTGAAGTGGATCTTGAGGTATCTCAAGGGTACATCTAAGTTATGCTTGTGTTTTAAAAAATCAGAACCTATCCTAGAAGGATACACAGATGCTGACATGGCAGGAGATCTTTATGGCAGAAAATCAACATCAGGATTTCTATTCACTTTTGCAGGGGGAGCTATATCTCGGTAGTTCAAATTGTAGAAGTGTGTTGCTCTATCGACAACAGAAGCAGAGTATATTGCCACAGCTGAAGTTGGCAAGGAGATGTTGTGGATAAAGCAATTTCTCTAAGAATTTGGTATTATACAGGAGGAATACAAGGTACATTGTGATAGTCAAAGTGCTCTTGACTTGAAAAAGATTTCAATGCACCACTCATGCACAAAGTACATCGACATTCGTTATCATTGAATACTCGAGGTAATAAAATAACTGCTGAAAATAGAAAAGATTCATACAAATGAGAATCTAACAAACATGCTGACAAAAGTGGTGTCATTCGAGAAGCTGATGCTATGTAGAGACATAGTAGGGATGGACTCAAATTGAAGAGCTGAAGAATGTTCTCCTCCCCTGGGTATGGAGGGGGAGAATTGTTGGGTCCACACCCATGTGAGGTTAGCTGTACATTTGATTAACAAATTCGTGTGAACAGAAGCACCTGCAACAGGAAAAGAGTAGTTGCATTAGAAATGTCAACAATTGGTGTAGGAAAAGTTGAAATCGATACCTACCAAACTAAACTATCAAGATTGGCAAGCATAATTTATGGATTTGTCAAGATCTACTGCTCTACAGATCTTGACAATTAGATCATCTGCACTGTATAAATAGGGGAAATCCTATCACTGCTAAACAATGGTCTAAGAAACAGATTAGAGTCTATCTGTGAGAGAAAAAGAGTGAATGTGAGTGAGTAGAGTAGAGAGACGATTTGATCTGATCCTCCTCCTCATCCTCCTTAGTGTAATCTATTCCTAAACATTGATAGTTTTTCTCTTTCCCCTATAGATGTAGGCCAGATTAGGCTGAACCATGTAAAATCTTTGTGTCATCTCTTTGGTGTGTGTTTGTGTTTCTCTCAGTCAACAGTAGCTTCCGCAACAGTGGTATCAAAGCTGCACATCCCAACAATTGACTCAATGTAACAAATGATGGAGGAAGTCTGGGAAAATTCTAGGAGGCACATCGAGACGATGATGAGAGAGAAATTGTCGTAGTTATTGAGGTGTTTTATGAACTCTACGAATGGTATTAGGTGCCAGCTTTGGGTGCCGGTATCAAAATGAGACCTACTTTCATCCTCTATTTCTCTTCTTCTTCTCGCTGCTCAACCGCTTTCTTCGATCGACCTTTGATCACTTATTTTTTTATGGGTTATTATGTTATTTATAGGTGTTCAAGTTATGGTTTAGAGATAGGAGCTGGGATTTCTGTTGGTCTCTCATTTTAGTTATCTTGACATACTCCTTTGGAAATTTGTTGTATGTAATATCAAGGAATTGAATTAACAAGTAAGGAGCAGGACTTGTTGGGAATGGGCCAGTTTTTGGACTGTCTTTTATCCATTATATTATTAAAGGGATGGTTATATATGGAGCTAATGTTCCCACAATTACTTCGGACTTCTATCATATTCTACCCATGCGCTCACTTTCACAATAATCTCATCAATTCATCCTAATTGGCTTACAAGAGATGAGCCCTAAACCAAAAGTCTCGTACATGAGATGATTATATCTTTGCATTTTTAAATTCTAAAATAGATAGTAGAATAATTAATAGTATTAAAAAAAACAAAAAGAAAAGAATGTTTTGATTATTCACAGTAAATGCTTTTTGCAATCGGCCATCTATAATTAAATACTTAAGATGAATGGTTTCATCATAAAATACTAGACCTTACATGTATTTTTATCACAAAATACAACAGAGGGCAAGGAATTAGTACCAAGGGATGTCGGAATATCGGCCTCTAAAGGTAATGGTAAGAACAGTTGTAATTCTAAGAGAGTTTAGGTTTCAATATTATCCTTGAGTTAAGTGAACTCAAAGCTACTTTTTGGTGACTTCAAAGTACTTAGAGATATATACAAATAATTTTTTTTAATAATATAATGCTTATATTAATATTTTATATATACACATAAGCTATAAAAAAGTTGGTTAGGACATGGTGTTTGTATTTAAGAGATCTTGTGTTTAAGTGTTAGTCTAAACTACTTTGTTTTATTGACTAACTTTGCTATAGAGTCAAATAATTTTGTTGAGTTTTTTGAGTTAAATCACAAGTTTTAAAAATATAATTTGATGATCCAAGCCTTTGGTTGTAAAATAGAAATTAAAACTTTCAAACACTAAGGTCAGCATCTTACTTTTTAGATCTTGACCTTTTCAGACCAATTGGATGATTCTAAGCACTTTGTTTTTTTAATTTTTAAATATCAATGATCAAGATTTAAACTACAAGGAAATACAGGTCCAAAGCACCATTTGGAATGATTTTTGTTGTGTAGGTAATCTAAAGGAGTCCAAACAAGATGAAATGGATAAATCTACCAAAAAGTATACTAAAAATTCAAGAAGAAGGCTTCTGAAAATTAGATGCTATCCTAGCATTTGAAAATACCAAACTCAACTTTTTAATGTCCATTTTACATCTCAAGAAAATAGTTCTCATGAACTCTGTCATTTAGAACTCCATAATCTATGCATTCTTGAAAATAAGAATTAAAGACCAATCTCAAGTGTCAAGCTAATCCAAATCAATCACAATCCACAAAATACAACCAGTTTATAATGATATTTGACCAAAGCCTACTATATTAAAGCTTTTAGAATAGTATGAACTTTGGCATCACTCTGCAAGGATTCTTCTACCTGTGAGGATCTTTGGTTCTTAGAGCTTATCTGTATTGGCATTACTCTTTTTCTAACGTTCTAAACTTGTGAATTACTTCTTGTTCTCAAATTCTTTTGAGACTCATATTCCTTATCCATTTTAATCTCATATTTATAATGAATTGAGTTTCTAATTTTCTTCTTCTTTGGGAGTCATTATGATTGAAGAGAGTTTTTAAAGGACTTTATATTTTTGGCTTTCATCTTGGATACTAAAATACAAACCAAATCTAATCATACAAAATCAATTAAGGTACAAATTGAGTCTGGATTGGTTGAATCTTAGAGATTGAACTGTCATATCTTTTGCACTTATCGAGGGGCTTCAACTATTTTCAAGAAATGCATTTTGACACATGCTTCTAACCTAAGGTTCATTGGAATTTATTTTGTGCAAGTGTTACTATAATTCCAACAGAAAAATAAATCAAATATCTATAGCTAGTAAATTTTCAATATCGATCCAAGGGATTAAAATCCTTATATATTTTCAGCAACTAAAGAGCTAAAATTTCCATCATTTAGCCAATATCTAATGCTTATTTCTTATGGTTTAGGAAACCATGGGAAAGGTAAGTTTTTCAAATTTAGGGTTTTTGTATAGTATTAAGGTTAGGTTTTTCAGATTTTTGTCCATGGTTTGGGGTCTAAAAAGATAGAGATGGACTGAGAAGGCAGAGAAACCAAAGAGGCAAAAATAGAGAAGTACTTTGGAATTTGGGGTTTTTAAAGTTTTGGGTTTTAGAATGACAGATGAAATAAACCCATAGGAACTAGTTGGACAAATGACAATAGATGTTCGGTTGTTAAACAACAAGAACCTACTTTAATGAACAGCCAAATCATCCACTTGAAAATTTTTAGTGAGAAGGGTGGAGCTGGAGAGGATCTTCGAAGATAAGGCATACTAGAAAGAAATCATTGTTTGTTCAATTTGTTTTGCAGGAATTCTTTTTCACACGAAGCTACCTAAAGGTTATGATATAATCCTCCTAATTTTTGGCCATGTGTCCCCTAGTAAATAGTGTGAGATGCTATTATTCTATATACTGGTTGAGTTGAGTTGGTCGCAAACAACTCGTCATCTTCCTAGAATACACTGGTTTGCACATTTGAATCACGGTTCTTCTCTTTGGCCAGGGATTAGAATTAGCAGTGTGCGTGAGTAATTTGCTATATAATTCTTAGCCACTAAGCCTAGATTTATTAAGATCCACTTTGTTCATACGTTGACTAGTTGCCCTTGACTTAGATGACCTATCTTCAAAAATTCACATTAGATGATACTAGTCGATCACTGCTATTTTTATTTGGAAGACTTTTGAATATTTATTTACAACTCAAGAAAATGGTAAATAGGATTATCAAATGGATGAAAATTTTGGACCAATATTATGAATGATTTGATCGGGTTATAGGTATTTTTGTCACAAAGCAATTCCCCTTCACACGTGACGCACATAAATGTTCATTTGCAACTAACAAGAGTGCCTACAAGAACCCCGCGCGACTAACAGTGGACTAGGGTCTTTCCGGGACTTCTGTCGTGCGCATAAACAAAATGACAGCGGCTCAAATCCATGAACTCTTCTTTTGTTATCTACTGATTTAGATGCACAGGCTATGTAAAATCTGACCAGCAATCAATACAATTGCCTTGCAGGCAGTCGTTCATAAGTATTGCCAACTTGTGGCCAGGGTAGCACATGCATGGACTTGAAGAAGCTAAGACCACACAGCAGGAAACATGTCCATCACGAGGAAATGTCCAGACTTCCAGGGTCCCACGGATGGCCTCGAAGAAAAGTTTTGCAGTTGACCAAGGGATGACATACATTGGTGCATGTGAATGCATGTAGTACCACGCAGGGATTTGGAGGCTCTGGAAGTATTTGCCGGGCCTGTCTGAGTTTGCCATCCATCCGTCTTTTGGGGTCAAATCTTAGCTTTCCATTAACGGAGTAACTTCTCCGCTTAGATGACGTCAAGTGTCTGATTAACTAAGATTCTACTAGTCACTAAGAGTAGCGGTCATGATCAATATTCAACGAAACTTCGCTTATGTGGTTTTATAATTCTAAGTTCGGATAAAGAATGAGGGTTGCATTAGGTTGTCAATCGACATAAACTCTTGTCCCAAAACTTTAATATTAATCTAAAGATTAAGATATTTACTAAAATTAAATTAAAGTATTCACCGTAAGGGATATATTTGCATGGGATCCCAAATGCATAGGAAAATGAGCAAGGAGCTATTAGGACACTCTTCTAGAGGCCATGCACTACATCAGATTCTATATGCAGTGGAAAGTAAGCAGCGATTCTTGAGCCATTCTAAATGTGTGCAGATAAAAAGACTATCTTAGTAAAATAAGATTCATAGGATCACATAAAATATAGGTACATTCACAAGTAAGAATATAGAGGTAGTACATACATGCAAAGGAAGAGTGTAAACATATATTTTGTCTAAGAAACTAAGTAAAAAGAAGTTAAATTAGAAAAAATTGATAGATATAATATCCCGTAAGTTAAAAAAAGGTAGTAATAGAAATGGCATAGAAACAGGGGTGGATAAAGAAAATTTAAAAAAACAATGATAGTCTAGGATATACTTAAAATTCAGAAGAATCTGAAATGGCATTTTTTCCGTTAATTATTATTGGCCCAATTTTTATAACTTAAGCTTCTACGTGGAATGGTAATGCAACGGGCTATCAAAGCTCATTAACCGGAGCCTCGTGAGCTCGAAGCTTGAAATATATCACAGAAACGGGTGTTCTTAATCTAAACGAGGGCATGTGGCCCGAATTATCATCTCCCATCCATAAATTCACAAACCACACAGGGAAGTTGGTGCACTCAAAGAAAAACCAGAGAGCAGAGTCGAAGAAGAAAAAAAGAGGATGAAACTAGGTCTGGTATTGATACCGATACCCGCAACAGGCCACCTTACACCTATGGTGGAGTTGGCAAAACTCCTCGCCAAGCACAACCGCTTCTCCATAACCATCCTCAGTATGCGCCTTTCCATTAGCGGGACATCGTCTTCCATCACAGCTTATATGGAATCAATCGCTGCTTTAGGCTTAGATATCACCTTCATTGAACTGCCACCCGTCGATCTCCAGTTCGAGAAAGATGAGAACCCTGTAACTTTCATCTCACATTTCGTAGAAAAACACAAACCTCACGTCATCAACGCCATAACTCAACTCACTTCTTCTTCATCTCCAATCCGAATCGCCGGACTGGTGATCGATTTTTTCTGCACGGCCATGATCGACGTTGCCAATGAGCTGGGCCTCCCACCGTACATCTACTTCACTTCTGGGGCAGGCTTGCTGACGTTCATGCTCTATCTCCCCACCCTTGATACGAAAATTGACGGTGAATATAAAGATTATGAAGGAGAAATCGAGATCCCGGGTTGGCCCCCACTGCCACCAGTAATCTTGCCCGAACCGTTAATGAATAGAGATGATGGATACAGATGGTTCGTTCATCATGGAAAGAGGCATCGAGAGATCAAAGGTATAATCTTAAATACGTTTTCAGAGCTGGAGCCTGCTTTGTTAGATGTAATAAACGAGGGACGTTGCTTGCCTGATCATCCGACCCCTCCAATCTACCCTATCGGACCCATTGTTTCTGTTGATGATGACACAAAAACGTTATTGAATCCATGTATCGAGTGGTTAAATAAGCAGCCGCGGGAGTCAGTGGTGTTTTTGTGCTTTGGAAGTATGGGCGCGTTTCTTGAACCACAGGTGAAGGAGATCGCTCGTGGGCTAGAGAATAGTGGCCATCGATTTCTGTGGTCCCTGCGGGTACGATTAGAAGGCTTTAGCATGCCAACGGATGCGAATCTGGCTGAGGTTTTTCCAGAAGGATTTTTAGATCGGACGAAGGAGAGGGGCTTGGTGTGGCCATCATGGGCCCCACAGACAGCAGTCCTGGCCCACCCTGCTATTGGAGGATTTGTTTCTCATTGTGGGTGGAATTCGTTTCTAGAGAGCTTGTGGCTTGGAGTGCCGGTGTTAGCTTGGCCGCTGAATGCGGACCAGAAGATGAATGCTTTCCAGTTGGTGAAGAATTCTATGGCTGTGGAGTTGAGATTGGATTATAAAGAGGGGGGCGTCGTTAGTAAAGAAGAGGTGGAGAGATGGGTTAGGTGTTTGATCGAAGAGGAGGAAGGGAGGAAGGTGAGGGAGAGAGTGAAAGAGATGTCTGTGAGAGGAAGAGCAGCGGTGGAAGAAGGTGGGTCTTCATTTGCCTCTTTCAAACGCCTGGCGCGCCAGTTCTTGGAAGGTACAGTCTGAGAGAGTAAGAGACCACGTGCTCACCATTTACTCTAGAACAATGATAATTGAATGTCGTGAGAGAATTTCGTGTTTTTTTTGCATGTCGTGTTTCATGTCTATTTGTATGGTATACATAATTACCGTATGCTCGCCGAAAAATTATGTAATTTGTTCACAAACCACAATGATTTATTAGGGTGTATCTTATTCTGTTTATTTATTTATTTTTATTTTTTAACAGGTTTTTTCTTCGTCTAATGTAAGAAATAAGAACAATTTTGAGTTTTTATCTGGTAGTCGAGTAAACAGTAAGTAACAAGTTTAGTCTAGTGAGTAGATATACAGGTTAGGGTGGCCAAATTAAGTGGGATTCAAATAGTTCATTCTATGCCGAAGGAATTTGTTATATCAAACTATACTCTAAGTCCTTTGTATTGAAATACAATTATTATTGGGCCTCCTTGTTATCAGTTTAAGGTTTTAGGTCGAATGGTAATCTAATATGGGTTAGAGCTTTATTAATTGAAAGGTTGTGAGCTTGAATCTTAAGATTTTTCATTTGTCAAATTCACGTGCAAGGGCTCATGTCTCACTTCCTATCAACTTAAGTTTTTAGGTTGAATGATAATCCAACGACTTGAACCCCATAATCCACTTAAGAGTCCCCGTAGACTACTTTTGAAATTACCTTTGCATGATCTAAGCCACATTGGATATTAATGGGTGAAAAAGCACCTTGATTGGATCAAGAGGATTGCTTGAGTCCTGCACATAGGACATAACACAAATTACGGTGTAGTGCCTCACTCTCTCATGGTGGGTCCCATCTTTAGCTGATCAAATCTGTTCATCTGATTTCATTGACTCTAGTGATGACTAATCTTAAAACATTGCAGGTTGGATGAGTCTCAAATATGAAAAGTTTGCTTTAGGTCATAAAATATAAAGGGTTACAAAGAATATTTAAAGAGTGATCCAAAATTAACAAATCAAATGCACATGTCTTTAATGTTAAAATTATCTATTATCTTAAACTTTTGAGAAAAATCATTTATTCATGTTGATATTTAGTATGGGTGATATTAATTGTTACAAAAATCAAATGAACGGCTCTGATCAATCAAAGTTGAGACTACCATAAAAATGTACGGCTGCAACACCATAATTTGGCAGAGGACTAAAGCATTCCTTTGATAAACGGTAAAAAGTGTTCCTGGTTGTATTCTTTTTGGACTTCTAAAATAAACGGTATAAAATAATAGTAATAAAAATAATTAAAATCACAAATGTGGAATCATTTAAAATATTTAATTTTTGAGAAATAACTAGGATGCTTAAGATAAACCAATTAATCACTCAAAAAAGTGTAGTAGCAAAGGTTAAGGGAACATCAGCTCGTATAAAGATACAAAACAGAAGTTAGATAGTGTCGCTTTCTTCAATAATGGCCCTTTCACGACTCTGTTTATTTCGGAAACAAATGTGTCGTAAGAAACAGCTGTCTCTTTTATGCCTGGCGCAGGTAGAACTCGACAATTTTCTTTTGCGCCGAGCTTTGATATGAATAAGAAATGTCCAGAAAGGAAATAAATAAGTGGGTGTTTGGTTATCGTTCTTTTGTGTTTGTTGTATTCCAATTAGATATATATTTTTCAGAAGCTGTATTAGTCAGTTCCCATTGATGCTGATGTCAATGAGACAGAGAAAAGGGCTTCTCTTTGTTTCTTCTTGATATTGGCAACTCTTTGTCGCTGCAATCTCGTCTGTGGCCCCAGCAACAAGAAAGAGGAATATCTTTGGTTTCAGCCAGCTTTGTGACAGGTATTCTACAGAGAAACAGCGAAAGATCCCGCATTTGTTGGCTGGTTATCTAGAGGGAAGAGATATAAGCAGAGGTCGGTCCCGCCAGCTCTGTCCTGGTGTATGAAACTTGCATGTACGCGGGGTTCGGGGAATGGACAAACCACAAGGGTCAATAGTATGTAGTTGTATCTTGCATTTTGCAAGAGGCTGTTTTCATGTCTTGAACCTTGAACCTGTGATCGTAAGGTCACGTGCTGACAATTCTACCGTTGTGCCAAGGCTCCTCTTCTCAGTCGTATTACCTATATAAAGAAATTTAATACCAATAATTTTCCAACATAGTTGGCTTTTTATTTTTATTTTTTACACAAGTGAAACTGAACAATACATACAATAATCGGTTACAAGACATTTATCTTTTCAATTCTGGCTAGAGAACACTCTCAAGTGATTAGATTTGGGCACAAATTTACCATTTTCATGCGCAATTATCCAAAATTGTGTATTTAATTAATAGAGGACTTTTTGCCCTATTAAATTTTGAGATCCCAAAAAACATATGGATTGGAAAAGAGATAAACCTTTCCTACTTAAGAGTTTTTGGTTGTGCCTCTTAAGTGGATTCAAAAAATAGAAACAAACTTCATACTTACTCTAGAAAATGCATATTCATTGGATTTTGTTTGAATGATTTTTGGTTTTTGATTTTGGGATGTTGAAAATTAAAAATAAAAAACATTACAAGTCAAAACGTTGTATTTAATGAGAATGTTATGTATAACGAAATGTTAAATAAAAAGTATAACAAATTAGAGCATGCAAATTATGTACTTGAAGATACCTCTTGGAAGGCTGTCATGCCCCTTCATAATGCTAATATAGATATAGAACCTATTGACGCCCCCAATTACATTTAGTAAAGAGATTATACAAATAAAAACCCGATTCATTACTCTCCTTCACTCCATCATATATTGTTAACTGACAATGGTGATCTAGAATGTTTTTAAGAAGCTGTATAGGTGAAAGCCAAGGCTATGTTGAAGTTAGCAATGAAAGATGAGATGGAGTCTATGTGGTCAAATTATGCATGAGATTTGGTCGAAGTATCCAAAGGAAAGAAAGTATTGCATATTAAATAGGTCTATAGATTGAAGGAAGAGCATAATAACTTCAAAAAGCACAAAACTAGATTGGTTGTAAAAGGATTTTGGCAAAAGAAAATGTGTTAACTTTACTAAAATTTTGTCCCTTATGATTAAATTATCTACTATTAGATCAATTCTAAGCATTGTGGATGAAGAGGGCTTACATTTAAAGCATTTTATGTAAAAACTACTTTCCTTCATGGAGACCTGAAAGAAGACATCTACATGTGGCAACCACATGCCTATATTGAGTCTAAGAAGGAGAATCAAGTATGTAGACTTAAAAAGAATCTATATGGTTTGAAATAGACCCCAAGAAAGTGAGATATATTAAATTTGACCATTTCATGTCTAATAATAGTTTTATTAGATGTCATGCTGACCATTGTTGTTACTTTAAGATATTTGTAGCCTTCATATATTATTATTCTCTTATATGAGGATGGCATACTTATGTCAAGATCAAGCATGCATGAGATTTCAAATCTAAGGCACTAACTCATAAAGGGATTTTCATTGAATGACTTAGGTACAATAAAACAAATCCTTTGGATGCAAATTAGCAGAGATTAAATAATCAAAGAAATTAAGGTTATCATAGGCTGAATACATTGAGAAGGTTCTTGAGGGATTCAATATGATAAATGCTAAGACGGTAAATATTCCTTTGGTAGACTACTATAAACTTTCAAAGAAAGATGACACACACACACACACACACACACACACACACACACACACACAGGAAGACCATGTAATATCATCAATTTTAGGTATAAATTAAGAATTTATTGAATAAATTAAATTAAAAATTTATAAATGGAATTTGGTCATGAGAACTAAAAATTAGAAAGTACTCGTTGATAGGATTCCAGCGCCATAAAGAAAGGAAAAAACGGAGCTCAAACGAAGAAGTTATGAGCCATTGAAGTTATAGGGGTATTTTGGTAAAATATCACAGCACGAAATAGGAGGGACAATTTTGATAATGGCACCCCTATCCACTTTACGTTATCAGATCTGACAATTTCTCCAGTGAAGTCGTCGGAGGAAAAGCTTAAAAGGGCAGAGTTTCATTCCCATTCTCAAAACGCAAACCCCTCCCCTAACCTGATCCTCAATCAACCCTCATTCCTCTTTATCACGCTGTTTCTTTTCCAAAACCCTAGCCTCTATAAAAGTCTGATTTTTTCGGTGAGTAGGACTCCGGCAACACCAATAAACACCAAGTAAATCGAGGTAAGCCTTAATATCTTAATTTTTATATTATATATGTATATTTGTAAAATAGAAATACATGAAAAATCAGGAACCCTGTTTATGCTATTGTTAGAGCATAAATTCA
The DNA here is from genome assembly GCA_035236585.1 of Warburgia ugandensis. Lineage (NCBI taxonomy): Eukaryota > Viridiplantae > Streptophyta > Magnoliopsida > Canellales > Canellaceae > Warburgia > Warburgia ugandensis. The sequence goes on along the minus strand of CP141137.1, from coordinate 57,014,889 downwards.
TTGATAAAACCAAGTTAGATTGCAAATCGGACCATTTATCTAGTGTATATGAGACCCAAGATTAAACCCTTTTAATTTAAGAAAAATTCGACGGTGGAAGACGCTAGAAAAAGTGAAAAACAGTAGCCAGGGAACATTTTAGGAACATAGAAAAAATCGCATAAAAACCATAGTTTTTGAAAAAATCAATGCAAAAGGATGGTATAAATGGAAACTAGATGAAATTTTGAACAAAATGGCTCAAAAACCAAGTAATTTGGACGCCTGTAGGATCATCGGAGATGACTGAAAGCCGATCGTCTTCTCTGGTGCTGGTTTCCGCATCGCCAGTGTAACCCGGTGTAAACCAAGGTCGCCGGTGTAACTCGGTGTAAACTGGGCGCCCGTGTAACCTAGTGTAAACCGGGGTCACTAGTGTAACTCAATGTAAACTAGGTGCTAGTATAAACCGGTGTAAACTGCGCCGTCGATGCAAAAGAGCTTATGGTCATCGGTCAGCCCTAAAAGAGGCATAGTTCCACTTTAAACTTGATTTTTGAGAGCTATAGGAGTCCAAATCACGATCTGGAAGAGGCGTTATGACCGTATTGATGACGCGGACTTAGATTTAACCTAAAAACTTATAAATAACCACTTTTACTTTAAAAAAAATTCTAAAATAGTGATGTAACATGTACAAGTGCATCCGAACATATAAGTTAAAGGGATTTTACTAGCGAACTGAGTGATCTCACGTCGAGGTAGGTGAGGACAATTAATGTTTTATTTTCAAACTCTGCATGATCATATCATTATAGTTGATTGTGAATTTAAATTTCACTTAATAGTAATCGTGATTTTTGCGAGATTTAGAATTTAATACGATGATCGTTACTTGATTTTCAAGCATGTATTAAGTGGATTTATTACATAACTGAAATTGATAGAATTGCATGAGAATGAAAAGTGGAGACTTGGTGACTGATCCTTTTATAGGCTAACCCCGGGATGAGGGGCGTGCCTTGGGGATTGTGAGCTACGAGTACTCTTAATTTTTGGCATATATATGATTTCAGTATTTTATGTTTTATGACGGGTGCTCTCACCCAGTGGTGTCATGTTAGGAGGGAGAGGACCGGCCACCCACCCTCCGAGATTTGTGATGTGATAAGATTGTGATATGATAGACACCTGCCCATAGATGGCATTTGGTAGGGGTTTGGTAACATGGATAGTCCATACTACCAGTCCGAGCCTTTCCATGGGGACGAATGCTAAGTCTCTCGTTATGGTGTCGACAGTGAGCGGCGTTGGTTGAGACCCATGGAGGGTTGCCACTGTAGCATGACGATCCATACTCTTATTATGTGTGTTTGCATGATGAGCATGGTGATGGGATGGTATACCTGGGTGTGACGACACTTAGAAGTTGGATATGAGTACTCATGATCAGAGATGCTAGTGTATACAATGCTTGTGAGACTCATTACCTTAGGGTGCCCTTATTATTATTATTATTATTATTATTGTATGCCCAATTACATCGATCATATCATGTTTTAAATTTGTGGAATGCATGTTTTAGCATATTTGAGAAATTGATACTATGTTGGCATGAGTTATAATGATTTTATTTCTTTTATTTTGTGGTTACTGTTATTTCATTTATTTCATTAATTGTTGCAATGCCTTAGATCTCGAGCGCGACATCAGGAAAGGCAAGACCGTTGAGAAACCGTGATAGCAGTGGGAGATTTCCTTACTTTAAGTTATAGATATTGATATGAGTTAATAAACATGACTACAATTTGACTTTCTATATGGACTGTATACTTTTATTCTATGGATTTGATTAAGACAGTTATACATATGATAGACATTTGATGGGATGTTATGATGGATAAACCTTGGGCCATATTATTATCATTTTTGGATATTTATTGGTTTGAAAATAAAGGCACCGATGCATTTTGACGTTGATTGACATGTTTATTATTTCAATTCTATTCTCACAAAATTATACTTATGTTATCAATTAAAATTACGATGCTTGGAAAGAGAAAATAACACCTGGAGGGTTTTCAAGAAATGTTTTAGTAACAAATTAATATAAAAAAAATTCTCATGGGATCCCAAATGCTATTATTATTATAAAAAAATGTCATAAAATCCCAGGGTGTTACAGACCATTAGTATGTGTCTAAAGTTTCATTTATATCAACTATTGGTAGTTTAAGTTATGTGAAAGGTAGCTCATATATAAGATTATACTATGGAGGATCAGATATCACTTTACAAAAATATGCAGATGCTAGTGTAGCTACAGACCTTGATGGCAGATGTGTTGCTAGCTATATCTTCACTTTGGAGAGCACATCAATTAGTCAAGTATCAAGGCTGCAGAAAATAATTGCTCTCTCAATAATGGAAGCAAAGTATGTTGCTACAGCATAAGCAAGTAAAGAAATAATTTGACTACAAGGTCTCATAAAGGAATTGTGAAAGGAGCAATATAACTATATTTTATACAGTAATAGTTAAAGAGTGATTCATCTAGCAAATAACTTGGCTTTTAATAATATGGCAAAGTATATCGACAAAAGGCATCATTTCATAAGATTGTATTTAGAAAGTCTACTTTCTTTAAAGAAGATACACACAAATGAAAATTCTATAGATATGCTAACCAATGTGGTCTATGTTCTGTAAAGAAGATACACACAAGCAAAAATCCAATAGATATGCTGACCATGGTGGTTACAATATAAAAGTTGAAGGTATGCTTAACTTCTATATGTCTTCAAAGTTGAAGATAAGAAGAACTTATATCAAGTTTCACATCAATGTAAAAATTACATTTTATAAAGAATAGAAGTAGAGTTTTTTTATAATCAATCACCAAGTGAGAGATTGTTGCAAGTATGGAGCTTGATTGGCCTTATCTTGTTGTTCCCATATCAAATTATCTTGCTCTACGAATTGCAAGTCTAGGGATGGAGCCCCCAATATGAGTTGAGCTTCACAATCAGCTTGCGGGGGTACAAGGGATGTAGGGAAGGATGCCTCAGCCCGAAAAAGAAGAAGACTATTTTCTGTTTTGTAATATGAGAAGGGCCAATTGCATCTTTTGCTCATGCACATGCGTGTGTGTATAGCACAACCCTAGGGTCTTGTAGTGGTGGAGAACTCTTTATACCTTATGGCGACTATTTTCTAGTCGGGAAGATAGTGAAATTTGTGTCAGCCAGTGAACGTACCTCAATTCAAAGGAAACCACGTAAATGTGCATGTTTCTATTTTTTGTTTTTCATCTTTTTTCATCTTTATAATTAACTACACCCCAAGTGTCATCGCTCCATCCAATTTTTTATAGTAGGACTTATTATCGTTGATCTATACCATTTGTCTGACTCCTACATTCAACATGTAAAAAACATATTTTTTAATATTGCTAGATATGGACAGTTAGGAGCTCTTTATAAGCAACAGTTTACATTTAATTAAGAAAAATACCATTTCTTGAATGTTTCTTTATCCCTTTAGGCTAGTCTTTTGTCTTTTTCACTAATCGATATCTAAGGTTAGAGGAGTTAAATGAACAGTATGAATCAATAGTGCAGTATTGTTTAGAAGTGGAGGAGGTGCTCGCTTGAGTTGTGGTCACGCTCTATATATACTAGCATGCACTGAACTTCATAAAGCATTCATGATAAATTTTAATTATGTACAAGAAGTGAGACGGTGCACCTAATCAAAACTCGTGGGCAGCCCCAAATGTCATCTTCCATTGATGAATAAGATGATAACCATTACCCATATCATCTCTGCTTATATGTGGATTGCAGGCACCCATGAGTAGAGAGCAGCACTAGGAAGAAAAGAAAGGTGAAACTAGGTTTAGTATTGATATCGCCACCCACAACAATCACCATATAACAATGTTGGAACTTGTAAAAAGCCTAGTTGAATACAATTGTTTCTCTACAACTATCCTTGCTATGAGCCTCTACCTACTACTGGAAAATTTGCTTCTTACATCAAATCCATTGCTGCCTCTGGCTTGGATAAAGCCTTAACCAAGCTCCCAGTCATTGATCTCCAATTGGAGATAGATTAGAACCCATTAACTATAAAATTGAAGCCCCACATCATAAGCACTGTAACTCAACTCACTTCTTCTTCTCCTTCGATCTGAGTCACTTCAATGTTTTTTTTTTGTTTTTGTTCAGCCATGATCGATGTTACCTGCAAACTTGGACTCCCACATTATATCTACTTCAATTTTGGAGCAGGCATGCCTTGCTCATGCTCTATTTTTCCATGCTACATTCAAAAATTGATGGTGAATACAAAGATTATGAAGGACAAATCGAGATTCTGGGTTGGCCCCCATCGCCACCATTGGTCATGCCTGAACCGTGTTGGAAGAGGATAGTATTTTACAAAGGTATGAGAAATGCTTTAAAGGCTAGAAAAGGATTTACAAATGAAAAAGGGACTTGAAGGCTTGAGAGGAAAAGAGAGAGCTTGTATTGATTCTTAAATTTGGCTTGATACAACTTATGGCTAACCACCCCTATTTATACTAGTAGCACCTCCTCAACCAATTGAATTGTGCCAATATACCTTTTAATATTATGGTTACAATTTATAATCTAAATGACTCTTCAAAAATATCTAGTTTTATTTTCAAAGTATGTAGATATTTCTAATTGACTTTTGCAGCAACATTTTCTATAAAGTGGGCTTTCTAGAAGGTGGGCTTTTATCTATTCAATGTGACCCTTCTAGAATATAGGCCCTTACCCAATTAAGTTTGGCCAAATCAAGTTCACATTTCCAACACCCTCCCTTAAACTTGATTTGTCATCCCAAGCAAGCTTCTCATCTTGATAAAGTCTTCAAACTTCAATGGCTTAGTAAAAACATTGGCTACCTGATCTTAAGACTTCACACACTCTAGTTGAACTTCCTCTCTTGTGACACACTCTCTTATGTAGTGATACTACGTATCAATGTGTTTGTTTCGGCCGTGAAAGACTGGATTCTTCATTAAGGCCATCACCGATTATTGTCAACATAGACCTCAATTGGTTATTCTTAAGGCATGCCAAGTTCTTGTAGCAACCACGTACTCTGCTTCACAAGCAGAGAGGGTGACTATTGGCTACTTCTTTGACATCCAAGTAAAAGTAGTATCTCCCATGAAGAACATAAAGCCAGTTGTGCTTTTTCGATCATCTAAGTCTCTAGCCCAATTGCTATCGCTGTATCCAACAAGTCTACAATCATTAGTATAAGAGTAAAACAAACCAAATTTGATTGTACCTTTAATATATTGAAGAATTCTTTTCACTACCTTGAAATGAGTGGTTATTGGTGCATCTATACAGCCAATGATTAATCCAACAACATATAGAATATTGGGCCTTGTACAAGTCAAGTGGTGCAAGCTTCCAACTAAGCTCGTGAAATTTATTGCATCTACTCTTTATCCTTAATCGTTCTTAGATAGTTTGATTTCACACACCGCTGACATACTAATGGGCATGCAATTATCTATTTTGAACTTCTTGAGTAGCTCCTTTGCCTAACCTTCTTGAGTGGTGAATATGTTGTCTTCCTTTTGCTTTACTTCAATGCTAAGATAGTATGACATAAGCCCAATACCAGTCATCTTAAACTCCTTGATCATAGCTTGAATTCTTCAAACATGCTTGGATTGATTCTAGTGAAGATCAAGTTGTCCACATACAAGCACACAATCAAGATGTCTTCATCTTTGATCTTGACATACATTGCATGCTCATGAGGGCATCTTGTTAAACCGTCTTCTTGAAAATCTTTATATATTTGATTATTCCATGCCCTTGGTGCTTGCTTTAACCCATGAGGGTCTTTTTTAACTCGAGGACTTTGTGCACATAACCCTTTACTTTGTAGCTTAGTGGCTATTCAATGTAAACTTCTTCTTTAAGGAGTCCATTTAGGAAGGCAAACTTTACATCCATTTGATGAACCTTCCACCCATTTTGAGTAGTTAAAGAAATAATTAATCTAATAATTTCTAATCAAACAACAAGAACAAATACCTCATTATAATTGATCTCAACTATTTGACTGAAGCCTTTGCAACTAATCTTGCCTTGTATCTTTCAATTTCTCCTTTAACATTCTTCTTTACCTTGTATGCCCACTTTACACCTATCACTTTGTGCCATTTCAACAATGAATCTAGTTATCATGTATTGTTCTTTAAGATTGCTTTGATCTCCTCATCCATGGCATCTCTCCCCCTTTTACTTCACACAGCTTCTTGAATACTCAATGGTTTGTAATCAATAAAGAGGCAAAGTCAAGTGAGATCTTCTCGCCTTTCGGTAACTTCATAAAGCTCTTGTAGGCTTCTAGTGCATGGTGTCCTTGGATTTGAACTTTTACTAGAAGGTGATGAGTCTCCATGATTGCTTCAATTATCGAGGTTGGTGGCATGATGTTCTCTTCTTGATGTTCTCTTGTTTACTCCTTTCTTGGTTGCTCGTCTTCATTTTCAGGAAAGACGTTTTGACTTTCTTCATGAACATTCCAATCCCACAAGCTTTCTTCATCAAATTTCTACATCTTGATTGATAATAGTCTTCCCCTTTGTTGGATTGTATAATTTGTAGCCCTTTGAATTTGAATCATAACCAATGAAAACAAACTTTTTACTTGTATCTTCTAACTTGGTTCTTGTTTTGTTTGGTACATGTGTTTAGGCTATGCTTCCAAATAGCCTTAGATGAGATATGCTAGGCTTTCTTCCACTCCATGCTTCTTGTGGTGTCTTTCCTCATACACTTCTCATTGGGAATCAATTAGACAAGTAGACTGCACATGCCATTGCTTCTCCCCAAAACTCCTTTGGCATTTTCTTACTTTTTAGCATCCTTCAGGTCATGTTAAGAATGATTCTATTCTTCCTTTCAACGACTTCATTTTGTTGGGGAGATCTTGGAACTGTTAATGGTCAATGAATTCCATTCTCCTCCAAAATTCTAGAAATGCTTTTGAAGGGAATTCTCTTCCTCAATCAGATCTCAAGGCCTTGATCTTGCATCCACTTTCTTTCTCCACTGCAGATTTGAACTTCTTGAATGTTCTTAACCTTTTTTCATTTTTCCTTCAACAAGTAGACACATGTCTTTCTAGAAAAATCATCAATAAAGAGAACATAGTAGTTTCTTTTACTTAAAGAGCTTGGTTTGATTGGACCACACATATCCCTATGTATGAGCTCAAGCTACTTATAGGCTCTTGAATGTGACTCCTTTGGGAAGCTCTTTCTAAACTACTTCCCAAGTAGGCATCCTTCACAGAATTGATCAGGATGACTGATAGAAGGTAATCCTCTAACCATCTCTTTCTTAGACTGTAGTTTAAGTCCTCCAAAGTTGAGGTTCCTGAATCTTAAATGCCAAAGCCAAGATGGATCCTACAAACATGCCTTAAGATACTTGGCAACATCATTTTAAATGTTCAATAAGAACATCCTATTTCTTGATATTAGTACTTTGGCAATTAAATTATTTTTATCATCTTTTATAGAAAGACTATAATCTTTCATGAGAATATTATAACCTTTTTTCAAAAGTTGACATAAGCTTAAAATATTATTTTTTATCTTGGGCACGTAATAAACATTTGAAATAAATTGATGTCCTCCATTCTTTAAGTGGATTAGGATGTTACCTTTGCCTATTACTGTTATCTTAGATTCATCACTGAAGGAGACATTGCCACTCACCATCTCATTAAGGTTCACAAACATGCTCCTTTTCCCATACATGTGATTGCTTGCATTGGTATCAAGGTACCATGTGTTTTCTTGACTTCCTTCATTATTCTTATATGCCAATAGGAGTTTACCTTCTTCTTGGCTCTTCTCTTCCATGAAATTGGCACTTTATTCAACTTTGTTTTTAGGGGCTTTGTATTTTGAGACATAGTGTCCAAATTTTTGACAATTATAATACTTAACTTGAGATTTGTTATACCTTATTCTTGAGTTGCCTCTGCCACGACCTCTTCTTGAGCTTTCTCTTCTCTCTTTATTACTGTTGTTGTTGCTAAAGTCTCTTCTTTCATGTCCATGGCTTTGTCCTTGCCCACGACCTCTTCCTCATTGACCTCTCTTGCTTTGAGTTGAGTTGCATCTTAGGAAGTTGCTCCTCAATTTCTTCTTGCCTTTTATGTTTTTCTTTATAAGCTTGTGATAAGCTCATGAGTTGCTCTATAATCATTTCTTCTAGATTCTTTGTTTCTTCATATGTTACAACAATATAGATAAACTTTAGATCTAAGGAGCATAATATCTTCTCTATTATCCTTAAATTATCTAACTTCTCACCATTTCTTTTTAATTAATTAGAAATGGCTAAAACTCTAGAAAAGTAATTGGATCTTACCTTTCTTCATTTGCAAGAATTCAAATTCTCTTCTTAATGTTTGAAGAAGTACCTTTTTTTACTTACTCGGTTTTCCTATAAGATGTCTCAAGTTTCTCCCATGCTTCCTTTGCTGATGTTGATCTTGAAATCTTCTCGAAGCCATCTTCATCAAGAGCTTGATAGATGAGGTATAGAGCCTTCTTGTCTCTCTTTCTTGAATCCTTTAAACTACCCCTTTGATTTTGGGATAGAGTAGAATCATTGAGTAGTTCATTGTAGCCTTTTACTACAATGTCCCACACATCTTATGCTCCTAGGAGAGCTTTCATCTTGATTCTCCAATTGTCATAGTTGTTCTTGTTGGGCATAGGAGCTTGGAAGGGAACCATACCACCACTAGCCATGACTCATGAAGGATCTTGGATCTCTGATACCACTTTGTTGGAAGAGGATGATATTTTACAAAGGTATGAGGAAGGCTTTAGAGGCTAGAAAAGGATTTACAAATGAACAAGGGACTTGAAGGCTTGAGGGGAAGAGAGATAACTTGTTTTTATTCTTAAATTCGGCTTAGTACAATTTGTGACTAACCACCTTTATTTATACTAGTAGCACCTCCTTAACCAATGGTTAGGATTTTGCCAACACACCTTTTAATCTTGTTATTACAATTTGTTATCTAGATGACTCTTCAAAAATATCTAGTTCTAGTTTCAAAGTATGTAAATATTTCTATATGAATTTTGTAGCAACACTTTCTAGAAAGTAGGCTTTCTAGAAGATGGGATTTTATCTATTTAATGTGAGCCTTCTAGAATATGGGCCCTTACCTAAGTAAGTTTGGCCAAAATCAAGTTTACATTTCCAACAAACCATTCATGAATAGAGATGATGTATACAGATGATTTGTTTATATTGGTGGGATTTTTCTAGAGACCAAGGTTATGATCATAGATACATTTGCAGAGTTGGAGCCCACTTTTTTAGAGGTAATAAACGAGTAACATTGCATGCCTGATCATTCGATCCCTCCAATCTACCCCTTCGGACCCATTGTTTCTGTTGATGATGACCCAGAAACATTATTGAAACCATGCATTGAGCGGTTAAATAAGCAGCAACATGAGACATTGGTGCTCCTATCCTTGGAGAGCACGAGCGCATTTCTTGAGACATAAGTGAAGGAGATCGCACATGGCCTGGAGAAGAGTGATCATTGATTTCTGTGGTCCTTGCAGATACGATTAACTAAGGACATTAGCATGCCAGTGGATGTGAAACTTGATGAGGTTTTGCTAGAAGGATTTTTAGATCAGATGAAGGTGAGGGGTTTAGTATGGCCATCTTGGGTCCCACAAATAGCAATCTAGGCTACCCTGTTATTGGAGGTTTTGTTTCTCATTGTGGGTGGAACTCGTTTCTGGAGAGCTTGTGGCATGGAGTGCCGGTGTTAGCTTGGCCGCTATATGCAGTGTAGAAGTTGAATACATTTGAGTTGGTAAAAGATTGTCTAGTCATGGAATTGAGAATGGACCATAAGGGAGGGGATGTAGTTAGTAACAGAGAGAGAGAGAGAGAGAGAGAGAGAGAGAGAGAGAGAGAGAGAGAGAGAGAGAGAGAGAGAGAGAGAGAGAGAGAGAGAGAGAGAGATGTCTTCATTTGCTTCTTTCAAAAGCTTGGCCCACTAATTCATGGCAATTTAGTGAAAATCAATAGTAGAAACCTTTGTCCATCATTTATGTTATGATAATTGAAGGTATTTATGGATTTCATGACTTGTTTTAAGTCTATTTGGAGTGTTTCATTCCTTTTGTCACAGGCCTCAAATTTCCATGTAAAAATTGATAAACGTCTTAAAAAATACCATTTATGTTGCATCTTAGACCGATAAATTCATAACTACTGGGATCATTCACTAAAGAAGATTTTTGTGATACATGTAAGTTGTTTAGACCAAGCATCTACCATGCACATGTACATGATGCCAAACAGATGTTGGCTAACTAAGAAAAAGCAAAATATTGAAAGAAGTCCCTCTTTTCAATAATGGCCATCTTTGGACTCCCAATTTCTTTTGAAAGGTAGAATGTAGAGGGGAAAAATATACAAAATCTACTACCACCTTCAATCAAATTGGTACCCTTTATAACAAAAACCTAAGAAAGTCCATTCATACTACAAGAGATTCCTCAGCCACACACTTTCAATCATGGTTCCATCAAAATGACTAACAACACTGTGTTTCAGGGCTAGCCACTTAATATTTTATTAAAATTTATGGAATTTATGGTATTTTCATGTTCATAAATACTAAAATATGATATTGTACCAAAAAAGAAAAAGAGAGGAGCCATTAAGCCAATTTTCCTCATCGCCTAAGACTCCAATCCCTCACTTCTCTAGCTCTGTAACTTGTAAGAAATTGTAAATTTTGGTTGGGTTTCCTTGTAGAAACCTAACTTGGAAGTTCCCATATCATCTATTTTGGAAATTTCAATGTTCTCATCTATTTTGCGACACAAATGGATGATTATAAAGAAATAATGAAAATGGATTGGCTTGACCTTAAACAAATATTCATTGATTTTCAACCCCATCATTTTGTCCTTTTCCCCCATCTGAGGAGATTTTGAGATATTGGCATTGATCAGTTTGGGGTTTTGGTAAGGGGTTTTGCAATAGAAGGGTGGAGGAGTTCTTGTTAGCTATCTCCTTCTTCACTTTCAACCAAGCTCTGAAAAATAAAAAGAAAAACTAGAATATTAGTAAGTTAAAATGGGTGAAAGTGAAAATTGGTTCAACAATTAGAAGAAAAAAAAATACGAATAAAATGAAATTCCACATAATATACCCTTTTGATTTTCTTCATCTAGAGAAATCTCAATTGATGACGTTGCTTTAGATTCAAAGTGGGCCAAAGAAATCAAGGTCTTAAATGAATCCAAAACTAGAGTCAATGATGTCAATCTAGATAGTGATCTCTCTCACCTACAACAAAAGTGGCCGATGGCAAGGAATTTGCCCATTCTATTTTGGTTTTTACATTTGTTTAATACAAAAAACCTATATAGTAATATATTAATGACCGGCGGCCCCAAAACATGGTTCTGTTAGTCATTTGATAGAACTGTGATGAAAGGGATACAGTGAAGGAATCTCGTGTAGTTGGAGATATACATCCAAGGATTACATTGTAGAGGATATTTATTTGATTTGATAGACGATGGTACTCATCTACTAGATCATCAATAGCCAAAAGAATGTTACTGCCCAAAATGTATATATGCTAAGAAAAGTATATGCATGATCATTGATAATTTAGCTACTAGCTTTTATCTATTGAAGAAAGGGACTGCTGCAAACTTCTTCTTTGAAATGATTGATGAAATCGTGTTTTAATAGATAAAGGCAATCTCGTTTCAATAAGGAAAAATCGATTGATAGTGTATATTTCTCCAAGGTGTCTTTCAAAGATTTCTAAAGCTTTAAACATTATGTGAGGTCCTAAGAAGGCCTAAATTAAAGTTTAGAAAATTTTTACAACCTTGTGCTCAAAATAAAAAGACAAATTTAAAAAACAAAGATTTTTGGCACACAAGTAGAAGCTAGGCACATAAATTTCATAGTAACTTGGCTAGTTAACCCCTACTTCCACTCTCTTAAAATAATACCTGCTTTGAGTTCCACTAACTTACTGTAAGATTTTATACATCTATTGATACTGTGTGCTGATCACAAATAAAGGGCTTGTGTATTTGCAACATGCTCAACCTTTTTACAAATACTTGAAAAACTACTTAAGACAAAAGAGCCACACCACTCTCTCAAGTATAAATAGAATTTGAGGAAAAGAATATTATAAGTACATACAATCCAAATACATATACATATACATGTGTACATATATAAAAATTCAAAAGATGGAAAGGTTTGACATAGGAAGCTTTTAGTTGCTTGCTTGAGTAGACAGTTTGAATGCTTTTCAATGTGATGTTTAATATTTTGTTTTAATGCTTTAGGTTGCCCCATTTTATTGTAACCTTACAAAAATATCTGTTAAAGATAGATTTCTATCCATTGTACACCAATCCACCTATGGAAAGACATGATTTCAAATTGAAAATGACAATAGACTTGGTTGTCTCCTCTTTTAGGAGACTTGATGTCTCTAGGAAACTAGTTAAATTTCACTTATAATAAATCAAATAAAATCTCCATGATAGGTAGTTGGCTTATCATCAAGCTTAGTGGACTTGATTTTCAACCCAGAGTTGAAATTCACTTTGTTTCAAACTTAGTCAACAAGCCATATCTAGGTAGCTAGCTTGATATTCAAGTCTTTCCCAAGCACTAATATTTTAAGTGACTTGATTTTTAGATAATTGGCTTGATTTCAAGAAAATATTCTCATCCTTACTAGAAATTGATATATGAATTCTATTCAGCTCAATGATTCTTGATAACTGATTTGATTAAAATTCAACTACTCAAATCCAATTTGAGTCACCTCATTTTTAGGAGATTCTTTTCTTTTGCCTATGTAGCTTTTTGATAGAAACACAGTCTGCTTAGTGAAGTTGTTCAATTAGCTTGATTTGCACAAGCACCTTTCTTCATATGATCTATGCTTTGAAATCCAGCTCTTGAAATCTTCTAATTGGTTTGTTGGATTTTGAAGATTTTCATTTTTCACAAAGTACCATCCAGTGTGCTAGTGAAGTTGAGTTATACGACTGGTGAAATTTAGATAATTGACTTGAATAATCAGGTCAATTGATTTGATCTTGAGTTATTAGCTATAATGGCCATCTAGCCAACTTGTCTTGAGAATTTAAGTCTATTACTTGATTTCAGGCTTTGACTCTTTTGAATGAAAAACTTGCTCAATTCATTGTCATTTTATTTCTAACCTTTTGTATGATCTTAAAAAGGCATCAAACAAGTTAGAAACACTTTCTTAGGATTTGTTATCATCAAAACAAAGTGTCTTAGGTCAACGAGTGAGAGATTTAGATATTGATTCTTGTTATTCAAGGAGTCATTATCTCTAAAGGTTTGGTCCTCTAAGATAGCTAGAGAAGACTTTGTATTCTCATTATACTTTGCCGATATTTGCTTACATTGGGTCCTATGGTATTTTTCTTCACATATAGAGGTTTTCCATGCAAACATTATAGGGTTTTAATCTTAACTATTTACTTTAATTTGTACTTTCAGGTTCTATATCATTATTTATGGTGTTCCATTGATTTGCATGTAACTTTTAAGACAAAAAAGTTGTGTGACCAGCACTTTACACTCTACGAGATAATCAACCTTATGAACATACACTCATTTTGAAAGGCAACTTTAACCCCATTGTACTAATGTTAGGAATTTAGATATAGGGTTAATTTCAAATTAGGGCTCAGATTGAATATGTGTTTTAGCGCTGTAAACCGAATCTATGAATGTTTACAGTAAATCATAAAAGAAATGAAAGCAAAATTAAATAGATAAGTACATACCTCTAGCTATAGTAGTATATCAAAGACAATGTTTAAGAGATCTTCTGATCCTTTTCAATTCACGGTGATGGAGAACACAACAAAACAATAAGAATTAAAGTTGCAAGATTAGGATCCCTTAAAATATAGATCTTAATGACAGCTATCCTTTCATCAAGGATACTAACTATCTAAAATAGTGATTGACAATAACTTTTGCCACTAATAGCATATAGACTAGTAATAGGACATCTGTCATCACCATAATGCCCATGTTCATTTAAAATTAAAATGTTTAGGACCACAAAAGAATGAAAAATTCTAACAAGGGCTGCTATTTATGTACCATGTAAAGAATTAGAGTCATATGCAATTTTCTAATTTTCTTCAAGCAACTGCATTGACTCTAAAAAAAGTAGAAAAGAAGAAAAAAAACAAAAGTAGAAAAGAAAGAAAATGCAGGCTCTTCCTATATATTTTCTCCATTGACTTTGATCTTTGTAGATTTATTCTGGTCAAGTTGAAGATAGATCAACAAGAAGGGCTAGCAAGGTTTTTTAATACTTGTAAGTATATTATCTTGTGTTTTCTCTCTTTCGTAAAGATTGTGATTAGGCACATGATGCTTGGAGAAATTACATCGATCGATTGATGGAGTAAGTTGTATTTTTGTTGATTTTACTTTTATTTATACTAGATCTAATTACTAATGTTTCTTGATAATAATGAATTATACATATTTGCTGTTTTGCATGTGATTAGATATTGGAGGACAATTTGGACCGACACCCTCTATCAAGATTCCAACTATTATGATCTCTGACTTTTCATCTTTTTCACCTTTCATTAGATACTTGCATGAACCCATGCCCATTGGTTGGTTTAGTTACCAGCCTTTTCTAGTTTTCGCAGTTGGAAAAACTAGTAGCTATAAGCCTCTAACGAGTGGAAAACAACAGCGTCTTTGCCGCAAAATGTCATCGCCGGGTGATATCGTCATTGGTGACACGCAGAACAGGGAGGGAAGAGTAAATGCGGGGTATGCATTAATGGTGGGGAGGCACATTTAAGGCCCCCCAATAATTGTATTTTAATATTTTATATATTTTATATTATATAAAATCTGATTTTTATTAAATGCTGAAATGATTTTTTCCTTCCTTATTAATTGCCCGTTAGTGTTATAGATTTCTATCCTAATTTTGTGGGCCCCACATATGAAATGACTGTTCTGCCCTCTTGTTAATTTTAATTAAATACAAAAATTAAAATAATTAGTCATTTTTCCTCCAGCCTTTGATTTTAGCATTCTTAGTGGTGTTAAATTCTATTTCTCGAGAACATTTCAAATATTGAGGTTTTAGCTTATGATTTCATCTCTAAATTTCCCATATCTCTAATTACCTCAATTTTTGCAAAATTTCAAAATTCCACAAAATCGTACATTTTCAGAATGTAAAAATAGAGGATATTCCAGTTTGTCCCTTAAATTGTGATTGATGTTTTGTAATTGTTCTATGTACAGAATCCAACAAGGCTCTTTTAGCATTCTCCTTTTTTTGTTGAGTGTCTCTAGTGGGGAGTGGCTCTTGCTGCCCATAGCGTCCTTCGGATCTCTTCCTCGCTCCAATTTTATCTCCCTTTAAGTTCCTTAGGACTGTGGAGAATTTGCACCTTTCTCGATCTTCTCGATCGAGCATGATTAATAAAACACTTATCTTTCCAAAACAAAAGAAGTGGGAATCATTTAACTCTCACGGAATGATATAAGAACTCTACCTTAAAGGGATTCAATTTTAAGTGAGTGCACCAACCCTGAAAATAAATCTTTGACAAAAATGTTAGGATTCTATATAATTTTTAGTGAATAGACCACCATTGAAACATCTTATCATTCAAAAAACAAGTTGGGAATTATCTAATTCTCTCTATTCAATTTTAAGTCAGTGGACCACCATTGAAAGTGAACTCTTTGAACATGCATCCTTCTGATCTGGAGTCAGATGCGCTATCCTTGCGCCACAGATCCCATTATCGGTAGGATTAATTGTCGTTTACTAATCGACCAAACTTAACTACAGGAATGCTCATATTTATGGAGGATGCCTGGCTTTTAGATTTAACTGATATTATGCATCATACATGTATGCATATGGAGCAGATACAACGAGTCTGGAAGTTGTTGAAGATGACAAAGTTTTATCAAGTTCATTGTTACAGAAGTATGCAATTTCAAAAGGATCTTTTACTGAAACGATGTCATCCGCCTCTTGAATCGTAAAATGAGGACTCTTCTTCGTTGTTGATCTATGAATCAGATCGATCATTTATGTTACAGTAGAGGATAATGGCAATGCAATTCCGCACGAGGAAAGGAGCAGTCTTATAGTTATGAAAAATAACAAAGAGACCCTGGCACGGAAAAGCCCATCCGGACTGCCTCTCACACCATCCGCATGTATAAGCCCATTTATTCAGGTAAAGGTCTCGCGAGCCATGTCTGCTGTGACAGACTCCGCCTGGATCTCTATCTGAACATGGGCGCGTCTTTCATAGTAGCTCTTTTTAACTTTTGTCTGATGTTGTGCCTAACGTGGGCTGTTCATCCCCTGAAGTGGCACTAGTTTCTCCAAAATTTGGGCCCCAAGCTAGGAATTGTTCAGGCGGCTGTGGTGCATCCAAAATTTCATGTCCAGCTGAATTGAGGGTCTCACCGTATCGATCAATCTAAGGGGAGTCTTGGCGGAATGATAGAGGTATTTTCATGTAATTTTGAGGTCATGGGTTCGAAGAGTGAAAACAAACTCTTACAAACATACAAGGTAAATTTGCATACTACAGAACCTTGTGGTTAGCCTCTTCTATAAGCCCCATACGCATGCAAGCTTTGTGCATCGAGCTGCCTTCTACTGTATCAATTGATCTGAACTATTTGGGTGCAGCTGTGATCTGGTCTTGGAATTAATTGATCCTTTCTGAAGTGTGCGTCGAATTTTTTGAGATGATGGGATATTGGGAATTGGAGTTCACTTTGATATGTTTGTCACCGTTCTTTACTTTTCTTAAGAGCTTTTTTATTATAAGGGGAACCTTGGCGTAATGGTAAAAGTTGTCGTCGTGTGATCTTGAGGTCACGGGTTCAAGGTATGAAAACAGCCTCTTGTGCAAAATGCAAAATAATGTTGTGTACTATAGGCCCTTGTAATCTGCCCCTTCCTCGAACCCCACATAGGCGGGAGCTTTGTGCACTGGGGCTACCCTTTGAGCTTTTTTATCACCTCAAAATTTGCACAAAACTATGGTTATCGTTCCGTTTTGCTTGAATCACTCTGTCAGAATGACGTTTGGGCAACTAGATATCGGATATTGGAGAACCCCGATTAGTAAGCTTGATCAACCAAAGCTGGTGCCCTTTAAGTAAAAGCGGCTTCGTTACTTACCATGGCATCGGGCCCTACTCAAGCATTCTTTATAACATGATGATGTAGACTCTTATCGCTGTGGTATTAAAGCCCTGAGAAATTAAAAACTGAAATAGGGTAAGGGAAAGCAGAGTATGAGCTATCAAGAAAGGCCCAACTGTGCA
Source organism: Warburgia ugandensis (assembly GCA_035236585.1). NCBI lineage: Eukaryota > Viridiplantae > Streptophyta > Magnoliopsida > Canellales > Canellaceae > Warburgia > Warburgia ugandensis. The sequence goes on along the minus strand of CP141137.1, from coordinate 56,997,409 downwards.
CCGAAACAAGTCATTTGCTGGGCGTGGATTAAACAAGCCGTGGTTGAACTACGAAATGAAAATTTGAAATCGGGGGCGCGAAGCAGAGTATTAGCTGGTAAGGCCTGGATCAACCAAGGTATGCTTGCATTTCGCATCCTTCAAATCTGTGAGGAATGCTATTGCAGGGTGCGAACAAATGGCAAAATTACTTTCTGAAGCACATCTTCTCATAATAGAGCCATCCTTTAGTTGATCTGAACCATCCAGTTTCTGTGTTCGACATTGGATGGAAAGATGGTTGAAGGCTTGTAGCATTCCAAGGAATACACTGCCCGTAGTTGGATATGGAAGATCTGAAATTTTGCACGAGCAAAGGGTTTAGGATCATCCAATCAAGAATATTCTTGCTAGATGGACCACTATGATAAGGGATGATAGGGTGCAAGTAACTTTACACGTGTCCTCTACAGGGATGGCAAAAGGTTAGGCCAATTAGGGGACCGACCCTAATAACTATAATGTGACACCTTGGGGTTTCAAACCACTATTGACAAAATCTTTTACAAACGTGGAGCCTCAAGTTTTAAAGATACTTTAAAAATCAACAACGAAAAATATTCTCTACAAAAAGACTCCTAAAAATCTCGAGGTGTCACACATAAGAGTCCGGTTAGCGTCAAGAGAGTTGGTGGTAGGTCAAGGTCATGGTTATGGTCAGAATTTGTGACCCGGATTTCATTTAAGGACAGGCCAGGGTTAATGATGAAAATATTGAGGATGTCAATAGTTTTGTATGCTTTTATATATTAACTAAACTACCCTTACATATATATATATATTTTAAATCTCCAAATGCAAGGACACTTTAGTAATTAAAAAAGTTTTTGGCAATTAAAAATATCTTAATTTTCGTATGGATCTAATGACTCTTTGTCTTTAACAGAGATATTCTAACTTGTTTACTTGAGGTAAAATTTGTTAATATGAAAATATATAATTACTTATTGTTGTTATCAATCAATTTCAAGTGTTAAATGTTTTAGGTATTAGTCTCAATTAGCGGGCCAGAACCTAATTGACTCATACAAGTTGCGGTTGGAGGCAGCAAATATTTTCTCATAAATGGTGTTAGGGTCAGAAAATTATGTTCAAAGTTTGTTACGGTCAAGGATAGGGTTGGCCAAAATTATGGTTCACCCGACCGCTTGCCCTAATTCTTGACCTACAGTAGTATTAGGATCATCAAATTAAGACTAGATGGCCTGTGTAAGACTACATCAGCACACAAATGACCAGTTTGGATCAACGAACATATGAGCTCTTTCATCTCACACAAATCTCGAACCCTACGCTTCATGCTTGTGTGGCCTTTAACCACTGTAGGGTGTAAGAGGTTGGTTAATTAACGAGCAGATAAGCTCGATGCACGCATATTTCCTTCTTTAGAACATGCCGATCATGCTCCATTAGCATAATCTGCACAATTAGTATAATCAATCCGATTTCCACCATCGTGAGGCTTCTCCTAATTTGTAACAGTGTGGCTCACACTATAGTTTAAAACAATCTTGCTTACTTGATCGATCTTCGTAACATAGTGTGGCTCCCATTACTCTGAATAGAACCTGCATCTTTATACTAGTTGTGCAGATTATGCTAATGGAGCATGTTCGGCATGTTCGAAAGGAGAAAATATGCGTGCATCGAGCTCATCTGCTCTTTAATTAACCAACCTCTTACACCCTACAGTGGTTAAAGGCCACACAAGCATAAGGCGTAGGGTTCGAGATTTGTGTGAGATGAAAGAGCTCATATGTTCGTTGATCCAAACTGGTCATTTGTGTGCTGATGTAGTCTTACACAGGCCATCTAGTCTTAATTTGATGATCCTAACAGTAACTGATGCTACTGTAGGTCAAGAATTAGGTGCATGGTTGGTCTGTCGCCATCTGCTCATGGTTCAGTCATAATGTTTTCTTTTGGTCTTAGGTCCAATAGCAAAAACTTCTGATGCATAACCTTTCTAGGTATGACTCCGAAGATAAGCAATTAAACTATAAATCCATACATCATCTAATTAAGGACTCATTTTCTTCTTCTTTCTTCATTTAGGTGAAAGGTTTTTTAGGTGAAAGGTGCAAATTCATTCAAATTTGAGTGAATTAAAACGTCATGGTGAGCCAGGTGATTACCACATAAATATTCAACCCGAGTGGAAGCAGCAAAGAGAAACGCACCTTAAGCCCAGATGTCACCCATAATTACACCACCATGTTAAAAAAAAGGCAGTCCTAGTGCACGAAGGTTTCACTTACGTAGGATTGAAAAGAGGGCGGACCACAAGTCTATTGTATGCAACTCTTCCTTTATATATTTGCAAGAGGCTATTTATATACCTTAAACCTGACGATAACTTAACTGTTGCACAAGACTTCCTTCAAAATCTTTAAGTGACAAAAAGACTTCGAAGTACCTCCCCAACACCAATTTACATGATCAGGCGACGCAGGAGGTAAAATAGCAGTCAACTAAGGACTCTTACAGTGCAAATAAAACAAAGAGACTGGGACGGGCCAAATAGAAAACAAATGGTCAACATCTTATCATCAATAATAAAAAATTCCAAATGACATACAGGGAAGACAAAACGGAGACAATGACAACTTAAGAAGATACAATGGACCCAACAGTGATTCCACCAAAATATCTGACTCCTATCCATTACGGACTCCGAATTATTTCTCATAAAGGATCAACAGCAAAAAGGAGTCTAGCATCTTACATGAGTGAGTTTCACAGCCGTTGATGATTAATGTTAAAGCTCTGGATTATAGGTTAGAGTTGACAACCCAGCACATGGCTTTCTTTCCCACTTGTTCAGCGCTGATGGACAGTGAAAACGACCGTTACTATATCTAGCCTCAGGAAAATATTACCGGATGCATCTAGAAAAGATAAAATCGTCTTACTTGCTTTTCTTATTGTGTCCAACAATGGCACGTCTCATCAAATCTTATCCTCATTGATTAATTTATTCAGGGGTTGTTTTCCACAATCAAGGCCATCATGCACAGATGGGCCCATGAGTGAAAGCGCCCCCTGACCGCAAATTGTGGGATAAAAAATGGAGAGGAAGAAATCCATAAAAAACGACTTGGAATATAAACATTTCTCGTTTGGTTAGATGAATTATCCACCGTCTCTATTGTGCGGTGCAATCACGTGACGCACCTGACTAAGACACAAAAGACTAGAAAATATCAATGCACGACTAAGGAAGACAATTTTTTTCTTTATTCCAAGTACCGCATTACACGTAACTAGCTGCCATTAGTTAGTTTAGAAATCCTCGTCTGTATATTCACCAAAAGCTTACATACATACATGGCACATTCCATACGGGATACGAATACTAGGATCTATATATACGTAGTAGATCAAGGCTTACACTCTTGGGAGACCCCCAAAACTTAAAAGCATACTGAGAATTGAACGCGGACGAACTCGGAAAACTATGTACACCACGAACCATTGCTCTTGATGGAAGAGTCCCCTCAACGGTGGGTGCTGCGCGTGTCGCCACTGTATAGCCTGCAAACAACAAGTACTCTCTCAGTATGAAATTTTGGAATCTATCAAATGGTTGTTTTTGATAAATGCACCCACTTTTTTTAATGGAACTTGTTCCAACTTTTGCCAACAGCACTCGGTAAACTGGTGAAATGGATAAGGTGGGGAATCATATGGTGTGGACTAGACAGGCAACAAAAGGAACTAGATCCCGACGATCCAAAGCTAGCCTCCATATTCTAGTGCCTTTGTCTTAAGAGGCTAGATCTGACTATACCCTCCATCGGATGGTATTAGCCTTTTTCTTCTTTGGGGAACTGCATGATCTTAGCCTTTGTTTTACGGAGATGAAAAATGGACGCTAGACAGAATAAACTCATTTCTATGACCGATGTGGTACTTGACAAAGATCTCCGTAAAGTATGGGTAGCATCCATGTTCAGGTGGCTTTGATGCTTGCCCTTTGTTGTATACAAACTACTCTGATACACTGTGTGTGTGTGTGTGTGTGTGTGTGTGTGAGAGGGAGAGAGAGAGAGAGAGAGAGAGAGAGATGGTTAAATACCAGTCATAAACGGTTGGAGAGTTGGGCTGTGTCGGCTTATCAAACACCTGAGCGCCGATACTTTTAGTGGCAAGGTTGCTACCAGGGTGAAAAACGCTCCTCCACACGTTATCCTTCCGAGGAGTAGAAGGCGAGATGGGTGTTCTCGGCGTCACCGGTGTAGTTGGACTCGCCGGCATCGACATAGACCGCTGATACTTGCTGCTTCCATCCCCTTCATCTACCCCAACAAAACCATAAACCGTAAGTTATTAACATGTACACTAAAACGAAAGTTCCACCCATCTTCCCCCAAAGTTATAATCTTCAATTAATGATCAGTAGAGCTGATAATTCTATCAAGATTCAATATCAAAATTTAAAGTAAATGAAGCAAAACCTTTGTTAATGGCCAAAGGTCTAGTCGTGATCGTCCGGAGCTTGTCCAGTCCCTGGTCCGGGTGTGGCCCGGCTAACACATCATCCCACAGTTTGTCTAAGAGAACCATCTTTCCTCAACTATACTCACTCCTTAAGATGTACTTATACCCCTCCAACGAGAAACCAGGGACAACTTTTACCAAGAAATTTATCCTCCTTTTCTTGGTCTTCTCTAATGGTGGTGAGATGGGCTTCGATAAATAGGCGAAGAGGTGGCGGATAAGGATGAAGCGGTGGGCCCACGAAATAAATATCTGCTATGTTGGGTTCTGTGCATCGCGGGACAGGTGGTGATCATAGTACAAGCTTTACCCCCTGCATTGTTCAGGGTGGGACCCAATGCTTTGAACTTTTCCAACCCAGTTTTGTGTAAAAGTGGTCAGGGTTCTAGGATCCATCTTCGGGGGCGACCGATTCCTTTGGAGTTTCAGCCGGCAGTCGTTGCGCTGGGAAGTAGCGGAGGAGTTATTTTCGCACCAATTGAGACTTATGTATTTGGAAGCCTTGCCGGATCACACTATTAGTGGTAGAGCATGAGATTACAAGATCGACGGATATCAAAGGTCCGGATCTGGTGCACCAATCGTTCTATTTGTAACATCTCAATGGACCGTGAAAAGCAATATTGCTGATGAATGACGATGAAATGTAAATAAATTGATCTAGGGAAAATAATAAGCCTAGATTCTGCATAAAGTGCTCTTCGATCATATATAGTTTAGACATTTTACGTTACATGTTCACATAACAATTGGAACTATTGCTAATGTTGATTTAAAAAGGTGGGGACATGTCCTTGTCGATAGATTATGATGATTGATCTGGATCCATTGAAGATAAGAAAGGAGATCTTAGAGTGGCCACTCGTATTCCTCGTCTTGATAGATTGCTAGTCTAGGTTCAGAAGATTCCCAATTAATTTTAAACTCTACTTAAATATTTTTCTAGTCGATGGTGGTACAGTGATCCTACTTACCTGTGGCCGTGTACTCTTTTAGGCTTCTTTCGTTGATTTATGTTTAAAGAAGTGGGATCCTTACCTATGTGCCATGAAGAAAATAAAAAAGGTTAGTCTTTTAGGCTAAAAGCCGTGATCCTTAACAAGGCTTCCAAAAAAACAAGAAAAAGAAAAAAAAGAAGACAGAATTTAAATGTAGTGAATATGATGCAAGAAGGATCAAAGCCGCGAGTACACATATGGAGTAAGTCATCACTAAGAGTTTGACTAATTGCCTTGATAAAGTATGATGCATATGATGCTTGTACCCAAATTTAAATAAATAATAAGAAAAAGTAGATGAACTTAATGGTTCAATTGGCTTTGAAGGTCTTGAGTCCTTAACCAAGTCAGCCATAAAGAAAGAAAAAATAACAAAAATCAATAGAGTACTTAGTAGTTCATGCAGTTTTCAAAGATTTAGAGTTTGCCTTGGTCAGCAAGTGGGAAAGAGCTATAAGGGTTGCACCCATGCAGCTTTTGAAGTGGTTTCTAGTAATTTGATGGCATATCAATAGCTATTTTTGTGAAGTTTTTAAAGAGGAATTTGCTTGAATCGGTATATTAAAGGCTATAGTAATCATGAAATAATCTATTTAAAGAAAAAGTAGGATACATCCTTACACTTTCTTTATAAAGGATAAGAAAATACACATAGGCCATGGGTGGTCACACATACCATTCTTCATCATTGGACATGGCGTTCACGAGAGAGACTCAAAACTAGTAAAGTCAATCACACATTTCCTTTCTTTCTCATTTAGATCACATCTCTAAGGGAAAATTCTTTTACTGGTCCTTCAAAACTCGTGTGCAAATATTATAGTAATTTGCTATTTACAGTCCAGAAGTATAGGGATGAGTGGACAATAATGGGGCGAGGTGATTCTTACATGCTTTCAAGTACACCTATACTATACATAGCTAGATTAACTTACAAATATAGTGGGAATATTTCTGAAAAAGAACAACTTGTAGGAATTACAATAATGTATGAATTGCAGTTCACAGGTGATATGAGCATACCACATACACATGGTTACCTAGACATAAGTCGTATGGGATGGTTTTTACATGGGTTTTGGATCATTTCTAAGCATAAATACTTTTTTAGAGATAGTAGGGGTCTAAGGAAAGGGTCCACCAAGTTTTCTTCGAGGAATAATTGAATGAAGAGTAGAAGAGTATCTTAAGGGCAAATTCATTTTTAAGAGGGCATCTCCTTCTTACAAACTGTACGGAGCCTCTACTCTTGGGCTTGAGACGACATTTTTTTTTTTTTTTTAATCTGATTTCAATGTGTTTCACATGACTTTCATTTCTTATCCCTTTTAAGGAAGTCTCTCTACTATTTATACTTCCAAAAAAAAGTGAGTTGGCACTTAAACAATAAGATAAGAAGGTTTTCTTCCTACTTAGAGGGGAGACATATGTCTCTGCTATAGTGGTCTTCAACTATATATGGGGCTCATCTTTGTGATGAAAGGACACATTGCCTTTACTTAAAAGAGAGGCCAAGAAAATATTGGGCTACGATCAATAGTTAATATTCAACAAGTAAAAACATCACTTTCTTTATTGATTAATGCAAAGTTTGTATTTCTTCACTTTTGGTTCAAGCCAAACCCACATCATAATAGATCACTAGAGCAATGCTCCACATCAGTGGAGAAGTTATAGTCAATTGAGTGCAATACAGTACGGCGCATGTTGCTAGTAGCAAGACAATAGGAAGAAAGCGAATAGCCCAGTGGCTTAGCCAAAAGAGGTGACTCTGTTGATATTAAGTGTTGCGTTCAGGGTCTCACCGCTGATCCCACAATGTATTTAGAGCGCATGATACTCGTTCTCTTTCTCAAGTGTCGTAAGACTAGGAACAAAGGGGGAAAATTAGAGCAGTAAACATTATGGGTTAATTGGTAGCCAAACCAAAACCACCATAGTTCTAGAGAGGAAAAAAGGACGGAATGAATTGTGTGTTATGCTTAGAAGAAAAAGCTTGGAAAGTTTGAAAATGGGTTTTCAAATCTAAACCAATTTGAAGTTAAGATCATTCCATAGACTCACTAAGTTCATATCCCACTGACAAACTTACCTTGACATGCGTTGTTTGTGGTTGATTGGGCTGCATCTGCAGGAATTAGTCCTACCCGGAAGGAGGGTGAGACCACCCTGCGATGTTTAAAAATGAAAAAAGAAGAAGAAGACGTCAGGATCATTCACTAGATAATTTTCTGGGGGTATCACCTATGTGCTACGAAATGATCGTTTGACAAACAATTGGGCCCGCATGGATTTTTAGTGGCCGTACATAGCACTTCATCACTTATTCTAGAGTTCCCATTGCAATTACCAGTACAAACCTGCCATGTTCCGAAAGATGACAGTGATTAAGCACTTCTAAGTCAGTCGCTGGTCGCCCGCTAATAAAGCGCCAAAACTAAAACCAAGCTCTGTAAATAGATGGCCAAATGTTGGCACTTCATTTTCCAAGGTCCTCCCATCTCATGCTTCAATGAATCCACTCTTTCTAGAAACATTTTTTGGTGAAGATATGTTGAAGTAAACTATCCATAACCTAATCTCCAAATTCCAAATTAAATGCCCAACAAGAGAAAACCACCACCTTGAACCTCCTATCAAGCATAATAAAGAGAGGTGCCATGTTGTCTCATCCAACTGGCGTTTGTTGGCGTACCATAATTCGAGATTGGTGAAAGGCCTTATATCATCTTTCTACACGGGTAGCTTTTCAGAGCAAGAATATTTATGTGTATTCTGAAATGGCACCAAGCTAAGCCTCCATCGAGCTAATCATGGCGCTCCCCTTACTAAATTACTCACCATTTAGGTACGTTCTTGATACCTTCCGGAATCATATCCACCTATGAGGAGTAGATGTCGATTTCTTTTGGCTACATTTTTGTATAGTTTACTGAAGCATACGAACTAAAACCACGTAAAATGCACACCAAGGGTTCTTCTGTTCGACTCTATTCTCTTTCCATTTCATATTAGGTTGTCCCTTCAGCATTTCTCATACTATTTTATAGACAAAACTAAAAACTTTTTCAGGAAAAAAAAAAAGAAAGAAAGAAAGAAAGAAAGAAAGAAATGGAATCTTTTGCTCCTCCAACATTGTCAGTTTTTTTTTTTAATTTTATAAAAAAAAGTTTGTAATCTTTTTGTTTTTTGAATTTTGAACACAGACACCCATAAGCAGTCTCTTGTCCTGCTCGCCTTGCGCCCCCCTGCTAGGATACCTTTGCCAAAAGTAAAGAAGATTGTAAACTTTAAATACTTCAAAAAATGCAAAGAGACAAGACATGTGGGAAGCAAAGCCAAGAAGAGGCTCTCCTGTGCAAGGTCACGAGGTTCAAGGCACTTGTGGGTGTGTGTTTGATATGAGGCCATCCGTAAAAGACCCACGTATGTTGGAGGAGCGCCTTGGCATTGTTGTGCGGCGAGTATCATACCACAAGACCAAGTGTCCTTTAAGCCATGACATGTCTTAGAAGATGGGCTCTCGATTCAAATTCCATTATAGGCAGTGTTACATGTTGAGAACCGTTTGGCTACTCCAATTTATCACAATCTCTTGAGATTTTGTAAGCAATAAAAGAAAAATATGTTTTAAAATTTGAATGGTTTGATAACTTTATCACGACTTTTTTAAAATATTAAAAGTTCATAATAATTAAGCCCCAAAATCATGATTTTTTAGAAAACATCTCGGACTTGGTTTTAGAAAATCATGATTTGAGCCTCTCTTGCACCTACTTTAAAAGAAATGAAAGAGAGAGATACAAAAACACCAAAAGGCCCTCATCATTCTTAAAAGGGCAAAACTTTTATATTGTTTTTTATGTTATTAGGATACAATCTATTGAGTAAAATAAGTCTTCTTAATTTTATTCTTGAATTAAAAACGAAGTGATAAAAAAAATAAAAAACCCTTATTATTTACTATAACTAAGATAATTTAATTAGTCATTTTTGTCAATTGCAAAGTAAGTTCGAAATTTTAACAACTGCCAAACACTGCAAATTTGATAAAATCATAATTTATATATGAAGAGAACTAAATTGCCCACATAATAGGTGTCGTCTAGCAACCGTATTTTCCAAAGCCTACCTTTGAATGATCCAACCTGTTCATCTCATTTTTTTAGATTTTGATATATTATAGGTTATGTGATTTGGATTATTGTAGCTTCTAAAATGCATCTCACAAAGTATGCTTACAAAATACAGTATCTCATAAGCTAAAACTATCCCTCCAATAAATTTTTTTTATCTATTAGAAAACTAAAGTGGGAATAGTGAGATAAATGATATTAATCATACAAAGATAGACCCTAAGCCCCACAAAATGTAGTTGCTAGACCACACCTCATAATGTGGTTAGTTTAGAATTCATCTTTATTTTTACCGTTGTGCCAAGGCTCCCCTTCAAAAGGGCAGTCTTGGTGCACGAAGCTCCTGCTTATGCGGATCACAAAGGCCTATAGTAGTCAGCCTTACTTTGCATTTTGCAAGAGGCTGATTCCATGCCTTGAACCCTATGACCTCAAGGTCACATGACGACAACTTTTACCGTTGCGCTAAGGCTCCCCTTCTAAAGAGTTCTTCTTTATATATATTTATATTTTGTTTGTGAAGGGGTAAGTTAAGCTCTCCCACTTTCTTGTCTTATCTAGTAATGGTTGTGTTTGGAACTTGTATATAGCTGCCTTCGCAGATCACGGGCATATTCCGAGGTGCTACAGCAACTTTATTAAGAGAATCAACTGGAAATGATGTCTTCTTTACCACATATGAATACAGTTGCTATTACATGCATTTGCAACCAGATTCTACTTCACAGTGGCTTGGCTACCAGACGAAGTTATTAACTGATGTAGGAATCAGGATAAGCAGTGGTGGCCTTGCTGGGGTTGCTGTAACTATGATCACACAGTGCCAACCAAAAAATACAGTCTGATCACATAGCGAGGCTGGCATTAAGAATCAATCTACATTATACTATTAGCACAAACACTTACTCTAATTTGCAGTTGTGGTCGGCTGATTTGCCTATGGACGTGGCCAAAACTGTTAATCAAACATCCCCATGTACGGATGCCAATAGTAGCCCATTCCAAACATTGCTCGGTAACTTGCCTCTCCTCTTAACTGTTCCTTTGATATTCCGCTGCAACATTATGTAATGGCTTTTGGTCTTATTCTGTGGATTTACAGGAGAGTAGGACTTAGTGGACGGTATGGTGGTCTAGGACCCACATCGGCTAGAGCATTTCCCGCAAATGTCGCTGCTACTGTTAGTTGGGAGCTAGCTGCAAGGTTCTAGAGGTTAAGCGTCCGTCAGAGTAGAACAAAACCTCACAGTGTTGTGTATTGTGCCCCAGAAGATGCATTCAACTGTATTTTGAGACAGCATTGTTACAAATTCAGTCGTGGAGCTTGCCAGAATTTTATTTTACTTTATTTTTGAAATATTGCAATCTATAGAGAGCATTTTGGACCATTGGGCACTTGTTCGTTAAGAAGGGGAGCCTTGGCGCAACGGTAAAAGTTGTCGTCATGTGACTTTGAGGTCATAGGTTCAAGGCATAGAATCAGCCTCTTGCAAAATGCAAGGTCCCCGGACCCCGCATAGGTGGGAGCTTCGTGCACCGGGGGGCTGCGCACTTGTTCGTTCACAGGGAACTTTATGGGAAGAGAACCAAAATGTATCATTTCCCATGCTTGTCTAGAGAATATGTGAAACTCTGATGGGGATTAAAAGCTGTTCTCTTCCTTGTTCTTGAAAATTAGAACAGTTAATGTTTAGTTTCAAGAATTTGTCAAATTCAAATGATGACCAAGTTGGTCTCTCATTTCCAAACGCACAGAGGTGTAAAGCTTGGGCCAAGCAAGTATTCGTATTGGTTCGATCAACTTAGATTAATATGATCTTAGATTCGTTTGATTGAGCTGCAAATCATCACTAAGAAGCTCCCTGATCATGTAGATATATTGCAAACGCACCAGGACGCCAGTCAGTGGTTAGTTTTGTTTGATCTATGTAAGCTTTCCTCGTAACTACGCACTTTTCAACTTTCTAACATGGTTGGCATAAGAAGATCATCGAATTTTTCTCAAATGCTTGAAATGAGCCACTGCATTTCATGATTTTAGGTGAGATTATTGGAAGATTTAAGCCATTTATTGTACCATGTGCCTACTTAAATAAGGATGGGCTAAATTATTCCCATAGATAGATGAGCACCTATAAACACTGTAAATAGATAGGCAATTGTATAATCAAGCATATATTACCTTTATATGCAGAACGTTGTGCAACATCCAGTGGTAATGGCTACATCCCTTAGTTTCAATTTGGAGACGCCAATAAAGCTACCAACATCTAACTTCTGGATAGAACCGCGTCTGCTTATCTAAAACAGCACAAACAAGATAACTAATGTCCAATATTGAAGACCGATAACCATGATTGAGCGACTATTAAAAATGGGCAGGCGGATATCAATTCCACAAAATAATGTACATTGTTCAGTTCTCATTATTTTATCTTTGAATTATGCAGTGCAATTTATTCATGGAAACTCCTTGAAGAGTTTCCTTGGGGCCAAAAACCACCAAACTGGAGTAAAAGAACTTGTACACAGAAGAACAGAATCCACAAATGGCCTTAATTTTATGCATATGTGACTTGATTAATGGGGTCAGAGAAACGCCTAGGGCCTAGCAGCAACAAATGCTGAAAGAGACTTGGACATGCAGCAGGTACAGAATTCCTTCCACTGTCTGCAGGTATTCCTACTCGTGCACTTGAATTTATCTTAACCATGGTGGGAGTTTAAAGAGACTCCAAAGAGAAAAATCGAAAACCAAAACCCCAAATTCAGTCACGCAGTTCTTTTCTATTCATCTTCTTTTTATGTTCTATAGTTTACTAGGAAGTATTTCAGCTGAGAACTTCTCTTCTTAGATAGGCTGGGTAGAAGTTTCAGCATGTCTTTCAGCAATAAATTTCGCAAGCCTGAATCCGTTCCGTTTTCACCCTCTTCTAATACACGTGGTAAAGGAGGGAAGGCAGTGATGGACCCGGAGATTGCGGTGGTGGTATCAAAGCCCATACAAGAGACAGGAGTTCATTTGGGTTTATCCATGGCCTGTAAGATCGAGATATCCAAATCCTCTATGGAGTCCCATCTTCCCTCCGCTAAAGCACAAGCACATATTGCTTTGCTTCCGCAGCTCTGTTTTATCATAACAAAACTGGACGAGAGAACTGGACCAAGGCCATAGGAAAGAAACAAGTCTTGCTATGTTATATTTTAAATGCATTTCCATTTCATCCACAAACCGCAAACTGCCATGAAAATATTTCGAGGACATCTGAATGATATCAAGTTTGCGTTTATATGACATACAACTTGTATAAGGTTCACTAGAGCACATAAAGAGATTTTATTGGAAGAAAACCCTATGCATCCGAGAAGCACATGAGATGTATGTTTCTTGACGAAGTCAATAATGAGCTGGTTCACCTGCTCTGGGGACTGTTCCTGAACAAAATGAGTTCCTTCAGGCAGGAATATGATCTCCAGATCTTGGATATAGTCTTTAACATTACCGTTTATGTAGTCCTCCATGGTTGGGAATTTGTACACATAATCCTCCATGCCCATGATCAATAGTGCAGATCCTTGGACCTTGAGATCTGTTATACTTAACGTTTCGTTCAAGGTCCTGTGAAACCACAAGATATATGAGTAATTGAGTAGTTTACTAAAAAGAAACCTAATTTAATAAGGGTGTGATGTATACACCATTTTCTCTCTCTAGCTGTCTCTCTCTCTCTTTTTACAAAAAAGGAGTGCCCCGGGAAAGAAAAAGGGGTTTATACGTTAGCACCCTTTAATAGTTTTGCTAACATGCAAGGCCATCAGAGAGAAATTGCTGTAAGGACACTTTTAGAAATCTAGGTAAAAGAAGATGCAAGAAAGCAAGATTAGGAGCTAGCAAAGAATGTCTTGGGAGATTCAAGCAGGCCAAATTAGTATAGGAAAATCTATGATACTTGGGTAGGTAGAAATACGTGAAATGAGTAGAGAAATTTGTAGAAATCACCTCATGTGTCTGCATTAACCTACAGGAACCATGTTATGTGCCACTGTGAAGAATAGTAAAGAGTGTATTTCAGTTCCATTCTCCTCCAAAATTGTCCTTACTCATTTCACCCTTTTCCTCCCCCAGATTGCACTATTGTTAATTACTTAGCGTCTCGCATAAAGTCTTCTCAAGCAAAATACAAACGAGTTCAGATAATACAACAGACACATACCAACTTAAGAAACACTAATGTGTCCACGTACAAGTTAGACTTGGCAGAAGGATAGGGAAGGACCCTAAGGAACACAATCTAAATCATGCTGTTGATATTCCGATACAGTTTACAAGTCTCATGTAGATTGTCTTTCTTCAAGAAATGACACTTTCAGATTAACTTTTAGGTCTTCAATCATGGAAGAACGATCATACAACATGACGGCGGTTTGATCCCAATAGTGAAATCCTTTGGCAATTTTCAGACGCTGTGAATGCAATGAAGTTTCAGGAAATGACGAAGCCGTGTCTTTTAACTACATCTGGCCATCTGCAAACTCAGAACCCGACTCTCTTGTCATGCAGGGTTAACAAAGGATAGTTTGTGGATTTCCTTGTGTTCAGATGAAGCTGATGGTTGGTAGCGTTTTTGTCTGTTTGGATTAGAAACTTGGAGAGTTAGGAAATTTTGTTTTGATATATACTTCAGTGTGTTAGGCTTTGCCCTTATGAATTTTCTTGAGTCAGTTAAAGTTTGGGTCCCCTGTTTTTGTGGTTCCACTCTTCTTTTTGGAGATGTGCTGCTGCCTATCTGAACCTCCTTTTACTCTCTAATTTTTTTCCTGGCATAATTCATTGTTATCGTGATCCAGGAAAAAGGAAGCCTTAGTGTGCTTACCTATATGGCATTTGCTTTGCAAAACTGAATCCAGATTTCTCATATAAAGTTGCACAAGTTGCTAGATCTTCACCAGTGAACCAGCTGGGTAAAGGGGTGGATGGGTCAACCAATTCCATGATCTCCTGATCCTCTCCACCTACTTGAAGTTCACGTCGACAGAAGAGAATGTAGATCTTCCGCACTAATATCTTGACATCAAAGCGTCCAAAATCTGCTTCTGCCCTTCCAGGTTCCTGCAAAATCAAGAACACCAGCATACTATTTGAAGTAAAATACATGCTAAGCTAAGGAGACAACGCTAAATACTTCTTTAACTGTTTCACTTCTAGGTGTCTTTTTACCAAAATGTTGCATTCAATAACTTGCCCCAGAATGTATGTTACCCATAAGATACAATTTACCAGGTAAAATCTACACATTGTATTCTTTTAAGATCACTAAATCCACGTCTTCGATTAAAAAAAATGTAGCCACGATATTTACGCCTTGCATTTCTTGTTAAATGCTTGACTATAACTGGGTCACTAAAACAAGAGAATCCATGGGTTTGACCAAGGTGGTTAAATTCGGGAAAAATTACAGACCAGTGGTAATGAGGAGAAGTCGTTAACATAAGTAAACATGGTCTGCCGATTGTTCCTGCAAATTAACTTCTTAGAACCCATGGCAAATGCAAATGAACTTCTCAATCTCCTCCCTCTGATAAAGGTGAAGATTGTACCCCCTGATTTCAGTTCCTTGAAGATCTCTGATGAGAAAGGTTTAGCGTACTAAATATAGAAAATACCCAACAGAACAACCAAGTAATTCTGTTCTAGAAGGTACAGGCAAACCACTTCTAACTAGACAAAGAAAACTGAAGGAAAGAACTGACATATTACTACTAGACACATGGCATGCACTGTGAATGTTGCAAAAAACGTAGAAACTGGTTGATACCGGTTGAAGACTTGATTCTACTACGATGAATAAAGAAAGTGGGTCGTTATTGTTGCAAGAGACAGAAAATCGTTGGTGCTTGTTAAATCTAATACGGTCGGATGTGCCCATTGGCGTAGATATGACCATCAGGATTTTGATCTTAGGATCACATGATTAAACACACACAAAAAGAGAAGCAGATTTACGTGGTTCTGCCATCTTGGCCTATATCCACGGGAGAAATAGCAATATCTAATCAGATTATATTTTTTTCTTCTCTCACATCTCTCACCTCTTTCAGATCTTATTTACAGTAATTACAACTATTAGATCGTCAAAGTTGACAATAGCACCATCGGCCTTCATTATGAAAGTCTTTAAGTCGGTGCCAACATTCTAGATGTTAACTAGTCTTTCACTCACATGCGCATAGACCTTATGTGGGTCCATCCTAACAACAATCTCCCCCCTCCATGCCCGTAGGAGGAGAATGCACTAAACATTGCTACTTTGTTCTGTTCCCCCAAATTTCTCGTACAGCTTTGATCCAGCTCACTCTCCAATAGTCGTCTGCACTTTTCAGTGGATCCATTGCGCGTATCTGCGACTTCTCTTAGAAGGATTGCTACTCCCCCTGCTCAACACTCTATATAAAGATTAAGTGTAAATCAATCGTCGAGTACACTGCAAGCACATATAAGCCTACTAGTGTCTCTTGCACCCGTCCTCATAGGCTGCCTTCGTTAACTGCTCACAGATATCACTCGAAATGGTCACATCCACTTGGAACTGTCAAAAGGTTCACTCACTGAAACCACTCGGAATCATGCACACTTTTTACCAAGTCATCTCACCACTATTCACTGAGTCATCCTACCAATATTCACCGAGTCATCCTACAATTGTTCTCGAATCATCTCGCCACTATTCCTGAGTTGGCCACACACGCAGTCATCAAGTCCAATCACTGTGTCCACCTTCTGCACTTGTTTACCAGATCCACTTATCAGCTGTCACCGACTCCACTTATCATCAATTACTGAGTCCTCTTATTAGCGGAATCTTCTTGAATAAGGGTGTTATTATCAATTTCATGGAGTGCATCTTTATTGCAACTCATCCACTGTTGCACCTTGTCTATTGTTTTAACTCGTTACTGCTACGACTCTGCCACTACTATACTCATCTCTGTTATAACTCGTACTGTTATAACTCAGCATTATAATAGTACTGTAGCAATCACCATAGCTGACATAATGATTATGCTTTATACTATAGTAGACATAATCATTACATTTTTTTACAGTAACACAATATAGCAAAAATAATTTTCTTCTCTTACCTATTGATGTTGCAACTCTGTTTTCTACCGTGTTCTGCCTCTATTTTGTTGCACTGAACTTCGCTCTAATACCAATTGTTGGGGTTTTGGCCCCACCCAAGATCAAATACATGATCAACGAACACCGATTTTAACATGGTTAGGCCAAGATGCTTACGTCCACGAGAGAATATCAACTATCCACTAATAAGATAAAAATACAATCAGGGAGCAATTCTCCCTCTACAATATACATGAAAGTTTGTAAGTTTTGTGGATGAATACAACTGCCCACAATCATCCCTATTTATAGGGATTTTTGGGGCTTAATTTCAATAAAAATGTTCAAAGTCTTTAGTCAGCAGTCGAAGTCAATGGCCATTCTTTGTTGAAAATGGGACTAGACCCCACAAATCTCCCCCTCTAGCCCATTAACTGAAGGAGGTTTCTTCACATATGGACATATAGTAGAAGCCCATTCAGACCAGTTCCCTGCAAAGCTCGAACTTGCTTCGAGGTAATGCTTTCGTCATTATGTCTAAACTATTATCGTCAGTATGAATCTTCTCAAGCTCTAACAACTTCAAGTCCAAGATATCTCATATCTAATGATACCGAACATCAATGTGCTTCGACCTCCCATGAAAGGTAGAATTCTTGCTCAGGTGTATATCACTCTAACTATCACAGAATAAAGCATACCTCTTTTGCATAAAGCCAAGTTCATTCATCAACTTTTTCATCCACAGTAACTCTTTGCAAGCCTTTATTACAGTAATAAACTCTTCCTCCATAGTAGACAAAGCAACATATTTCTATAACTTCGACTGCCATGACACAGCTCCCCATGTAAAAGCAATCAAGTAGCCTGAAGTAGACTTCCTTGTATCAATATTACCAACCATATCTAAATCAGTATAGCCTTCAATCACGAGCTTGCCAATGCCAAATCTCAAACTCAACCTAGAAGTACCACATAAATATCTCAATATCCACTTTATTCCATTCTAATACTCTTTTCCTGGATTTGATAGAAAACAGCTCACTGTACCAACTGCATATGCAATGTTTAGTTTGGTGCATACTATGACATACATAAGACTGCCAACAACTAAAACATAAGAAACATCTTGCATGTACTCCTTCTCAGCATCATTTAAGAGAAATTGCTTTATACTAAGCTTAAAGTGAGTGGCAAAAGGTGTACTAACCACTTTAGCTTTATCCTTGTGAAATTGCTGAAGTACCTTTTTCTATGTATTTTTCTTAAGACAACCATAATCGCTTATTCCTCCTATTGTGAATGATAGAAATCCTGAGAATTTGTATTGCGAGTCCCAAGTCTTTCATAGCAAAGACTTTGTTTAGCTCCTTTAATTAACTAATTCTTGAAGAGTTGCATCCAACAATAAGCATATCGTTGACATAGAGTAGCAAGATGACAAAATCATCCCCTAAGAATCTCTACACAAATACATAGTGATTTGAAGTGGTCTTTCTATAACCTTGTTGGGCCACAAATTGCTTGAACTTTTTGTACCATCGTCTAGGAGTCTGGTTCAAGCCATACAGACTCTTCTTCAGCTTGTAGACGTAATCCTCCTTACCTTTAGCAACAAAACCCTCTGGCTGCTCCATATATATCCTCCTCTAAGTCACCATGGTGAAATGCTGTCTTTACATCCATCTACTTAACCTCTAGATCAACGTTTGTAGCCAAATCCAATACAACTCGAATTGAAGACATTTTTACCACAAGATATCTCCTCAAAATCAACACCTTTTCTTTGACCAAAGCCTTTTCACCACAAGTCTAGCTTTGCATCGTGGGCGTGAAGTGTTATCCTCATACTTCACTGTAACACCCCGGATTTTTAAGACAATTTTTTTTATAATGGCATTTTAAATAAGAGCATTTGGGATCCCATGAGAAAAGCTTTATTTAACATTTTACTAAAACCTATCTTAAAACTCCAAGTGTTAGTTTTCCTTTCTCAAAATGGCATACATGTAAATTAAATAATCCGCGTATAAATCAACGTCAAATAAATCGGTGCCTTTATTTTAAATCAAATAAATGTCCAAAACACAATAATAATATGGCCCAAGGTCTATCCATCATAACATCCCATATAAATGTCCAACATATGTCCAAACATCTAAATCACATCCAATATAAAGTATGCAGTCCATAATAAAATTCAAATGATAATCCTCTCTAATGACTCACATCACTGTCTAAAACTATAGGGAAAACTAGTCTTCAGCAGTTCTTAAGGTTTATCAACAGCTTTTCCTTTCCTGGTGTCGCGCTCGAGATCTAAGGCATTGCAAAACAAAGCAATGCCTCAGCAAGCTATCGCTTGTGTAGGTACATAGACAATTAATGTAATAAATGAAAGAAATAATGAACAGTACTAATGAAAAGTCTAACATTTATGAAAATAGTAATATCATAATGCCACGTTCAAATAAATGCCAATTTATTCCATATGCTAAAACATGCAATTATAGAGTTAAAATATGACATGAATCAATAAAATGGAGCATACAACAAGAATAAGGGCACCCTAAGGTAATGGGTCCCACCACATCGCACTAACATCCCTGATCTAGAGTACTCGTAGTCAACCTCTGAGTGTCGTCACACCCAGGCATACCATCCATAACCATGCTCATCATACATGCACACATAATAAGAATATGGGCCATCATGCTGCAGTGGCAACCCTCCATGGGTATCAACCACCGCCGCTCTCCGTCGACACCATAACGGGAGACTTAGCGTCTGTCCCCATGGAAAGGCTCAGACCGGTAGTGTGAACTATCCATGTTACCAAACCTCTACCGAATGCCATTTATGGGCAGGTGTCTATCATATCACAAAATCATCACATCATAATTTCGGAAGGTAGGTGGCTGGCCCTATCCTTCCTAGCATGACGCCCACCGGGCGAGAGCACCCGTCATTAAATATAAAACACAGAAATCATATGTATATGCTAAAACTCAAGAGCACTTATAGCTTGCAATCCCCAAGACATGCCCCTCATCCTGGGGTTAGCCTATAAAAGGACCAGCTAATAAGCCTCTATTCTCATTTCCATGTAAATTCATGCATTTTCTTTACATATAATAAGAAATAAGTCTCTAATTAAGCATAACTAATTAACATCATGCTTGTAAAAGCATTTGAAATAAGTTTATTTAGTAAAAGATTTCAATTTGGAATAACCATCCTGTACTCAATGTCACATGAAATCCACAGTAAATAATAATTGCAATTTAAAACACAATCACACATGATGCTATGTTTAAAGCTGATTTAAAAATTAAGGTAAAACATTAGTTGTCGTCACCTACCTCAGTGTGAGACCACTAGCTTGCTAATAACTCCCTTTAACTGGTATATTCAAGTGCACCTATACATGTCACATCACTATTTTAATATTTTTCTAAAGAAAAAGTGGTCATTTCTAAGTTTTTAATTTAAAACTAGGTCCACGTCGTCAATACGGTCACAACGCCTCTTTCGGATCGTGATTTGGACCTCTTTAGCTCCCAGAAATCAAGTTTTTGTAAAAATTACCCTCAAATGGGGCCTGCCGGACCACCATAAGGTGGTTTATACCGGCGGCACCCTTTTCCGCCGGTTTACACCGGCTTATACCGGCACCACGAAGACGCACCAACACGCAGATGCTGCATGCGTGCGATGACGACGTTGTGTGACGTCGTCCCTCATGCGTCCTTGCGTCAGCGCCAAGGCGCCGACACCGTTGACGACGCCGGAGAAGACGACCGGATTCCGGTCGTCTCCGGCGGAGCTACAGAGCTCTGTTTTATGTGATTTTCATGCCATTTTTTTCAAAATTCTCTCTAGAATCCATTTATGCCCTCCTTTTGCATTGATTTTGCCAAAAATCATGGTTTTTAAATGATTTTTCCCAAGTTCCTAAAATCATCCATAGGTACTGGTTTTTGCGTTTTCTAGAGAAATCCACCGTTGGATCACTCCCAAATTTAAAGGGTTTGCTCTTGGATCTCTTGTGCACTAGTTGAATGGTGCGATTTCTAAACGGACAAGGTTTGATCCGTGAAATCACGCTCCAAAAGTAGCGTGCCCACAGGTTCCCAGGAAATCCGATTTTTCCTAAAAAAAATTTCATACTTTTCTAATTAGTTTTCCTATTTAATAAATACAGAAAAATAGAGTTTAAAGCTTACCTTGCGCCTGGCTGGGTTTGCTCGTCTTGCCGGCGTTCCACTCGCCAGAAAAATGCAATCTTTCTACGCTAGGGTTCTGAGTAAAAACTCAGAGGAAACGCTCAAAGTGGAGCGTTTTGGCTCCTAAGGAAGAATAGATATAAGGATTAGAGTCCTAAGGGAAGAGAAACTCTTTCCCACATGTTTCTTTCCACGTCTCTCCAATGATTTCCCCGGACTGGTAGAGACGTGTGGAAGACAGGGGTGCCGTTATCAATTTGGACCCCTGTGTAACACGTCTCTGTCAAAAGACCAAAATGCCCTTACAACTTCGACGGCTCATAACTCCCTCGTTTGAGCTCCGTTTTTCACGTTCTTGGTGGCGTTGGACTTGTATCGATGAGCACTTTCTAATTCTTATGTTTTCAAGAAAATTTTCCATCTATAAATTTTTATTTTTATTTATTTAAAAATTTCCTATTTTATCCTAAAAATTAAGGATATTACATTCACCCTATCAATCCATAGATTCTTTAAAGCTTTTCTATCCTTAGGCAATTCCACCAACTCAAATGTATGTTTGTCTTGCAAGGATTTCAACTCATCTTTCATAGCTGCAATTTATTCTGAATTTTATTCACTTTCAATTGCCTCAGTGTAGCTTTTAGGCTCTCCCCTATCAGTGAGGTGCACAAATTCATCTAGTGAATACCAAGTGGAGGGTCGACGGTCTTTCGAACTTTGTCTCAATGAAATTGTTGGCTCCTCAATAGGAACCTCCTGCTGAACATCATTAGCCTTTGACGAAACATCCATGTCTTTAGTAGCTTCATGCTCACCCTTGGCCTGATCATCTTGACCATCAGCTGGCGCACCACCATGGTCATTAGCACCATTTACACCTGGCACATGGGAAATAGGAACTGGATCCAAATCAATTAGAATATCAAAACTTTGAGTTTTTTATCCTTTGGCTTTGTCAATATGTTTAATGATTTGGTCTTTCATAAAGACAACGTTGCAGCTTCTAACAAGCTTCTTCTCAATAGGATCATATAGCTTGTAGTCAAACTCATCCTACCCATAGCCAATGAAAATATATTGTTTGGTCTTGACGTCTAGCTTGGACCTCTCATCTTTGGGTACATGTATAAACACCTTGCACTTAAACACTCGCAAGTGATCATAGGAGACATCTTTTCCATACCACAGCCTATTAGGAACATCTACATTCAAGGCAAATATTGAAGACAGGTTAATAATATAGGTAGTTGTATATAGCGCCTAACCTTAGAAAAAGCCAGGCAGCTTTGCTTCAGAAAGCAAGCATCTGACACTCTCCATCAATGTCCTGTTCATCCTCTTTGTTAAACCATTTAGCTGAGGAGTCCTTTGATGTCTAATTCCTTATTGCTTACAATAAGCATCAAATGGTCCACAGTACTCGCCACCATAGTCGGTGCAAATACATTTCAGCTTCTTCCCTATTTGACACTCAACAGAAGCTTGAAACTCTTTAAAATTGTTAAGCACTTGATCCTTGGATTTCAAAACATAAACTCATAGTTTTCTGAAATAATCATCAATAAAGGTGACAAAATATAATACACCACCATGTGTTCGTACCTTTATAGGACCACACACATCTGAATGTACCAATTCAAGCACACCCAACTTCTTGGAAGGAGCATGGCTCTTAAAGGAAACCCATTGCTTCTTTCCAGCAAGACAATGAGCACACTTGCTCAACTTCGCAACTTTGACCCCTGAAAGCAAATTCTTCTTGACTAAACAACTTAGTCTTTTTTCACTCATGTGACTAAGCTACTTGTGCCACAACTTTGAAGAACCAGCAACATCAACCATGTTCACAGAGTTAGTAGGAATCGAAGCTTGCATTACATACAAGCTAGATGATTTCTTCCCTCAAGCAACCATAGGCACTCTCTTAGAGAGCTTCCACTAGCCATCACAACAGGAACTATAGTACCCATCATCATCAAGCTTTCTGGCTGATGTCAAGTGCAACCGGTACATGTCGAACTTCCTTAAGAATTAGCCTCGTCCCATTATTGGTGTTCAAACAGACAAATCTAATACAAACAACCTTTGACAACCCATCGTTACCTATCTTCAACACTCCAAAGTCACTAGGAGTGTACAAGATTAAAAATTCCCTCTTAGAGGTAGTGTGGAAAGAAATACCATTGTCAGCGACCCATCCAATTTCACTGAAAGCTAAGTTGATCTCATTCTCATCACAAACCACAATAAGGTCTATAGTGGTGGTGGTTACATGATCATTCCCATCATCATTTCTTCTCTCATACTTGACATTCTCTATCTTATTCTCATTTTTCCACTTGTAATACTACTTTTTTATGTAACCCTTCTTGCCACCATGATGACACTCTAAATTCTTATATATGGACTTGGATTTACTCCCGCCCCTGTTATTTCTATCCTGACCTTTGATCTCGCTTCTCCCTCTATTTTTTGAGATCTGAATCTTAGATTGTGATGTAGTTGCAACTTGAGCTTGTCGCCTCATTTCTTCATTTAAAATTGCGCTTCTCACAGATTCCCATGTTACAGCACTACCTAGAGCAGAATTGACCAGAGAAACACGAAAATTTTCCCATGAATAGGGCAACGTATTTAAAAGCTACAAGCCCATGATATCATCATCAAATTTGACACCAACGTCAGATAACTACTGAAAGCATTTGGTTAACTTGTTCAAGTGGTCGAAAATAGAACTCCCTTCCTAGTATCTCAGCTGCATTACTTGATTAAGCAAGAATAATTTATTATTCCCAATTCTCGACATACAAGGTTTCCAACTTGATCCATAAAGTTTTAGCATGTGTCTCATTTTGAATATGGTTCAAAATATTATCTTCAACCCATTGCCGAATAAAACCACATACTTGTTCATGTTCGAAAGCTCGCTCATCTTTGGACTTGCCTATTTTTGAGTAGCAAAGACAAGTAGATGAAATTTCTTGTACTGACTATCAACAATGCATACTATAGAAAGCTGAGAACAAGATAAGGAATGCTAAGCAGGAGAGAAGAAATGATGACGGGAATGATCATGTAGCCACCACTACTATAGACCTTGTTATTGTTTGTGATGAGAATGAGATCAACTTAGCCTCTAGTAAGATTGGATGGGTCATTCACAGCATTGCTTCTTTTCATGTTACCTTAAAGAGGGAGCTTTTCACCTTGTACACTCTTGGTGATTTTGGAGTGTTGAAGATGGGTAACGACAAGCTGTCAAAGGTTGTTGGTATTGGATCTGTCTGTTTGAACACCAACAATTGGACGAGGCTGATTCTCAAGGAAGTCTGGCATGTACTAGATATCCAGTTGCACTTAATATCAGCCGAAAAGCTTAATGATGATGGGTATTGTAGTACCTTTTATGATGGCCAGTGGAAGCTCTCTAAGGGAGCGCTTATGGTTGCTCGAGGGAAGAAATCATCTAGCTTGTATGTGATGCAAGCTTCAATTCCCACTAATGCTATGAACGCGGTTGATGTTGCTAGTTCTTTAGAGTTGTGACAAAGGTGGCTCAGTCATATGAGTGAGAAGGGATTAGGTTGTTTAGTCAAGAAGAATTTATTTTTAAGGCTCATAGTTATGAAGTTGAGCAAGTGTGCTTATTGTCTTGCTAGAAAGTAGCAACGAGTTTTCTTTAAAAGTCATCCTCCATCTAGAAAGTTAGGCATGCTTGAATTGGTACATTCAGATGTGTGCAGTCCTATGAAGGCACGAACACATGGTGGTGCATTATAGTTTATCATCTTTATTGATGATTATTTTAGAAAACTATGGGTATATGTTTTAAAATCCAAGAAACAGGTACTTGACAAATTTAAAGAGTTTTAAGCTTCTATTGAGCATCAAACAGAGAAGAAGCTAAAATGTATTCACATTGACAATGGTGGTGAGTACTGTAGACCATTTGATGCTTATTGTAAGCAACAGGGAATCAAACATTAAAGGACTCCTCCAAAGACTCCTTAGCTAAATGGTCTAGCAAAGAGGATGAATAAGTTGTGGTTTCATTCAGAAATGGGTTGAAGATAACATTTTGAACCGTATTCAAAACAAGACACATGTTAGAACTCTGTGGATCAAGTTGGAAACCTTGTATGCATCAAGAACTGGGAATAATAAATTATTCATGCTTAATCAAGCAATGCACCTGAAATACAAGAAAGGGAGTTCTATTTTCAACCACTTGAATGAGTTAACCGAATGCTTTTAACAACTATCTAACATTGGCATCAGATTTGATGATGATATAATGGGTTTGTGGCTTTTAAATACTTTGCTCGACTCATGGAAAAAATTTCGTGTTTCTTTAGCCAATTCTGCTCCAGGTGGTACTGTGATGTGGGAATCTGTGAGAAGCACAATTTTAAATGAAGAAATGAAGCGACAAGCTCAAGTTGCCACTACATCACAATCTAAGATTCTGATCTAAAAAAACAGAGGGAGAAGGAAGATCAAAGGTCAAGACAGAAATAATAGGGGCAGGAGTAAATATAAGTATACATGCAAGAATTTAGAGTGCCATCATTGTGGAAAGAAGGGTCACATCAAAAAACAGTGTTACAAGTTGAAAATGAACAGAATTCAGAATGGATTGCATCTATGAAGGATGAGATGAAATCCTTGCAGGACAACCATACATTTGAGCTGGTGAGATTGCCTAAGAATAGAAAAACTTTAAAGAATTGATGGATTTACAGGGTGTAGGATGAGGGTGACCCTTCACGTCCATGATACAAAGCTAGACTTGGGGTGAAAGGCTTTAGTCAAAGAAAAGGTATTGATTTTGAGGAGATATTTTCTCCTGTGGTAAAAATGTCTTCAATCCTAGTTGTATTGGATTTGGCCGCAAACCTTGATCTAGAGGTTGAGCAAATAGACGTGAAGACAACATTTCTCCATGGTGACTTAGAGGAGGATATATATGGAGCAGCCAAAGGATTTTGTTGTTGAAGGTAAGTAGAACTACGTTTGCAAGCTGGAGAAGAGTCTGTATGGCTTGAAATATTCTCCCAGATAATAGTACAAAAAGTTCAAGCAGTTTATGGCCCAACAGGGTTATAGAAAGACCACTTCAGATTACTGTGTGTTTGTGCAATGATTCTTAAAGGATGATTTTGTTATCTTGCTACTCTATGTTGATGATATGCTTATAGTTGGATGCAGCTCTTCAAGAATCAGTCAGTTAAAGAAGGAGCTGAACAAAGTCTTTGCTATGAAAAACTTAGGACCCACAAGATAGATTCTTGGGATTTCCATCATTCGCGGCAGGATGAATAAGCGGTTATGACTGTCTCAAGAGAAGTATATAGAAAAGGTACTTCGGCAATTTCATATAGATAAAGCTAAAGTAGTTAGTACACCTTTTGCTACTCCTTTTAAGCTTAGTACAAAGCAAGTTTCCTTAAATGATGCTGAGAAGGAGTGCATGCATGATGTTTCTTATGCTTCAGCTATTGATAGTCTTATATATGCCATGGTATGCACCATGCCAGGCATTGCATATGTAGTTGGTATAGTGAGCCGTTTTCTATCAAATCTAGGAAAAGAACATTGTAATGCAATAAAGTGGATATTGAGATATTTACATGGTACTTCTAGGTTGAGTTTGAGATTTGGCACTTGCAAGCTCATGCTTGAAGGCTACACTGATTCAGACATGGCTGATGATATTGATACGAGGAAGTTTACTTCAAGCTACTTGATTACTTTTGTAGGGGGAGCTGTGTCATGGCAGTCGAAGTTACAAAAGTATGTTGCCTTGTCTACTATGAAGGCAGAGTTTATTGCTGTGACAAAGGCTTGCAAAGAGCTACTATTGATGAAAAAGTTCGTGAATAAACTTGGCTTTATGCAAACGAGGTATGCTTTATTCTGTGATAGTCAGAATGTTATATACCTTAACAAGAATTCTACCTTTCATGGAAGGTCGAAGCACATTGATATTCGGTATCATTAGATATGAGATGTCTTGGACTCGAAGTTGCTAGTGCTTAAGAAGATTCATATTGACGACAATAGTTTAAACATGATGACGAAAGCTTTACCTCGAAGCAAGTTTGAGCATTGCAGGGAACTGGCCAGAATGGGCTTCTGCTAGAAGTCTATATGTGAAGAAACCTCCTTCAGTTAATGGGCCTGGAGGGGGAGATTTGTGGGGTCCAATCCCATTTTCAACAAAGAACGGCCACTGACTTCGGCTGCCGACGTCAACAAAAGTGACCGCCAACTAAAGACTTTGAACATTTTTGTTGAAATTAAGCCCTAAAAATCCCTATAAATAGGGATGATCGTGGGCAGTTGTATTCATGCACAAAACATACAAACTTCTGTGTATATTGTAGAGGGAGAATTGCTCCCTGATTGTATTTTTATCTGATTAGAGGATCGTTGATATTCTCCTGTGGATGTAGGCGTCTTGTCTTCTCGTGGATGTACTATGCTTGAGATGAAATGGTATGCATCATTCAGACATGGGACTGGACCTCACAAATTGTCACTACAAGAACTAACATATTACTACTAGACACATGGTATGCGCCATGAATGTTAAACTGGTTGAAGACTTGATTCTACTACGATGAATAAAGAAATTGGGTCGTTATTGTTGCAAGAGATAGAAAATCGTTGGTGCTTGTTAACTCTACTTGGAAGCATAAAAGAATTGGGTGCAATCTGATAACGGATTTACCTGTTTATGTTGTTTGATATTTTCTCAATTTAACTGATATAGTGTTCAGCTAGTGGTCTAATTTCTTCTTAGCCTTGCACATTTCTGATTCAACTTTTTATGCGGTGGTACTTGTCTAGTTATAATTCTGACTGCCAAAGAAAGAAAAATCACATTACCCGCCACCTCCTGATATAGAAGCCTTTGGTAAGAGATCAAGACAAAGTCCATCAGAGCGTAGGGGAATAAACGGCAGGCCTAACGTTACCACTCCCGATAACCTTTGCGGATGGAAGAGAACGAAATCATAAGCAGGCAGAACTCCAAAATCCTTTGCCACAAGAAAAGCCTTGCCAATCCATGCACCAGTAAAATTCACTAGTTAATTGCAGTTATTAAGAAAAATAAATACGGTTGCAAACATATATGTGGGATGTTTTCTTTACAACAAACTTTAACTCTTGTGATTCACATACCATTGTTTAACAAGTCACTTTCTTCAGATGAAATGAAATGAGCTGACGTGATGTGATATGATACGAGATCTTGCTTGAGATGGCTTAACGAAGCTCGAGATAATCAAATTCGTTATGAGATGAAGTGAGATGGCTGAAAATTCAACTCTGAACCGTGAGTTCATCTCAAGCACTACTAACAGTGATATAAGGAGGTGCTATTTCATCTCAGCTCAGCTCAGTGGTATGGTCCATATAACCTCTTATCATGTCAGATCATCTCATCTCAAGCACCGTACTAACCGCCTGTAAAAGATATCCGGGAGACGTTGGGAAGAAAAGTATGATTCACAAAGAGATCATAAATTTTTTGAGTTATTGGCGTCCTTTTAACGTCCCATGGGGACTCGCAATACCAGTCATTCAGACAGTTCTGAAAGCATGGTTATTACCTTAGGAATGGCTAAGGAATCACGAATCCTGAGGAGGTCATCAACAAGGTCAAGGAGGATGATTCTCAGGTTCAGAAGGCGATTTGGAGAGTCCATAAGCTCACCAATCAGGAGCTATAGCCCGGAAACCAGCATCGGCTGCTGCAATCATCTGGTACCGCCATGAATACGATATCTCAGAGAATCCATGCAAGAATACCACCACATCTGGACCTGTTCAAGAACAAGGTAACAGACCAGTTGGTAATATGAAAGGAATTACCAAAATGGAACGGAAAGAATATTAGTACCAGCCCGATTTTGGCGACATGAATCTGGAGGCCTCTAACATCAAGATATTTGTGCTGTATTTGATCCATTTCTTTCTAGCTCAAGGTCTGCGATACTATTACTGGAGCCTTGGGGAACGATTCTTGAATTGCACGGAGAGAGAGAGAGAGAGAGAGAGAGAGAGAGAGAGAGAGAGAGAGAGAGAGAGAGAGAGAGAGAGAAGAAGAAGAAGAAGAAGAGATTTCTTATTACCGTCAGAGAGAGACGGAGAGCAGACATTTTTTACTGTGAGAAGACATTTTACTACCATTTGTCTTCTTCATGCTTTAGCCTGTTTGGAGTATAGCGGCGGCACAAATGAATTGAGCCGCCCATGATGTCTGACTTGTGGGCCTACTGGATCAATAGTGAGCAAAACCATTGATGTGCTTGGTTTCTTATGAATCCGCCAAATACCAAACATAATTCTTTGTTGATGAATGCATATACGACCAAACCACTTTTTTCTTTTTACCAAACCGGCCATTTCTTATGATAAATCCTAGCCCTCCATTTCAAAAGGCCGCCATCAATTAGATGCAAGCATTGGTCAGATGCGTTATTGATGGAAATTATGAGAATCCATTTTACAAGTTCACTCCTCTTCGGGTGCTATCCAGTGGAACTAAAATTGAAAACGATAATAACAATTTCTTCCCTAGACCTTGCACTCTTTTTCTTCAACAAATTATTGGTTTCTTCTTCTTCTTCAAACGAACAATTGGGAAGAGACAAACAGCAAGGACCATCCAGGTTTTTAAAGGACTTAACTTGAGATTTATTTTGAAATTCAGGTTCCCTAGCTAAAACTTCTTTTTCAAAAATAAAATCAACAGAAAATTTTTCTCTTTCAAAATCATTTTTTAAAACACCGAGCCCCGAAATTGCCATTTTATTTTATAATAAATTATTTAATCCTATAACACTATAAATCAAGTAAGACTTGTTTTACTAAAAGCTCATTTCAAGAAGTGTCAATCACATTCATTTACACAGATAATCATAAGATTCAGCTTCTGCACCAAAGTGATTATATATACATAGTCAACAGAAATGAACATATTAACAAGACCTCAAAAGAAAACACTAGTCTTGCATTCCTGCTGATCCATACATGCCGCACTGCTCAACCTTCCTAGTGTGCTTTCTCTTGGTCATGCTTATTTATAGTGTAGGTGGAGTGAGTATATGGAAATATACTTAGTAGGAAGAGCAAGAACCACAAAACAAAAAATGAGGGGTACATCGCATTCATACATCAACATGTATTAAAAAAATTAGTGCATTTCTTTTAAAACCCCAACTAATATCGCATTAGTCAAGTCGTGCAATATGCTTCAATCTCACACTTTATTAAGCACACAGTATGCGTCATGTTATCATCTTAATCATCTTAATGCATAAAGTGATAATTAGGTAAGCTTGTTGGTACTAGAGAGAGAGAGAAACTAAGGCATAAATGTCCAATATTTGAGATTTTTTAAAGAAAATAGTGGTTTTACTTTGCCTTCCATTAGTTCTAAGCAACAAATTTATGTTGAAGGAATAATTTGTCTTAAAGAAACTTAATTAAAAATGCTAAATCATCCTTAATTAGTCTTAAATTAAATATAGATTAATGAGGGAAATTATAGTTTAGTGTTTAGATTTTTTATTCTGGTGTGGTTCTTCTTTAATGAAATTGGAACCATATCAAATTCAGTTTGGTGATATTGACAAAGAATTAGAACCTGACTATGCTTCCTAATTGAAGGACAAAAACTAATTTTGAGCTTTGATTTTATTTTGCTCTTTTAGTTCTTTCGTTCTTGTTGACATCTCTAAGAATAAGTGATGTCTGATTGATGAATCATTTGCTTTACACTTGATTGGGAGTTTCATGATTAATTTACCCAAAGGTTACTAAAATAATTTAATTTTGAGGTCAAGTGTGGAAGATGGACGATACCACTTTGATATTTGAGTAAAACATATTCATTTGGGACCCTAACAAGCACTATTTTTGGTTTCAAAAAGTATTTGTTGCTGTGACTTACAATGATGAAGCACCTGGATCATCTACATTGTCTTTTTTCTATACTATTAGTCATATGAAGTTTGTCAATGCTTTCCAGGTTTTGTTTCTTTGAGTACAAGTAACACACTAATTTGAGTGGTGATGCTCAATTTGATAGTCCATTTGCCATGGCACACCAATTAAAATTGCTAGGACCAAAGTATAAAATAGAAATATTGGATATCAAATCAAGTGGAAGCTAAAACCTTCATAACGATGCCATATTAGGGGTTATACTGATCGTAATAGTCATGTCAACGTAGATTTTTCTTTAGGAAATTACATGTTTTAAAAAAACAGCAATATTTTATATTTTAACATTATATTTTTATTTCAGTATATTTCATGTGATTTTTCATATCTTTTCTACCTAAAAGTTTTGTGTATTATTTTTTATATGAAGTATTAGTGTTCTGCTATTCTATGGATCATATTAGTTAATTGTCTATTCGCTTTTTAATTTTTAATTACTAAAGAAAATGTAAATAAATAAGTTATAAATATATAATTAAGAAGCATATATTTTTTCAACAAAAGTAATGCTACTATTGATTATCACCGACATATGGCCTTGGGGAGGGCTCTTCTCTCCCAATCAATAAATTTACCTTTTCCTCAAACAATATGACTTCTTTCTAATAGTGGTTAGTGTTGAGTCTTTAATTTTGTCAAAAATAACCTTAGAGTACTATTTTATTGGATCATTTAGTAAGGTAATTTTGTAATTTTAAATCAATTTTAGTTATAATCAATCATCCAACCGTTAATTTGAAAAGTTCGGATGATCATTATAACTAATTATTTACATAAGATAATTCTAATCTTGTATTTTATTTTTGCAGATAAGCCAAAGTACGTTGGACGATTTAGATCAGCTTATTTTGATGGGTCCCATGCCACAAATCTGGACAAATCTAACC
This sequence comes from Warburgia ugandensis, assembly GCA_035236585.1. NCBI lineage: Eukaryota > Viridiplantae > Streptophyta > Magnoliopsida > Canellales > Canellaceae > Warburgia > Warburgia ugandensis. The sequence continues at coordinate 56,965,483 of CP141137.1, read as the reverse complement.
AATGATGGCAAATCTGACCAAATATGGGCAATAATGGCAAATCTGGGCAAAGTTGACCAATGATGGCAAATCCCTTTATAAATGAAGGAGGGGTTGATGGGTCCCACCTCTCTCTTGTTCTCCTCTCTTTTTCGTCCTCTTTATCTTCTTTCCCTCTTCCCACCTTGTTCTTCTTACCTTGTTTTTTGTTTTTCTTTGGACGGAGGAGGGGTGGGAGGATTGTTCCTCACCTGCCTCTCCCCTCTCTTGTTTCACCCCTATCTCACTCGACTATCTGGTCGTTCTGCCCTCTCTCGGACTCTCTCTTCTCACTAGAACCAAAACCCATCACCAAGTCCCTCTGTTCTCCTCTTCATCATCACACCATACATCTGCCCAGCTGCCGATGAGTAACACACTATACAGATCTGGTCTCCTCTTGCTCTCTCATTTTGTGCCTCTATCTCAAACTCTCTCCCCATCACCGTAGGTTCCTCTCCTTCCTTTACTCTCCATTGCCGTCTCTCCCATCTCCTTCATCAGCTTCTTTCCCATCTTCCTCTCTTTCCTTGTTCCCTAGCACATCAATAGTCCAGCATCGACCAGACCAGTCGACACCCAAGTCAGCAAGTCTCTCCCTCTCTTTCGGTTCCCTGCGTCCAGCTCTCTCTCTCTCTCTCTCTCTCTCTCTCTCTCTCTCTCTCTCTCTCTCTCTCTCTCTCTCTCTCTCTCTCTCTCTCTCTCTCTCTCTCTCTCTCTCTTGTAACCTCTTGTAGCATCATCTCCATTGACAAAAGCATCCTTCCCTTCCATTCTGGCGACATCATCTCCATTGACAAAAGCATCCTTCCCTTCCATTCCGGCGACAATCACCATCGTCAGCCGGTCCAGCAAAGGAAACCCAAGTCGGGTTTCCCTCTTTCTTTTCCTCCATCTTCCGCTCGACCCCCATCTCCTCTTGCTGCCTCCTGTTTCCAACAAGACCCATCACCGGCTGGCTTGGAGAAGGAAACCCAATCTAGGTTTTCCTTCGTTCCTGTCCTCCACTCCGATCCATCACCGACTACAACAGGGTTCCGGCAAACCCACACCGGAAACTGACCCCTCTCTCATTCCCGTCTTCTTCCAGCCTCCTTCTCCGGCCAACCCCGCCTTTCCTTCTTCCCTCTTTCTCTTTCTCTCTTCCCCCCTCCTTTCTTCTTCCTTTTCCCTCTCCTCTTCCTCCTCCTCCTCCGGCTTCCCCCTCTGTCGAGTTTCTTTCATCTGGTTTCATTTCAAACCAGAAATCTAGTGAACTTCCAATCATGCCCTCTTCAGATCTGATTAATACCAACTGAGTCCCTATTTTATTTCCATCTGTATCCCTGAGTAATTTGGTTTTTAATTTATCCTTATTCTACCTATCCAAGGATAGTGTTGTCCAGGACTTATTTAGTTTCATTTTCTGTTTTTTTTAGAATAAATAATCCTGTACATTTCAGCAGTTAAATAAATCTGAAATTTTCTTTTATTGTTAGTTTATTACTATTATTTTTATTTTTATTAATTGAAATTTGTGTAAACTCCATATTTAAGTCGAGTCCCTGTGGAAATCGACCCGTATTTGCATTAGCTATACTACAATAGCCGTGCACTTGCGGAAAACACTCAACAATTAGTAATTAACATAGGTGCTAATCATAAGATTCCAGAAAATGATAGTTTGGATCATCCATGATCATCTAACTTGTGTTCTTAATATCATAAAATAAAATCAAAATGGATGGTTTAGATCAAACTTATTTGTTAGATGGCCCCACTTTGAGTAATCCTAGTCATTCATGGGTACCTTCTATTTAGGATCTATTACAACCTAAAGTCATATCAATATGACAATTCTATTATACAATAGCTATAATTTTTAAACTAGGTTAATTATAATAAGAATTATTAGATTAACAGTTCGGATCAATCAATTTTGAGTTACTAAGGTAGAATATTCTTGCCTCATTGTGTTAGTATCATATCATGGCCCCTACATGCATCCTTTATGGACGTGCAAATATTAACCAACATTTGAGCGAGCATCAAAATCAAACTTAAAAGAAACATAAGGTTAGGGTTGTCATTTAAAAAAAATATCTCCCAAAACCTAGACTGATAAGTTTGCTTCAATTTGAATGAGTATAGGTGGTGATATTAAAACCAAACTTAAAAAACACAAGTTTGGGTGCCAATTGTCAAAAATATCTCCCAAAACCTAGACTAGTATTCTACCAATGAAGTGTGTGAAATGTAGGGTGCAGTTATAAAGAGACACAACAACAAAAAAAAGCAAAGATTCTTTTATTTTATCATGTCAAAATTCAAAATATCCAATATATCGCATGATATATCGAACATTTTGATCAATATTTATGTTATATATGACATATCGATTTTCAGCACCAATTTTCATAAGATTTTTAGTTTGCTAATAATATTAGCAATATATCATATTGAGTGATTAAATTTTTTGATATATCAATTATCACACTGATATTTTGTTCCATGGCTAGGACATAGTGTCGTTGCTAAATTTTAAGTTGTTCTTGTTTTCAACTAGTAGAGCAGTACAAGTATGCGGGCCCAGAATAGCTCTTAATTAATTAGATAAAGTTTCTCTCTCTCTCTCATGGAACGGTTTCCATGGCTTTTCATTGAAAAAAATGTAAGCTAGGCTCACTCATATTTTTTCAATGATTTAAACCATTCATTTGATTTAGGCTATGTTAGATGCCCTACACATAAAAAAAAATCTCATATTCTAAATGCACCTAAGACTGTTAATTGCTGGAATTTTTTGGGGTAGTGAAATAGACAGTTTATTGTCCATCTCACTACCCAAAAGTTCCAACAAGAATGGTCTTAGGGATATTTAATAGATAAGAGATGAATAGTTTAGATCATTAATTGAAAAGATATAGGTTATGGGCTTAGTGGGCATTTTTTTCAATGGAAAACCATGAAAAGCTTTCCATGATAAAAGTCTCTCTCTCTCTCTCTCTCTCTCTCTCTCTCTCTCTCTCTCTCTCTCTCTCTCTCTCTCCTATGTGTGTATGCTTGTTTTATAGGGCTTTTATTAATGTTAGACCAAGTAATGGTTTCATGAAAGCAAATTGGTTCCAAATAATGAATATGGTCTACCACACCCCTTCATGTAGAAGGCCCAATTTTTTAGCTCTTATGATGACCCCTATATAGGCTTGTCTAAATTATGTTGCAAATTAATACGAGGATCTTAGTTAAGGCTCTAAAATGTTACATTTAAAAAATAAAAATGAAAACACTGTCATGCCATGTTGGATTACCACTTTTGCCTAAAAGCTTAAGCTAAAAAAATGAGCCAACAATATTTATATGTCTAACAGAAAGCACACCGTTGATGAGTTATAGATGGGAACTAATTGGGGATATGTGTGTGGGGGTATTAGGAGAAGTTGCTAAATAGTAGTCTAAGTCTTTGCATTTAAGTTATTACATATCAGGATAGTTTCTTATTATTTATTTTAGTTTTTTGTTGGACAATATATTTAAGAAATTGAACTATTTTCTACTTAAGATTTGTTATTAGAAGTTCTATATAAGGATATATGCATCATAAAGATAAAAGAACAAGAAAAGATTTATTTGCCTCCATTGTGAGTTAGGAGTGTTTTTCTCAATTTGAACTTAAAATAAGTGGTTCAACCCCCTCAAAGTCATCATTTTCTTTGTCTTCTACTTTTTTATTTTCTTTTAAGATTTTGGTTCATAACAACTTGGCATCAAAGCCTTTGTTTGAGCGAGGATATTCATACATTTGTAGTGAATTTTGATTATTTTAAGTGATCTTTCCACTAATCCATGTGGTTTCCCAATTAATGATGGATTTTGGTGACTTGTGAGCAATTTTCAATGTTTATTCAATAGTCTTTTAGTTTTTTAAATGGTTTTCTTGTCTCTTCTAGCAATTATCCTCTTTCTTTTGGAGGCTTTATAGCTTTTCTAGAAGTTAATTTCAACCAATTGTATCTCAATCATAAAATATTAGATTGAGACAATCTTGATAAGTTGGAAAGACCCTTTTGAGTTCTACAACATCAAAGGCTAATCATATCTTCAATATATGATGATTTCTTTGCAAAAGTAGAAGTGTCTATTGAGTACGTGAAAAGGAATGTTAAAGTTCTATTAGAAACACTCAAATCAAGGATAGTAATAGTAAAGGAATTCTTAGAATCTACAGGAACATAAGGTGATGATAATATAGAACATTATTAAGAATGACCTCAAAGCATGGACAGAGGAGACGTTGTTTTGAAAACCAATCTTATAGCATTTAGCGGAATGAGATGCGTCTCCCATATACAAAGAAATTATTTATAGGGATTTCACATATTCTATTCCAAGAAAGGTCCACATGCAGAATACTAATTATTTATTTGTGACACCTCAGGTTTTACACAATAATATAATACCAATTTTAAAAAGGTCGAGATCCCTATTTTGAAAACTTTTGATTTTAAAATCAACTGAAAACAAAAACTCGAATAAAAAGGGTTCATTTCAAAATTCTAGGAGTCATTCGACCACAAAATCAAAATTTCATATTTAACAGTGAAATGATATTCCTATTTCTACCTAAAATCTGACAGAGTCTCATCTGTATTTTGGACCATCACATATGACTCATGCAATACAACAGTACTTGATAAATACAATAACAAAACACAACACCTAGGAGACTCAATCTCCATGCGCATCCATCCAAATCAATTATAAATCTCAATAAAAACCATATGCCTCAATGGTAAATTCAAAATATAAGATATAACAACAGTGCCCAGGGTCTGTCCATACACAGTCACCACATCTAATATGAATATATACATACATCCAAGTATGTAAACCATATGCATATACAGTCCATAATTAATAACTGAAGTAAAGTTTTGAACAAACCATGTCCATCGTCGAAATCTCCTCTATACATTGCTGAAGACTGCCAACATTTTCACATGCTCTATCTTCATGTTAAACCTATTGCCTCTCTCTATATCTGAGGCATTGCAAAAACATCGCAATGCCTCAATAAGCTATGATTGTATAAGTAACGACAATAATAATAATAAACATTTAACACTGTATAAAAAGAACATTCATCAATTCTCAAGGCTTATGGTAAAACATTGATCTCATAAAAATAGTTCTAGCATTATCTCAAATATGAGAATAAATTATAATATAGTACAATGTGATTAGCATCAAAACTAGCTAAATCTGTGGCAATATCCAAGGCATCAAAACCTGTAATAATGCTAAAAATAAAGCAATGAATCCATGTCACCTACATGTTCCAAACATGCTAAGAAATAAAGCCTTGAAAGCTTGTCAAATGACAACATCAAATCAATGTACCTCATGCCAACCACGTGTATGAAAACATGTCAAAATCTCATAAATATGATGCATCAAATATGCAAGGAATATCTCCATGAGTATGAATGTCATTAATGCAGGGCGCCTTGATACGAGGGTCCCACAAGTGTACCACACACATATAAATCCAACCATGAGTACTCATACAGGCCCAACCCTCAAGGATTTGTTTCCTCTGGGTTCCTCACCTATATAGCTAGCCCACTAAGTAGCTCACCAAGCTCGTAGGCCCTCCCACATAGGCTTCACCCTCAAGATGCATCGTCACGCTGTGAGTGCATCAGGATATAATCATCAAAATATGTCTGTTATGTTGTAACTACATATGCACACAGAATAAGCGCACGGATTGCTATGCTGCAGGGGCAACCATTGTCGCTCACTGTCAACACCAAAACATGAGACTTCTATTTGTCGAAGCATATGAGTCAATGGAAGGAATGTGTGGACTATCCATGATACCACAACCCACACGATTTTCCCACTATTAAGGCGGGTGTCTATCATCCTATATATTCAGAGGGCGGTGGCCAACCTTACGGACCTCTTAGCATAGCATCCCCCGAATAGAAACACCCATCATAAATTAGCAAAAACACAAAAACAAGTATTGAAAATCCATGCATATGCATCCTCAATAAAATCAAGTCGATAATGCTTTGCAAAGTATAAACAATCATGCATAGACATGTAATTCAAAAGGATGATATAAATATAGATAACGCATGCGGCATGGTAGTCTTAAGGAAAGTTATGAGGTCGATACTCAAAATCATGCATCGAGTTGTCAATGTAAATGAAGCCGTTGGTATAGAACTAGGATTTGTAACATCAAAGGAATACTAAATGTCGTCACCTAACTCAAATGAAAAATCACTCATCTGTACCTCTCAAGTCATGGTCAGACTCTACACTGAATCAGCCCACCTTAGTCCCACCACCTGGATAAATATCACATCTAAGTCACACTTAGAATCCAAATTATAAAAGTTGGATTCTTAATTATAAAATAATTATATCTCAATATATCACAATTCAATACAATCCAATGGTTCCAGCCATGTGATCTTAAAGTGGAGCCTACCCTAATTGATTAATAATCTAATTCACACTAAATCAAGTCCATTAATAACCATTTGGTTCCTCTAATTAATTATGTCATTACATATTTTAGAGTTATCATACTCATATCATATCAATCTCAGGTAATTTATCGTTTAATTAACCAATTGGGTACTATTACATGCAATTAATGCATGTAACACCCTAGGTTTTTTAAGACATTTTTTTATAATAATAATAATAATAACATTTTTAATAAGAGCATTTGGGATCCCATGAGAAAACTTTTATTTATCATTTTACTAAAACATCTCTTAAAAACTCCGGGTGTTATTTTTTCTTTCTCAAAATGTCACATATATAATTTAAAACATAAATAAAATTTTATGATAATAGATTTGAAACAATACTCATATCAATCAACGTCAAATGAATCGACGCCTTTATTTTGAATCAAATAAATATCCAAAACACAATAATAATATGGCTCAGGGTCTATCCATCATAACATCCCATATAAATGTCCAATATATATCTAAACATCTCAATCGAATCCATAAAGTAAAAGTATACGGTCCATAATTAAATTCAGATGGTAGTCTTGTTTATTAACTCACATCACTGTCTAAAATTATGGTAAAAGGATCTCCTGTAGCTCTCACGGTTTCTCAACGGCTTGCCTTTCCTGTTATCGCGCTCGAGATCTAAGGCATTACAAAACAAAGCAATGCCTCAGCAAGCTATCACTTGTATAGGTACATAGACAATTAATGTAATAAACAGACATAAACGAATAACAATACTAATAAAATAAAAAGTCTATCATCTATGAAGATAAAAGTATCATAAGTCATGCCAACATAATGCCAATTTATCCCATATACTAAGACATGCATTTCATGGAGTTAAAACATGACATGAATCAATGTAAATGAGCATATAATAAGAATAAGGGCACCCTAAGGCAATGGGTCCCACAAGCGTCATATAGACAAATATAATTGATCATGAGTACTCATATCCAACCTCTGAGTGTCGTCACACCCAGACATCCCGTCCCATCACCATGCTCATCATGCAAGCACACATAATAAGAGCATGGATCGTCATGCTGCAATGGCAACCCTTCATGAGTCTCAACCACCGCCGCTCTCCGTCGACACCATAACAGGAGACTTAGTGTTCGTCCCCATGGAAAGGCTCGAACTGGTAGTGTGGACTATCCATGTTATCAAACTCCTACCGAATGCCATCTACGGGCAGGTGTCTATCATATCACAATCTCATCACATCACAAATCTCGGAGGGTGGGTGACCGACCCTATCCCTCCTAGCATGACGCCCACAGGGTGAGAGCACCCGTCATCAAACATAAAAACATGGAAATCATATGTATATGCTAAAACTCAAGAGTACTCGTAGCTCGCAATCCCCAAGGCACGCTTCTCATCCCGGGGTTAGCCTACAAAAGGACCAGTCACCAAGCCCCTATTTTCCATAATGTAATAAAGAAAAGAACTTGATATCTATGCATAATTAGCTAATATCATGCTCATAAAAATTATTTATCATATGTTTACTCAATACATGATTGCAATTTATAATAATCATACCGTGACTCTAAATCCCATAAAATCACCAGTTATAAATAAATGCAATTTAAATCACAACCACTCATGATGCTAAAATTTATGCATGGATTCAAAATTTAAAAGAAAACATTAATTGTTGTCACCTACCTCGACGTGAGATCACTCAGTTTGCTCGAAAAATTCCTTTAACTTATATATTCGAGTGCACTTGTCAATGTCACATCACTATTTTAAAAAATTTCTAAAGTAAAAGTGGTTATTTATAAGTTTTTAAGCTAAAATTAGGTCTGCGTCGTCGATACGGTCACAACACCTCTTTCAGATTGCGATTTGGACTCCTATAGCTCTCAAAAATCAAAATTTTGTGAAAATACAAAGAAAATAGGGATGACCGACCACTGCAGCACTTTCTGCACCGGCGGTGTGGGTTTACACCGAGTTACATTGGCGCCCAGTTTACACTAGGTTACACAGGCAGCCCCGGTTTACACCTACAACGTGTAAACTGGCGCCAGAGAAGACGACCGGCTTCTAGTCATCTCCGATGACCCTATAGGTGTCCAAATCACTCGATTTTTGAGCCATTTTGTTTGAAATTTTGTCTAGTTTCCATTTCTACCATCCTTTTTACATTGATTTTTCCAAAAACTATGGTTTTTATGTAATTTTTCTCATGCTCCTAAAAACTTCCCTAAGTACTGTTCTTCACGTTTTTTTTAGAGAAACCAGCCATTGGATCTCTCCCAAATTTAAAGGGTTTGTTCTTGGGTCTATCATGCACTAGATGGACGGTTTGATTTGCAAAAAAATGTGGTTTCATTCATGAAATCATGTCCCAACAGTAGCGTGCACAGGGTTCTCAGGAAAATTTTGTTTTTCCTGGATTTCTTGATTTCCACGCATTTTCCCTTGCTATTTCCTTACACATGTAACATGAAAAGAGAAGGTTTATGGCTTACCTCTAACGCTGGGTGTCGCTTGATGTTTGTCGAAGCCCTACTTGCCAAAAAAATGCAGATTTACAGAGGCTAGGGTTTTGAGTGAAAACGGGGAAAGGTGGTGTGTTTTGGCGCCTGAGGGGGGAGAGATATAGGCTGTAGATTTTAAGGGAAAGGGAACTCTTGAATCTCCGGATCTGGTAGAGACGTATAGAAGAAGGGGGTGCTGTTATCAATTCGAGCCCCTGTGTTTTACATTTTTGTCAAATTACCAAAATACCCATATAACTTCAACGGCTCATAACTCCTTCGTTTGAGCTCTGTTTTTCGTGTTCTTTACAAAGTTGGAATCCTATTGACGAGAACTTTCAATTTTTTAAGTTTTCAAGATCAAATTCCATCTATAAATTTTGTATTTAATTTATTTAATAAATTCTTAATTTATCAAAAAAATTAAGGATATTACACTGCATAATCTTATCTAATTACAACCAATTCAATAAAATCAATTGGTTAGGATGATAATATTACGTCGTGTAAGTCTATCTAAAGGATATCCAACTATTCGTATTACTGGATTGTCAATTGATCACCCCGAATGTTCCTGATTTGTACTATCTATAGCAATCTTGGCGATGATTGTCCACCTAATCATCCCTGATCAAGGAATAAATTAATAATTATAATCACATAATCCCAATAATTCATGTAAATAGTATGAATAATCAAACTTGATCCAATTTCATACCTCAATCATCGATCAATCTCCACCGTTAATCAAGATATGCTAAATTGTCTCACAAATGTCCCAAATCCAATATACCTTATATGGGTCTTGATCTACTAGTCACAAAGATTACAATGAATTGTTCAGATCTCATAATCTCACCTCTTGGATTTTTTTATTTGACTTGCATCCAAATGGGATAGTCATATGATCCTTGATCAAAGGTCTGGCCTCTCCATGAGGTAGATCATGCTAAAATACACCTAGAATATGTTTTTCATTCCATTTCAATAAGTCAATGGCATTGATCGGCCATTGTTCGAGAAGGTGACTAGTGCAGTCACTGTCGATGGTCCATTTTTTAACGGATCACAAATTCCTTAAAACAAAATGTGGATCAAAATCTCACCTTCACTTTTTTGAAATTTGTTGGAAATCTGATGTCATTTGATGGCAAAAATGTAAAAATGAGTATCAATTGTTGAAATTTTGTCATTCATTGACGTCATCATCCACGGCTTGGATCATCGATCAAAGCCATCATTGTCTCCAGCAACTTCTTGAAATTCAGCAGCCCAAAAACGACACTTCTTTCCCCTCTCACTGGCATCGCATGCCATCACTGGCAGCAGAAACCATCTCTCCTTTCCTTCTTCTTTTTTTTCTCTTTTCCTTCTTCTTCTTCTTGGGTTGGTGTCGGGTGACAGTCAATGATTGTCACCTATGAAAAGGGGATGGAGTGTTGTTATCAAAACAGCACCCACCTTTTGATAATATATTTTTTCTTTACAAAAATATCCTCTATGTTCAAATCATTATGTCTTCTCCATTCGAACTTCGATTTCAACAAACTTAGTATCATTAGAATAATCTTATTGAGTACAATTCAATTATGGAAGTCTCAATACTTGATTTGATGTCTAACAAGTTTTTTAGTTATAAAACTCTAAAAATAAGAAATTTAATATTTTCCTTTAATCCCAATTTAATATTTTCTAAAACTTATTCATATTAGAATTTAAAAATTAGGGATGTAATATTATTAAAATATTTTTATGATCCAGTGCCTCAACTTTAAGTGTGGATCCATCTTTTGAGAAGACTTCAAAATAAGGGCTGACAATGAAGATGTAGTCATTGTCAACAATACCTTCAATATCACCATGTGGGATTTAGAAAATACATAATTAACTCAAAAGAGAGCCACTATTAGATCGAAACCTTGAAGACAAGGTTCATTTCAAGTAGGGTGAGATGATTGTTGGATTTTTAAATGCTTAAGATTTGTCATTAGAGAGTTCTATATAAATATATGTATGTATAAAGGGTAGCCTCGGTGCACAAAGCTCCCACGTATGCAGCCTTGTCTTGCATTTTTAAAGAAGTTGTTTCCACCCCTTGAACCTGTGACCTCAAGGTCACACAACGAAAACTCTACCATTGCGATAGGGCTCCCCTTCAAATATATATATATATATATATCATAATGAGAAATTAATGAGACAATATTTATTTGACTCCATTGTGAATTTGAACATTCACATTCTTCACAAATTGAACCTCAAATAAGAGATCTGATCCCATTAAAGTGATTAGCTTCTTTTGTGATGACTCAAGTTTTTAAAACACATTTTCATAAATATTTGCAAATGTAGGGCCCTGATTTTGAAAATTTTTAAAAATACAAAACAGCAGAAACATATTTTCTTTGAAATTGATTTGTCAAAAACCTGAATGTAATCTCAAATTACTTATCATACATAGATTTTTGTATAAAATAAAATTTCTATTGAATATCAATAGAAATACTTTTATTAAAATTAGGATCAATCCAATGGTTCACATACACAACCTTGGTAGTCATTACATACCTTGTCCAAATATTTCAGTTCAAAGTACAAATAAATCAATACAATCTTCCTCAGAGTAAATACCCTGAGTCGTAATTCAGTGATGAGTATCCACATGTCTTGATCTTTCAACCTTCCTTAATTGTATATGAGATATTGTAAATATTCAAACATTTACAATATCTCAGCAAGCTATGCTTGGTAGGGGATTTAAGAAATATATTCAATATATCTCAAAATCAACAGTTCATTATATCCATGAAATAAATCAATTCATAGAATTAGATAATCATTTTATCCTTCACTCATTATATGAATTATATGTATATATTACATATAAATAAAATCACTGAAAATTATGAATATAGTCAATATCATCAATAATACCGTATTGGGAATCATCCTGCAATACAACATCGATAATAACTTTTACTGGACATCTCATCATGCCATAAAATAAGGCATCTCATTATGTCATAACATAAGGAATATCATCATATTATAACATAAGGCATCTTATCATGTCATAACATAGGCATCTCATCATGCCATAATCAATTGCATCATAATGCTAAATATCAAAGGACTACCATGCTCGCAGTCTCAATCCGTATAGTGCACCCGAATAATTGCATAATACTCTATTGATACCATGGTGGAAAATGCAAAATCCATGTTCACATGGGGGAAACCATGGTTGTCACAATGGCAGCCTTCCCATGATTGCCCCACCGGACGTTTTGCCTCTCTTTGGGCACGATATCATCATCATAATCAGTTTCAGAGAACAGGTGGCCAAACCCTCATAACTCTCCTAGTATTGGCATCCCCAAGCCTAAGCTTGTCTTAAAACAAAACCACAAACCTCCATTCTTGTATGGAAAATAATATTTCATACTTACAGACTGTGTGTCTAGTTATAATTAGGACATCCCTATAACTTATTTTCTTAAGATTTGGGGGTCCAACTTATATAGTTCAAATCTCTCCATTCTACCCATTAAGTAATTTCATAATTACTTAATCAATCCCTTGTGTTCATTTCAACATCATTTGTTGTTTTAAAATTTTTCATAACTACTTAATCAATCCCTTTATATTCATTTCCACATCTGTGTTGATTCGTAACAATCCCAAGGCAATTATAATCAAAACTCATTTATCAGGACAAGATCAAGTGTAAAATACATGTATCTCATATATTAAATATATCCTTAAGGTCTACCTACCTTTACTTTCAAAAATCCATCATCCCATTGATCTTGATCATCATATCCTTCATTTATCTATCAAATCACATGTATACAGTCATTCCTCAACTGATTTATGCTTTCTAATTGTTCTTTTAATCATCCTTATATAGGATGATTTGGATCTTGTTCCTTAGATCATATTGATCAAGGATCTAATCTATTGATCTACATTTGAATATAATATTTATACTACTTCAAAACATACATACAATATAATGATTCTTACTATTCTTGATCATTCAAGATCTCCCTATGGATCTTGTTTGATCTTTGATTATCTTGATTACCATTTTCATTAGGATTAGATAGTATAGTATCCTTTTATGATCTTATTATTATTCAACCAATTAATCTCTTACTAGTTGAAGACAGTTTATGTACTCCTAATTCTAGACATCTCCTCTTTATTTCATAATTGACTAAGGCTTACCAGTTAAAAGCTACTCATAAAATGGTTAATTTAATCCTCATGTAAGGAGGCATTTAGACCTCACAAACGCGTTAGAAAGTGGGGGAAGAGCGATGCTCTATTAAAGAATCCCCTTAACCACTATGTTCAGTATTTATTGGGGTGACATTAACTCAACCCTCATAAGGTTCTTATGAGCATTCAACCCTAAGTACTCTTGTTATTTGATTTTAATTAAATCTATGAACATTAAAATGCCATTCATAAGGTTTATTATTCTCCTAATTTGGGCCAAGAAAATGATATTCTTTATATTTTTCTACTAACTGTAGCCCTTATTATAATTAAGTCCATGTCCACATTTATTGTAAATGTTCATCAATATCTATTTTTATTTAATTATATTTTTCATGTAATTTACATAACATGAAAAATTAAAGCGTAAATAATTAAATCTGCAAATCAAATAATGAACATTTATAATAATAATTCACATATTCACATGCTCATTTCATCATATTTATTCATTTTGATCCATTAATCATATTTTGATTTCTATTAATTTTTCATCCCATTAAGGGTTTAGATCTTGATCTTTCATTTTTTTATATTTAGATCTATCGCATTCTCTTAATGTGATATCATCACTAAATCATTGATGCATCTCATCATATGATCTAATCTTCTTGATCGGTTAATCTTTCTTGATCCAACCGATCAAGAAGATCTTAAGTCAATTTATCTAAATTAAGGTTATAGATTTCAATCTATCCCAAATTAACCACACTAGGCTCATCAATCCATATAATCTTAACTTAAGATCATCATTAAAACTGATTTTAATGGTTTGATCATGCTTGATTACTTAGATCAAGTAGATTTATGATCATTTTTAAGATTTCTCTTCCATTAAGGTTAAATTTCTTAATTTGTACTCGATCAATCCATCTAACTCTTGATTCCATATTCTCTCATCACTAGATCACTAATGGATCAAAAATCCATGGTCTGATTATGTCATATTTGACTGATCTTGGGAATTAGTTCCTCTTTTTGTAATTTATAGAATTTATAGTGAATAAAATATAAATTTTATGTTTCCATTAGATTCTGCTCTTCACCAGGAATCCAAAGCTTCTTTCTGATCTTGATTTGGAGTTAAAATGAGTCCTGAATTGAGATTTTAAGTTTCAGATCCATTCTAACGGTCTAGATTTGATCTGGACTGTCAGAACGCAACAAAACAGGGCCGAACAACGTCACCATCGTTGGGACACAGGCAACATCTCAGGTGGAGACCACCCGCATCATACTCCCGTAGGCGCTCCCATAGTGAGCATCCCTGCATGTGTCTGTCTCATGCGTCTTTGGAGAAGATCTCTGGAGACCTGTTGAGACGGTCTGATCTAGACTGTCAGATCAACAAGCTTCTAGATCAACATCCATATCTCATGGAAATGGATATGTGATCTCATATCCTGGGGTTTTTGGACCCTTTGAACCGATCCAACAGTTCAAAATTCTCAAATTTGATCGATTTGATGGTGATTTCCACCTAGATCACCGGATTGTGGTTCACCGGTGATATAGTTGCTCATGAACCATTTTCAACTGTGATTTAGCTGGAAAATATGATGTTTTTGAAGAGAAGATGTCGAAGACCTACCTTAATCCGGTCTGGAGTAGAGAGGTTAGCCGGAGAAGGAGAAATTGGCCGGATTTTGAAGCCCTAGCCAGATGGCTAGGGTTTTTGCAATTTTCTTACAATCGGGTGTTTGTTGGTGCTGGGGAAGGGAAATGAGAGAGGGGTTTTGATGAGGGGAGTGAGAGGAACCTGAATCGAGGGTTCCCGAGTTGTTATCAGTGCTGGAGGAGGGGGAATCCCGGAACGAGATGTTGGCTAGAGAAAAACCCTAGCTGGCTGTTCATCGTAGGATGCAGGTGGAAGGCACGTCCCCGAACGTGCCAGCCTGGGACAGGCTGGTTCCCAGGCCAGGCACTTGTGGGGATCGCCGCTACGTCTGGAGAGAGAGAGAGAGAGAGAGAGAGAGAGAGAGAGAGAGAGAGAGAGAGAGAGAGAGAGAGAGAGAGAGAGAGAGAGAGAGAGAGAGAGAGAGAGAGAGAGAGGCATTCTGTAGGAGGGGTATTTATAGGATTGTTTTTGAATTATTTTAATTAATTTTAATTATAAATGCTTTTTCACTTTTTTTATAAAATTCAAAGCATATTCTTCATCATGTTTATTCTTCATCATTGATATTTCTTGAGCTGGCTGTCCACCAACTCACCCAACTTTTGTGGACCCCACACAAAAGTAAAATGACCATTTTTACCCTTATGGGTAAATGTAAGTTCACAAAAATTATGAAAAATAGGGATTTTTCACCCAAGCTCAGATTTCAGCATGCTTACAGTCATTTTCACTAGTTTTCCATGAATGATTTCAAATATCTATGTTTCAAGACTTGATTTTTTTTTCTAAAAATTAATATTATATTAAATATAATATTTTACCGCGATTTTTGTAAAAATTCCAAATAATTCCAGAAAAATTGGGGTTTTCACATCTTTCTCTTATGCTTTTATTCTTGTTTTAAAATTTTGGTTCACAACAATCATACATAAGAAAAAAAAAGGTTTACCGCCTGAGGATTCTAAGCCTTGATGGGGCACTTATCTAATTGAAGTCCAAACTGTAAACTTGTTCGAAAGGCTTCGATTTTTTATTTTTTTTTCAACAGATGTAGGGCTAGATAGCATATGCTGAATATAGAATGGTGCAGAAGATTTTATTTTGAAACCTTGTTTGCCATTCTATCTCCAGCTTTTACTTGTTCTTTCTCCTCTTTATTCTTTTTAACTTGTAAGAAAGAATGGTGTAGCCCTGAGGATTCTAAGCCTTGATGGGGCACTTATCTAATTGAAGTCCAAACCATAAACTTGCTCGAAAGGCTCCGATTTTTTATTTTTATTTTCCAATAGATGTAGGGGTAGATAGCATATGCTGAAGACAGAATGGCGCAGAAGATTTTATTTTGAAACCTTGTGTGCCATTCTATCTCCAGCATTTACTTGTTCTTTCTCCTCTTTATTCTTTTTAACTTGTAAGAAAGAATGGTGAAGAAGATTTCTTGGTATTTCATCGAAACCTTCATTGCTATTCTGTCTACAGCATTTACTGTTATACATGTTGCTTTGGTGCCTGATCTGCATGATGTATCTAGTATGCATCCGTAAAGTTGTGTGGTTTAGATAACGAACGTAAGGACCAACATGTTACATAGCAGTTGAATGAACGAGGAAAAGATCTCTTATTGATGGTAGTTATGGTGTGATTCCCATGATGGAAGCACTAACTGCGACAGGATGTTTTTGAATGGGTCATGCATGAAAAATCTCACTGTTGAGATGATTCTAAGCTTTTGATTTGTAGGCACTGAACAAGATGAGATCTCACCTATCAACTGAGCTTCCGACTACCAGTTGATGGTTGAGACCTCATTCATTGGAAATTCTTCATAGTGTTGACTGTGACCTCTTTCATACCTCTTGACAGCAAAACCCTAATTTTTTATCCCTGCTTTCCTTGCCTGTCGAAAGTACCCACTTTGTTTTTTGGATTTGTTCATAAGTAGTTTCATCTACTTTTCAACTTGTAAATATGCACTCCACCGTTTCCACTAAAGATTGACTGGACTTTTTCATCTTATAATAAGCCAACTCATGCTAGCGTAGGTATAATGATGGAACCTCCAAATTTAAAGCAGCTCAAATGAACCATGTCTCAACGCCCTTGTGGGAACGGCGGAGCGCATATTTTTGTTTACAAAAGTGCAAGCAGGCAAGGACTTGAGTGGAGCCATTTCTTCAATGATGCATACCATTTATCTTCACTTGCCTTACTATGAATAGACCATGCACCAAAATCAGCCGCTTTCAAATTGGCTAAACCTTTTGACTTGTCCACGTACATTTTCTAGGTTAATGCGGACCTGTATTTTCTCAGACCGATCATTTGAAGCCCACAAATGAGAGGCTTAAAAGCGTTAAAAGTGGAGAATTTTGGCTATTCAATGAACAAGTTATCGCCCCATTTGCATATTTACCCATGCCTGCATGTTATTCAAAGCAAATAGAGGCATTGGTGGCATAACACCTCAATGCAACAAGGTTAGAACTGCACCACATTTTCCCAGTACTTCTACTGACTAAAGATAGTTAGAATTTCAATTTTCTTACTGAAAATTGTACTTTCAGGATTTGTTCTGAATTAGGGGAAACAATTTGCAGTCTCTGGATGATACGGTTTCGTGAAAAGGGAAACGAAATAAAATTTCATAATAGAAGTAAATTCATTGCTTGGTCTTAGGATTCCCTGTTTTTCCATAAAAATTCCTTTTTCGGAAACCTTTTTATAAAGATTTTAATAGTAGATCTAAATGACCTCTTACTGTTAGTTTATAATAAATAATGATTAAGCTAGCCATAATCAGTTCCGATCGATTGCATGTCATCAAAGTAGAAGATTGTCCAGACTAAAACAAATACAACTCCTGTTTAGGAGCCTTAAGTTGAAAGTTATCAGTAGATTGCGCTGGTCGGTAAAGAAGTGGTAAAGCACAAAGCCAACTATTAATTGACGAAGGCGGACACTAAAAGAGCCTACAGAAAGCCTTACTGGGCGACAAAGAAACTAGACACTTAAAATAGAGTAAATTAGACACTTCTAATGAAGTCCCACAATGGCATCACTGGCAATTACCTCAAACCGTTTGCTACTATCATTTGAATTATTGGATAATTCTTTGGAAGCCTATCTTTCCTTTAATTTGTTTTCAGAAACCAAGGCAAATCTTAGGTATCCTGATTGTGCCTAACATTGTCATTTGAATAGCACCCAATTGGTGCTTTTGTGAGCCCATGTCAAAGGAGAAAGTATATTTAGACCCATGAAGGACAACTTCCCATCTAGGGGTCCATATAAAGGCACTGGAAATAGAAAGTCGATCCCTTTACAATGCATTTCCACTGCTTTCTGGGTCTTATCTATTGGCTAATGCATGTTTTGCGTGGTGGAAGCCATTGAACTTGTAGACCATCTAACTGTGCTCGTACATTTCTAGTCCTATATGGAACAGATACCCCTTCTGCAAGATATAATCCAACAAACATTTATGGTTCAATATTTTCCTTACAAATCTATACATGAATATTTAACGATCATCTGATCAACGTCGAATCAGTGGCAATGGAATGGTCTTGTGATCATATGATAGATTGATAGGATTCGATCTTATAAATGGGTCACCCAATGTGATGTGGGCCCTAACTATTATTGTCTGTTAGGAAAGAGCATGATAGCAACTGCCCACGATAATTTAAAAGATGAGTGAGGGGAAATAAATAAACATTTTGTGTTGCATGGTAGGAAGGTCTTTAGACCATTCTGATGCACTACTGCCAATATTTCAGGACTTGTTAATGTTTTTAGGCTTTGTAGAAATCGAAGATAAGCGAGTGGAACACTCCACCATGACAATAAAGCTACAACCCCATCACCGCCGGCTGATGGTGAGATCTAAAGCAGTCCATGCCGTACTCTTATGATTTACCCCGGGCGCCTGAGATCATGCCAAACAACATCGTACATATCAGCTCTCGCTAAATTCCAATCGCTCAGTAACTAAATCTTGTCTCTCTTCTATAAATACTTTTACAACATCTTCCTCGCAAGGAACCTTCATGAACTCCATGGAGAAAATCCGGCAAGAAACTCCTCCCGCCGGTAAGAGCAACGTCAATGCCGATCACGATGAAGACACGTTTTCATTTGTGGCCATCGCGGCCCACGACCCAGATCTGTGCACTCCTAGTCTGGACCCAGTAGTGATTTCTCCAGCTGATAATTTGTTCTCAAACGGCCTACTTCAGCCTCATTTCTTCCCTTCACAATCCACAAACAACTCTCCGAGATCGAGTTTTACCATAAGCAAGCAATCATCATTAACTTCTTCTAACAGCAGCGGAAGTAGCAGAAGGAATTTACGTCAGAACAGTCAGCACATCATGGATTCAGAGAGAATTTTGGGGGGTCCAACAGGGCAATCAGTGAATAAACAGGCGCTGAAGCACGATCGGATTCAACCATATTATGGTTCTCAGAAGGGTCAATCGGAATCACCACGCCCCGTGAAAAGGGTTACAATTATAGATCCCAAATCAAATGAACAGATGAAGAAGAAGGGCCCTGAAACTTCAAGGTTTGGAGGAAAGTTTTTCAAGTCGTTTATGTCAGCGTGCAGAGAATGTCATGCTCTTGAACCATCTATGCAGGTAGAGAAGGGTCCCAGGAAGATGGCAATACACTGATCAGAAGTCATCAAACCATATGTTATTGGTTTCATTACTAGAAAACTAATGTTTAAACTCTTATGTGTCTTTCATCACCTCAGCATTACTGAGTTAATTAAAGAAGTTTAATATGGGAAAAACAGTACTTATCAAACAGGAGGGTGCCGACATTGAATCCTTTTTTATTTTTTTGGTTTTTTGTAGTAGGAATGCGAACTGCGATGACTGTATCTTTTTAGTTTAGAAGGGAAACTTCTTGTTGGTGCGACCTGAAGGTCCCGTATTTGAGCCGGGAAAACAGTTTACAATACAAGATAAGGGTGTTTACAATAGACCCTTTGTAGTCCACCGTTTTGTTACATTCCGCATATGCGAGCTTGGTGCACCTGGCTGCACTTTGTTTATCTGAGACTGCTCTTTATTTATCTGTTAGGTTAACAGTTTTCACATGTTCTCTTTCTCTCTGTCTCGTTTTTATCCGGTGCGTTTGGTGTAGAAACGGGGTAATTCTCTCTTTGAAAACCGTCAAATGAGTGCCTCAAAAACAGCAAACGTAAACTACACAGCACTGAAGTCTAAACTCTTTGACTGGACGGCTTGTACTACGAACCCATTAAGAAAAGAGTCTTGATATGGCTACACCCTGAAGAGGGAAAGGAATTCACGCCCCCTTTTCATGTATGGTATAGAATGTTTTACGAACCTAAGCGTTCATCATGTTTAGAGTATTAAAAATATGTAATCCATGAGAAATTAATGAATGTGAACAATCTTAACCACTGATTTTACAAGTTTGAAAAACAAAAATAAGTGATCAAGGTTTTTTACTTAAAGAAACATAGATTAAAAGCATCTAATGGCCATGAAATTTAATATTTTGCATATTTAATTCATTCCTAACACAATGAATAAGTTAGATCTGACAAAAATAGTCTATCATGCATGAAAAATAGAGCACAAATTCCTTCCTCTCCTCTTACGCGTGTAGCTTACCGGGACTCTTAAGAAGACAATGAAGTAATTATTACTTGCATGTGCTCAGCCCATTCACATTTGACAAGTCTATGGGCCACATATATGTGACCCAACATTAATTTAGTGTCCAATTTTTTAGGTCCTCATATGGAATAAATAGGAATATATATGTATGGGCCCTCTCAGATCGACTAGCAGATCTAATTGATTCTATCACTTCTGTACAATGTCATATCATGTGCTCAATAACTTCATCTAATCATAAGCGTTTGCGCTCTCTTATTTCTTTAGCTTACTTAGTGGAGTATAAAATAAGGTGAATTCGTCGCTTGACCGATGCTTTGTTTTGGCGTCTTTTTTATGTTTATCGTTATCCTATGCAAACTAATTGTAAGGCTACCGCATGATATGCTTTCTAGGCCGCAAGCTTTCCTTTATGTTTCAACATCAATTTGACACGGACTTTTCACACAAGGCCAAGACACGCCCCAGCTTCAAGAGAAAAACAATGGCACCGTTACAGCACCAATGTGGCTCTCATTCAGTATCTTTTCGAGGTTCAAGCACTTAGTTGAGTTGATAACTGCCATGTCTCACAAACAAGAGGTTCCGGGTGCGAATATGGTCGATCACCATTTACCGAAAAAGAAAGAAGAAATAGAATTCATCCTGCAAAATATTTGAACAATACATGCGCCGCAGATGCATGTATTTCCCCGACTGAGGCTCGACCCACTGCAAAACGACTGGACAGGCCAAGTATTACGTGGTAAACGGAACCATGGACAGGACCAATTGTTAAATCTCCAAAGGCTGGACACTCATGGCAACTGGCCATTTTTGGTAAAAGTTTAGTGGTCCGCCATGAATGGTTGGGCCAAAAGGAACAATACAATTCAGCTCAATGTTTTCTGGTCCTTGAAGCCATTGCTTAAGCTATACTGACAAAGCCTTGTTATAGATCGCCCTTATCGAGTGTTCCCTGGTCAGTTTCTTAGTATTCTTCAAGTTTTGTCCCAAGCTTCTGGCAGGTCATAGACATTTACCCAAATGTTAAGAAAACAACGGCCAACCGGCAGCCAATTCGTTGGTGTCCATGCGTCCCTGCCTGCAACTGCAGGCCCATAGTCGATGACTCCATTATCTGTCGACATTATCACTCTAATTGGCATTTACAACTCCCCTAGATGAGCTAAATCTTGTCCTTCTATTTACAAGCAAAAATCTACGAACGGTGATAATAGGAGAGAGGGAGGACTAATCTTTGCGAGTCCAGTCGATGATGATCACCACACCATTCAATTCTACTACGCTTCCTGCTCATTGCACGGAAGCTTCAAAGATCAAACACTTACCTACTTGTAGGGGGATCTTAATTTTTCTTCCTTGATACTGTTACTTTCCAGACCGCTCCCTAAATTGGACTCCATCTTGCACGAAACTGAATTTTCTGAAAGTCCAACTTCAGTGGTTATATGCTTAACGCGCAATGCCATAGCATAGTCTCCCTTATAATCCGCTGGGGTTAATAAATTTCTACGGAATTCGTGTGACAAACTAATGTTCCACCAGCTTTTCTCAAGAGAGCCCGACGAATTCAACATTTTTTCGAGAAATTAACACGGTGGGATCAATGGAGATGCCACAAACGAAAACATTGAACTTAGTCCAACGGTAACCAAACACAAATATTCAAGATTCAGCCTACAACTTATGTAGGCTGCCATATTACATGCTGCATGAGCAATCCCATCGATTGTTCTTATTGAAGAAAACATAAAACTACAAGGCCTTGGAAACCATATCAACTTACGATACAAATGGACACTGGTCAATAGAAAGCTATATCTAAGCACAACAAGAACAGAACAGAGGCGATCAGTGAAAACTTACAACAATGCATGAAATGTCATCCTTGCTCTTCCGAGATAAGGCCTCCTCAGTCAGATGCTTGGCCGCCGCCTGAGCATCCTTTATGTGTCTGATTAAATCCACTGCCTCTTGGTTTGATATCACCTTAAAGAACCCACAAGTTGATAATTAACTTGCTAACTCTTCACAAAATTGGCCACAGTTGAATGGGGAATCTAAGTTCTGAACTCTAGGACAAAAACAACCTCCATGCTAAAAGTACTCCAATATATTAAAAAACTCACCTTCCACAAGCCATCGCTTGCTAAGATAATGCAGTCGGCATCTGGTTCTATCATATCTACCGAGATATCTGGATCTGAACTTAGGTGCATCTTCAAGCTCCTATCTCCGAAAGCCCTTGCCACTGCCAACTGCCCATCGACTCGTGGTACATCCCCTGAGGACAGGCATATCATTGTTATTAAATTGTTCACTTGGTGTTGACTTGGATTTAGCATTAACGTTTAGTTTCATTGCTAAGTTGTGAGAACCGAGGATATACTAGTGGAAGAATTCTCCCTTTGATGCCCAAAATAGTGAACCTGGTCCGCACTTAAACCGAAATTCATATTCACATCATCACTGATAAAGCTTCAAAACTTCATCCTAACCACTGGCTATGTCATATTTGCTCACCCAGGCCATCCATGGACACATTAAAGAGACAGCTTAGAGAATTATCTACATTTTAGATAGAGATGACATATGACCCACACAGTTATGAATATATCCTGTTATGTACTACAGAGAAGGATTAGTATGGCCCTACACATCAACGAAAATACACAGTTATGGATGCATGCACATCTATATCGAGTAACATAAATTTGGATTTTGAGAAATAAAGAAGAATATCTGATTCCAAACACCAACTGAGATTCCCGTATGCTAAACTTAGGAAAAGAATATTAGCTGTCGAAGAAAAGAATTTGTTTAGAACAACTGATTTACCAAGAGGCTATCAAGTACCTGGCAGATTTGACACAAAGCCTCCTTTTTTCTCAATGACCTTCCGCTCCCTGCTTGGTTCATGATCAATCGATAATTGCTTGGCCACACCATTCTTGGATATAACGGCTCGAGAATCACCAACATTTGCTACCACCAACTTCTCACCATTGATCAATATAGCAGTAACTGCAGTTGAGCCTCCTCTTCCCAGTTCTACTGCTTTCTCCAAAATCTTGCTGTCAGTCTCTCGATATGCTTTCCTGATAGCATTCTCTGTTTCCGTCCAAAAGTCGGGCTGCTTGCAGTGACATAAACAAGTGAGCTGACCAATCAAACAATTAAAAACAGAATGTCAGCATTAAACACTCACGAAAAAAGTAAACCAACCTCATTCAAAATATTTTCAAACAGATGCGATTGCAAGTAATCTGCAACATCATGGCCTAAATGGCCATCAAATATTGCAAATAAACCCAACTCGGAGTCCTGTACTTTCTTGAATTTGGCAACGACATAGTCTTCCATGGCATGGTTTGATTTTCCTTTGACCAAGTGGAAGCCATGTGTGATGTGCCTGCCTGACATCTTGCTCTTGCCCTTTCCGGTATCAGATGCAGATGAACCAAGCCCAGCTTTAACCTATAAGAGTGTAGGAAACATGAACTGTTTAATAATTTACTGGTGAAAGAAGGCAAACGCTTGCAGTTGATAAGGCAAAATGCACTAGCTGAGAAAAATTAACTATACTTTGAACACTACAATCCTGATAAATATAAAAAGACATACAGCTTCTTCCACTCGCTCCTCTTATGAATACAAACAAATCAGGAAAGCTTCTAGTTACCTTCTTACAAGAAAAATAAGCGACATTCACTCACTAAAAATGCATTACCTACGTACTTTGTTCTCTTCTGAATTAACAAATAAAACAATATTAAGGAAAAGAAGAATTGCATAAACGGAAGAGCAAAACTAACACATCCTTACTAGTTCCTTTGCTGCTGCATACCCAAATGGGTTGCAGCAAGTTGGTTGGAGTCCGGGCTTTGCTCCCCATAGACCCAACTTCAAATCCCACTCTTGGACTTACCAGATGTGTGTGGTGGTTCGTGGGTAATTGCACAACATCTGTAGTGATTAGTCACACCCCCAAGGGGGTGGGAACATCCGATATCAGAAAAGGAAAAATAAAAGTATGATGCATCGCTAGCTTCACGAAAAGTGGTGGGAACATCCTAATATCAGAAAAAAAAAAAAAAAAAAAAAAAAAAAAAAAAAAAAAAAAAAAAAAAAGGGCAGCCCCAGCGCACAAAGCTCTTGCCTATGCAGGGTCCGGGGAAAGGGTGGACCACAAGGGCCTATAGTACACAGCCTTACTTTGCATTTTTGCAAGAGGCTGTTTCCACGCTTTGAACCCATGACCTCAAGGTCACATGACGACAAATTTACCATTGCGCCAAGGCTCCCCTTCTATCCTGATATCAGAAAAGAAAAAAATAAAATCTGACAGATCTTAGCTTCTCGTAAAGGTTTTCACTTGGAAAAATGATAAATATACCAATACTCCATTGGAAAAAATGGACAATTAAAGTACTAAAGCAGCAGAAGGGAGTAGTAGTGCAACGGAGTGGGAATGAGAGGTAGCATTTGCTGGGATTTGGGTGGGATGATTGCCTCAACAAATTATTCCCTGCTAGTTCCTTAACAAAGAGTCAACTACAACATTCATATATACAAAAACAAGAAAGAAGGAATAAGGGACTTCAAAGCAAATGCATGAGATACAGAACGCATTTGCACTTATCGAATCCCCTTCAGCCTCAAACTATGCTATATGCCTAAGCATTCTCATTTACTGAATGCCTTCACAATTTAAGCCTATGATCTCGACAATGTCAACATGGCCACCAACCCAAAAGAGCCCAATTACCCCAAAACACCTGAAAATTATAGAAGCATTTAGTTCCAACCCAATACCCCTACTAAGGTAAGCCAAAGACACCAACGAAATCCTAGAGGATCTAAAGACTGCCCTTAGTCCTTGTAGCCAAACAAAAATGACAAAATATTGTTTCTCCTCTTAGCCTTTGCAAGGCCTTACATTTGCTCCCCAAGTTGAATTTCTACCCTGAAACCTGTCTGTAGTAATTTATCTTATTCAAAGCTCTTATCAGAACAAAACCTCGCATTTCTGTTAAAGAGTGTGTCACTCACTCTACAGAGAGGACTAGTGTGTAACCTCCATTAATATCCAATGCAAGAAGCGATCTGAAGCCACTATAATCAATCTGATTCCCTAGAAGATGAGTGCCTTTCTTCTGACCTATTATCAGGCCCACAAGGTGTAGAAGAGATTCCATTGCTCAGAGACAAGTTGCTGCAAGCACTCCACCTCAATTTGCCAAGTGTTAATCATAAACTGTACTTTTTCAACTTTAGCAATTGTAACCAAGGGTATGCAGTTTGAGTTCCCACCTGGACCATTTGTGATGAAATTGTTAGAATTTACTTCAATACGTTATTTTGAAGTAGAAATCCATAACCTATCATTCTTTGCAATCTATTATTTCTTCAGATGGTTCTTGGCCGACATCGATGCCATTATATCTTCTTATCTGTCATCTATCTATATGCCTACGCATACCATTAATGTTATGTATACGCATAAAGATACATAACAACATTATAACTTAAGGGTGACATCGGCTTCTTCATTTGCCTTTTCAAAGGCAATGAATTCCGATTCCATAGACAATCAAGCAAAACAAGTTTGATTAGTGGATTCCAAGTGGTCTGAAATGGGTATATTTTCCATGTTGTTGTACCCAAATATCAATCCAAAACTAATGCTATATGTAAAGGGAATGTGATAATAGATCAGAAGCAAACTACAATAAAGCATAAGAGAACACAGTTTATTTTGACATGGTGACACCCCAAATTAAGTAAACCTCCGTGACCAAATCTTGGCACAAGATTTCACTATATGAAGAATGAGTACAATGACAAGGAATTAGTAGGATACTTACTCCAAGTATTAAAACCTTTTAATACTCACAATTCCATCTTAATTTTTTCCTCTTCTTCTTCTTCTCTCTTAAAATTGACGAGAACCAGCCCATAGTTGTTACTGAAGATAACTCCCCAAACCCATATGAGGACCAACTAGGCAGCTACTTGGTAAAAAATAACTACCTCTAAGATGCCAAGTGTTGTCTTTTGTTTAAGACAGATGCTACATGATTAAACCATACAGCCAATCAAAGAAACAAACTATAAAATTGTCCAATTTCCAAGTAAGACTATTGACTAGGCAAATGCTGACATGGCAACAATGCTGGTGTGGCATAAAAACTCCATCTTTATTTTATTTTTTGGACTTAATTCCAGATCACCAAGAAAAAGCAGCATTCCCTATGGTAAATTATATACCCACTTCTGGATTTGGCTTCTGAGGCTGAAATCCTTCCCATCAGAATACCCTGCTAGTACAAGGGGATAACTATTGTAGTGTAGTCCATAATTAAAGTAGGCTTTGAATATCTTAAGACTCTAATTAATGCTTCCCAGTGATCATATCCAGGATTATTAGTACAACTAGTTAGTCTACCCACAACATAAGCAATATCAAGTCAAATGTCGTTCGTGAAGCATATAAGACAACATATAATTTTAGCAGTGAGGGACCTCCATTTCTTTTACACAAATTTGAGATTAGAATGTTAAATCAACGATAAAAGTCACTACTAGATTAGGGTTAGATGTCCCCTACTTAAGATCCTTTTCTCTTTTGTATAAGGAGCTTTATGAGTTTTATTATGAATAAGGAATGAAAATTTCTTTAGACTTGGTAGATTCCTCGTATTAGCTTCCTTTTTGTAGGCGTGAAGCTGCATTTTGTACAAGGCCGAATTATCATTTCATCCTTTTCTATAAATTAGTATTTTTTCTACTTTATCTTTTATCTGAGGATTTCTGTGCTGTGTATGGTTATATGATCTGTATCGGTAATAATTTATAATTGTTATTTGACATTAAATTCTTTAAAGCCTAGATCCGAAGCTTAATCAAGACCATTTATCAATCAGAAGGACGATCGGGGTTAAAACTTCGATCTTACCTTAATCAGTATTGATCTGGGACAATCTGCAGATCTTATAATTTGTTGTAGGTCATTCATGCTTATTAAGGCTGTTTTTTGCATTTTAAAAATGCTTGTGGTAGTTTATTTATGTTTTTCTTATTCAAATTAATTGTGTTCTAACGAAAGCATATAGATTAGGCCATTTTGCATGCTGTCCTACATCATGCCCCCAATTGATGATGATGTAATGAGTTGAGGATCACCTCTATACAGCAATCTTGTTGTTGGACTCATGGCACTACAATCCAACAGGTCCCATACTCAGATCTTGGTAACCCAGAATAAAGAAGTAAATAATATCAAAGCAAAAGAAAGATAGAATAAATAGGGAAAGAAAAATGTTCCAATAACATAGGAATAGATCGATATCTTTCTAACCAAGGAGAAAAGAGCCTTCTATAGGCAAACATCTCTGCTGGTTGACTTTCTCCCATTTAGTATGATCGTATGGCTGGTAATAAATATTGGGCCCACCAAATTAGTACAATGGGTGATAGCATCGTAGACAAATCACTCATAAGATATCACATGTCATTATAAGAAGATATAATCACAGGCATGTCGTTCAAGAGCCATGCTGAATGAAATAATAGATCGCAATGAATGATGGATAAGGTTATGAATTTCTAATTAAAATAAATTATTAGAGTAAACTTTAACAGAAATTAGTGACTCCACCTCTCTGCCAAACCTCCTCTCTGTAGAGGAAACCCCACAAATCCATTATGGACCTGATCATATTCTTCTTCCTAAATAAATCTTCCACAAAAACACCATCTTCTCACACCTTGTCCATGAGGACCATGATCTCATCCATCCTGAGATACCAAACTTCCATACAAATCTTACGCCCTTCCATCGGTGCACCTTGAAGTAGAATCCACCACTAGAGCTTGTTAACTAAAGAGACAATCCAAGTAATAACAGCATGCCTGCTGCTAAAATGCCTTGATAACTCTATGCCCTATTTTTTTGGAATAAGCCTTTGAACAAGGAGTTAAACTCCCCATCCAATGGAAAAAACCTGTTCACTAACCTGCCAAGACTTCTGTTCCAAGCAATTCTCTTCAGTTGCTTAGGTGTTAAGCATGCCTCTGTAATTTACTGAAGTAGAACAAATCAATTAATCATATACTAGGTTTAGCATTTTCACCTACAAAATTTGAATAGTTAATGACAATAAGTAAGGAACATAAGGCCTGTAGGTTTATTAGCTCAGTGGTAGAGTGCGCCCCTGATAATTACGCTGTTGTGCAGGGCTGTGAGGGCCCACAGCCACAAGGATAGTTCAATGTGCTCATCGGCGGTTCCATCTAACAACAATGCTCACGTGTGAAACAAGAGAGATGAACTTGACATAGAATCTGCAATATTAATTATTAGTATCAATGTCATACTATATTCAACGTGATCCGGGGCCTACAGGCCTACATAATTACCTTCTGGTAATAGACAACAAAAGTCCACTTCAAGTTCTTTACAGTGATGCATCTTCCCTAGTACCACAGTTTTCAGTTATGTGTATAATTAAGTCTTAAATTCTTCCTAGTGATAAATTTGACCATGACTAAATTGAGTTTGCCTATAGCAAAATGAAACTTTGAGATAAAAAATGTGAATGCTAAATGTGTGCAAAAAGAGAAAGAACAAGAGAAAGAATATGATATATTTTCAATACCTAATGAACCTAATCTTTCACCCTTACGTGGTGAAACTATCAATCCTGTAACTTCACATGCCGCTCATCCTCAAACTTATGGTCTTATTCACATCAAGAAACAATTACTCAAGTAAGAACAAAGGTCATGTATCGAACATCCAAGTAGTAACTAACTTTCTGTAATATCCTTAAATTTTTTTAGTATAAAATAGGAAATTATTAAATAAATTAAAATGGAAATTTATAGATGGAAATTTTTTCTAAAAACATAAGAATTAGAAAGTGCTCATCGATACGAGTCCAACGCCACCAAGAACGCAAAAAACGGAGCTCAAACGAGGGAGTTATGAGCCGTCAAAGTTGTAAGGGCATTTTGGTCTTTTGACAGAGACGTGTTACACAGGAGTCCAAATTGATAACGGCACCCCTGTCTTCTACACGTCTCTACCAGTCCGGCGAAATCGCCGGAGAGACATAGAAAGAGACGTGTGAGGAAGAGTTTCTATTCCCCAGGACTCTAAACCCTATATCTAATCATCCTCAAGAGCCAAAACGCTCCACTTTGAGCGTTCCTCTGGGGTTTTTAACTCAGAACCTTAGCCTTGCAAGGTCTGAGTTTTCCAGCGAGTGGAACCCCGACAACACGAGCAACCACGGCTAGGTGCACGGTAAGCCTTAAAACTCTGTTTTTTAGTATTTATTAAATAGAGAAAATAATTAGAAAACCATTTAAAAATTAGGAAAAAATTGAATTTTTTTGGGAACTTTGTGCACGCTACTGTTGGAGCGTGATTTCACGGACCAAACCTTGTCCGTTTGGAAATCGCACCGTCCAACTAGTGCACAAGAGACCCAAGAGCAAACCCTTTAAATTTGGGAGTGATCCAACGGTGGATTTATCCAGAAAACGCAAAAACCAATACCTAGGGATGATTTTAGGAACTTGGGAAAAATCGTTTAAAAAACATGATTTTTGGAGAAATCAATGTAAAAGGATGATAAAAATGGAAACTAGACAAAATTTTGAACAAAATGGCTCAAAAACCAAGTGATTTGGACACCTATTGGGTCACCGGAGATGACCGGAAGCCGGTCGTCTTCTCAGGCGCCGGTTTCCGCGTCACCAGTGTAAACCGGGCTGCCCGTGTAACCCAGTGTAAACTGGGTGCCGGTGCAACCCAGTGTAAACCGGGGCTGCTGGTGTAACCCAGTGTACACTGGGTGCCGGTGTAACCCGGTGTAAAGCAGGGCCGCTAGTGTAAACCAGTGCACCCGCCAAACACCCTATAAATTAATAAATATTAATTTATGAAGTATTTTCACTTAAAATTGATTTTTAGGAGCTAGAGGAGTCCAAATTACGATCCGAAAGATGCGTTGTGACCGTATTGACAACGTGGACCTAATTTTAACTTAAAAACTTATAAATGACTACTTTTTATTTAGAAAAATTTTAAAATAGTGATGTGACATATACAGGTGCACTTGAATATACCAGTTAAAGGGAGTTATTAGCAAGCTAGTGTTCTCACACTGAGGTAGGTAACGACAACTAATGTTTTGCCTTGATTTTTAAACCATGTTTAAACATAGCATCATGTGTGATCGTGTTTTAAATTGCAATTATTATTTACCATAGATTTCATGCGACATTGAGACTTATTTCTTATTATATATATAGAAAATGCATGGATTTACATGGAAATAAGAATAGAGGCTTATTAGCTAATCCTTTTATAGGCTAACCTCAGGATGAGGGGCATGTCTTGGGGATTGCAAGCTATAAGTGCTTTTGAGTTTTAACATATACATATGATTTTCGTGTTTTATATTTGATGACGGGTGCTCTCGCTCAGTGGGCGTTATGCTAGGAGGGATAGGGCCGGCCACCCACCTTCCAAGATTATGATGTGATGATTTTGTGATATGATAAACACCTACCCATAGATGGCATTTGATAGGGGTTTGGTAACATAGATAGTCCACACTATCGGTCTGAGCCTTTCCATAGGGACAGACGCTAAGTCTCCCGTTATGATGTCAACGGAGAGCGGTGGTGGTTTATACCCATGGAGGGTTGCCACTGCAGCATGATGGCCCATATTCTTATTATGTGTGCATGTATGATGAGCATGGTTATGGATGGTATGCCTGGGTGTGATGACACTCAGAAGTTGACTACGAGTACTCCTGATCAGGGATGTTAGTGCGATGTGATGAGACCCATTACCTTGGGGTGCCCTTATTCTTGTTGTATGCTCAATTATATTGATTCATGTCATGTTTTAACTCAGTGAATTGCATGTTTTAGCATATGGAATAAATTGGCATTTATTTGAACATGGCATTATGATATCACTATTTTCATAAATGTTAAACTTTTCATCAGAGATGTTCATTATTTCTTTCATTTATTACATTAATTGTCTATGTACCTACACAAGCGATAGCTTGCTGAGGCATTGCTTTGTTTTGCAATGCCTTAGATCTCGAGCGCGACACCAAGAAAGGAAAAACTGTTGATAAACCTTGAGAGCTGCTGAAGACTATTTTTTTTCCTATAGTTTTAGACAGTGATGTGAGTCATTAGAGAGAATTATCATTTGAATTTTATTATGGACTGCATACTTTATATTTGGATGTGATTTAGATGTTTGGACATATGCTGGACATTTATATGGGATGTTATGATAGATAGATCATGGGCCATATTATTATTGTGTTTTGGACATTTATTTGATTTAAAATAAATGCGCCGATTTATTTAACATTGATTGATACGCGTATTGTTTTATTTATATGTATGTCATTTTAAGAAAGGAAAAATAACACCGGAGTTTTAAGATAGGTTTTAGCAAACGGTTGAATAAAACTTTTCTCATGGGATCCCAAATACTCTTATTCAAAATGCCATTATAATAATAATAATAATAATAATAATAATAATAATAATAATAATAATAATCAGTCTTAAAAATCCAGGGTGTTATACTTTCTTATCAGTCTCTTCCCCTCATCATAAGCTCCTACATCAAACTGTCAACCACAGAGGAAAAGAGGTCATGAACAAGCAGATAGACATGGAAAATAAACAGTAGTTGGGAAGTTTTCAACCAATAGAAGTAACCTGTTACAGGTTTAACTTGGAAGCACAAAGATGTACCCTAGTTAGCATCTAGGCGATCAAAAATCAGATTCGACCTGCCACTTAGTTGCGTAAGCCCAGATTCAATTTACTTAATCAGAAGGAAAAACTTCCTATTTCATAAGAGATTTTGCACTATCGACCATCGACTCAAAATAAAACTTCGATGCTTGAAATGCCGACCGTTTCTGTGTAGTTCTACTATAAAATGCACCAAACAACCAAGAGACCGTATTTGTACCCAGTCACTTCCATTTTCAGAGAAAAACCCATAAATCCTAAACTGGGTGCACCCATTTCAGAAGGGATTTGGGAGACCCACTTCCACCTTTGTTTGTCAGTAACATGGGTCTTACACATTTTAAATCCTCAATTCCAATCACCAATCAACTGAAATTTCCGCAGTTTATCCATTCTACTCTGAAGGAATCAATACCTTTCTCTAGTTCCTTTCCTCTAACCCTTGCAGATCCAGACCATAAAATCTATTTACACACAAAAAATACAACAGAAACCGGGATTCTAAATGCAGAGGAAGCAACAATAGAACGCATACCATATTATTCGTTATCATATCATCAAACAAACTGAAAAGTAGGAAAATCCGGGAAAAAAATTGCATACCTTCATCTTATGCAGGATTTCTCTTCCTGACATGGTGTTCTCCAAGTGCTGTTAAATATATGCGAATATCTAAAGAAGAGAACAAGAATCGAGACGCTGAAAACAGAGAGAAAGAGGAAGAGACAGGTGCTTGAAGATGTTATTATGTGTCTCTAAGAGAAGAGAAGACGGATTGTGGAGGTGTTTTATGGATCCAAACAGAGATTTCAGTCAGTCTCCGCGTTGTGTTGAAGCCGTGTGGACACCAGGGCGGGATGAATCGACCTGATCCTGACCGTTGTATTACAAACTGCCGCGCTGACGATTACTGTTTGCAGCAAATATCAGACGCGGAAGTGATATTGGCACTCCCCCAGACCTCTTATGTGGTGTGTGCGTCTGTTAATCAGTGCAAGGCTTGGATTTCTCCGCCCTGTAGTATTATGTGGGCTCCATACATGCCTGGTGATGTCAAACACTCGGCTCTATTGCCACACTTCGGACATCTGATTCCCCAAATTCTTCTCCACTGGATGATGTTTAAGCCCACTATAATTAAGAGAGATTGACTTATCTTTCCTTCCTCAAGCAGACCATTTTTACTGAAAGAAAACGAGCGGTCGTGATCAAATCTAGGATGCAGCCAGCAGACAGCAGTTTGGATCATCAGATATAGACCTTGGCGGATCATTATCCTGTCTTGTCTTTGAAGCCCATCAACCAGTTTTACCATGGTTAAGCTAGCTTGGCTAACGTGTGAACGGATGCTGGAGCAGACAAGGTGGCTGGGAGGGGTCCTTTTCTGCTGTTTTGCGTTTATAATGGCAGTCTTCTCATACTTTTCACATTTTAGCTATCAGGGGCATTAAAAGTCTTAGAGAAATGTACTAGTAGCCCACGACAAAACTGTTTCATAAAGTGGGAGTGCGACATCACAACTTGTACACAGGGAAATAGTAACCATCAACGTTAGCTAATGGTTGATGGTCATGAATTGATTGAAGAAGCAAGTCATTAGCCTGATCTTGTCTCTATGTGTGTTGATCTGGGAAATTATATGATCCCCTGGACTACGTACTGCAGACGGATTCATAGTTGCAAAGTTTGAAGTCGGAAAGGTCAAAAAAATTTAAAAAAAAAAGGTGAGGAAAAGAAGTAAGAGAAAGAAGAAAAAAAAAGAGCAGCCCAATGCATGAAGTTTCTGTGCATTTCAAAAGAGATATACAACAAGGGTCTATACTATGCAACCTTACCTTTAATTTTTGTAAGAGACTGTGTTTCACGTCTCTTGCAAAAATTGCAAGAAGTAAGAGAAAAGGACCGTAAATTAACTATTATAAAATTTAATGAGAAAAAAAATAAAAATAAACTATTTACAACTTAATAAGCACAAAGTTTTATTATTATAGATAAGTAAAAATTATATTTTATATAATAATTATGTACATAAAAGCTTGAAGCTTACGATTGAAATGTTAAAAATAAATATATATATATATATATATATATAAATAAGCGCCACAAAATCGGTATCCCTATAAAAGAATGTTATTAAACTACAAAGACGAGTTGTATTAAAAAATGATTCTTTTTGAAGTTTGATACAGCATACAAGAAAGATTTAATTTTTTAAACCAAAAAAATAGGAAACCGAGTTTTTTAAACTATGGCTGGACCATATGTTCGGCAATGTAGACCTAGATCGTCCATTGTCTAGATAAACGAGTCACTTTCATGATAAGTGCTAATGTCTCAAATATATCATCCACCTGATGATCCGATACTGCATTTTTGAAGTGGATGGTAAAACTGTTGCTTTCCATTTTTTAACTCAAAGCAGAATAGTTAGGATGATCCGCTATGGAAAATTTTTGGGCATGAGAGAGAGAGAAAGAGAACCCATATGAAGCCGTCATTTGATTATCATCACTTATAACAAAATGTTTTTACTTGATTATTATATTTTTTGTATTGATAAATTAGTGACTTCATGAAGTTAGTAGAAGAGGAGTTTTCAATGGAACTATAGTCTTCCTTGGTAGAATATGGAAGGGCAAAAGCACAAGTTTCGCCTACTTGTTTATGCTCTAAATATTTAGGTCCTATTGCAATGAGTTATGCACAAAAGTCCACTTCCATTTCAAAATTATGGTTCCCTCATTTATGGAGCTGTGAGGAGATTAATAAAGCATCAATAAATCAAAAAGTAATTGTCTTCCAGAGACAGAAGAATGCGTGCAATTTATCCCATAGTAGCGACATCTAGTAAGTCATTGAGCACAATGAGTAAGTGGGTTCTATCTATTTTTGACAGGTTTTACTTTTATCCTAGCTTCATTTAGTCCCAAAGTTTTTAAATCTTTTCTCATCACTTCTATTCATGTTTTTTTGAGCCTTTTCCTTACTCTTTTAGAACCTTCTACTTACATTGCCTCACTCCTAATCAATGCTGTTTTCGGTTTCCTTTGGACATGTCCAACCATCTAAGTCTAATATCCCTCATCTTGTTACCTATTTATGATATCCTTAAGTTTTTGCTAATATTTTCATTCATAATTCTATTCTTTCTTATCTTGTCACTCATCTATCTCAACATCCTTATTTCTGCAACACTCATCCTATAACATGATGTTCCTTAATTGCCCAGCCTCCGATCCATAAAGCATGGCTGGCCTTATGGCTATCCCATAAAATTTTCTTTTTATTTTTAGTGGCAAAAAAAGTGCTACTAACAAAATAAGGGGTGCAAATATAAAGGCAGTCTAGTACATGAAGCTCCCATGTATGTGGGGTTCGGATGAGCATATTAGAATTTCTATAGTCCCTAAAATTTGGGATTCAAAATCTAGCATACTATTTAAATATTTAACATGTGTTATTACTGCCCATAGTAGTTATTCTTGATGGAAGGATAACTATCATTAACCATCATCTTTAAGGGTCCTTGATTCAAGCAGTGAGAAACTCTGTTCTCTATCATCGCATACTGCTATTGAATCAGAAGATCTCTTAAGAACTACTTTAAATCTGCTGCTATGGCTAGAGGTGAGTTACTGTTTATTCATTCAATTTGCTTCCGCTTGATTCTGATTTAATGTAAACATGCATAGTTAGGTTTACAGAGCAGACCACAAAGATTTATATTACACAGCCTTAGCTTATATTTTTGCAAGAGGCTATCTTGACACTTGGAACTGGTGACCTTTCGAAGCACACAACAACTCCACCATTATGCCAAGGCTCCCCTTCAGGTGCAGGTATAATTTCCTTGGTTACTAATTAGTCTCCTTTCGCTCATCAACCGACCCATAGATGGCTAAACATACTGGAATTCAGAGAATGAAATCAACTCCTGGCCAGAGGTCCTGCTTGAAGCTGGCAGTTCGTCCACCGTAGGCATCGTGCCAATTCGCTGGGTGGTCCCATGCAAGTCATCTAGATTGGATGGTGATGAAAATATCGGTTTTTCTGATATTATGTTAAGACTAGCGGTGGCACAAACATCTCACCTCATATAAGTCCTTTTCTTTCTCTATCTAAAGGATACTAATACACTTAGTCAAGA
This sequence comes from Warburgia ugandensis, assembly GCA_035236585.1. Classification (NCBI taxonomy): domain Eukaryota; kingdom Viridiplantae; phylum Streptophyta; class Magnoliopsida; order Canellales; family Canellaceae; genus Warburgia; species Warburgia ugandensis. Next base: position 56,928,926 of record CP141137.1, on the reverse strand, counting down.
TCATCAAGCAGCTCTCCCAAGATAAGAAATTATCGGGTTTCTGTACATTCAAGTCGTGCCATTGACAGAAAAATGGAGGACGCGGTTATCGTGTAAAAGCACAAATTCGATACTGATCCAAGTGAAAAGTTCAATGAGGCCCATATTTAGGCAATCAATCCTATCTTTTCACTTGTTCACAGTGTAGTTAATTAGTCTTCCTGCTTGAGAGGAAAGGCCAAGACTCGGACAGAATTAATGTTCCACTTCTATGAGTAATACATGGGCAAAAAAGAGAGATGGCAATGTGGGGTCAACTCTCTGTACCATCTGCTTTCACCCTTGCACCTTTACAGGCACTCAGGCACTTAGGCACTCACGGGAATGACGCGCACCACTTTCTCTTTCACTCTCACAAGCACTCAGGCACTCATGAAAAGTCGCGTTGCGAACCACTTTCACCCTTTCACCCTCATGGGCACTCAGGCACTCAACGGGTGAAAAATAGCATCCTACCACAAGATCAATAGTCTCAAATATCAAGTCAGAGCGACTCCCACATGTCAAGAAGACCAAAATCAAGTGCATATCACGAAAGATATAAAAAACAGTGCATGCAATAACCACTAGAAAGATAGCATGCACATGAGAAGCTATATGCTGAAATCAATCTCGTGCATATGGTAAGCATAAATCACATGCCTCAAAAAGTCAAATCACCATTTGAGAATCATGGAAAAATTGTGAATGAAATCACCTACCTCAGTATCGCAATATCCCCAAACAAACGCGTAACCAATATCAAGGTGTATGCCCTGATGTACCTGTCACGCCATAAATCATGTCATGGTTAACACATATAACCAAAATATAAAGCCTGATTATCTATTGATCAGCTTGATTTGAATCATCTCATAGCATTTAGTAGTTTTGCTATTAAAAAGTTACTCCAAACTAGATTTTTGTCTTAAATCTAGGTCTGCTTTGTTGAGACGATCACAACGCCTCTTTTGAATTGTGATTTGGACCTCTGTAGCTCCTAGAATCACGTGTTTTATACATAAAGGGTCAAAAAAGACCAAAATCCAAAAAATGGGCCTGCCGCACATGTGCGCACTGCGCGTGGCAGGTGCGTCTGTAGATGCGCTTTGCGTGTGGGAGCCGAAACAGCGCACGTGGCACATTCCAGCCTCACCACGTGACGCGCACGAGTCGCACCACGTGCCTTGCGCGTGGCGCTCCCTCGTCTGTGCGTTTCCTCCCATTCCAGTCATCATTGCCAGAGACGAGGACCGGATTGGTTCACCATCGCTGGCGACCCCAGGTGCTCCGTTTTTTGTGATTTTTACACCTCTGAGTCCAGTTTTTCACGTACATTCCATTTCCACCTTCCATTTTCACAAATCCCACCTAAATCTATCATTTTTTTACTATTTTTATCGCGTTTTCAAAAACTCCCATCATACTATTTTTTTAGTTTTCTGGCTTCCCTAGCCGTCCGATCGCCACAAAATTTCATGGGTCCATTCCTTACATCATTATGCTCAAGATGAATGGTCTAGATGCTCATCTGACACCGTTACATTGACTTTTTTGCAGGGCAATAGTAATGCCTAATTTTTTACTGGATGATAAACTTGGAAAACAAATGTACAGGAAAGAGTGGGGCGAGCTTACCTTGGTCTGGCTAGTCGGAGGTAGGTGAGGGCCCCCCGCGTTCGTCCGGTTGCCGGGAGTGCCTGTCGTCTGAGAATCGTCGCCAGTGGGTGGATATTACATCCTACCCACCTTATAGAAAATTTCGTCCTCGAAATTCTTTTCATGTCATTCCTTAATAATTTTAGAAACATCCCCGCATGATATCATCGTATGGTATCATAAGACTCACATATAGTATCATCCTTTTAGAACCAATATCGATAAATAGTTTCATATCACGTTAATGTGATACAATCATCTGATTCCTCAATACAGTTGTCAACATATGACAATCTATCCAGTTGCAAGGTTGTAGATATAACCTCTATGTAAGAGGGATATTTTTAGGTCCAGATTGGCTGTAGAAATTTGGACATGGGTAGTTCGAGTCAGCCTAATGTGGACATGAGACTTTTCATTGATATGATTGCAGAGGCCAGTGAGCCAGCGACAATTGATTAAACTGTGTTGGGATGCAGAAGAGAGACATAATATGTATAAGTAGTGGAGACTATGATATTCTTTTACAGATTGTCCCGGTGGACAATGAGTTAGACAGACAGACATTTAAGACAGAGCAGAGATGGCCTCACGTTAGTAATGATGATCCATCATGATACCTTTATATTTACGTACATGTCACGCTTTTGACCATCATTACCATTACTTGTAGTAGGCACCCTGATAAATGTGACTTTATATGCATTTAAAGATCTTTGGGTTGGAGGTTAGGACACTAATTGGCAAGTTATTGAAACTTATAAGTACCTCTAACGAGTATTGGTGAAAAATGATGATGAGTGAGAGGATAGATACCTACTTTATTGTCCTCGATTTGAGGGATAAATTCCATCGTTGGAGGATAATTGATTGCAATGAGAAGAAAGGTACTTTTGATAAATTAGATAACTAGTGATGTCACCCCTAAGTAAGAAGGGGCATCATTGAGATTTGCATTAACCTTGCCTTGAAGGCAAGATAGTGCTTATCTGATGTACCGAGTTCGGGTTTTGTGATTGTGGATGACAAAAAATGATTACAGATTTAGCACACAGAGGGTGTGAAGATTTACAATCTTCTTGAGGATGTTTCAGGATTTTTTGCCATGAGAGTGATATATTTATATATATATATATATATATCAATTTGACATTAGATATAGTGGCATTTTCTAAAGTGCCATACAGGATGGCCCTGGTTGAGTGGGAAGGGTTTCAACTAAGGTAGTTGTTCGACCAGAGACTAATAGACCTAGTGGGTCTTCATGGGATGCACTAACCCTCCTTGTAAGGAGAAAGATAGATTCTTATTGCTAAGTGCAGATTGTTGATTTTTGATAGCTCCATAGTGGAGAATTAATATTCTTTATCGTATATTGATGATTCATATGATCAGTCTTGGATTATGCGTAGTATTGGTGGATATTGATTTGAGGTCTGGTTATCAGTAGCTGATGATTGCGACTGAAATGCCTTTGAGACAATTATTAGAACTCATTATGATTGTTACAAACTTTAGATCATATAAATCGATGAATTTAGTGCACTGATAATACATATGGGTATAATGGGTTGAATTTCTAAAGTTTGTTGAGATGAGTTATGATTATGTAGTGAATGATATTTTCTATAAATCACAACCTTGCTGAGCACAAGGAGATCTTGTGCAATATTCTAATTATCTAAACACAAGAAGTTCTTGTGTAATATTCTAAGTATCTAAATGTATGTGAGTAGAAATTATGGTCAAAGAAGATGAATTCTCTTGACCAAGGTACCTCGATTTATAGAGATATAGTTTATAAGGATTGTGATAATTTGGCACTAGTTGAACTAATGACTAAGGTTGATAGTCTCCTTAGTTTGGTGAATAGTTATTGCTGGAAGATTGAATTCTCCAAGATAGCAATGACATGGATACTGTTTTATATTATCCACATGAGCCTTATCTCTCATGCGTGTGAGAGGTGTGACAATAAAGTATGCTGAGTATGAGAGCAATTTTCTTTTGTGTAATTAGCTTAAAATTTTGGCTTATACTTGTGAGTAGCCGATGAGGGCAGCCTAAGAAGGTGGCCGATGAGGGCAGGTGTGCGAGGCACCGGTAGGCTTCTAGGTGGCGAGCTTCTAGGTGGCAGGCTTCTAGGTACTCACAGTATGACTGTGCTATAGACTGGATTTTTTTATATCTTGATTGGCATGTGATTGCCTGTTACTTAGCTAGTATGCTCTGATCTTGATTGGCATGTGATTACCTATTACTGAGCTAGTATGCTATGATTTGATTGGCATGTGATTGCCTGCTACTAAGCTGATACACTAATTTTGATTGGCACATAGTTGCCTATTGTTGAGCTAGTAGGCATTGATTTCGACTGGTATATGCTTGCTTGTTGCTGAGCTAGTAAGCTCCGATATGGTTGGCATGGATTGCTTGTTGATGACTATATATGATCTAGTTTTGATTGGCATGTATTTACCTGTTCAGGACTTGTTCAGGGGTTATTATGATATGTGTGATTGAGAGATATATACACTACTTAACGATGAGGTAGTATATGCTGGAACGGACTTGATGTGGAATTACCTATATGTGAGTTGTGACACTACAATTTTGTTGACATGGTGATTTAATTGATTAACTCTTGGATGAGAGTATGATTGATGCAAATGGCATTATATGTGTGGTTATTATGTGTTTTAACCACAATACAAGTATCGGATTCGGAATGGCTTGAAACATACATTGGTTTATATGTATGAGCCGTGATCTAAGGAGAACGTGATATGAAACTATTTATCAATATTGGTTCTAAAAGGATGATACTATATGTGAGTCTTATGATACCATACGATGATATCATGTGGGAATGTTTCTAAAATTATTAAGAAATGACATGAAAAGAATTTCGAGGACGAAATCTTCTATAAGGTGGATAGGATGTAATATCCACCCACCGGCGACGATTCTCCTGCGACAGTCACTCCCGACAACCGAACGAACGCGGCGGGCCCTCACCTACCTCTGACTAGCCAGACCAAGGTAAGCTCACCCCACTCTTTCCTGTACATTTGTTTTCCAAGTTTATCATCCGGTAAAAAATTAGGCGTTACTGTTGCTCTGCAAAAAAGTCGATGTAATGTGTCAGATGAGGATCTGTACCGTTCATCTTGAGCATGATGATGTAAGGAACCGACCCATGAAATTTCGTGACGATCAGACGGTTAGGGAAGCTAGAAAACTCAAAAAATAGTATGATGGGAGTTTTTGAAAACGCGATAAAAATCATGAAAATTTGATAAATTTAGGTGGGATTTGTGGAAATGGAAGGTGGAAATGGAATGTACGTGAAAAACTGGACTCAAAGTGTAAAAATCACAAAAAATGGAGCACCTGGGGTTGCCAGCGACGGCGAACCAGTCCGGTCATTGTCTCCGGCAACGATGACCGAAACAGGAGGAAATGCAACTCGTGCGAGCCACGCGGTGAGGCTGGAACTCACCACGGGCACTGTTTCGGCCCCCACGTGCCCGCTACCCCGCACGGGTTCTGACGCAAAGCGCTTCCATAGACGCGCCCGCCACGCACAGTGCACACGCATGCGGTGGGCCCATTTTCTGGATTTTGGTCTTTTTTGACTCTTTATGTATAAAACACGTGATTTTAGGACCTACAGAGGTCCAAATCACAATCCGAAAGAGGCGTTGTAATCATCTCAACAAAGCAGACCTAGATTTAAGACAAAAATCTAGTTTGGAGTAACTTTTTAATAGCAAAACTACTAAATGCTATGAGATGATTCAGATCAAGCTGATCAATAGATGATCAGGCTTTATAATTTGGTTATATGCGTTAACCATGACATGATTTATGGCGTGACAGGTACATTAGGGCATACACCTTGATATTGGTTACGCGTTTGTTTGGGGATATTGCGATACTGAGGTAGGTGATTTCATTCACAATTTTTCCATGATTCTCAAATGGTGATTTGACTTTTTGAGGCATGTGATTTATGCTTACCATATGCACGAGATTGATTTCAGCATATAGCTTCTCATGTGCATGCTATCTTTCTGGTGGTTATTGCATGCACTGTTTTTGATATCTTTTGTGATATGCACTTGATTTTGGTATTCTTGACATGTGGGAGTCGCTCTAACTTGATATTTGAGACTATTGATCTTGTGGTAGGATGCTATTTTTCACCCCTTGAGTGCCTGAGTGCCCATGAGGGTGAAAGTGGTTCGCAACGCGACTTTTCATGAGTGCCTGAGTGCTTGTGAGGGTGAAAGCGAAAGTGGTGCGCGTCGTTCCCGTGAGTGCCTAAGTGCCTGAGTGCCTGTAAAGGTGCAAGGGTGAAAGGGTGAAAGCAGATGGTACAGAGAGCTGACCCCACATTGCCATGAGTGTACTTGAGACACTCATAGGGCTTGACTGTGTACGATGTTTGATATTTTTGACATGCATTCACGTGTTTCTAGATTTTCTCAGATTGAGCATGTCCTGATATCATAGTTGATGATATCTTATTTATTTCATGGACTTGGTATGTCCATCATTGCATGATTTAAGGCTTTATATTATGTTTGATCATCTTATGATCTTTATGCCTTGTGCCATGTGATTTGTTTTTATTGAGTTTACTTTAGATGTATATCACCTACACAAGCATAGCTTGCTGAGGCATTGCTTTGATTTGCAATGCCTCAGATATAGAGAGTGACAACAGGTTGATGTGCTGACAGAGCAGGTAAAAGTGATGGCAGCTTTCCAGCGAAGCACAGATTATGTTCAAAGATGACCAGGTTTGTTCAAGACCTCACTTTGGGTTTTGAGTATGGGCTGTACTTTAGTTAAAAATGTAATGTGACCTGGATGTCAAAATGTTGATTTATGTTGGATGTGATGGCTGTATGAAGGGACCTTGGGTATTTGGTAGTGGCTATATTTTCTTATCCATTATTGGAGTGTATTTTATTGAAAACAACATTTGGGTGTGGAGACTAAGTCTCCCTTATGATATGTATTATACATTGTTTATCAGGTATTTTTGTATTACACTGGTCATGTGCAATGGTCCAAATTACAGAGGAAACTCTGTCGGATTTTCGGTAGAAATAGTATTTCATTTCACTGTTAAATTCATAGTTTTGTGAGTTTGATAGTAATGCTTTTATTTAAGTTTTTGTTTTGGTAATTTTAAACGTCATGATTTTTTTTTTTTACCAGGGATCCCGACTAGTTTAGAATTTATTATTGTATTGTGTAATAAAACCCGGGGTGTCACACTTTTACACATGTTTTATCTTTGCCTAAAGGGAATGGAGGATTCATCGTGTATAATGATGCTTCTGGAAAGGGACTGGGATGTGTACTTATGCATAATAGCAGGGTAATAGCTTATGCATCCAAACAATTGAAAAATCGTGAGCAGAACTATCCCACGGATGATCTGGAGTTTGCTGATGTAGTTTTTGCCTTAAAGATATGGAGACATTACGTATATGGAGAGAAATTTGAAGTGTTTACAGACCACAAAAGCCTTATATATATTTTCTCTCAAAGTGACCTCAACATGAGATAAAGACATTGAGTTGACTACCTCAAAGATTTTGACTTTATTATCCAATATCATCCGGGCAAGGCCAACGTAGTTGTGGACACACTTAACAGAAAATGAAATGGGATAATTGTCAATATCTCCATTAGATCAGTTTTCCTGGGTCAAGTTTTGCATGCACAATAGTTGTGCGAGGAGACTCAAACTTTAAGTGAAAAGAAAGGGTTTCATAAAGGGTATGATGGTAGTGTGAGATTTCATGAGAGATTTGTTGTACCAGCAAATTCAGAGTTGAAATAAGAGTTGTTGAAGGAAGCCCATGATTCCAAGTTTACCATACACTCAGGTGGTATGAAAATGTATCAATATCTAAAAAGGAACTTCTTGTGGCCAGGAATGAAGGGGGATATTGGAGAGTGTGTTGCACGGTGCCTCACTTGTCAAAAAGTGAAAGCAGAATACCAGAGGCCAGTAGATTTGCTGTAAACTTAGGAGCTTCTAGAGTGGAAATGGGATCGCATAACCATGGATTTTATGGTTGGGTTGCCTAGAACTTCTGGTGGGCATGATATGATATGGATTCTTATGGATTAGCTGATCAAGTCGGCTCATTTTCTTCCAATACGGCAAAAGCAGTCACTAGAGAGCTTGGCCAAATTATACATCAAGAAAATAGCGAGTCTGCATGGTGTGCCAATTTCGATCATATCAGATAGAGACACCAGATTCACATCTCACTTTTGGCAGAGTGTACAGAAGGGATTAGGTACTTCTCCACATTTCAGCATAGCATTCCATCCTCAAATAGATGGATAATCAGAGAGGACCATCCAAACCCTTGAGGATTTGTTGTGGGCTTGTGCACTTGAGTGGAAGGGTAGTTGGGATGAGCACCTTCCTTTAGTGGAGTTTGTATACAATAATAGTTATCATTCTAGCATTGGGATGTCACCTTATAAGGCGTTGTATGGTAGGCCATGTCGCACACCTACTTGCTAGAGTGACCTAGGAGAACGATAGTTTGCCAAATCAAAATTTATTGAGCAAGGTGCTGAAAAGGTTAGATTGATTAAAAAACGACTAGTGGTAGCACATAATAAACAGAAGAACTATGCAGATCAGAGGTGTAAGGACCTTGAGTTTTAGGTTGGTGATCATGTTTTATTGTGAGTCTCACCCACAAAAGGAGTGATGAGGTTCGGATTGAAAGGGAAGTTAAGTCCAAGGTATGTGGGACCCTTTAAGATATTGGAGAGGGTGGGTAGAGTTGCTTATCTACTTGCTTTACCTCCTCAATTATCCAAGGTTCACAATGTTTTCCATGTATCAATGCTAAGGAAATGTAATAAGAGGACCCATTGGGTCTATCTCCTCCCAAACACGAAGGACAGACTAGGAAAAAAAGAAGAAGAAAAAAGCAAAAAACCCAACGAAGGAGGGAAGAGGAGAAGAAGAAAGAAGAAGAGGAAGGAGGAAGGAGGAAAAGAAGAGAGAAGGAAAGGAAAGGAGAGGGGGAAGAAACTCTACATGCCTGGAAATCCACCGCACCGGAGAAGAAGACTTAGGGTTTTCTTCGGGTCCTAGAGTTCATAGACATTGCCGAAGAAGACGAAGGCTCGAATCAATGATCTGAGCCAGTCATTCCGCTCCTCATGACAAGATGAAACCAAACCCTAAGGTTTTGGAATGATCTGGGCATTGCTGAACATCGAATTGAAAAGGGAATCATCGCATGCGTACGTTGGAGGGTTTTTTGACGGACAGGAGCCAATCTAGCCCATTCTAGAGAGGGAAAAATACGGAAAGGCATTTGGAAGGTAAGATCTACAAAACCCAACTTTTGATTTGTGGTGTTTTGCTAAATCCGTTTGTTTTCACCCTATATCTAGATTTATGGATGATCCAACCGTACAATTCCTAATCCAAGCTTAGGGATAGGTAATTAAGGACCTAATGTAGCTCAAACCACACTAAATTTTGCAGATCTAAGCTAGAAACCAATCAGACAATCTTAGCCATCCGATCGGGTACTATTCACATAATAATTTTGCAATATTGTCCCAGAGTATTGAATTGCTAGTGTATGGAACAAATTGAAGAATCTAGACTGAAATTGATTGAGAAATCTAAACCGTCTGATGGGACAGTAGAGTAAAAAGGACCTGACACTTCTGATTGATGATCAAATGCTACCATGGTATACCCTAACCTTTAATGAGTTAAGATACTTGGAAAAAATTCAAGATGAGACCATTGAACAATGAAAATAACTTACAAACACTTAACAAAAGTGGTGAATAGTCAGTCTAAAACCAATGGTATTGATTAGTAATCCACTAACCATAGGTCATTCAACTAGCTATCAACCAATAACCAATGAAATACCGTTAGTGTGGAAATAAGCATTATCACTTCGCCTTATGAAGACTAGTGTCAGTGACTAACTTAGAGGGAGCTTTCATACTGGAAAAGCTAAGAGAAGTCCCAAAGTTGTATATCTGAATATGTTTTCTTATACTTTACAGAGGCATGATAAATTGGGAGCCTGCACGCGAACTAAGAAAGGTAATCACGTCAGTGAACTAGAAGAGCACCATTTGAGGTAGGTGGAATTAAGATTGCTAAGATTTTGCTATATACGTATTTGTATATGAATTTTGAGCATTGAAACAAGTCTTTTCAATTTATATGAAAGGCAAGATGAATGTGCATGACGAAATTTAACCATGATTAAACTATTCATACAAAAGCCATACATTATTGTGAATTATGTGAGAAAATATAAGACTGATACTAGAAAATTGTGAGTTGACTCGTATGAGTGAAAGGGGTCATTATGATGTGGGCAAGCCTTTGGGCTGGACAAGCTACCGGTCCCTGAGATTTAGCCTCATTGTTTGAGGAGTTTGGCACGTTCTAAGGGGTCGTTATGATGTGGGCAGGCCTTCGAGCTAGACAAATTAACAGTTCCTGGCTGGACAAGCTACCCGTCTCTCAAGAGTAAAGCCTTGAGGTGTGTCTTTATGTTTAACCCACTGCGTTGACTCACTCCATTAAAGAGGATAATATTGTCTACTGTGTACTTGATACACACGACAACGTGTTGGTATTTGGTAATGTGAAATGGCTCGTATGAGCAAAGACTAGTATCAGGAAATGAAAATGATTTATGAGTTTGACATGTGATTGCATACTTACATTTCAAGAATAAGTTTTTGTATTGATGCATTGATGGTTCTTCCATTTTGGCATGAATTCATGATTTTGATGAATGTTGAATTATTTCAAGTTAAATGATAATTGAATGTTAGTTGCATGTTTCAGCATGGACAAATTTATTTATATAGAATATCATGATTTTGTTTATATATAACTGCTTCTCATTCCACCTGCACAAGAGCAAGTTTGTTGAGATATTGAATTTGTTTATAATATCTCAAAGCAAACGATTCCTTAGAAGTAGGAGCTTACTGACAAGAGTACGCCGACGAAAGCTTTTAACTTAGACACGTAACAATTGGTTTATGTTTGAAGTTATTTTACCAAAAATGGGAAAGAGACTGCTATGCATGTAATTTTGGAGAGTTTGGATAACTTATGTGATTGGGTTGTGTTGTGGAGTTTCTAGGTGTATTTTGTTGGATTTGATTTGTCTTTATTTGGTTAGATGTATGAAAAGGAGATAGTCTCCATTTATGTTTTGAAATTTCAATGAATGTTTATCAGGTACTTTGCAATGACATGTGTTAAATGTCATATGTCAGAAAAACAGAGAAAACTCTACCAAATTTTCAGTAGAAATGAACGCTCATTTGCCCAAGAATCCTTACTTTTGAGAAAAGAACACTCGGGGTTTTTAAAAATGAATTAAAAAAAGAAAAGAAAAGATTCTTCCGTAGTTGTTTACACTTTAAAAATAACTTTATTATAAATCAAGCTCGCTAAGTCAATGTCTTTTGTATTCAAAAAGTTTTATGAAAACCAGGTCATCACAGAAGCTTTGTCAGATAATTGAGAATTCTATTATTAAACCATTTAGATTTCGCACTCTTAGATCATCCGATATTATTCAGATCAGTAATTTATCATACCTTTGGCTTGATCATGTTGTAAGTTTTCCTTCCAGTTCAGAGTAGAAGCCCTTCTTTTGCAAGCTCTCTATGATATTTAAAATTAAGAAGAAGAAAATTTTGGCCCTGTCTTATCACTTCAACATTTATTCAATAAATACACTATAACGACTTGAAAAGAAACGAAGAATTTACTAGTCTTTTTGCCAGATTACCTATTTGTACCATGATGTATTGACTATCTCGTGAATAGTGAACCTAGGGAGCATTGTAAAAAAAAACCTTGTTATTGAACTCCTAACCTTATGGAATAGGAGAGCCTTATTGAAAGCCACTAGGAAACTAGATGGCTACTACAACCATGGGATGAACATAATATCCAAACAAAGTCTTGAGAAATTATATACTACAAAACATTAATGATTGGGCAAAACAATATTGAATGCTTAATAAATACAAAGTCTCAAAGACATTGCAATTTCCTACTTGTCTCCAGAAAATATATGCAACAGATTTCTCATAAGGCATGCTGTGCATATAATGCTCAAAACATAGAAAATAATCAAACCATAGTAAATAACAAGATTTCCCTAGAAAGAAAAAGAAATAATAAACATATTACACGCACGCATGCACGCACCCACCCACCCACACACACACATATATATATATATAGAGAGAGAGAGAGAGATGGCATGGGGGGCAAGACTTACCTAGAAAGAGAAACAAATAATGATCCGTTACTATTTTCAAAAACCAACAAGTTCCCATTGCTCTATGGTAGAACAGAAAGCAATAGAGAGATGGCAATCATTATCATTATAGGTTGGTTAACATTTATTAGATGAAGTAAAGAGATAAATCTAGAGCTAGAGAGATATAAATGGGTTAAAAAAAGGTGAAGGTGGGATTAAACAAGCAAGGGAAGAGGTGGGAAGACAAAAATGGAGGGAAAATATTATCTTTTGGAAGGAAAAATTAATTAAATTGAGAAAAAAATTCATGTTGTAGGTGGAGATCATGGGAAAAAGGAAAAGGGCCTGTTGTAATGAGAAAATGAACAAAGAGGAAAAAGGCTTTGAGAAAAATATGGATTTTGGAAAATAAATCTTAGGATACAATTTCGCGAAAGGATGTCACTAGTGGAAATTGAGAGATTCTAGCAAAGATATTATCTGCTAGAGGAAGAATGACAAAAGACCAAGAGTCCTAGAAAACATTGTCATTTGTCAGAGTGGAAAAACAACACAAGAGAAGATGTTAGCCACTTTATTTAGAATGATGCTAGGAGTTAATGCAATTGCCCTAAAGAGAAAAACAGATATTGTAGTGGTGATTTTGTCTCCACCAGTAAATATTTGGCACCATAGTTCATTTCCTAGTAGTGAGTGGAAATAATGTTTTCTAAATTTACGACCCAAGATTGTTCAATTATGTTTCTCACGCGGTTAAAATGATTCTTGCTTGAGAAAGGAGAAGAAGAATGAGATCTCTGCTAGAGTTGATGATTTGGAAATTGATGATCTAGAGGCACACTTTAAGGTGGAAAGTTTTGAAAGATTTGCTACTTACATAATGATCATGACAGAATACCCAGTAACATTGCGATAAGAAAGGCAACATCAGCATTGCGATGGATGAACCAGTTCAAATTGAATCTTACAAGGATGTGGCAGTAAAGTAGCAGTTATGCAAGAAGAGCAAAATGTAAACATTGTAGCAAAGTAGAAACTCTTACTTAATAGAAATGTTGCAGAGAATTAAAGAAATTGGTCTCCTTGAGCGTAAAGTTTTTAGTTTGTAGAGTCCTACTAGGACCCATGTGAATCAGTTGCAGTTGGTTAAGTTTTTTAAATACTACAAGGGAAGGGAGGGCTTTCGAGCTTCCAATAAAATGAGTTGCCTTTATAAGCTTATAGACTTCTGACATTACTCACCCACGTACACTACTAAACCCAACTCAACAGACTCCTGACATTGCTCACCCATGTACACCACTAAACCCAATTCAACTAAAGACTAAAAAAAAAACGATTAGAAAAGACTCATACCCTAAAAGGCTTACTTAACCACAGCAACTAAAAACTATTTTGAATCATTTTTCAACACTCCCCCTTGATTCAAAATTACACATATGAACCTAAAGTAATTATGTTTTCCTTGAGGAAGTGCTTTTGTAAGAATATATGCAACTTGTTCATTTGTCCTACCATGTTTCAAATTAATCAACTATTTTGCCACCAGCTCTCAAATGAAATGATGTCGAATGTCTATGTGCTTTGATCTTCCATGAGAGATTGGATTTTTGGTCATTGCAATTGCTGATAAATTATCATAAAAAGTTTTAGTTACCCCTTTTTGTTCTTGATAAAGATCATCAAGTAATTTCCTCACCCACAATGTTTGACATGCTAAAGATGGTGCTAGAACATACTCTGCTATAGACGACTATAAAGTTGTTGTTGATTTATTTATTTTATTTTATTTTGAGCTCCAAGTAATAGCTCCTGAACCAAAAGTGATTTTTTTTTAAAGATATGCTCTTCCTATCATCCAAGGAACTTGCCTAGCCACTATCGAAAAAATCGAGCAGAGTGAGCTTAAAATTGTGCGAATATCATATTCCAAAAAAATTTGTTCCAACAATATAGTACAAAATTGTAATATCCTTAATTTTTAGGATAAAATAGGAAATTATTAAATAAATTAAAATAAAAATTTATGGATGAAATTTTTTCCTGAAAACATAATAATTTGAAAGTGCTCGTCGATACGAGTCCAACGCCACCAAGAACGCAAAAAACAGAGCTCAAACGAGGGAGTTATGAGCCGTCGAAGTTGTAAGGGCAATTTTGTCATTTGACAGAAACGTATTACATAGGGGCCCAAATTGATAATGGCACCCCCATCTTCCACATGTCTGTACCCGGATCCGGCAAAATCACCGGAGAAGCCATGGAAAGAGGCGTGAATGGAAGAGGTTCTCTTCTCCTAGGACTCTAGGCCTATATCTACCCTCCCCAGGTTGCCAAAACGCTTCACTTTGAGCGTTTTCACTGAGCTTTACTCAGAAACCTAGCCTGCAAAAATTCACGTTTTTCTAGCAAGTGGAGCCCCGGCAACACGAGCAACTCTGGCCAGGTGCAAGGTAAGCCTCAAATCTATGTTTTTTCGTATTTATTAAATAGAAAAACAATTAGGAAAACATTTAAAAATTAGAAGAAAAAAAATCAGATTTTTAGGAACCTGTGTGCATGCTACTGTTGGAGTGCGATTTCACGGATCAAACCTCGTTCGTTTGAAAATCGCACTGTCCAACTAGTGCACAAGAGACCCAAGAGCATACCCTTTAAATTTGAGAGTGATCCAACGGTGGATTTCTCCAGAAAATCCAAAAACCAATACCTAGGGATGTTTTTAGGAACTTGGGAAAAACCGTTTAAAAAAACATAGTTTTTGGAGAAATCAATACAAAAGGATGATAGAAATGGAAACTAGACAAAATTTGGAACAAAATGGCTCAAAAACCAAGTAATTTGGACACCTTGAGGGTCACCGGAGGTGACCGGAAGTCGGTCGTCTTCTCAGGCGCCGGTTTCCGCGTCGCCGGTGTAAACTGGTGTAAACCGGGCTGCCCGTGTAACCCAGTGTAAACTGGGTGCCGGTGTAACCCGGTGTAAACCGGGGCCGCCGGTGTAACCCAGTGTACACTGGGTGCCGGTGTAACTCGGTGTAAAGCAGGGCCGCTGGTGTAAACCAGTGCACCTGCCAAATACCCTATAAATTAATAAATATTAATTTATGAAGTATTTTCACTTAAAATTGATTTTTGGGAGCTAGAGGAGTCCAAATCACGATCCGAAAGATGCATTGTGACCGTATTGACGACGCGGACCTAGTTTTAACTTAAAAACTTATAAATGACCACTTTTTATTTAGAAAAATTTTTAAATAGTGATGTGACATGTACAGGTGCACTTGAATATACCAGTTAAAGGGAGTTATTAGCAAGCTAGTGGTCTCACACTGAGGTAGGTGACGACAACTAATGTTTTGCCTTGATTTTTAAACCATGTTTAAACATAGCATCATGTGTGATTGTGTTTTAAAATGCAATTATTATTTATCGTGGATTTCATGCGACATTGCGTACAGGATGGTTATTCCAAATTGAAATCTTTTACTGAATAAACTTATTTAAAATGCTTTTACAAGCATGATATTAATTAGTTATGCTTAATTAGAGACTTATTTCTTATTATATATATAGAAAATGCATGGATTTACATGGAAATGAGAATAGAGGCTTATTAGCTAGTCCTTTTATAGGCTAACCCCAGGATGAGGGGCATGTCTTGGGGATTGCAAGCTATAAGTGCTTTTGAGTTTGAACATATACATATGATTTTCGTGTTTTATATTTGATGACGGGTGCTCTCGCTCAGTGGGCGTTATGCTAGGAGGGATAGGGCCGGCCACCCACCTTCCGAGATTATGATGTGATGATTTTGTGATATGATAGACACCTACCCATAGATGGCATTCGGTAGGGGTTTGGTAACATGGATAGTCCACACTACCGGTCTGAGCCTTTCCATGGGGACAGACGCTAAGTCTCCCGTTATGGTGTTGACGGAGAGCGGCGGTGGTTGATACCCATGGAGGGTTGCCACTGTAGCATGATGGCCCATATTCTTATTATGTGTGCATGTTGGATGAGCATGGTTATGGATGATATGTCTGGGTGTGACGACACTCAGAGGTTGACTACGTGTACTCCTGATCAGAGATGTTAGTGCGATGTGGTGGGACCCATTACCTTAGGGTGCCCTTATTCTTGTTGTATGCTCCTTGTTATTGATTCATGTAATGTTTTAACTAAGTGAATCTCATGTTTTAGCATATGGAATAAATTGGCATTTATTTGAACAGGGCATTATGATATCACTATTTTCATAAATGTTAGACTTTTCATCAATGTTGTTCATTATTTCTTTCATTTATTACATTAATTGTCTATGTACCTACACAAGCGATAGCTTGCTGAGGCATTGCTTTGTTTTGCAATGCCTTAGATCTCGAGCACGACACCAGAAAAAGAAAAGCGGTTGATAAACCTTGAGAGCTGCTGAAGACTAGTTTTCCCTATAGTTTTAGACAGTAATGTGAGTCATTAGAGTGGATTATCATTTAAATTTTATTATGGACTGTATACTTTATATTTGGATGTGATTTAGATCTTTGGACATATGTTGGTCATTTATATGGGATGTTATGATGGATAGACCCTGGGCCATATTATTATTGTGTTTTGGACATTTATTTGAATTAAAATAAAGGAGCCTATTTATTTGACGTTGATTTATACGCGGATTATTTATTTATGTTTAAATTACATGTACGCCATTTTGAAAAAGGAAAATTAACACCCGGAGTTTTAAGATAGGTTTAGTAAAATGTTAAATAAATCTTTTCTCATGGGATCCCAAATGCTCTTATTTAAAATGTCATTATTATAAATATATTAAAAAAAAAATTGTCTTAAAAATCCGGGGTGCTACAAAAATTCTCTTAGCTTCTCCAAGATGATGCTTTATAAGACTATGCATAAACCTTGAAATGACTCCAACAAAGAAAGGAATATCTGGATGGGTGTGAGTCAAATAGATTAAGCCTCCAACTACACTTTTGAGACAAACTTTTATCTTCCTTTTTGTTACCATCATCAAGTTGTAGCTTCTCATTCACATTCATAGAAGTGGCAACCATCTTGCAATTTAGGATGTTAAATCTTTTGAGTAGATCAACAACATATTTTCTTCATGAAATGAAAATTTAGTGTTCTTCTTGCTTCACTTCCAGTCTAAGAAAATAATGTAGTACACCTAGATATATCATTTCAAACTTTTTCATCATGAAAGATTTAAATTCACATATAAGAGAATAAGATGAACTCATATAGATCATATCATCAACACATAGGTAGGCCAATAAAAGATTGTTTTTTTCACACTTCTTTATATATAGAATTGGTTCATTCTCACTTCTTTCAAACCCATTTTGCTTGAAATATGAGTCAATCTAATTGTACCATACTCCTGAAGCTTGTTTCAACCTATAAAGTGCTTTCTTCAACTTGTATACTTTGTCTTCTTTCCCTTTCACTACAAAACCATCTGGTTGGGCTGCATAAACTTCTTCTTTCAAATCACCATTAAAAAAGGCAAATTTAACATCAAAGTGATAAACATTCCATTTTAATTGAGCATCCAATGCTAAAATAGTTCTTACATTTTCAAATCGAGCAATTGGAGAGAATGTTTCATCAAAGTCGATACCTTGTTGTTGTGAATACTCTTTTGCTACCAATAGGGCTTTGTGTTTTTGTATGCTTCCATCAGCATGGTATTTTGTCTTGAACACCCACTTCAACCCAATAATATTGTTGCCATTTGGAAGATCCACCAAGTCTCATGTTTCATTTCTTTTAATCGTCAAAAGCTCTTCTTCCATTGCACATCTTCATTCTTCTTTTGTTGTTGCTTCTTTAAAGTTAGTTGCATCTACACCAAAGAAAGCAAATGTAAAGGTTTCATAAATTTCTACAAGTGGTCGAAACTTTCGTGGAGGAATTTCATCAGTTTCATCTTAATCAGGTGTCATTAACATTGAATCTCTACTATTTGGACTACTACTGTTAGAATTCTGGGGAGAATTGCTTAGTGTACTTATGGTTAATTGATTTGCTATTTCACTAGGTGATGCTTCACTTTCTATTACGATTTGTGACTTTTTGCTACTATTTTCCCAGTTCCACCTTAAGCTTTTATAAAAATACTACATTTTTGTAAATTATCACTTTTCCATTTGCAAGATTATACAACCAAAATGCTTTGGATTGAGAGCAACAGCTAACAAAGACACCTTTTTCAAACTTTTCATCAAGTTTACGAATGATGTTGAGAATTTATTAAAGAATAAGCAATATAACAAAAAATTCTCAAATGACTCACCCACAGCTTTCTACCTTTCCAAGCTTCAAATGGTGTTTGATACATGACAGCCCTTGTAGAAAAATATTTAGTAGGTAGACTGCACTATTAATTGCTTCAGCCCAAAACTGACTTGCAAGATTCTTGCCTTCTGACATGTTTCTAGCCATCTCTACTACTGTACAATTCTTTCGCTCACCTATTCCATTTTGCTATGGGGTATACAGTGTTATCAATTCCCTACAAATGCCATGTTCTTCACAAAAAAATTAAATTCTTGAGATACAAATTCACCACCTCTGTTTGTGTGAAGAACCTTGATGTTGTTACCATTTTGCTTTTCAACTATGGCCTTGAATTTCTTGAAATTTTCAAAGGTTTCATATTTAAACTTTAAAAAATATACCCAACTCATGCAACTATAATCATCAGTAAATAATAGAAAATACAGAGTTCCACCAAGTGATTCTGTATTCATAGGACCACGCAAATTTGCATGCACTATATCAAGGTAACTGGAGGCTCTCCAAGACTTTCCTACCAGAAAAGATTGCCTATGTTGCTTCTCATATGAACATCCTTCACATATATTTTCAACTGATTCTAATTTTGGCAAACCATAGACCATCTCATTTTGACTTAACAATATCAAACTATTTATATTTAAGTATCCATAACGTAAATGCCACAATTTAGTTTCAACATCATTTCTTTGTCTAACAACTAATGCATGTTCAACAATAGAAACTTCAAGAGGAAACATTTTGTTTTTTGTCATTCGAATATTTGCTACGACATGACCCGATCTTTTGTTCTTAATAACACATGTTCCATCATCAAACAACATAGAAAATTCACTATCCATCAGTTGCCCAACATTCAACAAGTTATGTGCCAAACTAGGTGCAAACAAAACATTTTGAATAAGCTTTACTTTACCATGAAAAATGTGGATAGCAACTGCACCTTTACTTTTAACTTGTATTTGCTTATTATCATTAAGACAAATTTGTTTCTTTGTTGATTCATCAAGTTCCTTAAATACTGACCTTTCTTCAGACATGTGATGAGAGCAGCCACCATCCACTTGCCAAACACAATTTTCATGATTAGCTATATTGCGAGCTATAAAAAGTACGCTTTCCCCTTCTTCCTCCTCTACATAGCCAACTTGATTATTCTTGTACCAACAATTAGCTTCTATGTGGCCATATCTGTGACAATGATAACATTGCACTATACTTCTATGATTGTTTGACCATCCAAGTTGGCCTCTACCTCTACCACGCCCTTATGTTCCTTGCTCTAATGACTTCTGATTATGATTTGAAGACTCCCCCTTCACTTGAAATGCTCTCTCTTCATTCTTCTCAAGTGACTTATTGATTCTTGACTCACAAGTTTGCAAATAACCCATTAGTTCATCAAATGAAAACACAGATTAATCTTTCAATTCCTCGATTGCAGCAACCACATGATCAAACTTTGGAGTTAGACTTCTTAAAACTTTTGAAACTCCAGCTTCATCACTAATGTCCTCACCATATGATTTCATGTGGCTTATCATTTCAATAACTCTTGATAAAAACTCTTGCACTGATTCATTGTTTTTCATGAACAATGTTTCAAAGTCACAAAGAAGAGATTGCATTTCATAGTAATTCCCTTTGAAGTATGTTGAAACTCCTCAAAGTCTACCAACCCTCAATTGAAGTACTTGCTACTACAATTCTTGAAAAGATCCCCTCATGAATTGCTTATTGGATGGAGAACAAGGGTCTAGCATCCTTCTTTTTAGTTTCTCTTCCTCTTTCATTTTCCTCCTGATCAACAAACCCATATTCAACCAAGTCCCACAAATCCTGAGACTTGAACAAAGTTTTCATTTTGACACTCTAAAACTCATACTTCTCACCATTGAAGATGGGTATGAGTGGTTGTGAGGAGAATGGAAAACCATTTGTTGCCATAGCTGAACACTCTCTTGTATTTCACTCCCCTAGTATTTCACTCCATCTTTTGTCACCCAATCAAAGACCCAAAAATGACTCTGATACCATAATGTTGCAGAGTAGAAACTCTTAGATAATAGAAATGCTACAAAGGATTAGAGAAATTGCACTTATCAAGGTGTATTGTTTCAATAAAATGAGCTGTCTTTATAGGCGTATAGACTCCTAACATTACTCACCCACATACATCACAAAACCCAACTCAATAGGCTCCTGATATTGCTTACCCGCATGCACCACTAAATCCAACTCAACTAAAGATTGAAAAAGAAACAATTAGAAAAGACTCGTACACTAAAAGACTTATTTAACCCCAACAACTAAAAACTATTTCAAATAAATTTTCAACAAAAATTTGTGCAAGACTTTCCTACCTTAGAACTGGACAATGGTACGTGTTCCTTCTACAAACAATTCTGGTTTGTGAGAATTTTGAAGCTATTCATTACCAAGGTGGGTTGCTTCAACTTTAGAAAGTCCTTATATTTTTATGACCACTTCAGCGAACACTTCATTTCTTTTGCTAACTACTGCTATAGCTTTATTTATGGTAACATTATGTCTCCATCACAATTATAAATCTTTGATAAATAGAAAAGTAAAATCTAACAGATTAGGTCGAATGGCCAACATCAATGTTGGGTACGGACGACCACATTGTAAGCTTCTATATGGAACCCTACTTTTGGCTGAAAGAGCAACTTTGCGTAATTTGATCCTTCTTCTTATCTTTCTACATTCATGTATACTAGTTTGAAAATCACATGGATTAGAAAATTTTAATATTATCCAATCCTCATGGTTTTTTGAACTACTATAAGGATAATTCAGACAAGTTTAAAAACTCAAAAAATGAACTCAACTTTAAAGTGAGGTATGGATAAAATTTCTATTTTAAATTCACAAATGGATAGGATGTTGCATTATTGGTTTGGAGGCTCTAGGAACAAATATCCCAACACAAACAAAGTGTTTTTGTTATGTAGCGAGTCAACTCATAAATGACCCAATTGTTGTCGAGTCAAGTACCTCGGACTAGTTTTCAAAGTCATGATTAGATCAACCTATGCTAGATTGTGAGTTAAACTTACACTTCTATAATACATTTTCTACTTTAATTTATGACTAATAGATTGATTTTGTAATTAATTTGTATACATTAGATGCTTAGTTAACCTTATGATTATGATAAACATAAAATTTATTTTTGGAGTTGATATTCCCACACTCCTTTGGTACTAATGACAAACCCTCTTTTGAAATTTTATCATACTTTTTATTTAAAGAGCCTACTTTTATGATAATATCAACCATTCAACTTAGATGTTTTGCAGTAGATGAGGTTTGAACCAAAAATTACATACATTGGATGATTATACTTTTTTAGTTCTAAAATGAAAAAAAGAAAAATTAATGATATTAAAAATAGCTAAAAAAATCAATGTTTGAATTGTTTAAAATATGTGATTTTTCAGAAATGACCCATTTATAGCAACATGCTTGAGATAAACAGTTTGATTACTCAAAAAAGTGGACCACCCATGTACTTTTATCATAAAATCCCAAAAGAGGGGTGTCATTAGTACCAATGAGGTGCGGGAAGTAGATAAGGTCTGACCCAAAAAATCACAAACATTGAATGATTGTACTATTTTTTTTTTTTAGTGTTAAAATTAATGGTATTAAAAATGGATAAAAAATCAACATTCTAATCATTTAAAATATGTGATTTTTGAGATATGGCCCATCTATCATAACATGCTTAAGATGAATCAGTTTACTTACTCCCAAAAGTGGACCACGCAAGTGGACCACCCATGTGCTTTTACTATAAAAATCCAAAAGAGGGTGTGGTATTAGTAACAAAGAGATATGGAAATATCAAGTCCCTTTATTTTATTTAGGCAATTTATCTAATTGATATACTTTAAATTATTAATAATGAGTAATTTGAGTGAATTTAGTTTACCATGAAATTTATTTTTAATATTTATAAAATTTGAATTACTTTATATTGAAAAATAAACCTTTATGTTTCTATTTTACAACATCAAGTTACCAATATTGTCTATTCAATTAATGCTTGCAAATGTGTGTGTGTGTGTGTGTGTGTGTGTGTGTGTGTGTGTGTGTGTGTGTGTGTGTGTGTGTGTCTTGCACACCTCCTATACTTGTTCCATCTTTTGATGGTTGTGATCAATTTTAAGATGAGTGGATGAACTCTTTCATATATAGTAAAGGTTTGTAGGATATGTTGTTTTCTAGCAGGGTTCATTCTCATTGAGAATGATTGATCACCCCTTTCACATATGCTTCATATATATTATTAATAGATTTTGTTATATGATAATAATAATAATAATAATATAGCATCTACCATGTATAAAATCACTTCAAAGTTCTTGCAATTACATTACCGAACATGCACATGTATTAGGTGCATATGATTTTGCAGGGCTCACCTTCGTGTGTTGGAATAAAGCATGTCATGGAGGTTTATAGGGTGCAAATTGAACCTTCATATAGTACGTTAACATCTGGTATAATAGAATAATCCATGCCCTATTAAACCATAATATTGTTTGTTATTGGTTCTAAAGTGGTCCAATTAGTATTGCAATATAGCACATCTATGAGTGAAGCTCCAGCCATATATGCGCCTCTTAAGAGGGCCAATTAGGACCCCTACAAAAAATATGTACTTAAAACAAGCTTAGCCCATCAGAGTAATTTATTATAAAATAGTGGGCCAGCTTAATTTCTATTGGCTGGCTAGGTTTATTTAATTAATATTATACATTCACAGAAAGCCATATAAAATCAACATAATCACACCAAGGAAAAAAAAAACAGTAATCGAAAAAAAGTTTCTCCTTCGAGCATTCATAAATCATGGAACCTCATGAAAAAGTAACTCCATGAAAACCAACAAACTAGGAACCACTACACCCCAATACAGTGTAGCTGCACGCCCTTAGCATTTCTCTTTTGACAAGCAACGAGCACTTTATGGATACATTTCTTGGAATAGTCCATTCCGATTGAATTTTGCATATTTGAAAGTACATGAGGGCGCATTTGTTTGATGATCTAAAGCCTTCCTTGTAGGCATGCCATAGAGTAGACTTGCCATAGATTCTATTTTTGGCCTTCAATGAATGGTTAAGAGGTAGAAAAGACTGAACCTAGGAAAATAAATGGTTTTGATAATTGGTCTGTACAATATTTTTGAAGAAATCAAGGCCAACCGTGCTTAAACCATTTGCCATGTAAAAAATGAACTGGACATAAACATTGGCTACTTGACAACCAATAAAAATAGGTACATTGTAGGATAAAATGGATTGTAATTTGATTCTACTATTGGCAAGATAATATTATCCAAGTAATTTAAGTGATTATGTGATTATAATCCCATAAGCAAATCTTTATAAGCTTGCCAAATTGGCCTATAGAATGGTAATCGAGTTAATATTCTTGATTGGCTAGGAATATCAAGGGTCATGCCATCTCGATATACTATTCTTTATTACTTGAGGACCCCTACTTTGAGCTTCATTTTTACTCATCATTAGTGATAGTTTTCCTAACACTCACAAAGCTAGGATTGCACTTGTTGCTTTTGTTGGCTACATGGATCATTCAACATATGCAGCAGTTTATATCTCCCTTTCTAGTTAATTTTTTACCTTTGTTTTTCTCATCATTATTTGTTATTTTACTTTCTTTGAGGAACTTTTATGTGATTCATTTGCATATTCTCCAGACAAAAATGTGAGCCAAGAGAAAAACAAGTGAGGTCCATGCATTGGTCTTTATGATGGTTTTCCTTTTTTTATTGCTTGAAATGCCTCTTAACTTTCTACAGTTTTTGGTGTGAAATATTTTGTCTATATTTTTATGGAATTTTTATTTATTTTTTACATTATCTTTCAAAAAGTAAATATATTTTTCTTTGTTTTGGAAGCACCCCTGAACTAATATTTGTTTGTCAACCCTAGATATTCTCTTTATATAGAATAAATAATGACCAAGATAGCTCTCAAAAGAATAAATAAATACCATCTCTCTCTCTATTTCTGAATTATATGGTGCAATGGGTCCTAATATGGTTGCATCATAAGTGCCTAAAAAGTGGCTAGTGAGCCTACTTTTCCTTCTTCTTCTTTTTTCATTATTCAAACTATTCATTTGATTAAGCTTTACCAGTAAGTGACATCTCTAAGTCCTTAATCTTTTACCTTTCCAAGCCCAAAAATAGATGGTATTCTATGTGTTGGACCTTTTCTATGTTTCGCTATCTATTTTTGGGCTTGGAAAGGTAAAAAAACAAAGGATTTATAAATATCTGATAGATGAAATCTTTGATACGCAAAATAGCTAAGATGAGTCGAATTAGATAAACAATTTGGATGTCTATAATACTAGATTGGTTGCATCATATTACTCTCTCTCTCTCTCTCTCTCTCTCTCTCTCTCTCTCTCTCTCTCTCTCTCTCTCTCTCTCTCTCTCTCTCTCTCTCTCTCTCTCTCTCTCTCTCTCTCTCTCTCTCTCTCTCTCTCTCTCTCTCTCTCAATTATAAGTAGCAACTTCTTTTCCTCCCTGGCCAATTCATCAACTCGATTGTTTGCTATTCTGCCAAAGTGAGAGTGTGAAATAAGCATCTTCTAGTAGTATATAACACTTCTCAAAATCTCGAAGGCCTATTATATTTGTCTTATCCATCTAATAATGTTTAAAGAATCACCTTCTATTAGAATTGGTTGTAATTAAGATTAGCCCAATTGAAGATAAACTGGATAAGGCTGACTCTTTTGCTTCAGTGGAGTCACAAATACCCAAAGGTCCTACAAAATTCATGATGTGTCTTCTAGTACAATATGAGATTAAGCCACCAACTCCACTAGAGTCTAGGTTTGAGTAATAAAACCCATCAAAATTGAGCATGAAACAATTTGGGGTTGGTTGTTTCCATCTTGTCTTGCATAGACTCTTCCTTTTGTTGGTTGAGATGATTTTGTTCCAATGGACAATCATGGAACTCATACATATAGAGAAGTCCTTAAAGTTGCATTGTTGAAAACTTGATTAATTAACACTTGTTGGGGTTTTCCTTTGTTCCTGAACGTAGGGAGTTTCTTTAAAGCCATAGATTCCAAGAAGGTACAAAGAAGTAGAGGTTCCATATTGTCCTAGATTTTTTCTTGAGTTTGACTCCCCACCATTGTACACTAGGCTCTTTTATAGAGTTAGGTAGGGACCATGACATGTTGAATTTATGAAGTATCGAGATCCAGACTTTCTGAGCAAGTGAGCATTGGATCATGATGTGATCTATAGATTTTGTGTTGCTGTGGCATAAGTAGCAACAGCTAGGCCCATCAATTCCTCTGGTGATTAGCTTCTCAAAATTAAGAGCCTTATTAAGAGCCATTATCAAGGTCAAAGTCACAACCTAGGTGGTAACTTTTAGTTCCATATAAGCTTAGTAGGTGTCAAGAGGTCTCCTCTTAGGTTGAGGCACTTGTATGCTGATGTAACTGATAATCTCCCATCTGAGCATGGAGTCCATATAATTTTGTCATTTCTAGAGGAATCAATGAATACACGATTTTGGATTTTGTTTTCTTGTTAGTTGATGTGGATTCTCCTTTTCCAACCCTCTTAGAGGTCTGATGAAGTGAATAGACCATGTAGTATTGATATTTTAAGTACTAAGGAACCCTTGAATGAGATCCTCTTGAAAATCTACTAAACTCCTTTGAAAGGGATTATTTTCCAACCAAGTGTCAAACTAGAACTTGTGAATGTGATCTTCCTAAGCATATGCTAAATTAGGATTTGTTCATTCTTTTTCAAGACACCAGCTGGACACTTTAGTAATGACATGAAATAGATAGGTAAATTTGCCAACAAGGACTTCGTTAATGCAACTCTGCCAACAATTGATAGTCATTATCTCTTTCAAATAATGGAAGTTGTTACTTGAGGGAGAAAGTGGAACTCCATTTTAAATAATAACAATAACAAAATGAAAAATCATCACCTGCAATCATACTCACTAACCTTAGAAGGTATGCACCAAAAGATGCTTAGAGTCATGTCTACCAAGAACATACCACAAATACAAAATTTATTTAAAGATCCAAGCTTTTTTTATCTCAACCAAATTCACTTCATTCTTCCATGGTATAAATTAGTGCCTACTAAGATAAATGAATATTATTGAGTGGTGTCCTATCTCCCTATTGCTGGTAGGCATTGGTTTGGAGATACATTTTTTTTATTCCAACCAGTTTGGTGATGACATGTCCCATCTTCGTTCGATTTCTTGGTGATTTCATGCAACATGACATGCCAATCTCAAACACAGAGATCAAGCAATCTCGTATCCTGTTTCTCACGTTGCTACAATCTTTGTTCATGTTGTTGTCATTGTTATATGTAGCTTCAAACTCTAAGTGCAATTGTGGGTCTATGATCTCCATCACTTGATTGGGTAAAGCCATCTTGGTAAACTGATACAGATCCAGGCCATCCTTAAACATGTCATTAGTAGGCCTCTTTCCTGTGAAAATCTCCATCAAAAGGATCCCATAGCTATACACATCACCTTGTGTGGAGGCCTTGTAACCCACACCATATTCTGCCACATATGATTTCCATTTTTTGGCAAAACCATATGACACAATACAAAATTGATATTAGAATTAGTTGAGAAATTAAGAATGATCTCAATAGAATTTAAGGTTCATCATGGATCTATATATATATATATATAAATTTATGTAAAAGAATAGATAAATAGATAGAGGCATTTACCAGGAGCAGCATACCCAATGGATCCTTTTATCCTTGATGAACTGGTTTTATCTTCTGAGCAATTGTCTCTAGCTTCAAAAAGTAACTTTGCCAAGCCAAAATCACCAACATGTGCATTCATGTCGTTGTCAAAAAGTATGTTGCTAGGTTTTATATCACGATGAACAATTGGTATTTGGCCATGATGATGAAGATAATTCAAGGCAGAAGCAACATCAATAGCAATGTTTACTCTTTCAACAAAGGTCAATTTTCTCAATGAATGTTGCACACTTTCATCATGATGTAACCATTTCTCAAGACTCCCATTGGGCATATACTCAAAAACTAGAGCTTTGAAATCATTGCCACTAAAATCAATGCTTGAGCAGGAAGTGACGATCTTAACAAGATTACGATGCCGAACATTTCTTAGTACTTTACATTCAGCTTCAAAGCTTTCAAAAGCTGCATGCTGTTGAAGGTTGAGTACCTTCACTGCAACAATTTTCTCATTGATTTCTAGAGTTCTTTTATATACAACACCATAACTTCCAGCACCAATTAAATTTTTTGAAGAGAACCCATTAGTTGCTCTATAGAGTTCCGCATAAGAGATCTTTAACAGTTTCTCATCCAAAAAGACATTGAAGGAGCCTTCTTTCTTGAATTTCTTCTCCAAAGAAACACAGCGGCAGAAGACGAGATTAAAATTAGACATAGAACCGCACTGACTATTGAAATTATCACCCTTATAGAAAATCTCACTTCATGTTTCTTATGGACCCGACCATGACAAGCAAGCAATTGTAATTCTAGGATACCTCCACAAAGGTTGTTGTTTCCTTTAAGTGAAATTGTAGTCACATTTCCAAAGATCCCATCTTTTGGCACTTCACCTTCCAAATTATTAAAAGAAATATATAGCTCTCGAATACCTTTCAATGTGCTCAGTGAGGGAGGAATGGTTCCTTGAAAGCTATTATATTCCATATGAAGATATTCCAAACTGAGACAATTGCTCAATGAACTAGGAATTTCACCTGATAAATTATTGTAAGAAATGTCCAATGTTTGAAGATTTTTAAGGTTGCCGACTTCTAGAGGTAAGGATCCCGAGAAAGAATTGTTTGACAAATTGAGGTATTTTGACAAAGAGGGAAGATTGAAAATTTGTGTTGGTATAGTACCACTAAGTCTGTTACTATCAATATATAGTTCTTGGATATTCCTACAATTTTCAATACTTAAAGGAATGTTTCCGGCCAAATTATTTGAAGATAAATTCAGGGCACTCAATCGAGTGAGATTGCCTAGGGATGTTGGAATTGGTCCTGACAAATAATTATAACCCAACAACAAAATTATCAAATTGGTAAACTTCCCAATTCCAGGTGGAATAGTGCCCTCTATAGAATTTTCCTCCATGCCTAACTTAGTTAAGTTTACTAGATTTTCAATGCTTGAAGGGATTATTCCAAATATTTGGTTTTTCCCTAAGGTTAGATAAGTTAGTTGGGTTGAGAGATTAGCTATGCTATTGGGCACTACACCTTTAAAGTGATTATTACCTAGTCGTAATATCTCTAGACTAGAGTAGTTAATCAAAAAATTGAGAAAAATTAAGTCATTGACATTGCTCCTACCTCCAAGCTGATTTGAAGAAAAACTAATATAGTTGAGACCTGGAAGACGACCCAAATTCATAGGCACGGATCCACTGAAGTTGTTATAACCAAAACCAAGATATACAAGTTGTGAAGCATTGGGCAGCGAAATTGGTATGGGTCCTGTGAACCGATTGAGACCTACATCAAACTCTTCTAAGTTTGGAAGAGTTAAGCCTAGATCGGGTGGAATGCTCCCATGCAATTGGTTGTCTGCCAAATTAAATACAGCAATTGATGAGAGATTATAGAGCGGGAGAGGAATCGTACCCGACAGTAAATTTGAATTCATGGCCACTCTTTTCAGCTTTACCAGTCGTGCTACTTCATATGGGATGCACCCGTCCAACCTATTACGCCCTATGATCAAGACGGTGAGGGACGAAAGGTTGCCTAGGGAAGATGGGATGCTTTCTCTAAGATTATTGTTCCCAATATCCAACCAACTGAGCCTCGAGAGTGAGTTGAGATCATGAGGAATGGTTCCAACAAGCTGATTCTGAAATAAAGAGATGCTTTGGAGTTGGGTGGAGAGATTGCCTGGGATCTGCCCCTCATATGAATTACAGCTCAAGTTGAGATCTCGCAATCGCGGAAGGCGAAAGATGCCTTGGGGAACTTGGCCGTTGAAACCGTTGTTTCCAAGGTTGATTTTCCGAAGAAAAGTGAGGTTTGCTATCTGGGGAGACGTGGGGCCTATCAAACCTTGATCTGCAAGGTCCAAGACGATGACCCTCTGCAGATGCCGACGGCCGCAGGTGACTCCCTTCCACTGCCAGAAATGGAGAGTATGATTCCATGATGCCAAGGCACCGTTTGGATCATCGGTTATTTGATGTTTGAAGTCAAGTAGGGCGAGTCGATCGGTTTCATTTCCTAAGTTGAGAGATTCTACAGGCAGAGAGAATAACAGGAAGAGATTAAAGGACGAGAAAAGAGTGAGGTAGAAGAGAAATGAAGAGCATACGTGAGGCAGCCCCATGGGCGTAGAGAAATAAGAAGGAAAGAGTAAGATATGGCAGGATGAAGAATAATGCATGGCAGCATGCATGCATTTGTAGGCAAGCAAGAGAAATGAAAAGTGGGATATCGTGTGCCAGCTAACCACAGTCAACGCCGTAATCAATCGGCTAGATCACTGTCCTACCATCCTGCCTTCGGTGGTCCGCGTAATGGACATCCAAGTAAGTCTGAATTAAACACGTACCTTCAATTACTGCGCCAGGTAAACATATGGAGCCCAAACATGAACA
This sequence comes from Warburgia ugandensis, assembly GCA_035236585.1. Classification (NCBI taxonomy): domain Eukaryota; kingdom Viridiplantae; phylum Streptophyta; class Magnoliopsida; order Canellales; family Canellaceae; genus Warburgia; species Warburgia ugandensis. Next base: position 56,898,890 of record CP141137.1, on the reverse strand, counting down.
CAAAGTCTGGAATGTGATATAGACTCATTTTGCCACCCTTAAATATATAGGCACTTTGATTACCTGAAAAAATAGTTAATTGGCAGCAAATGCCGGCCTACCATTGATAAATTTACGCATTGTCTGCCTTTGTCTGTAGTTTTTCCAGTCTCGATCCAGTCTCTATCTGCAAAAGGGACCTCTGAACTTGACTTGCCATGTAGAAGAACAAGCCAAGATTTTCTTCAAGAACAATAAGAGGAATCAACGGACTAGATTAGAAGAGTCTCATAGATCAACAGAGTTTATTGAAAGAGCCTCATAGATCATGTATCTAGTTAAATAATGGTCTAAACAATTCACGTACTGCTTTGACGATGCATGCTCCTTTGAATCAATAGAATATGGTCATTTAAAAAAATAAAAACAATTCATATATTTCAAGGACGGCAAGAACCCTTCACTACTATTATCTAAACAATTAATATATTTGTCTTATCTATTTAGAGATAAGCCATGCCCCTCTCTGATGCTACACAATGGAAGAAGTCAGACCGGGCCAGGAGCGATGAACCAGAATTCCAGCCAAGTGAAACATTAGATGGACTCCGTCGCCTGTGTTCAGCCCTCGATGGACTCGATGGAACAACTCAGGACCGAGCACGAGAGCTGGAGTTTCTCACTGCACATTACAGTATGAAAATTTTAAGTCTGAAAAGGTAAATGTGATAAGTCATTCGGAGCAATTAATCACCAAACGTGTTTTCTGTTGCTTGATGATCATATATATGCCACATGCACCTTAATATTTAACCCAATAAAAAAAAGGAAGTCCGGTGCATGAAGCTCCTGCATATGCAGAATTTAAGAAAGGGGCAGACTACAAGGATTTATAATACACAACCTTACCTTACATTTTTGCAAGAAATTATTTCCACACTATGAACCCACGACTTCAAAGTCACATGACAACAACTTTGACCCAATAAAACCTGGTTTAATTCCAAAGTAAAGCGTGGAAGTTATAGAAAGAAACAAAAGATGACTCATCAGGTTATGTTTTTTTCTTCTTTCTTATCTACCTAATTTGAGAGACGAAATCACCCACTCATGTTAGATTGGATTTGTTTCTCCTGGCGACGACTTGACTTGGAAAACAGGCAACTTGGTGTCCAATCGGCAGGGCTTTGATAATCGAGCTAGTTTATGAGATTATGGCAGATTATACAAGCCTCGTTTAGTACTAGAAAGCATTTAAGGATCAAAGCTAGAAGCTCAGAATCTCAATTGATTACCTCAGGCAAGGCATGTCTTTAGGGCTAAGCTCATCCAATCGGCAAGTGTTTTGCTCAGTATCCCATGAGCCTCCTTGTGGGTGTCTAACTATAATTTCTCTAGCCTCTATGCAATACTATGCACATATAGCTCCACTTAGATGACTTTGGGTGAGGAGTAACCGCTGTCACTATTGTTTGATTGGTTCTCAACACTGCATGAATCGAAACAATGCTCATATTGTCCCCCTTTTTTTTGCATACATTTTACTATGATTCACAAATACAAGAGCTGGCTTGTGGTGCACTTGGAAACTAATACTTGGCTAATAAACTTGTTCTACATTCTTTTCCCCTGGAATATGATTTCTATGATTGTGCCATAATAAAAATTAATGACTGGCTAACTCAAGCCGAAGATAATTATAGGATGCATGCACATATTTTTATTTGAAGAAATATGAGGGAGCAAATATCTGATTCCTTCCTGCTTACTCTTTCATCTAATCCAAAATGTCTTTGCTGCACCGTGTCGATCCTATATAAAGCATTTCCAATATTGGAGGATCTTAAGCCTTTGATATTGGATTCTTTCTCTATCAACGCAGATGGATAGCCTCATTTTTCTTATTAACAGTTCCCTCAAACTAGAGCCTGAGAACTGTTATATGAGACCGTCTACAAAGAGGAGAAGGCTAGAGTCAATCAACATAAAATATCAAAGCACAATGAAGGTGTTACAAGATCCAGTTTCCATGAGAAACAAAGGTGTGGAGATAGTTTTCCATTTCACTTGTGAGAAGGTAGAGAGTTGAAGCTAATCCCCAAGTTCCAACACGGTTCAAAACAAGATGATGCATCAAGCTTATTGAACTGCCAGGAAGTTTATATGATTTGTATTATCAACTTGACTTGCCATGTAGAACAGGAGGATTCTTCAATCGCATATCAAAAGCGTGGGTTTTTATTGGGTAAATGCAGAAAATGTTAGGATTAAACGAATTTGATAAAGTAGCGAAGAATATATATATATATATATATATGTATGTATATATGTATGTATAGACATATATTAAATATCTACAGCTCTCCTTAAAGCTAGATCTCCAACGTATAGATCTAGCTCAAATTTAATTGCCCTGACACAGCTTCTCCTTCAATTAGCAAAAGTATCCTTAATTTGATTTTGAGTCAATACTGAGGTGCTACAGCAATGATCTAACTTAGACAATTGTACAGAAACAAGGACGAGCACCACTTTGAAATTCTAAAGAAAGCATCTTGATTGGAGTCATTCTCACCTTTTTTATATTTTTTAATCTTTAATTCCACGCACATACACACATATATATAATTTAAATTAACATTGTGTCCTCCAATAAGAGTTATCTTACACTTCGAGAGGGTGTGCTTGAAGCCCAAAACAAAGCACGTGACTCCTTTCTTAGTGTGAACAAGAACATCACATCTTCCCCTTGAGAAACAAAATTTTCTAAGCCATTCTAAACAGGATGAATGAATTAAACATAAAAGAACAGTTTCACACATGAAATTTTTGACTGCAAAATACTTTCTCTTGAGCGTGACTCTCCCCAGAACTCTTCAGTATATTAGCATATAGTAATGAATCTTGTCTTAGGGGATTGAGCATGGAATTTACATGCATCTATTATCAAGTTTTCGTACGGTATTTGTGCCTGCAAATTAGTGCAAATATTTGATCATGTAGTAAGTACGATCATGTAAAGAGAATGTTGAGGAGCCAGTCCTTGTGTAATCCATACGGGTCATCTTCAAGACAGCATCTTAGGCAGCCCATGCAGGAAAATAGACATTCAAGTTTTTATCCAAATCTATTATTCTGTAACTCAAATGAAGGGTTAACCAACGAAGATTTTGCAGCACGACTTTACAATGTGCTAAACAATGAACTCATAGGATCACCAAACCATCTGAAATCCCACATGCATATTTAGAACGTCAAATCTCTCTGCCAATTTAAACACACTGATACCTCATGAATTTGTTGTTTAAATCCTAGCGGTGCACGCGTTTTAATCTGTCAGCATTTATGAAAAACTGTCTATAGTTCCTTGTCTACTTTTCTCCTTTTGAGGAGTAAAGTGTGACCATCCAGGTTTTCATAAATAATTTTCAAAAACTTATTTGAAAATGATCAAGATTCCGTGTAGATCTTTTTTTTTCCATCACATATAATAGTATCAAAAGCTGCCTTCCATGCCCGAGTGTCTTATCAAAGCTTCACATATAGCCAAAATAAATACGTAAGAACAGCTCTGTCAGGACCCACTAATCACAGCCCAAACAACCATAATGAGACTATAACTATATGACAAATTCTAATATTTATAATAAAATACATTGCCTTATTATATTACTATTCTCAATGTTCAATAATAGTCTAAAACAAAGTAAGATAACTTATTCATTCTCATACTTGCTCTCTCATTGTTCCTAAGCCTCTTGCAATGCCTTAATTCTCACTTCTAATTAGAAGATTGACCTGAAATTGTTAGTGGAGGTGCGTACGATACACTGGAAAATTCTAAGCTAAATAAAAACATGCAAAAAAACACATGGATACATAGAGATATCAAAGTGCACAGGCTAAATGCAATTGGTATCAAACCTCGAAAATGTTCAAAAGTCAAAATCAATAATGAATCACCTTCATATCCAAAATAATATATACCATTAGAAGTTGTTCTTAGTATCTAAAACATATCATATAATATCAACCTCGATAATATTTAAAATTCAAACTTTGCCGCAAATCTCATAAGGTTGCATGAATCATATTCTGTTAGAGAATGCATTAGCAATTATTCCCAGTGTTTGAAATATGTCACATAATATCAATCAGAATCATACAATAGCATCCTGCTGGGGCTATAAAAGGCAAATGTTCTAAAACCCTCAAGGTTGATTGACATACCATCGATGTCCATATCACAATACAGCAGCTATGCATGTAGAGAGAACCAATGTCTCCTACCTACGTTCTATCTTGGATACTACACAACCTATACCAGTCCTCATGGGGGAGAACATATCATACTGAATGGAAGGTCCCATGACCCATGCAAATACACAAAAGTCTTTACTTCAAGCAGGTATCAAAAAAAAATTTCAGAGTGCTAGTAGCCAACTGCACTCCTAGCATAGCAACCAGAGAAGTCTTACAATTTGGCCCAGGTTAAGCTCAACTCTTATGAGTAGCCTAATTTTAGGCTAGGCACAACTCTCCAGAGTTGCTTAATTTTTATTCATTAAAATATTTCTCATGAAAATCCATATGGAGTCACAGTTCAATCACTCTCACACACAACACCAAAAAGTCTCATCACAATAATGATAATATATTTATGGTGCAATCATATAAACACTCCTTAAGGTGAATACCACAACGTCACGATCAATATATCATTATTTACAATAAAAAGCATATATTTGTATCACAAGCATACATGTAAGCATGTCTCTCAATGAGCATACAAGGCAAGCCACCCTATTCATACACAACACACGTGCATTCATCATAAACTTTCTTCCTATTTTAAAAGCATCCAAAAACATGATCGTCCAAGTGAGATCAATGAAAGGAATTTAATGTTATTCCAAACATAAAATACTTTCCAAAGTCAATAGTATGATTCCAAAACAAATCCATGATTGGGTGCATATGTAATTCAAGTAATATCAACTATGTGAGAATGATCCATCGCGATGCACATGGATTCGTCTAGTTAAGTGTGCATGTGTATGCATTAAAACAAAAGATCAATGCAGCATGTGCTTCAGTTTGTAGAAAACTAGAGTGCGAGGCTTCAAATGATAAATCAATGGGCTCTTGTTCTAAATCAAGGAGCCAATGGTGGCAAGTTACATAGATTAGGAAATCAACAGTGAACAGTGTATGTGATTTAAAACAAAAATCTAGGATAAACATGCTTTAGATCCGAGGTGTGCACATGATTTAAATCAACTGAGGGATGGTGTACTTATGTACCTAATTAAAGTAGGTCATACAATAAACGTATGCGTACAATCAAATCAAGAACTCTAAGATTATTCATGCCCTTAATCAACCATGTGGACATGTAGTCAATTAAACATGGAATGGTGTGCACATCGTTATGATAGAGGAATATCAACTACCATGATATTTCAATGAATATACAAGTGCGCATCAAATGAATAGCATGGCTATGCCTATGATAAAGAACGTTAGTGTATATGATAGATTAATGGATGAACAAGTGTGCACCAAATGATGGTGCGCATAAATCTGGATCAGAAATTAAATCTGTGTGCATGGATTAAAATACTGATGTCAGGTGCGCATGTTTTATTATCAATCAACAAATGGATCCTATGTGAATAAGTCCTAAGTGTAATCATAGTTCATCATATGATTAATAATGAGATTCAAGGCCAAAAAAACTTGGATTTGAATGGATCAAAACAAATAATAAGCCTATAAAATCACAGATCAGCGGATGAGATTTCAAGAGTCTTCAAGCAAAACAAAAATAAGAGTGTGCATGCTATAACACGAAAATCGACAGTGTGATTCCAAAACCAAAAATAACCATGGGTGCACACATAAATAAAGATCGGTACAATCAGCAGTGTAGAAAAACTGGACATCCCCTGGCTTTATGTAATGAATTTTCTTGAAAAAGACATCTTATGGCTAATTTGGAAACTTGAATTCTTATTCTAAAGTATTCATACTCACCCTATAACTGGAAGAGCTAATTAGCCTTTTATTATCAATTCCATGCAAAATAAATATTTATATTATAAAAACTCAAATTGTTACACTAAGACAAAAAAGGGATTGAAATTAGAACTCCCTATCTTTTGCCGACCATTTTAATGAACCCTTAGTTTCTTTTCCCTACTAGTGACAAAACAGAAAGCTTGGGCTTGTAGTTAACGCCAGCGGTTGCAAATGGCAAAGGAGAGCCATACAGCAATTCATTTCAGTGGTCCTAGGTCGTGTACCCAATGCAGACACAGGTGTGAAAGCTTACGGAGTGTGAACGGAAGATGGAAGGCAAGTGCTTTCACATGATCAGGCGAGGGTCCTAGTTTTGTAACTTTCAGGAGGATAGACTATAGCACTGATCTAACTTCGTCACACAAATCCTTTTACATATCCTTCTGCGTTGAAAGGCAAGTTAAAATCAAGCAAAGCACCTTTCCCTGGACTGACATCACCATTTTCAATTAAAAACTTGAGAAATTAAGATTCATTACCACACATTAGTCCGTTAAGATATTAGTCCGGCCAAAAGGACAATCAGACGCCACTTATTTTGAAAAAGAAGGGTCACTATTTGTCCCACTTCAGACACTACTACATGCCACAAAAACATATCCCCACCATTTGAGTTAAGATTTTACTACAGTATATGGCAATCTTCATGTGAAGGGAGTTCTAAGATCACCCAGAACTCAAACAGTACCACAAAACTGTAAGGGAAACACAAGAACATAGTAGTTGAACCCGATTACCCCCAAAAGCTTCACTCTTGGCAACAACATCCTACGGGCAGTAACTACTTCACTCCATCTCCAAGTCCATCTTTCCATTATTTGACTGTATATGCCAAAACCTAGTTCCCAAAGCTGGCTAGAGCTATACCTTCCTGTGCAAGACATTCCAACAGCTAAATGACAACCACAGTTGAGTTCACTAACCTCAAAATATGGGTATCATGCTATTTTACTATTGAGAAGGAAAAAGTCTTAAAACATAAATCTGCAAATGAAAATTCAGACGAAATTCACAAATAAAATAAGTATTATTACATAGGGAGGGAATCTATTCTTGAACGCTGAGCAGAAAACATAGACATCGGCCCACTACAGTAAAGTTATACCAAAGGGTTAGCTCTTACCAGGATCATGGAGGACAGAATTAAGAAATGAATGTTAGTGAAAACTATGAATACCTTCTTCCCTTTGGCTGACAGAAATTGCCTCGTACATCTGATTCAATAACCACTGACCTCTTTGCAGGCCTTTCTTCCAACCAACTCCAATGAATCCATAGCAAAATTTTGCAGAGCATCAACTCCCTTGTAAACAATACAGGAATGTCAAATTTTTCCTTAAAGACCCAAAGAACTCAACCCATATGCTAGGCAAACCCATAAGAATAAACGAAAATTCTAAGGAGAATCAACTTCCTTGCGTGCTATAATGTGAAATACATGGGATGGAAGTTAGGCCATTCCATTTCGACAAAAGACCCACACCCAAGTTCCATAGCTTTGCATCAGCTATCCAGCTTGTTGAGACCCTATGAATCGATTGAAACCTCAGGGATGCAACTCTTCATCTTCTGGCAGATAACTAAAATTGTTCAAGTTCAGAAGATCTCTATAGGGATCTCTGCTTCTGGAAGTACCCAAATGGATTCTCCACTAAACTGAAGCAAAATATGCAAGACCGAGAATTCAACAAAACAACAGAAGAAGTAATAACTACTCAACAAAATTCAAATCACTCTTTCTTTCCTGAGACCCATAATTAGGTACCCAGTTACCGCCCATGTTGGTGATGTATTGAGACACAAAATGAAAGTGAATAAAAATCACCAAATTTCAATTCAAATGAAAAATAAGCATTCAAACAAAAACACAATGTCCTTATATAATGTCCTGTCTTTTACTTGTTAAAATAAAACCACAAAAAAGGGTTTTCACCAATAAACATGAGATCCAACCAGAAAACTTATCCAATCCAGCATTACAGTAAAGGATAGAATGATTAACTCTTGAGTAATAAGCTACTGGTATGAAGTCATAATACCAGAAGACATCATCCTTAAGATCACATAATACTGCCAAATGTTCTACTGCTGACCATTTCCATTACTTCTGTTTCCATCTTTGCAACAACGATAACAGCAGAAAAAATGCGCCCAACGACTTCATTTTTGCTAAGCCTCAATGAGTGATCATTTCCAGTAATTAAAGATTCGTATCTTTTGGCTCTCTAAATGTCAAATCTTTGCAACAAAGATAAGTGCATAAGAAAGGTCCAATGACTTCATTATGCAGAGACTCAATGACGTGATCATTATGCTCCAATGTAATCCATGATTTCCTTTCTTTTGGCAAGCTAAAATGTGTAAACAAAATTCCCCAATCTCCACTATGCACTGGAACCAAATTATAGCATATACATCTCCTCTAGAGTTGCCTTCTTCCCAGTGCTGGTGACTTCTTGGGCTAATGGATTCAGAATTCTTTGACCCAACTAAACCAAATTATAGCATATATATCACCTCTGGAGTTGCCTTCTTGCCAACGCTGGTGATTTCTTTGGTATGTACACTTTGTAGCTCACCTGCCAACACATTGAACAGTTTCTCCAGGTAAATACATTCTAACAGTTGTAACTGCTGACTGTGAAAGAACTGACCATGAAAGAAATAGCTGATTAGCCTTCCTACCGTAGGCATTATTATTTTTTTCTTTGATTTTGAAAAAGAATTAGTTAGAGAGAAAAGAATAGAGACAGAGACAGAGACAGAGAAAGAAAAACAGAAGACCTCTAACTTTAGGGTAAAATAAATAAATTTGACATGTGAAATTCTAGCAATTGACCTTTTTTTTTGCATTTTTTGTTCATTATCTTCATTGAGAAAAGACAAACCCTCACCTGTACCATCTCTCCTCCACGCATGACAGACATTGTCCTTTGCTCAAGTTGGGAGCCACTTTGAGTTTCAACTTTCAGTTCACTTGAGGCTTGCTTATCAGTTTCAAGATTGAAGGTAGAAGATGGACCAGGACCAGATTCACCAACTTCATGGACATTGCTACTCCCAGGTGTGCCTTTTAGGACATCAAGCACCTTTCTATCAGGCACAGTTTTGATATCTGACAAGCTTCTGCTAGAAGGTTCCTGTGAGACTTCCTTTGGGATATCCTGGTTTTTGTTGAGAGGGGATAAGGTGTCAGAATTTGAATGATCCCCATCCAATTTGGTTTTTGCATGCTCCACATGACTACGAATTCCATGCACAACCATATTGGGTTGATCACCAGAACATTTTTGCCCAAATGTTGAAGCTGATGAAATAGATCTACTATTACCAATATTCTTAATGTTTTCTTCTGTTGGGATACTGCAAGCGGATGGCAAACTGTCTATATCTGCTAGTGCATGAGAAACAAATTTAGATTTAGATTCTTGCGGGTGACTACGCTCGTGAAAAGATCTATTGCCTTCTAAAGAACTAACGGACCTCCCATCTATTGAAATACCGGCATTTTTTACATTTTGTGCATCCTGCAGTGCCTTGGTTTTATTACCAGCCCCATCGTGTGGCTCAATTTGAATAGGTGCAGAATTTCCAACAGATTGCTTGGAAGCTCCACTCCTGTCTTTCTCATCACCAACTGCCTTGGCATTTCTGACAAGGCTATTACGGAACTTTGCAAAATTTTCCAAAGCTTTCTGCCTTAAGATAGCCTCTAAATCATCAATTTCTGAACTATGATCCGTTGCAGAGACCTCATTCTTCTTCTCCATTAGAGTTTCATTTGAGCCAGGATCAATCTGACCACATTGAGCATCACTATTCACAGAATCTCTTATAGTAACTTCAGAACGAAGCACTTTTTCCCTCTTGGCATCAACCTTCTCGCAATCATATGCAGATTCATCTCCTCCCATCCATCTATCCTCCAACTCATAGTGAGTATGAGGTTGTCGACTCTCCCTCTTCTTTCGTCCATCATTACTATCATTGCTTCTTGAAGAAGGATAGTCCTCGAAAGCCTGAATTATATCAGCCTTGTTCTCATTTACTCTGTCTCTCCTTTCAATCCTCTCAGACCTTTTACCAATAGAAACCGATCTGATATGACTTCTTTCAAATACAAATCCACGGCACCTAGAGGGCGAACTCGAAAGAGAACGAGAAGGTGACAAAGATAAAGATTGATATCGGCCTCTTCTACCTGATCTTTCCCCCCTCAACCCTTTCCGCTCCAATTTCCTCGATCTCTCATACTCAATTTCTCCACCACTGCGACCAGAATTAGAACAAGAGTGAGATCTACGTCTACTTCTTCCCCTCTTTCTTTCACCTTTTCCAGACCTATCCCTCGGTCCTTTTCCTTCCAATTTCCTCAATCTATCAGACTCACTTTCCCCATCACTGGTACTCGAATCAGAACAAGTGGAGCATGAGACGCTACTCGCAGAAGATACACTTCGATTTCTGCGAGACTGCCCACGTTTCCCCTTTACAGATCTCTTCTTCTTCTTCTTATTCTTCTTCTTCTCTGATTCAGCATTTTTCTGCTTTCCCAATAATTTCTTCATGGAACGGTGCGTGGAAACCCTAACTTGAGGGCTTGATGAACGCCGGGATCTCTTTCGAATTTTCTTAGAATCTCTTCGAGTTCTGGTCCGTCTAACCCTAACATCGTCCGCCGAATCGCACGATGAATAGGAGAGAGAAGAATCGCTCCTCCAATCTTCATCGGAAGAGGAATCACGACGACGTTTCTTGGATTGATTCTTCTTCTTACTACGACCACGAATCTAACGAGTATAAATCGAGAAAGAGAATTTAGGTTTCTAATACTTTGCCGAGTAAAACAATAAAGGAACAACACATATAAAAAAATCCTAAACGAAGACTGGACAGACCTCAGAGGTGTTCTTGCGGTGTTTTAGGGAAAAGGATTTCATTGTTTCAGGAGAGAAAACAAAGGATAAGCCTGCAACAAAACAAAGAGAATACGAAGGGTTAGAGGGAAAAGGAATTTAACAAGAAATTGGAAACTTACCGTAGCTGCACTCTTCTCAACATTATTCTTGTTTTGGGGATAGATTGATCGGCAAGAAGAGCTGAAATTGACGAAAGGAAGAGGAGAAATAGAAAGTAAACAAGAGTACGGAGCAATTTATGTATCTTGTGCGAGTTTCGCTGGCAGCTAAATGAGTTGACTCGGAGCCCGTCTCTTCAGTGAGCCAAACTATTTGTCTCATTTTTTGCAGATCTATGGTATTTTTGCAGAAAATCTAACATTTTCACTTTTTTGCAAATTTACCATAAATTTTTAAAAAACTTTACAAATTTGCCATAGTTTTTCATCAATTTTTCCTATTAATTTTTACTAAATACCAATATTACCATTGTCCCTTCCAACAACCCCCTATTTTTGGCACATTTTTCCGATGCTACCCAAACTACCTTCCCAGTCAACATTGCCCAAACCACCACCACCCCTCCCCCGGTTTACGCTACCCAAATCGCACCACCTTTTCCATGGCCGGCGCCACAAGATCACGCCCAGCTACCCAATCAACAAATCACCCCAAAATGTTAGGTTTTCCTGACAAAAAATCTCAAAAAACCCTATTTCCCTATATGAGAATACTTTAAACCTAAGACTTAGGCTTTAGGTCAATAACCAGCTATAAACTTGATTTATATTTCTTTCAGGCATGATTTGGTGTACTAGCAAAGATGTTGGACTCTCAAGGTGACTTATTTTGGAATATCTAAGACCTTCAACTTGTTTGGCTTACCAAGAGTTACTGGCCACAAAATACAGATGAATTTACATTATTTTAATTTATTTACACCTTAAAAAAATTAATGATTATAATTTTAAGAGCGCATAAAATCGGCTATAATCATGCAAAGATCTTGATATTTGGTGTTCAACTTATCCAAAATTATTACAAACAAGACGAACAGCTTAGATTCTTCAAAAGAAGTCACCCTTCATCACAAAATAGAAGGTTGACTTCTTTGCAAAAATGACCTCACTTTCAAGGCGATATAACAATTGTATCATTATATATCTAATATAAGATTTTAGAACTTAGAGGAGAAAGGAGGAACAAGATTCATGTGGCCAACCCTTGAATAAGGTCTTGCTTATGATGATGATGATGATGATGATGATGATGATTTTAAAACTTGATAAACTGAAGATCTACAAGTAGACCGAGATACAATAAATTATTTCTCAATCATGGTGATCATGTTTTATAGATATAAATCATTCATCATCTTTAGAATGGCTTAGATAGGTCGAACATTAAATTTCATGACCACCAAATTCTTTTTGTGCATGTTTCATTGGGTAAGAAATCAAGACCATTCATTCATGAGCAAATTTTCAAAGACATGAAATAAGTGGCTAGGATTGTTCAAGTACAGTGATTTTTGGTAGTCTTAAGGCAGCATATATTCTTTAGACTATTTTATTTGTTTAGTTTATATATAAAACTTTCATCTAATTTTACACAAATTAAAGATTGTTTAGCCGGTGCTCTTATGCTATTGTTAAGGTCATGGCTTCAAATCATAACCTCTATGAGACGTTTTGAGTATGTATAGTGTGGGTGGATACTTTGTGACCCAAGATTGCGAAACTTATTCCCATTTGACTTGCGCTAATAGCAACCTACCCATTTGAGGGGTAGACTTGAAATTTTAATATGATAATCTGATTTCTCATTAGAAGAGGAGCCTTGGTGCAACGATAGAGTTGTGTCGTGTAACCTTGAAGTCGTGGAGGTCAATGCGTGGAAACAGCCTCTTGCAAAATACAAGGTAAAGCTGCATACTATTGACCCTTATAGTCCACCCCTTCCCTGGACCCCACATATACAAGAGTTTCGTGCACCAAACACTTAGGTGCAACTCACCAAAATCTTATGTTTTTCTTGAATCCACACCTCCCATGGATGAAAAGCCTCTAATAACAGTAAAATCTTCAAACCCCTAAACCAGAAATGGCGATGGATCCGAAAGTCGGGCAAGAAGCAAGATCGTTGAATGGCTGCTGAAATTCCAGCGGCAGTCTAGCAACTTCTCTTATTTGCTACCGTTCAGAGAGAGGTCTCTGAATTATGGACGCCACTCTGTAGAAGTAGGGTGCTGAGGTGATTATTTCATTACAGAAGCAACCCTTCTTATATACCTTTCTTCTCCATTCGATGAAAGCCAAGTCCAAATGAAAATGGTGGGTATGAACGAACATACTCCAATTCATCAATTAGTAACAAGAAGAGGAACAAAAATTGTTTGAATTGAGATTAAAATGAAAACCATAGTTCATTCATTTTATAGCAACCCACTAGTTTTCTCTATCAGAAAGGGGTAAAATGGCGGAATAAGAACCATGAGACTCCAATGTGATTCTAAATTACGTAATTCGATGATCAGATGACCAATCAACCGAACAAATTGAAAGAAGCAAAATAGAAACCAATTCTCACCTGAAAGAAAAATGCAGAACTTGCAATGATCAACTCGATAAAAGAAAGAAGAAAAAAAGGCAGAGAGAGAGAGAGAGAGAGAGAGAGAGAGAGAGAGAGAGAGAGAGAGAGAGAGAGAGTCTAAATTGTCATCTGAAAAAAAGGCAGAGAGAGAGTCTAAATTGTCATCTGAAAATCCTCTTTCAAAGTCCAAATCTATAAGAACGAGCCCTTTCCTGAAATGAACCTATGAACGAAGATCCGAAAACTGGCTGTTAATCTCTTTAGGAGAAACAACTTACTCCCACAATAAAGACACACAAATCATCCCTCTGTTTCTCGGTAAGTCTGAAGCAGCCAAAACCAGATTCCACGGCCCCACTTTATTTGCAAACTGGAAAACGCCTCTACACTCAAAAACTGTTTGAATGCATAGAAGGATTTGATCTCGGAGAACCATCTCCTTGCTGCACTTTCTTTCTTGTTCTCCCTTTTCTCTTCTTACTTTTCTTTTCCACATTTTGTTTTTATACCAGTTACCGCGTTCAGGTTGCCACATAATAAAACAATCCCACCAATCCAGATGATCGCACGGTCACAAACTCTCAACAGACTCTTTCTAGGGTCTGTCACTACATGCCTTCTTATCTTTGTAGAGGGCGAATCTGATGAAATGGAATAGATCACTCAAAAGGAAGGCATCATGTATAAGAACCCAAATAGGTTACTTGATCTTATTCATTAGAGGTAATTTTTGGCTAGATAATGACTCACTACTGCTATCTTTGAACTATTCCAGGCGTTTCTCTTACTATGTATTAATAATATGGGGGTTACATTTGGTCATGGTCTATCTGATTTAGCTACCCAATCAATGGCTTCTGCTTGGAGTGTGGTTGGTCACGCTTGTAATGTAAAAGTCGTCTTTAATTCTCCTTTGGCAGCGGGTGTACTTTTATGTAACCAGAAGAACAAGTCTGAATATTTTCGTTATACAAATGTGAAACCACCAGTATTTCTTGTTACCAACTGATGAACACAACTACCTAAAGAATATCTCTGGTTTATTGAGAAGAAGAAAAATTATAACCTCTCATTTCTCTTATTTCCGTAAAACTAAAGGGTTTCTTGACTGCTTTCTGTCATGCTTGTCCTAATCCAAGACCCTTCATTTTTTGCAGAAACTGAACTGTGATAGGAAGAATGAACAGCTACACCCTTACCGTTTGATGTTGTGTCTCCATAAGAAGGACCCAACCCAATACTCACATGAATGCCTCAATCTTCAGAGCTGGAGTTCTGTTTGGCTTGTTACACTCTATGTGAACCTGGAAGAAAGAAGGTTGGTCAGAAGACTTAAGACTCCATTCTGTGAGCATGGAGAGGATAACACTTGATTAGCAGTGAGACCCCTCTTGGATGGTTCAATGACATCGGGAGGGAAAATGAAAAACGTATCAAATCACTAGAAGATGCATGCATGAGGTACTTATCAGTCATAGACATAAACTTATAAGTATATACATATCTAAATAAATCGTTTTACCTATTTTAACTTCATGATTTCCTTTCAAATGAGAACAAATATTGATTAGATGCCAAGGATCAGAGCAAGTTACTCACGAAATAACTGGGCATGTCAAGATTCTACACCGCAGAAAAATGTCTCTTATCTGCTTCTCTGGAATCTTTTTTTACCATCTGACCGTACAGGTTGCTTTGGCATTAACTTCCGAAGGGAAGCATGCAAAACCATAACTAAAGAAAGGAAGACCCAGTAAGCCATGAATATCAAGGAAAAAATACACAGAAAAGAATGGGAACAAAATGGAAAGCATGGTCACCTCCATAACTGACGGCAGTTGCGCAGAAAAAAGCGAGCTGAAGATTGCAATAGTACAATATAACTCCAGTTGCTACAAAACATAAGTAGTTAAACACGCTCAGAGATAACTGCATGGCCAATTCAGATATGTCCCAAAGGCAAGCATATTGAACACCCAAAAGATCCATCCAGTTAATAGCATAAGATGTTCCATTACATGATTCATAAATTACAGACTGAAGGTATCATCATTGCTGGAAAGAAAAAACAGAGTCAAAGGTGTCGTAGAAGTGCACGTAAACTAGTATAAATCCTTAGAAGTTATCAAAATATTCACCTAATATGTGGGATGCAGCTTTTCAGGGATGAAAGCAGGACAATATTGAAAAGATGAAAAGGTTTAGTCAAACATAAACAGAGATTGCCCTAAGATAACCCTGCACTGGCATTACCTAAAACTAAGCTGCATGTTGGCTTCTTTAAGAACATAGAGAAAGAAACTTTTACGTTCTTATTCTGCATAAAACCCACTCTTTAACGATTTGTGCGCCACCATCTCAACCTTCTTTCAGCATCTAACATAATTAGTTAAGATAAACAGTGCTTTTGATGTCCTATGAAACCAATTACTGAGAGAACCAAAAGATCTATAGGGTTCAAAGGTTCTGAACTAGTAATAAGAAAGAAACCAAAGCAAGCAGCAAGCTGTAAGAAGACAAAAGATGCTCTGTACTGCTTCATTTGATGCCTTGACAAAGCTGTAAGAGGAGATATGTGAAACCATACAGCATGACTTAGCGATCAAGCAAGAGGAAAGCACAAAATCAAACATCAAGTATATGATTAGGGATCTCTGTACTCGTGATTACAATCAAAAGTTGCATCTATTAACATGAAAGCCCATCTCATAGACACTAAGTCCCATCAAAGGCTTCAATATCAACATGATTGCTGTTGCTGAAGCTCTACAGGCATACAAGATATTCTGGAAACTTGTCCAGTGGAATTCTATCAGATGTCCCAGCATAGTGTAAACTCACTTGGGATGCATCTTTTAGACCAGAATATCCAGTAACTATTTCGTGTGGCATTTAACAAAAATCCATCTCTGGGGTTCAAGGCATGGAAACAGCCTCTTGCAAAATGCAAGGTAAGGTTGTGTACTATTGACCCTTGTGGTCCGCCCCTTCCCCAGACCCTGATACGTGGGAGCTTCGTGCAGTGGAGCTGCCCTTTATTTAACAAAATCCATCTCGCGTTTCATTGCTTTGAGAAATTCTCATTTGATTCTCCACCTCTTCTTTCTTCCTCACTTCACTTCATTGCAGACTGCATCTTACTATGCAGATGGTATTGGAGTAGGACATGGCATCAGCAGTTTGATCCTCTAAATTCAGAATTCAATCAGGAAAGGTATACTCACTTCCACACTTTCCTTCTTATTACATCTGAATCTATCAGATCTACTGTCTCATTCACAACCACTTAGCCTTGCGAATTTCATACTGTTAGATATTTGTTCTTTTAAGTTATAGTTTTTGTTACATCTAAGTTTTCCCCTTTCTACTTATTTATGTCAAAAGAAAGAAAAAGATCACATTTTGAGGCAGTGCATACACTTGATACTACATACTTCTCTTGGTGTCAGTCCATCATTATTGTAAAAAATCGTTGACTGCAATCCTCCAAGATAATGTGCCACTAGTGGCAATGGTGACAAGTATGAACAAAAGCATCCACTGTGCATCACCGAATGACATTAGTTGGTGGTGGACTAATAAGGCCTGTGGAACAACAGCTTGATTCAAAGCATACCTCATTGTCAAGGATATAAAAAAAAATCCGACTTGACAAATGTTGAGACTGTCAGTCTTGTTATGTGATGTTTGATTCATTGTAGAGACTTGTTTCCTAGGCACTTCACTGGAAGCCAAGTCCCCTCCTGGATGAATGGTAGAGGAGGAAGTATAATGGAGTAAACTCCTGGGTTTGCTCAAAACGACACCAAGTATTTGTGCATAGGATGGGCAACGGGCATCTGGAACCTAGTCCAAAGTACCCTTCTCAAGCAACATCTCCACCATTTTACATGTGACAATTCCTCATTTAAAAAGGAGAGATCAGTTCCATGCTTGCAACTTACACTGCATGTTGATGAGCACATGATCACTAGAAACAATTCAACAACCATAGCCAAGTTAAAGGCACAAGTATATGGAACTCAAGGTGAAAGACCTTGGGGAGTTTCATTTCTTTTAATGTTAAGGTTGCTCAAACCTGTACAGGTTGCTTGCTTCCCGATTGAGATAATTCTGGTGAGTTAACTTCAAAATCTTGGTTTGATAGGGGGCAAATCTATTAGACTTTCTGTTATCCAAAGTAGGGATAGAAATTCCATACATTGCAACTAATCAGTTTATCAATTTCTTCATGCCCTAGGTATCATAATGTCCAACCTGGAAATGAAATACTTCAATTTGCCAAAGATGCATTTGAAGCGAGTTCTTTTCCCCTAAATCTACACCTAATCTTCTTAAAATAGGCTGTGCAACATTAATTATTCCATTTTCTTTGATGATTGTTTGATGTTGCCAGCAGCAAATAATAGTTACTGGCTCCATGCTGAGGTTTAATATTGGTAAGCTCAACTCACTTGGTTGCATTGGTGAGATTAGTCTCCACATCCGTGATGCCCCTATACTATGTTGTGATAACACAAGTGCAACACTGATATCACTCAGTCTGGCATGCACAGTCATTGCTCACTTCACAAAGCAACAAAATTGATATCCAGATTTCATCACTATTTATGTGTCAAAGAGCAGAGATATTATACAAACTTTTTCTTTTCTTTTTGAATGGTGATATAATACACAGACTTGATCTTGATCCACTCTAACATCGATCAGGCAACTATGGGTGAGTATGAAGGAGTAAAAACATGTCATTTCTCTCTTTATAAGGCAGGATTCTAGTCTTTTGTTAATGTATTTTAAAGTAATCTTCTCATGTTTCATCTAGGAAATACAATTACTTTGGGCAATTTTCCTCTCACTTCCCTTCTGCTGGCTTCCTCTACTAATTTGAGTCTTATTTATATGCACACATTAACAGTCACAAGCATAACATTAGTTTTTAGACATCATAGAGTTCAAATCTAATTAATACAATGCCATTCTACCTAGAAGCTCAGCAATCAGGCCACGTAATTAATTTCAAGCATCACACCTAAAACGTCTTTGCGTGGAAATAAATGAAAACTAACAATACAACATCTCTTCCCAAAAGGAAATAAATAGTTTCATTTCCCAGGAAGCTAATTGACAATGGAATGACAAAGAGTAAAGAAATTATCCACGGTTAATCATTTTATTCCCTTGCCATTGACAGCCCCAAATAACTAATAATACTACTTAAACACCAACAAAACAACCCTAAAACTGTCAACCGTTTCTTCTTAAACATAAGATTGGCCCCTAAAAGTAAAACAATGGACTAACGAGAAGCTAAGAATTCGAGAGAGAAAAAAAAAACCCAGCAAAAGAGCTTGATACTCACCACACTGCAACAATCGAACCAAAGTTTGGCTAACAACCGGATAGTTGTCCACTCCCCATCTACTACCATAGAACCTGAAGAGCTCCCAGAGGGCCAAACTCAATATCAAACCGAAAAGAACAATAGGCATTTGGTACCTGTCCAACAAACACAAACCCAACATCAATTCCCCTAGCAGACAAAACCTCAACAGATACGGAGTAAAAGAAGGAAAACTTACAAGGAACAGGCGAAAAAGATAAGCCCCAGAACAGCATAATTCCGGGCATAACGCTTCACATTCTCGTGGACTCTCATTCGGGCTTGAGCGGGTCCGGAAGGCCAAGAGTAGCAGGACAGAGACGAGCCCAGGAAGGAGAGGGTCCAAGAAGGAGTCTCTCCACCAAAATCATCGGCTGTGAGTTTGGCAAAGGGGTTGAGGGTGAGAAGGGAGACGAGAGTGCTGATGAATGAAAAAAAGGAGGCGGTGGGGATTGGGCCTGTGATGGTTCTGGTGATGGCGGAGGTGGTGCTGCTGCTGCCATGATGGTCAGGGATGCGGAGGGAGGAGGCGAGGGTGCAGGTGCGTTCGCCGAGGATTTCGAGATAGCCCTTGTCTCGAAGCCATGACTCGAAGGCTGCATCCGGCAGGTTCAGCGACAGCGGGTTTGTCGAGAATACCCCCATTGCGATCAGTTTCAAGCCGAATCATTCTCTGCTACATACCTTGTTCGGTTAAGCTGGCTGATCGAGCCGCACCTTGGTTTTACGCGGGCGCCCCCTCCTTCTGGTTGGAATGGTAAGTTGCCATAAGGGGGGACCCACCTTTGTTTGATCTGACCTGCTCATCTAAACTCCCTCGATCAACCAAAGGTGGGGCCATCATATCAATATGTGGCACCACCTACCAACTTGCCATGTGCTCACACTCTATGCTAACATTCATCCAGGCACCAATATCTAAATGTACAACCAGGCCCTAGATCTTGACTCATCTAAATCATTCAGCTTTTATGCCTTTTAGATAGGACCCGCCATGTGGACGGTGGATTATTTAACTCTTAATTTTACAACTCAAACAAACAAAGAAAAGCAAGGGCTATGAACATCCAATGGAGGACAATTTATGAGATGGCTCCAAGATATGACTCGACAGATGAATGGTTCAGATTACCCAAGATGTGGGACCTGCTTCACTACTTCAGCACTTTGCGTTGTATGTTCCAGAAAGATGATTTCCGACAGGATGCACAGAATCTCAATCCCCAATGTTCATAATATTTGAGGGACCATGTGTTAACTCCATTTTAACATGTTTGCTCCGACTTTGGGCGCGGTCCAAACACTTGGGTCACTGTTCCATTTTTTATTTTTGTTTCTCAGTTAGGTAAGAAGGCTTGTCCACATATTTTGCACTCTACATGGTGACAAGCGACATATTTGAAATGTTTGTTCCAAGTTGGCCAGGAGATCTGTCCACTCATCAAGCTTCTCTTTGATCAATCAGAGAGCATGCATGTTTAGCGTATGACAAGACAAATGGCCTTGATCCGCGACTTCAATCCCAGCTTACCAACCAAAAAAATGAAAGGATGCTGTTGATCATCTCATTGGAAGACTTCATGATCCATCTCTCCAATCCTGATGACACATGGCTAGAATCTCAGTCGTATTGAATTCTAGAGCAACAAGACCATCCCATGTAGGCTTACCAGATGGATGCCTCAGATCAATTATGAGTTGGCTACATGTGCTAAGATCATTCCAAAATAAGACCATTTTATGCTCATGGCAGCAGCATCAACCTTATCCCAAAGGATCCCGCCATGAATAAGCAAAGCCCAACAAGTTCCATGCAGTTCTGCTAGAGCTCTCAACAAAGGGGGTCTAAGATCAGCCCTAAAAGATTCTTCGCAGCATAATCAACCAAACACTTGGTTCCAAGAAGTGTATTTGCAACAGGCTGACTTGATATGAGAACGTGTGGGAGATCATGCGGGCACTTCAAACAAAAACCAAAACATTTCTGAGTGCTCCCATCTAAGATATGTTTTACAAAAAACAGAAGCTACCGACAGGATTCTGGTAATTCTTGAATGCTGTAATATGGATTTGAAGCTTGAACTAAAACTAGTCACTGTGTTCTCTCCAGTCAAATTTTACTTCCATGAACAATTAGGCTGACATTCCTCTTTATGTGCACTAAGCCAAAGATTCTCTACCTATTCATATGATTCACCTTTTTGGTACCCCTGACACAGGCCCAACCATCCATCTCTGACACTGATATTCTATCCAAGTACTTCGAGTAACATTCTTCCATTTGAGGAAGCTGCATAAAGAAAGATGAAAACAAAAACAGATCATGTAACTTTTCAGCATAAAATGGAAAGTGAGATTAGATAACTAAAGGCAATTGGAAAGAGGTACTATGGGCTCATGATATGGTCAGACTGGTCAGCGAAGGTTCCTGTTACCATGGAAGGCAAATATATGCCTTGTATCTGCTTTCTAGCAGGTGTTGAATACAAATATCAGGAGCTAATACATGTAGAATCTAGTTGTAAGGTGCATAAGCTCGTCATTAAGGTAGGTGGAAATACGATACCTGCTCAGATATGATACCCGAGAGACCAACCACTGCACCAGGCTTAGCATAAGAAACAATATGATCTGCCAGTTCAGTCAAAGGATTTAGAAGTATATTTGCTATGACAACATCATATTTTTCATTCTCATCCATGGTTTTCTTGCTGTACAAGCTCAGATCTTCTGCATAATCATATTGGCTTCCATCGGGAGACAGAGGGGTCGCCTCATGAGAAGCCAGGTATAATTGCATTTTGTTGGGTTGTACATTGTTTAAGACAGCATTCAAACGTGCAGATGTTATTGCCTGGGGATCTATATCAATCCCAACAGAGAAGGCTGCACCCAACTGCAATTGACACAGCAAAATAAGTGAGAACACCTGCGATCCAAACTATTCATGTGATATTTAGTTAGAGTTAAATAGACAATAACATGTTGGCCAAGAAAGCCACTTACTCTGCATCACCAAAACTATGTACATGAAAAATTACAATCAAGTTACCATCAAGTCACAGTCCTGTAGAAGAATGACTGGCCTACACAAACAATACTTTTCCAGTATTTTCTACATTATTTCTAATACAAAGTTCTGATGGGATCCAGTGCTTAGTGATGTGTTGTCGCACCCTAGGAGCTTAGTGCACTAGTGCTGCCCTTTTATTTCTAATACAGACATAATATCTACAATTGTTTACAGAACTCCAGTCATTAGCTAGACCACGTTAATTGGCCTTGCCACAGCATTAAAACTGAAAGGCCCAATCATTAACATAGCAATCAACTCTTTTAACTGGCTGGATATTCGTCCATCAAAAGGTTCTAAGCAATGACCTACAACTGACCCCATTTTTCTTTTGAACTGATAACTCACACACCCTACAAGTCTTTATATATACATCCTTCCAAATGTATCCTCAGGACACCCCCTGTCAATGTGGAAACACCCTTTCCTACATCCCATAAAGGGATGCAATGCACTACCTTGAATCCATGACCTGCTTATGGGAGAGCCACCTCAGCCTAACCACTGGGCTATATTAACTCTTGTAGCAATAACTGACCCGTATTTATTGTTATATTGTCATCCTACAGTCTCCCTAACTCCTTAATAGTAATTTGATAATCATGTAGAGACAATCTTATTTATCCTTATCTATGGAATCAGAATTAGCAGTATGTCAGAAAAAACAGAGAGAGTCTCATCAAGATTGCTGATAGAAACAAGTACATAAAAATGTGTAGGTTCATCCTACAGTCTCCTTCGATGACAACTCATGTCACCAATATTTGATTTGGGTTCTTTATTCCTTGCATCAGAAATTGCAAAATTTGGTACTACAGCAATTTTTTGTCTTGGTAAACCTGAAATTTCACCAGGATGCTATGGATCATGAAACCCAGACAAAACCAATCAGGAAACCAAGCAACATCAAGAGCAGATCATATAAGGATTGAACTTAGCAGCAATTTTAGATTTCGGAACCAATAGTGGGGATCCAAAGAACCGAAAATCCCCACTGCAATCATACTCCATATGTTGAGACAGTGGCCAAGAGCTAAGCTTGAAATTTTGGTGCCATAGATTGCATCAGAGGACTTCCAGCACACAGATGATGCAAGGGACAATTTGCAGAAAGAGAGAAATTAAGATGAAATACTCCACAACTACATTCACAGCATTCGTCGAAGGATTGGACTTAATCAAAAGAGGTTATAAACATTGAGATATTGTTCCTCATATGTCATAGAAGCTAACGGTAAAGCTTTGCTCTTCTGGAGTTGATTTCAGTTAACCAGTGAACCATCTTTGTTCTTCAAACAATCTGTTTTTTCATCTTCTGTTGCTAGCTTGGACTTATTTGTCAAGGGATGCAGTTTTCAGTTCAGTATAGAAGTAAAAAGTGTCAAGATGTGAATATAGTGAAACATATCCAAGAAAGATCAGTTGAAAGTTCTCCAGCATTCTTTTTTCCGTTTTTTTTATATTGAATGTCAACTTCAGCGTCATTAGCCAAAAGAAAATGCAAGTTTACAATCAAACTAGCACAAATAATCACTGGTACTTAATGTATTCACATTCAGTTAAGCAGATACAGCTTTAATTTAAACATAGAAGCCAAGACAATATTACCTTTACTGCTACAATACCCAGAATTCCAGAACCTGTACCATAGTCCAAGAAGCACTCCCCTCCTTTTATCAACTCGTGCAACAATAACAAGCATAACTTAGTTGTAGGGTGTTCTCCAGTTCCAAATGCCAGTCCTGGGTTGAGAAATATGTTTGTTGCTTGGAGATCCTTCCACAGAAAATATAAATAAAATTAGACACACATCAATATATTTGTCGTGTATCTAAATATTAATGCCGTGAAGGGTGGAAAATTCCATCTCATCTTAGTTAAAAGAGTCCTGCCATCATAGCGGAAGTGACCTACTTGAGAGAGGTTTAGATATGGATTAGCCATCTAGGAAAAGTGAGAATAAAAATTCAATCCTGGTTGCAGTTTTATATGACAATAGCTCAGTGCATTAAAAGAATGGCAGCTTTTCGACCTAAACAAGGAGACTGTAAAAGAGGAAAAAGTAAAAGCATAACCTAGTTAGGTAAAAAAGGGGCAGCCCAGTGCACAAAGCTCCTGCTTATGCAGGGTCCAGGGAAGAGGCAGAGCACAAAGGGCCTAGTTAGGTATTCAAGAAATGGTAAGAAAGTGAAACATGAGTGCTAATAGGCAAAGAAAATTTTAATATGGCAAATAACATTTTCAGGTTGTGAAAAAGAAATCACAGACGAGGAAATTCGCCTGATTGATGGCTTTGAATTTTGGACAGCATTCATTCAAGAAAGCTATGAAAAAACATATCTGCAGTTAATCATACTGGAGGAGTTCTCCACTCAGGAATAATCCATAGCCCATCAGTAATTTTCACCGGCTGAAATGATTCCTGCAACAGATAAATAGTGAATGCAGATGAAGCTGATTAGAAGACTAAGTCAGGTGAACCAGAAAGCAAGATGTAAAATAAATACAGCAGCAGCAGAACCATATTGTCATCTGACACAAAAATGGCCATGGAACCAGAAAGCAAGATGTATGACTTATAAAGAAGTAGCAGAACTATACAGTCATCCGACATAACAAGTGGCTATGTCTGGTGGGCAGGTTGATCATATAACTGGGAAGCATCATTTCAGCAATTCAAACCATTCATCTGGTGGGCCCAATCATGGAAAGGTCATATAACTCCCATGAGGTTATGCTAATACGTCGGTGGGTGGCAGATTAATGGATGGCTCTATGCTAAGTGGGAAAAGCCGACACCAGCACACATTAGAAAGGAAAATGATTGGACGTTCACTCTTGCCCATTAGTGATTTTGGACCGTGGCTCATGATGAAAGAAGCCACAAGATGAAAAGGTTTGGATCACGGGACCTTCGTTCCTGGACTGTCTGCACCAAGCATGGCCCTTTTTCCACCCAGTGACCATATGATTTCTCCAAATAAGAGGTGTATAACAGGGTGAGACCAATGATTTCAGATTTCAAATAGAAATGATAAGGAGGCTCACTGACAAAGCATGCAAAAGGTGGGTTTAAATTATATCAAAACCTACAAATTCCTAACTGGTAAAATATATTCAATTAGACATCAAGAACCTGATTTAGAAAAATATTAAGGTTTTTCTAAAATATTCTCAGTAAATACCTAGATAGTACATACATTAACAAG
Organism: Warburgia ugandensis; assembly: GCA_035236585.1. Lineage (NCBI taxonomy): Eukaryota > Viridiplantae > Streptophyta > Magnoliopsida > Canellales > Canellaceae > Warburgia > Warburgia ugandensis. The sequence continues at coordinate 56,873,678 of CP141137.1, read as the reverse complement.
GATCTAAAGCTGAATTTTTCTTTTGCATGCCCTACCAGGAATTCTAAAAGCATGATCTCTTTAGGCACCTTATCTTCATATTCTATGTAGCTTCATTCATTTTTAGGTCAGTAAAAGGTGTGCTTGAACATTCTTTAGGCGAAAATGATGATTTCAAAGGAACATAAAAGGAATATCCTTTTTTTAAGCCCAAATTTTTTGCTAAATCAGGCTTCATGGTCGTAAGAATATTTATTCATCCTCGCATTTCACATGCTATGACAGTGGTATAAAAATTTACTGAAATAAAGTATAAATAATCCTCTGATATTACTTATATGTAGCAATCAGTGTAGAAATATTTTGGCATGAGTAATACCTGAGATGAACCAAAAAGAAAAGAAAAACAAAATGCTGCAGAACTGCAAGAGATTTGAGGCTGATACCTGTACATTCTTTATCCAATCGCATTGCTCAACCTTTGTAACTTCATAACGAGGGATTTGCTCCAACCCAATGGAATCCGCAGCACATGAAATGCATCTCCTCACATCTTGGTGATCTGCAAATACAGAAGTAATGCAGATCTGCAGAAACCAACCCACACTTTATAATCAAATGACAAGCTTCCAGAAAAGATAAATATATTGAACATGGATCAAGAGAAGAAACAAACACAGATATAAGGGGGCAAAGATTGCCCCTCAGAACACATCAGATCAAGATTCCCCCTTAGAGCGAAATAATCAAATAAGAAACACATGGAGTTTGATGCCTTATTTACTGAAAGGGTGACAACCAAGCATATGAGCATTCACAATGAGACTGTCCCTTGTGTTTAACCAATTGTATACTTCAATAACAGTATTCTAATTGTATACATCAGTAACTGTATTCATCTTACACAAGCCTATCAGCCTACTCTTAAGACTTGAGCATCCATGAAACTACTGCAAAATTCTTACACTGTTCAGGTTATACAGATTAGCGCTTCAGCAAACCAAATACCTTATTAGTATGAGATGATGGAGGTATATCAATGGTCCCATGCAAACAGAAAGCTTGTGAGCAATTGAACCTTTAAAGCCATTCCCATCTATCAGTTAGCTTTGTTTGCAATTATTCTCCCACGAATCCAGTGTCACGTGGCACAAGAAGGTGAACTATCTCCCTGTGTACCTATAGCATTATTAATGTCGTCCAAAACTTAAGTTCAAACTTCTCTCTCTTTAGGTGCTGCTAAAGCTGTCTGGATGATCTTTATGGTGCCTCAAGGGAAGCTTTCATAAGAACTGAAGTAAGCATTGCTGGTCTTACATTTCTCCTCTCCAGCTCATTTTTCATGACACTTCTTTTATCAAACTAAAAACAGCGTCAAAATGAGAATCACGAATAGAAAAGCTGAGTCATTAGGACAGCGAGTTAGGTTCTTATTCAATGTCGATGTACTTCTTTTTTATCATGTCTGAATATGGCATTTATGCCATGGCTGTAGGAGCTTCTTAAGAGTATTTGCATACTTATAATTTAATTCAATTTAATTCTTTCTGTACAAAGAATTAAAAGATAACTATAGCTTCTCATTTGGGGAATCATGATAGTTCAATTTAGTGCCAGGGGTTTCTGCTGCATAGCATGATGAAGTACCCAGTTCCTTAATCCGAACGAGGGTCCCTTCCGATAGATTGGCCCCATTTTTTCTCTCGATTACCAGGAATCTACCCCCACTTCCACATGGCAGCAATCAGACTTCTGCACTCAAAATCAGGTCGGAGCCAAAGGTGGTTGAATAGTCATTCAGGAACATTGGTGACTTCACCATTTCACAGAAAGAAAAAAGGAAAAAACGCGAGTTTAATCCACAGTTTCCTTTCTCGTCTCGAGGGTTTCCATAGTAGCAAGAAGCAACACCTCGGAATGAACAGAAATGACTGTATATACGAGGCCTCACCTCATCGGTACTCTCATAATCGCTTAGTTCTTCCATGCTGACTGAGCTTGCTCCAAAGCATAAAAGAGCCTCAGAAAGCGCGTCCTGCCCAATGGAACTGAGTCAAAGAAACAATTTGGAAATACAACAAGTGGTAAAAATCGTAAAAGAAGCAGCTCGATTGGAATAGAATGAGCAGGCACTTACCACGAATTCTTTGCGACAGCGGATTTGAACCGACAGACAAGGAGTTGAAGGATCGTCAATGGAAGTTGAAGCTGTTAAAATCTCCCTCACGAAGCGACATGTATTTGTCTTCAAATGCCGCTGCCGTTGCTGCAGAAGGTGGGAGGGAAAAGAAATGCTCCCATTTCTACTCCTGCACTCCCGTATTGTGGGGAGGCAGTAGAAAGTAGAGAGCTTGCTGCGGAGGGAAGAAGCGATTACATTTTCACGAGGGAATTTGGAAACAGGAAGAGAAACAAGGGACGACAGGTGTTTGATAAAATGACTCGTCCGCAGAGAGCGAGAGCTCGCCATTCTTTCCTTCGCTCTCTGCAGGAGTCACGTTATGAAATAGAGTTCCCGGCATGCAGCTGCAGCCTGCAGCACTATCCATGGAGAGTGCTATGCTAGGCAGCCAGGAGTACAAGTGGGCCCACTTTCCCCAAACCATCCATGTTATCTAGCTGAGCAATGTACCAATTCAACCCACCTGCCAATCCTGCTCCAATTGTACTCATTCACACGAATAGATAATTTTATATATTCTTGAACCATGGCACACCCAGTCACATGAATGGTTGTGATCATTGGACTAGTGTGAGAGTGTTTTGCTTTGAAGGGGATCTCGGGGTTGCGGTAGAGTTGTTATTTTGTGACCTTAAGGTCATGGATTCAAGACATGGAAATAAGTTCTTATAAAATGCAAGATAAAGCTACATACTGGTCTGCTTCTTCTCTAGATCTCACATATGCAGAAAATTTGAGGCGTAAGGCTGCCCTTTCACGAGTGTTTTGCTTTCTAATTCTTTGTTTAAAATTTAATTTAATAAATAACAAAGAAGAAGCCAATATAGGCATCTCATATATAGGCTAAGCTCCCCTTTAAACAAAAGAAGCTCGGCTGCTTTGCCAAAGTAATCCCTAGATTGAAGGGCAACCCTGGTGCATAAAGCTCCGGCCTATGCGGAATTCGGGGAAAGGGCAGACCACGATGGCCTAAAGTAGGCAGCCTTACATTTTATTTTTGCAAGAGGCTGATTTCACGTCTTGAACCCGTGACCTCAAGGTCAAAGAACAACACCTTTTACCGTTGCACCAAGGCTCCCCTTCAAGTAATCCCTAGACTGATGTAGTGATATTTGATAGTCCTACTAATTTGACCAAATCACATGATGAATTTCTGGACTTCTGATCATTGATCTAGACTGATCAACTAAGCGAATGATTTGGATGATTAAGATTGTTTTAACGGTTTGGGTTACACTTTAAGTTACCACTAAATTATTAACAAGCCCTGGTTACTTAAGCTTACCATGTATTATAGGTAAACATCTTTCAGGAAATACTAGGACCCTTAGATCTAGGGTAAAATCAACTAACGAACCTAATTAGAGATGATGTAAATACCACGGAGAGAATTAGAATTACATATGATTTTCTAGTTTTCTCCTTTACCATGTGTTAAATCTCAAGGAAAAATAGAAAGAAGAAAGAAATCGCGTGTTCTTCTTCTCCTACACATTTTCTGCTTAGGGTTTCGTCTTGGTAAATCTAGTTTGACCAAGGTGGAGATAGATCATTAGAAGGCCTAGCAATTAAGGGTTCTCTATTACTTCTAAATTCATCATCTTATATTTTCTCTTGTTCCTCTGTATTATTTGGATGCTTGAAATAACTTTGTTGGTTGATGGAGATAAGTTATGTCTTCGTTGATTTTACTGTTTTTAATTTAATTTATGGATGTTGGGATTGCCGCCGACCTTTGATAGGCTTTAAAATACTTTTATATGTTCCTTGCCTATGCCTTCTAAGTCATAAGGTTAAACCAATAAATATTTGTTGTTTTTATGATGCTTCGTAATGTTTTCAATAAAACTTTCACGTAGAAGTATTTTAATAATATTTTTGGTTATATTAGTAAATGGTATATAAACTATTTCCTTTTTCTCTACGGGGCATTTCTTAAGTTATTATCTCAGTTGTCTCTACCTATGAGAAACTATATTTATTGCTGCCTGTCTGTTTTAATATAAAGTAAAAATAAAAAAGGGCAGTCCCGGTGCACGAGACTCCTGCCCATGCGGGGTCACAAAAAAGGGCAGACCACAAGGACCTATAGTAGGCAGCCTTACCTTGCATTTTGTAAGAAGCTAATTCTACACCTTGAACCCGTGACCTCAAGGTCACATGATGACAACTTTTATCATTCCCCCAAAGTTTTCCATCAAAATTCTTTTGATGTAAAGAACATGTTCTCTTTTCTTTTTGAATTATCAAAGGTGTACGCATGAGACACAATCTACAAATTGATTTGATCTATTATAAATCCGTATAAGATACTGATTTCATTTACTAGTATTTATAATATCTTTAGTGCTACTAAAATTATCTTAGTGAAATTCAACTATCTCCATTTCAAAGTGATCACACAAAAAACTAAAGTTCCTTTGGATTTCTTTTTGATTAATAACCACTGCAGCATTTTCATAATATTGTTTTATCACACCATTGTCCCGTTTGAGTTCCTTCCATGTATTTTTCAAAGGCATATGTAATAATGCTTCTTTAATTACAATAACAATAATATTGCTAATATAAGCATATCTACAGGTACTAACTCCTATGAGTTGACTGCACATCAATTCCCGAGCCCTGCTGTCGTCGGCTACATTCAAATGGATTTGAGGTTGAATCATATCTTCTTCTTTTCTTTTTAGTATGTTCTTTTAATGCAAGAGGTGATAGAAAAAAGAAGAGATATTGTCCATCCAAAAAGAAACAAATATGCAATTATACCAAATACTCATTTGTTTCACATCCCTATCTTGTAATAACGAATTGAGTTTGTATAGCCATTTTTCACGCTGCTCTGGCTACAATTTTTAGAACACCCATATCATAAAATACTCAAGTTAGTTTGATAATGAATACCCAATATTTGGGGATCCCTTCATTGAACCCATGTGCTTCGGCCGAGCTTGCTGTAGCTGGTTTATCTACAAATATACATACTCATACTTTTCAACCATGCCAAACATCTGTCATTGCTCGTCGTCTTGCTTCTATGTGTCTGCGATCCAAGCGAGTTCAAGTGCCTAAAGAGTGTATCTATCGAAACAAATATAATTGCCTCCATAAGCACAATCTAGTGTACGGATGGCAGCTGCTCACCTTGTTTGTGACTGATTGCACTAGACGGCTTATTAACATTCTGTTGTGCAGTATAGCATCATTCCACCCACTTTTGGAATCTTAAAAGCATTTTATAGCTAATTAATGAGGAAGGGCGAGCAGATTATCTGAAAATTTGCAGAACAATAAGCTAGCCTGTAAATTAGTCCCATCCCATCTTACCATTTCCACAACAGTCTCTTTAGCAGATTTCACTCCCTCAAATTCGTCTATGCAGTAACTTGCTGTAGACAATCCGTATAATCATACTCACCGCATAGATAACGCACGCACAGCACGCGTGCTCAAGTACGGACGCATGCATGCACGCATGCACACACACATGCCTCCATTGAACTCTCCTTCACAAATAGAAATGCAGTACATAACAGATTAAGCAGGATAGCCTGCTCAGTCTGGTGAAGAGTGAGAGCCATCAACTTCATATTGCATACTTGCCTGTTCATTCAGAACCCCAAGTAACGGACCACGAATCTACTCTTCTATATGAGGAACCCCCACTGGAAATTGTTCCCCTAGATGATGAGCAATCAAGTCATCAAGATTCTCATAGCTCATGAATGCACCCAGAGCTCCTAGAAAGCCCTCATGGTGCAGAAACATAGCTTGAGCCTGACCTTTCGACCTATAACACAAGAAATATTGGACTGAATACTAATACAATTAAGGCAATACAAGCAATATTAACAATGCTTGACTTGTTATTTGATGAGAAGAATGAAGACAATAGTTCGTAAAAATAAAGTTCTTGTTCTCTTAAGTTGCCTTTGCTCAATACTAGTCATGAATATAAAAATGCTCTCATGAAGAGATTGAGAAAGTTGTGCCAGTTCTCAGCACTTACCAGAAATGAACTGCCAAGGAAATAGTATCCATTGTGTAAGCATGGCCACGTATGAAAAATCCCCCAAAAAAGATCCTCTTGATACCATGATACTGTGCATTTAAGTAGGAAATCTAGAAAAGATAAGCTGAATTAGAATAAGGAATAATCATACACAATATGAGAAGGAACCCCTATGACATTTACCAGAAGCTATATCCCAAATTGCCTAAAAGTTGGAATGTAGTTCTGAACAACAAGCCAACATGTGAACTATTTTAAAGCATGTTAATGGCTTCATTATGACACTCCCACAAAAGCTTTCATTTCCTCTGTTACCTGCCCAATATTGTATGAAATCATTCGCAAGAGAGACAGCGAAATAAATTCAGGTCTGTAGTCAGAGTGCTCTTTACTGGCAGAAATAGCCTTGCCAAAGCTGGATGCAATAGCTGATACTGAGAGACCAATCTGAACCATTTAAAAGATCCAGAAAAAAGGTTAGCATAGTAACATGAAAAACAGAAGAAGAAGAAGAAGAAGAAGAAGAAGAAGAAGAAGAAGAAGAAGCGCATGTCAGAATAATTCAGATGTGAAAGGCATATGATCAAACTTTATTCCCATGAACTGCTCCATTAATTAAACAGAAGACAGCAACAAGTGTCTGATTAGTTCCAAAGATTCTCAAATATTGCAGAACAGAATGTGATATGAAGAAATTCAATGCAATAGCAAGAAAGACAGACAATGCAAACAAAAGATTAGGGGAGGTCAACAGGATTCCATCTTTCCTTACAATTAACATGAATTAACCTTTCTGGTTCAGCATATTAGATGCAGTAACGACAACTTGAACAGCTAGCAGTTTTCTTTTGGAAAGATCATTGCATTGAGAGAAAAGGACAAAGCAGAACAAAGAAAAGCATACCATACGTCTTTAGACATGTGACCCCTACAAGCAGTTCTGTACAACTAAGATATTTGACTAGGCATATGCTTAAAGAGACAACATCTAGAATTGTTTTTTATTGGATTATTTACTCCAAGCCTAGGCCATGCCATATGTATATACAGAGATGTAACTTTCCTATAATCACTGTGACTCAATTTTCATCTTGGATGCATAAAAGTAACTTTTAACCTCCAATAATTTGGTGTAAGAGTCAATCTTTAACTGCTGGCTGGTTACAGTTGTTGTCATGTGACCTTGAGGTCATGGGTTCAAGGTGTGGAATCAGCCTCTTGCAAAAATGCAAGGTAAGGCTGTCTACTTTAGGCCATTGTGGCCCGCCCCTTCCCCGGACCCCACATAGGCGGGAGCTTCGTGCACCGGGGCTGCCCTTTAGTACAACCACAGAACAAATATCTAACCTTATATGTTGATTTTGTACCTCAGATCATAACTCTAAGTTCCAAATTCTATGTAATTAAAATTTAGACACAACAGTTCCTCTAACGTTCCAGTTATAATCCAGAAACAATTCTATGGAAATACAGTCCAATTGGAAGAGGCAATATTAATCCCCTAAGAACTGTTACCAATGCCAGAAAGGAGACAGGGAAAAGAAGAACGAAGATGAGTACATAGAGGTTAAAGACAGTTAAAATGCATGAATGGAGATAAACCACAATTTCTTGCAGTCACTGCTGGATCAAGAATATCCCCCGTCAGATCATCGGCAGTATGATCAGAGCTCGCGGCTCATAAACTTAAGCAAGAGAAATAAGACAAGATCTTATGGCTTCTTTATACTCGTATTCTACTACATACCCTCCTCCCCCGGAACCAAAAAAGGCCTGAATGGACACAATCAGCCCTTAAAGCGATGGATCAACATTAGAAACAAGTTTCTTTCCTTGCAAGATAATGAATGATAGAAGTTTAACTTGATAACATGGAGCTGGGCAATCCATTTTAAATGAAAAGATCCTACATTTTTGGTTTCTGAGAAGAATCATAATATAATAAAAACTAAGAGATTTACTAGAACCTCTCTAATTTCTTTTATCAATAAATAAGAACTACTGGGGAAACAATAAAGCTACTTAAAAAGACTTAAATGAACCGCCTTCTGATCAAATATTTTATTTATGTGTAGTGTTTGTATCTCAGTTGATGTGTTTTCTCCAAATAGGAGCACCTTGGATAATCTCCCAGTCGAAAAACATCTTGCACACTCAAAATCATGATAGATATATCACTTGATTTGATGAAGCCAGAATTAGTTCAAAAAGGAGTATTTAGTAAATTAATAGGGAAATAGCGGGCAACTTTAATAAATCTGGACAAGCAGATATTCCAGTTTCGCATAGATTATTCTGGATTTAAATAGACTTCTAATTGAATCTAATTAAAGAGTAAGGTTACAAGGGTACAATTTTCTACAATTCCTCCTGTTGGCACTTAAGGTCCGCTGTTTTACTTCAGCTTGGACAAACAGAGAGACCACTAACACACTGCACTGACCTCTTTTAACTGTGTAAAAACCATTCTAAGGAAAACTCCTCCGGTGTAAAAAACTGCAACAGCTGAAAGAAGATAATGCAAATTTTTCTCGACTCAATGAAGTCAAAGGAGCTCTGCCTTCAACTTAATAGGCTAAAACTAAGTTGATGGATCAATGATTGACTACACAGGGTTCTAAACTATGTTTCAGATAGTACATGAGGTTTCTTTGGGTTTCCCTAAATATTGTAGAGCGAAGAAGCATATGAGATATCAGGGGTGTATGCAGGAGGCTTCTAATGGTTATTTGGACACTAGCTAGAGCAAGAATGTTCTAGAGATTATTCAATTGTAAGGCTTCTAATGGTTGTTCCTATAACCATCCTTCAACTCCAACCACAAAAGTCTATATATATTTGTACACTGTACCAATGGAAAATCTCCATAAGCTGAGTCTAAGATTATTTTTTGATAGCATACTGAAATTAATCCAATAATATTTGGAACTATTTCAGATTTCAGTTGGTTAGATTCTTAAAAATCAAAGCAAAACAGAAACATAAGAGTACCTTGGGATAGTCCAAACCACCATATATATCTCCAACAAGCATGTCTACAAAACTATTGTCTCCCTGTTGACTCAATTCTAACAACTCATCGAAACTGCAAGAAGAAATGAATGTGTGAGGCTAAACATGAGAGTGGAACTACTCAGATAGTAAACAGCCAGTACAAAGTGTGTTGACATAGAAAAAACCTCTTGCAATTTGTTAAAAGCCTTCCCAAGCCGCAATATGTACCACCTCCAAGACTTGTACCACTAACTCGCTGAAAGCTCCCATCTCCATCCACCTACATCCAACCTCATGGTTGATTGTATTATTAGAGCTTCTTGGTATTCACAGTAATTATAGTCACCAGGAAAGAAAGACGAAACAGAAAATTATTACATACCTTGATCATACTAACACCAGAGCCAATACTGACAAGAAGATATGGAAACAGATCATTTTGATCAATCTGCATGACTTCCTTCCTGCCTTCCAAGTGTGTGAAAGCTTCATGACGGACGGCCTATAAATTAATGAGTTAGAAGTAGACCACCTCGTGCATTGACAGTATGTTCTGCTTATATAGCAAAAAAAGAGAAGAAAAACGTAGTTATTTTCTTAAAGACAAGATTTGGACCACATGATCGCATGAATGTGTTATTTCCTAAGATGAAATATCTTTGAAAAGCATAATCCATTTAAAATTATAATGTAATAAAATTGTTTGAGCCATTCAAGGTAAAAATTAATCTTATACTCGTAGACAAACATATAGCTGAAAAGGCATGTGAAATGTTAAGATATTCTTGCTCCATACACAACGTATAGCTTCTGACACACAGTAGGTATAGGAAGAGTGACCACAACTCCAAGATGCTTGACAAAAAATCCTCACCAGTCTTGAGGATAAGTACATCCAGCTTCTGACATGCATAGTGGATAAAGGAAGAGTGACAGAAAGATGGCCTATGGAAAATACCTACCAGGTTTGAGGATGAGAATCTCATGTTTGAAGGTCCAAAAATGAGGAATTTGCACACTAAGTAGAACTCACTAAGAACTTGGCGTTACATTTGCAATTCTGACTACCCCAAGCACTTGAGCTATATCCCCAGTTTTGGTCCTTGCAATGCACTGTCATTTTAGTGTACATTTCTAAAATGGCTTCAAGCATCCTGCATCACCACTACTGCCTGCTCTCTCCTTCTATGGCACTACCCAGGCCACAACAGACCTGATCATCTCTTGATCCAACTGAATCACCCCTTGCTGACCCAATGGCCAAGAAAGCAGTTTTGCCCTTCAGATAATATGCATCATCTCATATACAACTTTTTCTGTTACAACCACAACAACGTACTCAGGTGCATCCCGCCCCAATGGCCAAAAAAGCAGTTTCACACTTCAGAGAGTATCCACCATTTCACATACGACTTTCTCTGCTACATCCAGAACAATGTACTCAGGTGCATCAATAACTCAATGATACTCCCATAAGTGCTATATTATGCATTAGAGGTAAGCCACAACAAACTCGTCAAGGCAAGGGCTGGAATTATTTGTTGTTGAGTGGAACAAGACAGGAATTAGGATTCTATTTATAGATTACTTTGTACATTATGGACCCTCCTCTCCATGTCAAAAGCTCTTTCAAATAGCATGAGCCATCAAGTAGAATTGCATCCCAAGTGGTTGCAGTCAACAATTTAATAAGAGATCAGAGGGGAAGTGCAGTAGAATTAATGCAAAGCCAATGAACAAGTGGTTAAACCAGCTGGTGCGATTTGATTTTGAATCGTGATGCGGGGCTTCCTTCTTCAAGAACTGGCAAAATGTTATAAGGAAGTTAGAGCCACTGCATCCGGAGGATACCCTCAAGACTCTACATAAAACAAATTTCAGGTTTTACTTGAGAAGATTCTGTGATCTTGCTGGAATTTCCTTCTCCAGAAGGGATATCACTCAAAACAGACAGTTATACTTTGTCCAATGATCCAGGAACTGGATATTATTTTCGTAAGTCAAGAAATTAAGATCCAGGACCAAGTCAGATATTTCCCTTAACCACATCCCATCTTTCTTACGATTACAACAAAACAGAGGTCAAGCAGAAGCTATTGATGTTGCTTTAGTCATAATCTTAAGGCAGATGAGTGACAATCTTGCTTATGTGGGGTCCGGGGAAGGGGTGGACCACAAGGGCCTATAGTACACAACACGAACTCATGTGCTAAGCATAGTGTGGCTTTATATCAAACTGTTAGTTGGCCCCACCATCATCTGGTACTCCTTTTCATTATTTTGGGTTTTGCATTAAGTTCATAACTACAATAAATTGTCACACAAGTACTCAATATTGATAATCATAGGAAACTCAACTGTACCAGGAACTAACATTCCCATTTCATGGCCTACAAGCACTGCAATTGTCATAACTGAGTTTTGGACAGAGCAACATCCACTTATCTACACTATATACTAACAGAATTCCCCCTCCATCTTTTAAGGGAAGGCAAGTCCATTTTCCTTTCCAAAATAATTTTTCTTTTGGAACCCAAGGTTATCTTCAACTTAACTTTTGCATAATTTATCTCTCTTAAACATTGTTTTTTTTTTAATTCAGTCATCCTTTTTAAATAAATCCATTCAGTTATTTAAAGTAACTCAAACATATTCCCTAATAGCTATGTCTTCAACTTAACTTTTACATAATTTATCTCTCTTAAACATTGTTTTTTTTTAATTCAGTCATCCTTTTTAAATAAATCCATTCAGTTATTTAAAGTAACTCAAACATATTCCCTAATAGCTATGATTTTTCACTTTCCATATGAAGATAACCTTTACACTTCAGCCATATCATGTTTCTAATATCATTAGCAGGTCACCTTTTCAGTTTGGTTTCTCTTCTTGTTTCACTGTAAATAATCCTATCTCTCTCTCTCTCTCTCTCTCTCTCTCATATGCCTTTCTACGAGTCTACTTTTCCTCAGCAAATGATGAAGGCTATTCATTGTTTCAGTTCTCAAGATGTCAACTCGAAACCAGGTAGGAAGTTTCCAATTGCAGGTACTCTATTGTGAGAGAAATAAACGTTGCAGCCAAGTTACTTGTGTTAAATATATGCCTTTTCAGGGGGATAGTAGACCTTCACATGATCTTTACAGCACCAAAAACAGAAAAAGAACGGCTCTAGAAGAAGAATGCATGAATAGCTATAACTTATTAGAAGGTTTCTCGAAGTACGAAGTTTTCATGGCCTTGCTACTTTTTACCACGGTTTCATTTGTGGCCCCATCACTGATTGTATTAAAAAAGGGGGATTCAAATGGAGCAAGAGTGTGTCCAAGGCATTCGAGGAGCTTAAGTCTAGAATAGTGGAAGCTCTCATCATGGGCATCCCTGATTTCTCCAAAGTTTTTGAGGTTGCATATAATGCCTCTGGCGAAGGGGAGCCTTGGCGCAATGGTAAAGTTGTCATCGTGTGACCTTGAAGTCACGGGTTCAAGGCGTGGCAACAGCCTCTTATAAAAATGCAAGGTAAGGCTGTGTACTATAGACCCATGTAGTCCTTTCTCAGATCTTGCATACGCAAGAGCTTCATGAACTGAGGCTGCCCTTTTTTATGTGATGCCTCTGGAATAGGCAAAAAGAGCATCTTGTGACTTATTATAGTGAAAAAATTAATAATGCCAAGAGAAAATACTCCACTAATGACAAAGAATTCTATGTGGTAATCCAGTCCTTATGATACTAGAGGCATTACATCTTACCCTAGGAATTGCTCATATTCTTTAACCATGAGGCCTTGGAATACCTCAATTCCCAGAAGCATCTCAATTCTAAGCACGCAAAATGGGTCCAATTCTTACAGGACTAGACCTTCGTCCTATGACATAAGATTGGGTCGGAAAATAAGGCCGCTGATGCACTAAGTCGGAAAGTCATTCTCTTACACACTTTAAGTGTGGAAGTGGTTGGGTTCAAGAAGGTTAAGGAGGACTATCTTTCTTGTTCTGACTTTAAGGATATTTATAAGGCCATGGATTCTGCCTCACACTAGTCCATGAGGGAGTTTACCCTTAGAGAGGGTTACCTCTTCCAAAGGAGCAGACTCTATATTCTCATATTTCGCTGCTTGAGTTTCTCATTTGGGAGCTCCATGCAGGTGAAACAGCTCAGTATTTTGATCGCGACAAGTCTATTGCTTTGATAGAGAATAGATTCTACTAGCTCACCTTACAAAGAGATGTGACTGCAAGACACTGAAGCAGTGTCACACCTACCAAATGGCTAAGCAACGGAAGCAGAAAACTGGACTTAATACTCCGTTGCCTATGCCATATGCTCCCTGGAAAGATATTAGCATGGACTTCGTACTTAGGCTCTCTCTTACAATTAGAAAGCACAACTCCATCTTTGTAGCAGTGGACTGTTTTTCCAAAATAGCCGACTTCATTCCCTACGCCAAGATTTCTAATGCCTCAAAAATGGCAGGAATTTTCTTTTCAAAGGTGGTCCGACACCATGGTTTGCCCAAAACCATAGGGTATGACTGTGATGTCAAACTCACCAATTATTTTTGAAAGACACTGTGGCACAGTATGGGCACTAGGCTCCAATTTTTTACTTCTTATTACCTTCAAACAAATGGACAAACTGAAGTAGTTGATCAAAGCCTAAGTAACTTGTTGAGGTGCTTAGTCAGAGGGAGTGTGCTCAATTGGGATCAAGTCCTTCCTATAGCGGAGTTTGCTTATAATAGCTCAATTAATAAGACCACAAGAAAGAGTTCATTCAAAATAGTTACAGGCTACAAACCTAGGACACCTGTTAACCTTGTCTCAGTAGAAATTGCTTGTAGGCCATCTGAGTCTTCATTATCATTTGCATAGCACATTCATTCACTATATGCAGATATTAGGAACAAAATTGAGGCAATTAATTTAAAATATAAAGCCCTTGCTAATGCTCATCGAAGAGCCGAGAACTTTACGATTGGTGATTACACGATGATCAGGATTAGGCTGGAGCATTTTTCGTCACATGCAGCCAAGAAACTACAGGCTCAAGGTGTCAGCCCCTATAAGATCCTCCAAAATTTTGGGGACAATGCTTACGAGCTGGACCTTCCCCGTGACCTATAGCTTCACCCCACCTTTAGTGTGGAGGATTTGGTACCAGCCTTAGATCCCATAATTGCGGCATCCCCTACTGTTCCTCCTTCATCAATCCACACACCCTCCCACATATTCATTCCCTCTGGTCCACTTAACTATACCCACAGCTAGAGACGAGGTCCAGGCTATTATGGATGAGCAACAGGTCTCAACCTGATGCAGAAGACTTCAGGAATACTTGGTGAAGTGGAAGGGACGTACCCTATACGACTACACTTAGATGACCGAGACAGAGATACAAAAAGTTAACCCAGGCATTTTGAAATCTATGTAGTCACAGGCGCAAGGCGCACCTAGGCACAAGGGATGTGACTAGCGCCTAGAGGGACTAGGCTTGCCTAGTGGCGCAACTAGGTGTCAAGGCACAAAATTAAGTATTTCAAAATTTTAAAATAGAAAAAAATTGAAAATGAATCCTAAAAATTATAAAAAGAAAAGAAAAGAAAACATAGAAATATATAGATATGAATAAATACTTGTCAACAACAACAACAACCTAAGGTTAAATCAAACAATCATACACAAAGAAGTAAGTTGAGAAACATACAAATATAATGATAGTCACAATACTAGTCTTCCTAGTCCCTGCTACTCCCTCAATCTGTTGTCGCCTCATCATCATCGCCATCATCTTCCTCTAAATCTAGGAACAATAAACAATCAAACTACCGTTACATAAATGAAGTAAAGCAAATGTTAGAGTTAACTACCAAGACTTAAGAGTCATCTTCCTGCTCCTCTTCCTCATCAGGAAGATCAAGATCGTCATCAGAATCATCTCCTTGAGAGACGTAGACATCCTCCTCCTCAATCTCCTCATCGTCCTGCTCTTCTCCAACATCCTCATCTAGTTCTTGAGGAGCCTGAGTGTGAGAAATGCAGCACCCCCTCTGCCCCCTCTCTCGCCTCTGATATTGCCTAGTAGATGAAGCATCACGTTCACTTGATCCTTCAGTGCTCAACATCTAACTAGGTGAGGTTATCACCTGGATGCACCAAATCATCTTCAACATCTTCTTGAACAATCCACTCATCACTTTCATCGAACTTTCGTAACAGAATAGGATCTGTATACATTTGCATTTTCAAACGATCCTCATGTTGACGACAAAGGTGCTAATTGTATTGAACATATACTAGATCGTTCAGTGTCTTAGCATGGAACCTATTCCTCTTTTTAGTGTGGATTTGAAAAGAAAAAGTATTTATAAACAATAAATGTATACTAAATTACTAATAACTATAAGTACTAAATCTTAATATCTAAGTAGCTTATGTTCTCGAAGACACTCCAGTTGCGTTTGCAAGGAGATGCATTGCATATCTGGGAGAGGACCTTAATGGCAAATGTTTGAAGATATGGAGCTTCAGCCCCAAAGTTAATCCACCACTCACCTACAAAAGTTGAAGAAAATTAAAGTTAGAAAAATAAATAATATTATAATATTATAAAATAAAATTTAGAAGTTAACACTTAAAACATAGAATAACATAAAACACTTACAAGGGGCTAGGATTTCTCCCTTGTGTATTGCCAGGTCATTGCCAAACAAGCCTCTAGCATGTCTGTAAATGGATGTCACCACGTCAGCCTCATCTCCATCATATAGCCTATTGATGGCATGCATTAGACCATTCTTGATATCACTATTGCGCTCAATTTCAATGTCATGGCCGTAGTAGAATGATGGGTTGAGGTAATATCCCGATGCATGCAAAAGGCTGGTGAAGCTGAGATCTCCATCTACTTTTATGATCCCCCAAATATGGGTGGCTTGACTCTCATCCCCTGTTAGATTGGCTTGAATATGTTCTTAATCCTTGGTTATAGCCTCAAAGATGTATCCCATCACCAGCTTCTCCTCACTGTCCACCACCCTCAAAACCTCTACAAGTGGAGCCATAATCTTTAAACAAAAGAGGACATGGTTCCAAAAGCTAGTATGCAACACAATCCTTTCAGCTCTTTAACCTTTAGGCCTTTTCAGTCATTTATTGTTCATCCACTCCGAATAGTGGAACATTGCCCTCTACCCTGGCTTCAAGTTGTTAATGCTTTCTAAGCTCAAGAAGTTGGTGGTCAAGCATGTCATTGCAGGTCTGACTAAATCTTTTTTCTTCGTAAATCTTCTCATAAGATGAAGGACATGTGTGTGGCTATATATAAAAATTGTCATCGCCCTAGCTTCTACCACAGCTTTCTTCACAATTGGCAATTTGCCTATATCTTCTAACATCATATCTATGCAGGGAGCTGCGCAAAGGTCCAATACAAATGTGGCCTCTCACCATCAACTCCCTTCCCACAACCACGTAGTTGGAGGCATTGTCAGTTATGACCTAAAATATAATAAAAAGGTAAAATTATATGGGGTAAACTTGCATCATAAACAAGTTAAAATACTTAATAGATTATAGATATAAAACCAAATAATTACCTGAGCTACATTGTTCTCCCCAACTTCATCAATCACCTTCTCCAACATGTCAAGTATTAAGTTTGTGCTCTTGACATGCGCATATCTATTTATAGATTTCAATAAAACTATCCCAGTTGGACAGTTTACCAGAAAGTTGACAAGGGTGCGACCGTTGCTGTCGGTCCACCAATCTAACATAATAGAACACCCAAACCTTAAAAACAAAAATAAAATTTCTTGTCAGTCATTCAGTCACTTTGGTGTTACCTTGAGTTGAGAGGAATATACAAGGGTGCGAAAAAGAACACTAAACACATACCTAATCCAATTAGCTTTATGCTGTTCTATGTACTCTTTTATCTTTTCTACTTGCTTCTGAAGAAGACTCACCCTTAACTCATGATACGAGGGTGCCATGAAACCTTAATCACATAAGATTATAAGATTGTAAAAATAGGTAAAAGGCTAAAACAAATATTAAACTATTAATTATTTAAAGTATAAGATATATACCTGGACCATATTGCGCAACTGCCTCTAACATGATCTGAAAGGAACGACAACAAGCAGCATTGAATGCAATGCTATTTTCATAGAACCAAGAGGCGATGTAATCACAGGCTCTCATCGTAAACTGCTTCTTATAAGCTCTGTTCATTGTCGTTTGCTGCATGGGTGCCTTTCCCTTACCCTGGGCCTCAGGGTTAGGAGCAAAAAGATAGTCAATAGGCCCTTTTGTTATTTGTTGCGTGGGTGCCTTTTCCTTACGTTTCTTCCTTCCAATGGAAATACCCCCAGCCCTAGTACTATCAATCTCCTTCACCTTGTCATCATCATCGTGCAAGCTAAATAAATTCTATGGCCTCTCCATCTCCTTTATTATTCTTTCTCTGTTCCCTTTCTTTTTCTTTGATTCATTCATATAATCTAATACCTTCTTAAATATGTCAAGATTTACTTGAGAGCATTTTTATGCATTTCTGTGAATGCCCGTCAAATGGTGTTTCAATCTAAATATTCCACCGCTATATCTATTGCCACAAAGCTTGCACTAAACTAAATTTTTGTCATTTAGATCCCTTGCCTCGCCATATTTCCAACCTGGATCCATTGATTTTGATGATGCATTGTTGGAACCCCTTGATGAAGACATATTATAGTCTATGTATAGTAGAATGGAAACCTAGTTGACTTGAACACTGTAAACAAAGTTAACAAACATAAGAAATTAACCAAGTAAAAAACAGTTAAAAGAAACATAGATAGTATGAAAAATATGTTGTGGATTTATCACTTGTTAGCATTAGAATGCAAAGAATACACATTTGTTTCCTTTGTTATATAAGAATGTAAGAAATAGACTATACTTCATGAATTTTAGAAGGAAAAAAAAAACAAAAAACAGTAAAAGAAACATACAAGTTATGAGAAAGATGATGTGGAATTGTCATTTTTTAGCATTAGAATGACTTTTTTACTATTACTACTGAAATTAACAAAAAAACAGTAATGTATTCCATGAATTTTACAAGAAAGTAACCAAAAACAAAAAACAGTAAAAAAATTACAAATTACGAAATGGAATTGTCATTTTAGGATTAGAATGATTTTTTTACTATTACTACTAAAATTAACAAAAAACAGTAAAAAAAAAAAAAAACATACAAATTATGAAAAGGATGACATGGAATTGTCATTTTTTAGCATTAGAATGATTTTTTTTACTACTACTACTGCAATTAACAAAAAAAAAATAGTAGTGTATTTTATGAAATTTACAAGAGAGTAACAAAAACAAAAAACAGTAAAAACAACATATAAATTACAAAAAGCATGATGTGGAATTGTCATTTTTTAGCATTAGAATGATTTTTTTTCCTATTACTGCTGAAATTAACAAAAAAACAGCAGTGCATTTCATAAATTTTACAAGAAATTAACAAAACAAAACAAAACAAAAAAGGTAAAAAAATATACAAATTATGAAAACATTGATATAGGATTGTCAATTTTAGTATTATAATGGAAACATTTACACATTCTACACCTAGCCCTAGTCAAGTCGCAAGGCTGTGCCCAGTGACTAGTCGCGCCTGCGACTACATAGTTTGGAATATTAACATACGTTCACTGAAGGTGGCATTTCTTAATCGACTGCAACAAACAGAAGGCAATATGCATCAGGGTGACGACTACATGGACTAGCAACATTACTTACACTTCAGTCTCTTTGGTTTGATGACAGCTGCATACTAGTGCTACTAGCAGATGCTGAGCAACAACTTTTGACCTCTAGAACTATATTGATATAGGATTGTCAATTTTAGTATTATAATGGAAACATTTACACATTCTACACCTAGCCCTAGTCAAGTCGCAAGGCTGTGCCTAGTGACTAGTCGCGCCTGCGACTACATAGTTTGGAATATTAACATACATTCACTGAAGGTGGCATTTCTTAATCGACTGCAACAAACAGAAGGCAATATGCATCAAGGTGACAACTACATGGACTAGCAACATTACTTACACTTCAGTCTCTTTGGTTTGATGACAGCTGCATACTAGTGCTACTAGCAGATGCTGAGCAACAACTTTTGACCTCCAGAACTCGTGGTGGAGTTTTTCCTAAGCAGGTGAGAGGGATGGGGACATCAGGCTTAGTCTAGGCATATACCCGACCTAAGTCCAAGCCTGCCTGGGCCCTATCAACATACCAAGTCCTAGATGGGCCAAGACCAGGTCAAATCATTTTTTCATGCTACTTTTGGGGGGTACGGAGGCAGGGCATGTCACTTCTATGTTTTAGAAAATTTAATTTGTTTCCTTAGTTATTAGGATCTTTTTTATTATGTAATCTACTTGATTTGTTTCCTTAGTTACTAGGATCATTTTTATTATGTAATCTCCCTAAATAGGATTCCTTTAAATAAGGAGAGGATTTGTTTTTTTCTTTCTTATATATTTGTAGTCTTCAAGATTTGAAATCTCCCTAATTCTTGGAAGACCTTCCTTTCTTGGAAGGAAATAAACTCTCTCTCTCTCTCTCTCTCTCTCTCTCTCTCTCTCTCTCTCTCTCTCTCTCTCTCTCTCTATATATATATATATATATATATATATATATATATATATATATATATATATATATATATATATATTGGGCATGCTACCCAAGGAGAGCAGTCTACATTCAATAAAAAATCCTAGTTTATTTGATATTCTTGTGCTGAATCAAGAAGACCTCCGAAAGAGGGTTTGGGGGGATGTTGATTTCCTTCCACCGGTGTTTTCTGACTTTGCTCCCTAGAAACGAACTTATGCCAATCTAAACATAGAGATCTTGTCTCTTGGCCTATAATAGATAAGTTTCTTCTTCTGTCTTGCTTGAGTTGTTTAACCCTACCTTTGCTGCCTCTTGAGCAAACCAACCTCCTATGTTACTTTAATTAAACCAGCCTGCTTTTCCCTCTGTTTGCCCTTTCATATGTAGCCCCAGCTATAAGCACTGGCTGCCCACAGTATCTTAATGGTGAAGGGGTCTCTAGAAGGTGTGTGGTAGGTTTGGTGAGAGATTTTTGACCTAAGTTGAAGAAGATTAATTAGACTAAATATCTCACAATTAATGTTTTAGGATTCCTCAAGCATATCTACTTGGTCCAAATATTTCTAATTGCTTGTTAAAATTATACCAAGGGCAAATTTTAGATCTCTCTGCATCAAACAGTGCAGAGGAGATGCGGTGAAAAAAACCATTGACACTGCAATGAAGATGATAGCAGTCCAGAAAAATAAAAGATTGAATTGGAAAATCAGTAGTTCAGCACACAACAGAGCTAAGAAAGATCCAATTGTGCCCAAAGAGAAAAACACAAGCTTGCTCATCTCAACCCATAGCATATAACATTAATTACCGTGCTGAAAATAACGATCAACTATCCCTTTCACGGACTGAAGGCTGAGTCCTAGGGAAACAGTAGAGGACCCATCAGTAAGTCAAAGACGTTTCAAATTCCACAAGCAAGATTTTAAGGGAAAAACAATTCTATCAAATAATACTACACAACTTGCTAAAGGACGTAAATACTCTTCAACCAACTTCTAAAACACTACATACAGTCAGGACACACTCAGTGTAATATATTAACCAATAAAAAGCTAAAACTAGTAGCCGGTACTCTAGCAAAAAGACGGGGGCATTTCTTCCTGCAGCTGTTTACTGGACAGCAACTTGATTTCTTCTTTCTTTTTCTTTGGTTGGTAAGCTGGGATTGAACCTGCAACCTCAAGGTGAAATTTTTGGCATCTCTACTATTAAGCTACAGGCTACAGCAGTTCCATTCTTTAATCACTCCACCAGAAAATAGTTGTCTGCACTTTTGCCAATTATTTTGTTTCACAGAGTAGCTTTTTGCCTCAACCTCTCATAATATTGTGTGTATACTTCAAAATTTTCATCAAATGTAATGCATTCTTCTGAAGTATCCTCTCCCATGCTTATTATCCTTTGCAAAAAATTCTTCCATACTTACACAGGTCAAAGGAAATCTGCAACAAGTGCTATGAGTTCCATATCCAGAAAATAGAAACAGTAGTCAGTAAACTTCAGCACCAAACACAGATTGTGGAACAACAGTGTACAGCAAGATCTGCAGGAAGTTTATCCAAATTGTATCTCCTCATACTTTCCTAGCCTATTCCTTCAAATGTACACTGTTAGTATCAGTATATCTTTCAGATTGCTATCACTAAGTCAATTGGTCAGATCCTCTTGACTTGAAAGAGCATTTCATGCCTGTGAGGAAAAAGTGAAACAAGCACATGAAAAATGAATGTGGTGACGCATATAAATGTGGCGATACCAGAAAGTAAGCAAAAGGTTCTCATGAAAACTATATATAATATGTCATAGTCAATCAGCACATGCATAACAGGAAAAAAGGAAAATGTTTTAATAGTGTGAACGTAGTCATAAAGTGACAACGCTAACATCAACATCAATCATTTGGTATGAATAAACAAGCTTGTGAAGCCTAGACTTCCAGTCTCAAAATGTTTCATACTAAGCAACTCTGGTATTTCAAATTAGCAATGAAACACATCTACAGAAAGATCAATGTACTATCATATTTGCACCTTAAGTAAGAAATTCGCTCCAGCTACAAGGCAATCCATTTCATCTTCTTTGTCAATAATGACCCCAAGCCTCTCCTTGAAGGTGTCTGCATATTTATATGCTCCCCCACCTGTGGCCTTCACATGAGCTCTAATCAGTTTTATACAATGGTCAGCCAGCATTACTAGGAAAAGTAAAGAAAAGGGAGAAGACAGCAATAATTGCATTGTTCAAAGTACCATTTCTGAATACAAGAAAAACTACAATGTCGTCTTACATTAATCATTGTACATAAAAAGCAGAAACTATCTTCAAAAGAAGTCTAGAGAAAGATCCGCTAGCCAGTGAACAGAGGATTGTATATCAAAGAATAATATATTTCGTATTTATACTAATCTTAGAAGGGGAACCTTCCACAATGGTAGAGTTGTCATTGTGTGACTTGAGAGGCGTGAAAACAGCCTCTTGTAAAAATGCAAGGTAAAGCTGCATACTATAGACCCTTGGGTTCCGCAAATGAGGGAGCTTTGAGGATCGTGCTGCCTTTTTTTATATTTATGTTAAACTTGTTGGAAAATATGCTGAGAAATCACGTAAATCAAGAAATGTTCCAGAAGCATATGTTCAGAAACTTGTAGCAGAAAAGATAACATGAGTTAGATGGATAAAAGAACCATTTCAATCATTGAAAACCTAGTTGTATGATGCAAGGTTAAGGACTCAAGAACCCCTTCAAACTACACATAACATGAAACAGAAATCCTGTAACACCATTTGGGTATTATAAAAACTATAATGAATAGTAAAACTTCAAATAGACATTTTCAGTAAGACTTAAATCCAGGAAAAGACAATAAGTGCTATCCAAAATCCAAAATATCAATATCAAATATTTTACTAGTGCAATAAATTGCAAAACATGCCAATGCCAATAGATAGCCACGGCTTCTTTTGAAAATACGCATAACTACATCCCCTAGGATCATGAAGGATTCAAGTCACTTCCACAAATTTCTAATCTACTTGTGAATCTTCAATAGAATTACCTGGGTGGACCTAAATATCAGTTTTATATAAGCTTTACTCTTTCGAAGAACCAAATTTTCACATAATTCCAAGATATTGCAGGAGATATGAACTGAGATTTTACATAAATTTAAACTTGTTTCAGATCACGGAGAAGCATATTCACAAGTTGTAAAGTAATAATACAAAGATTACCTTAATTGTTGGATTTTCACCACAAGGGTTTCCTGAAATTATCCCTAGCAAACACAATTTAATTGAAATCAGCACCAACCATTACCACGATTGGGAAAGTTCATTGGTGAAAATTGAAACCATAAAGAAATTATCACAAAAAGAAATAACAAAGAGTACTGTTAAAGATGTAAATGTTTTCACATGGAATGAATCATCTCATACACCAAAACTTAAATCTAGAAATAATAGGAGGCAGAAAATGTTAGTTAAATGACCCAATAATTCAATTAAGTTAGAATTTGTTTTTATTATAAGAATCACTGTTAATACAGTTAAGTTTCACAACTAGAACTCGATTAGCAGAAAATTTTAGTTAAATGGCCTAACAAGTCAATTAAGCTGCATTTTGCAACAAAAAAAATTCTTTTTGAGAATCATTGGGAATACAGTTAAGTTTCACAATTTGGATTTGATTAGCAGTGATTTTCTATGTAATCTCAATTGAAATATAAAGTTGGTGATTAGTGGGAGGACAGACTAGTACTCTAACAGTATTTGGACAGGCATATGCCATCCCATTATATCTTTGATGAGGAAGATTAAAGAAGTTTTTCCATTTTGAAAACACACAAAGAAAGCAAGTCAATACACGAGCTCTGTAGATAACACCAACTCAGATGGGTGTAGAGAAATACAAGGGTGCTTATTTGGTAACTCTCCTCAGTTAGGTAAGAGGAAGAAACCTCAAGGAACAGTTATGAATTTCAGTTTTTCCACTGGTCAACTGCCTTTATTTCAGTCCTCAATCTCTATTCTGAAAAACCACATATATATGTTCCATAGACTATGGACCTGTTAATCATCAAGAAGAAACGTCGCTTTGTACTTCTTCTTCTTTTTTGTAATTAGACATTAGTCAGGAAAGAAAAAACACACAAAGAGGAAGAAATTAAGAAAGAGGCATTTGGTTGCCAAGGAGGAGTCATGTGTCACCTGCTTCTTGCTGAAAAACAGCCGAAACAACTGTTGACCAGGGGAAAAAAATGATCACCTTTTCTTCAACAGAGAAAGGCTGATTGTGTTAGAAAAAATCATGTCTATTGTCAAACAGAGAATCATTCTGATAGAATAAAAAGCAGATACCCAACAAATTCACCACAAAGATACGTCCAAAGAACTGTTTAGAGCCAGAAAATGGGAACAAAATGACTGTTTACACTTCATATCATTGTTAGCAATAAGGATATTTTTGTTTTTCTTCACTTATTGTTTTTCCTGACCTTCTTCTCTTAGTTGATAAACAAAAGTGCTCGCAGAGCATAAATGTGCCTCATATCAAATTGTGGCTCCTTTAGCATCAAGCTGATTGCCACATTGCAAACAAAGATGTGATGTCAGCACATGCATAAAAAGTGAAGGAAGAGAAGGGGCCGGCTGTTGTTCTAACATAGTAAATTAGCTAAAGCTGGAAGATTTTCTAGTTGAGATCAATAAAAATAAAATTTCATAAAAATGTTGTGCAGCCCTGTTTCTTCATTGGTGATCCATCAAGGTCAAAGTTTGAATATTTACAAACCATTGTACAGATAAGCTAGTGTTTGGGGATTTAATGTCTTATTTGAAGTTTAATTACTGTTTTATGGTGCTTTATAAACGCTAGGCATATAGTCTATCATATTGATACCTGATAGCTTCCAGAAGTTCTTGATATTATATAAACATCAAGGACTCCTAGAATCCAATTTGGCCAAAATAGGATGTGATACTTTAAGAGTAACTGAAGGGGATCAATTGAATAAATAAGCAAGTTTTGTTTCGCATCTTAAGAACTGAATCCATGGGTATTATATTTTTTTATACACTCGTTTAAGCAGGGTGGTTTTGGATGATTCTTTGGCAGAATCCTTGCATATTTGAGAATATGCAATTGCTAATCATCCATGATCAATAGATTGTTTACTTTAAGCTAATCCTGTCTAGTTCCATACTTACAATGCTTTTTGAGTGGAATATATTATTCACATCCCAGCCAAGATATAGTTTCTTGTTCTCTACTCACATATGCACAGATATAGCCCTGCATGGAGTTTTGTGCTGGTACCTATTAGAAGTACTTGAAATTTAAAAAAATCAATGCAGGATTGTCTCACAAAATGAACCCTTTCTTTTGTGGATTTCCAGAATATTTTAGAGGTGCATATTTGAAACAGCTGAAAGAATTATAGAGGGAACTTCTGGCTGAAATTTTAGAGAGAGTTTTCTGGAACTATAGCTGAACTTTCTACAATGTTGTGTAGTTTTTAGAGGTCTACATTAGAGATCTTATTTTCACAAGAAAACTTGATTTTTTGTAAAATTTATATGGGAATTCTGCATAGCAGTGGGGAAAAGGGTCAAAGAAAGGAATCTTCCACCGAAACTTAGGGAGTACGCTATATTTCAAATAGGTTCTTGTTAAGTAGGAAAATGGAAGACGTACCACCACCAAAATGGAGCTTCTCAGAATCAATGAAATCCAAGCAATCCTTCAGCTTACTAGTCTCAAATTTGACAAAATGAAGACATCCACCAAGAACAGGATATTTCCACGTAATGCCATTAAAAGATGTCATCCTCTGCCTCATAAACATTTTCCCCTCATTATCAGATGGATTGTCCTCATGTCTCAAGAAGTAGACCAGCTTAATCAGCGATCCTATTAATGCAACAGAAAATTATCAAGCAATCTAGAAGAAACAAAGTTATCTAAGAACACTAGGATACTTTCATATCACAGAACGCAAAAACTATGGACTAAACATCTCATGATAGGCAGGGATAATACCAAATCACAGTCTGATTTTAATATTGTGACAAATATCAACAATTGACTGACAGAACAGTTTAGAAAAGAAAAGAAAAGAAAACAGAAACCTCAGGAATTTATCAACTTGCAAAAAAGAAGACAAAGTTGCATTCGGTAAGTCTACATCCATAACAAGATCTATCTACCCCCTTAAGTAGAAAATCCAACAATAAAATGTCCAGCAGCATTCCACAGTTGGCATCCCACATCAGGATGACAACATAGACATACCAAATGAAATCAAAATATAACAACAAATCTCAGGAAATCCATGCATTATAAAAGACCAACAAGAAATTGCAAGAGAGAGTCCCCCAAAATCTAAATAAGAGAAGAACAAGAGAATGTGCAACAGAACCACATACTTCATCAAGCTACAAAAAGAAAGAAACGACTCTTGAGAGAAAGAAAGGACCCTTAAACAAATGTACCTCTAAACCTCAATTTCCAGAACCAAAATGAGACGTGTCATCAATGACAAACTAATTAGGCAATTCAATCACTATGTTTCTCAACTAAAAATACAATCAGAAAACAAACAAAACAAGTAAACAAGAGTGAGAAAGAAAGGATCCTTAAACAAATTTACCTCCAAACCTCATTATCCAGAACCTCAATGAGACATGCAATCAATGACACACTAATCAAGAAACTCAATCACTGTGTTTCTTAACTCAAAACTACAAATAAAAAGACAAATGAAACAAGTAAACAAGAGTGACCCATCAATCAAATGGATCCCTGACCTCCAGTTGTCAGAGCAATGGAAGATGCCACCAAATCAACAGACAACAGAATTGTTGGGTAAATATGCAAATTAAGGAGAAAAGTAATAACAATGTCCCACTAAACAAATATACCTCCAATTTCGAGACCTCATTGAAACATGTCATACAACTGATTAACCCTCAAATTATTGATAAATCCTCAAAAATGCAAATTGGAAACCAGAGAAACAAAGTAAACAAAAATGTATCTCTAAATAAGAAACTAACTTGGCAAACAGAATTGTAGGATTGTCAGGCTCCTTTCAATAACAAAACAAACATAATAGGTTCCTTCCCATAAAAGGTCAACTTTCTATTGGTCACAGAGAGGGAGAGAGAGAGAGAGAGAGAGAGAGAGAGAGAGAGAGAGAGAGAGAGAGAGAGAGAGAGAGATGAAACAAGAAGGACCGACCAATGAAATGTATTTCTATAACCTCTGATATGGAGAGCTAGACGAGAGATGCCATAAGAATGATTAGGAAAGAGGATGGGATTCAAACAGAAAAACAAGGAAACAAGAAAGACCCGCAAACAAATGTATCAAATCTATCCAAAATTGAATGAGAGATGTCATCAGATTAATCAGCAAGCAGAAGTATTGGCTTCTTCCCTAAAAAAGTGCCATGCTTTATGGCATGGTAACAAAATGCAAATTGAAGAATAAGCAAGACCCACAAATCAATGCATCTCTAACCTCCTATTATCCGAAATGTCATCAAACTTATTAGGGCAACAGGATCATTGGCTCCATTTCCTCAAAAGTACTAAATTAGAAAACAACAAAAACAAGAGAGACCCACAAAAAAATGCATCTCTAACCTCCAATATCCAGAGCCAAATGAGATATATCATCGGACAGATTAGGCGAATAAAATTTGGGATTTCTTTCTTCAAAGTTGCCTTGAATTACAGCACCACCTAGATGTAGCTGTTGCCTAGAACTGGACCGATGTATTGGGTTCCCAACTGATGCCATTTCCTTCTTCTGAGCTTTTTCATTTCTTTTCTCTTTGTCTTTGTTGGGATTGTTTTGTTCTTGGGTACTATTTGTAAGAAGAACTCCATCCTGGTCCATTCATGACATAAAATGAATGAAAAACACAAAAAGAACTTGGATCTTCCATCTAAGAAGTAAACTAAAAAATTGCAGTGCATAACAGGATTAGCAGGAAAGCTTCCTCATACTGGTGATGGGTGAGAGCTATCAACTTCGTATTACATACTTGCCTTTCCATTCAGATCCCTAAGTTGTGGACCGTGACTCTTTCTTCCCACATATGGATCCCCTGTTGGGAATCGTTCCACAAGATGAGGACCTATTAACTCATCAAGACCATGCTTCTCATAGCTAATGAATGCACCCAGAGCTCCTAGAAAGCCCTCATGGCGCAGAAACATAGCTTGAGCCTGACCTTTTGACCTAAACCACATGCAATATTTCACCAATAATAGAATAAACAAAACTAAAATTAACAATGCATGATTATTTATTCGAAAAGAATAATAGAGATTAATAGTTCATAAAGTGCAAGTGTTCATTTCAGTTGTTTTCTTACAATACCAGTCATAAAAGAATGCTTTCGTGAAAGATTGAGAAAGTTGACCTAGTTCTTGGCACTTACCAGAAATGAACTGCATAGGAAATAGTATCCATTATGTAAGCATGACCACGTACGAAAAATCCCCCAAAAACAATCCTTTTGATACCATAATAACGTGCAATCAAGTAGGAAATCTAGAAAAGATAAAGTGAGTTAGACTAAGTAATCTCATTCACAAGATAAGAAGGAACTCCTAAAACATTTAGAAGCTAAATCCTGAGACACCTAGAAGCTGGCCTAGTTTCAAATTACAATCAGACTAAATAGGCCAACTTGTAAATTGCTTGAAACATGTTCATCCCTTGATTGTCATGTTCCACCAAAGATGTTCTTCCCAGTTTTACCTGCCCAATGTTAAATGAAATCATCCGTAACAGAGACAGCAAAATATCTTTTGGTCTGTAGTCAGAGCACTCCTTATTGTCAGAAATAGCCTTCCCAAAACTGGATGCAATAGTTGATGCTGACAGACCAATCTGAACCATTTAAAAGATCCGGAAATGGTTAGCTATAGTAACATGAAAAACAGAAGAATAAACTGTTTGCGCCAAAATAATTGGAATGTGAAAGGCATATGATAAAACTACATTCTCATGAACTGTTCCATTAATTAAACAGCTGCAGTGACAAGTTTCTGCTACTTCCAAATATAGTGAAATTGCAAGGTAGTATCCAATAGAAAAAAAATGCAGGGAACTGGTTACCTACTCCAAATGGTCAACGCAAACAAAGGTTTAAAACCAAGGCCAGGTCAACGAGATTCCATCTTTCCTTGAAATTAACATGAACCAACATTTTTGGTTCAGCCTATCAGATGAGGTAATTATTATTTGAAACATTATTCTTTTGGAAAAGATGATTCACTAAGGGAAATGGGCAAAGAGAAAATAAAGAAAACAAGCCACCACGGACCAAGCATACTTCTTAGTCTTATACATGTGATAAGCTACAAGCAGATCCCTCCCACTACAATATTTGCTTCAGGCATTAGCATTATTAGTTCATATCTGTGGATATGAGATATAGAATACTTTAAGGGACAAATTTATAACTGTTTTCCATTCAGATAGTTTACACTGAGCCTAAGCCATGCAATATGCATATATAGAGATTTAACAGTCCTACAATTACTGTGATTGGATTTTCAGCTTAGACACATAAAAATAACTTTTAACTCCCAAAATTTTGGTCCAAGAAGAAATGTGTAATTGCTGGCCACAGAGGCACAAAGAAGATTTACTTAAAGGTTACTGTACAACTACTGCACTTCTATCCAACATTATCTCGAGAATATAGATTTTGTACCTTGAATAATACGACAAGTTTCAAATTGTATGTCCTTAATTCACCCATGTCTGTATAACTTAAAGATTACGAAATAAACAAGTAAACCTGAGATCTGTTGCAGTCTGCATTTCGTTTTCAGTATGAAACACAAATGAAATTTTTTGCAACTAGATGTAAAATAATTTAAGGAAGTTAGTTCAGAAACTTCCAGTAACCTTCTCGCAACTTCAACCACATATGTCTATGTATAATTCTACAATGCACAAATAGAAATCTAAATACCTTGGGATAGTTGTGACCACCATATATATCTCCAACAAGCATGTCTACAACAGTATTATCTCCCCATTGAGTCAACTCTAACAACTCATCAAAACTGGAAAAATAAATGGATGCGTGAGCTCTAAGCAAAAGGGTGCAACTACCCAAGATCATAAACAGCCAGTCCAAAATGTGGCGGAGATAGAAATAACCTCTTGTAGTTTGTTAAAAGCCTTCCCAAGCCCCAATATGTACCACCTCCAAGACTTGTACCACTAACCCGCTGAAACTTTGCATTTCCATCCACCTGTATTCAGCTCAAGTTATATTGCCTTGCTAAAACTTCTTTGGATTCACAGTACTGGTAATCATCAGGAGAAAGACAAAAACAGAAAAATGTTACGTACCTTGATCATACTAACACCAGAGCCAATACTGACAAGAAGATAGGGAAATAGATCATTTTGATCAATCTGCACTAATTCTTTCTTGCCCTCCACGTATGTGAAACCTTCATGGCGGATGCCCTATAAAAAGATCAGTTAGAAGATCTCTTAAATTGCTAGTATGTTCTGCTCATATAGCCAAGAACAAAATAAAGAAAGAAAATGAAAGTAATTTTCTTAAAGACAAGTTTTGGACTCCATAATAGCACATGCTATTTCCTAGTATATATCTTTTTTGCTTTTTTTTAAAGTCAAGCACACAAACACCCATGCAAATCCTTGAAACATGGTCACTCAGGTGAGAGACTCCTTACGCCACTGCACTAGAAAGCTTTGGTGCCTAGTTATGCAATATCTTTCAAAACCATAATTCATCTAAAATTACAATATCGTAAAATTATTTGAGCAGTTCAAGGTCACAATTGCTCTTATACTCATATGCAAACATATTGGAAAAAAAGTCACCTTAAACATTAAGAAATTCTAGACCCAAGCAACCAACTGCACAAGGTAAAGTTTCTAACATGCATAGTGGGAATGGGAAAGAGTGACTCACATTCTAAAATGGTTTATGGGAAATCCCTACCAGGTTTGAGGACAGATACATCCTCCCCTTGATGGGAAAATGTCATAAGGTTATATGGCTAAAAGTTTTCGAGGATTTGTAGATTAAGTAGAACCCATTAAGAACTTGGTATTACATCTGGACTTCTGGAATTCAGGCGAGGGTATTATTTTAAATTATATTGGACCACACATTTATTATTACAATAAAGAAAGGACTGTGTGGTACCCAATTCATAACAGTCCTTTCTTTATTGTAATAATAAATGTGTGGTACAATATAATTTAAAATAATAACCTCGCCTGATTTTCCAGTGGTTGCCGTGCCAAACACCCTCCATCTCGTGTCCCGACACTTGTGTCCATTTCCACAGATCACAAGATCATAGTCGCAAAGTTTGAGTTCAGAATAAATCAGCCAGGCAAATTTTAAAATTTTAGGAGAATTAATTAGACAAATGGGCTTAAAGTTTTTGAGAACTTTCAATTATTTAAGAATAAAAAAGGGCAGCTGGTGCACGAAGCTCCCGCATATGCAAGGTTCGGTGAAGGAGCGGACCACGAAGGGTCTTTAGTATGCAACCTTTCCTTACATTTTTTGCAAGAGGCTGTTTTCACTCCACAAACCCATGACCCCCAAGTCACATGGCAACAACTCAACCGTTGCACCAAGGATCAACTAAATCAAGAAATATAAAATTTAGGACTTTTTCCAAAAATTTTCAATTACTACAAGAATTTTGTGACCATGTGTAGCATCAAATAGAATTTCATCCCATGGGATTACAGTCAATAATTTATTAAGAAATCAGTGGGGTTATGCACTAATGGAGAATGTATGTAGAACCAATGATGAGGTGGGAAAACAGCAGGTGCTATTGAATTACGATGTAGGGGGTTCCCTTCAGTGTTACCAACTTCAGAGCATTACCCTCAAGACTCAAATAAAGAAGAAAGTAGAGCAAATACAGGTTTTGTTTAAAAAGAATTTCTATGCTCTTGCTGGGATCTCTTTCTACAAAAAGGATTTCGATCAATGTAATCAATTCTTTTTGTCCAACAATCTAGGAAATGGATATTATTTCATCCCTCTTGAAATTCAGGTCCAGGACATCATAGATGTTTCCTTTCACTATGTCTCATCTAGATGAAACAGTTCTCGATAATCCTCTAATCATAATCTTAAGAGAGATGAGTGATGACACCGACTTCGACATTAAGCATATTGTTGCTTTAAAATAAACAGCTTGCAGGCCCCCACCATTATCTGTTAGTCCTTTTCATCTATTATTCTGCAATAAGTTCATTGATAATCTACAATAATTTCATGGAGGTACTTAATATTGATAATCATAAGAAACTCTGTGAGGAACTCACATCCACATTACATGAGCTGCAAGCACCGTGATCGCACTGAGATTTAGACAACAAAAGACCAAGGCTAATTTTATCTGCTATAGCATTCCCTCATTTACTTAGCAAATTATAAAGGCTGTTCATTGTTTCAGTTCTCAAAGTTGGGAAGTTAACACCAGGTAGGAAGTTTCCATTTGCAGCTTACCTACTGTGAGAGAAACGAATGTTGAAGCAAAATTTCTTTTTGTGCTGAATGTCTTTCTAGCTGGTATTGTACTTTCTCCCAATCTTTTAAGGCACCAATAGATAACAAGATGAGGGAGATTTGACTTAGATAGTTTGGGTATTGCCCGACGGAAACCGAAAATGGCACTGATTACGAGTTAGGCAATGCAAGTCGAAGGTTCTAAATGAGCTAGGGGAAGCCCCAAAAGAACATGGATAGAAGTGGCGAGAAATGATGTAAAAACATTGGGACTAAATGAAGCCATGATACTTACTAAAGGGGAATGAAGGAACAAGATTCATGTGGCTGACCCCTAATTGGAATAAGGTCTTGATGATGATGACAAGGTCCCACCTAAACAGATAGGGAATAAAATAAATTTCATGGATAGATATGACAAACAGCACCCAGAAAACGATGCAGCACAAAAATCTATCAACACTGCAATAGAGTTGAAATCACAGCAATCTGAGAAACTACAAGATTGAAGGGGAAAATCAGTACTTTAGTACAGCAATATGGCTTGGAAAGATCCAATAGCACCCAAAGAAATGACCAGATACTCACTCCATCTCAATACATAGCATATAACATCAAATTCAAGCTTACAGTGCCGAAAATGACTACCAATTCTGGTGCAGTGGCACAAATGGTCTCTCAACCGGTTGACCAGAGTTTGATGCCATGCACGTGTGTGTGTGTGTGTGTGTGTGTGTGTGTGTGTGTGTGTGTGTGTGTGTCTACCATTAAAAGAAGAGAGAGAGAGAGAGAATATCCCTTCTACAAACTGAAGGCTGAAGCCTCCTGAAAAACCATAAAGTGGCCAGAAGTCAAAGAACTTTCAAATTCCCCAAGCAGGACCTTGGGGGAATGCGCTTCTAACAAATACTACTAAACAGCTTTCTGAAGGACAAATACTCTTCAACCAACTCCATAAAAATACTATGAGGACCCACTATATATGCATAAACTAACAAAAACATAAAATAATTTAGATGGCCGCCACCATAACATTGTGGCATAGCCTGTATCATTTAGTTGTAGCAGCAGCTTTCTTTCTTCTTTAATCATTATATCAAAAAGTAACCCCCTTCTCTTTGCCTATTATTTTATTTTATTAACTTTTTACCTTAACCTCTTATAATATTGTGATTATACTTATGCCATCATCATCATCAAGACCTTATCCCAATTAGGTGTCATCATATGAATCTTGGTCCTCCATTTCCCTCTACTAAGTATCATGGCTTCATTTAGTCCCAAAGTTTTTAAATCTTTTCTCACCACTTATACCACGTTCTTTTGGACCTTGCCCTTTTATTTAAAACCTTGGACTTGAATTGTCTCACACCTAGCAGGGGCCGTTTTCGGTCTCCATTGGACATGCCCAAACCATCTAAGTCTAACCTCCCTCATCTCGTTACCTATTGGTGTTACTCCTAAGTTTCCTCTAATGTTTTCATTTCTAATTCTATCCTTTCTTGTCTTGCCATTCATCCATCTCAACATCCGCACTTCCATGACACTCATCCTATGTATATGTTGTTCCTTAACTGCCCAACACTCTGATTCATTAAGCATAGCCGGCCTTACAACCATCCTATAGAATTTTCCTTTCAGTTCGAGTGGTACCCATCGATCACAAAAAACTCCAAAGGTGCATCTCCATTTGTTCCAACCCACTTGGAGTCTCTGGTTAACCTCCATTTCAATCTCTCCCCTCTCATGGATTATCGATCCCAAGTATCGGAAGTATTCTTTTAGGTAGATTTCCTGGTTGTCAATCTTTACTGGTGCCCCACTCCCGCTGCTCTCCTTGCTAAAATTGCATTCCATATACTCTGTCATAGTTCAGCAAATTTTAAATCCTTTAGATTCTAATATATCTCTCCATAACTCTAGCTTTGTCTTTACATCATCCCTTTCATATCAAACAAACTATATCATCTGCAAATAACATGCACCATGGAATCATCTCATGCAGATGTGTTGTTAACTCATCTATAACCAATATAAAAAGGTACAGTCTCAATGTCGATCCTTGATGCAATCCTATAGTGATAGGAAAATCACCAATCTCTCCACTAGTGGTCCTAATGTTTGTTACTGCTCCCGCATACATATCTTTAATTATGCCTATATACCCCTAGAACATAATCCTTAAGTGCATTTACTTACATATGTTTGTCAAATATAATGGATTCTTTTGAAGGATCTTCTCCCAGGCTTAGCCCCCCTTTGCACAAAATTCATCTATACTTACTACATAAAGGTGAATGGAAATCCATAAATAATGCTATAAGTTCTACATAAAGGGCAGCCCCGGTGCACGAAAGTCCCGCGTCTATAGGATCCGAGGAAGGGGCGGACCACAAGGGTCAATAGTACACAGCCTTACCTTGCATTTTGCAAGAGGCTATTTCCACCCCTTGAACTCTTGACCTCAAGGTCACACAAGGACAACTCTACAGTTGCTATAAGTTCTATATCCAAGAAAATTAAAACAATAGTCATCGAGCATAATCTTCAATGCACCAAGAAGAGACCATGAACAAGAAAGAATAGTAAGATCTGCAAAAAGTTTATCCAAATTCCATTTCTTCATATTCCCTAGACTATTCTTTGGTATCTGGTAGGAAAATCATTCTAAATGCCATCCCTTACGTCAATTGGTCAAATCCTCTTGACTTGAAAGAGCATTTCATGTCACTTAGGGGCATGAAAAATAGAGTGAAAATTAACATCGTCATGAAAAGTAGCTGGTGACAAAAATAAATGGGGCAATAATTGAACATCCATGAAAGGTTATCATTAAAACTGCAAATCATATCCCATAGTCAGCAACACATGCATACATAGAAGAGAGAAAGAAAATGTTTTAATAGTGTCAACATAGTCATACAGTCTCAGTCTAAAATCAACATTATTCATTTGGTAACAATAAACAAGACTGAAGAGAAGATTTCCAGTCTGTAAATGTTTCATACTAAGCCACTCTGATATTCATACACACAAAGCAATACGTTATAGAAAGATCAATGTGCTATCAGATTTTAACCTTAAGCAAAAAATTTGCTCCAGTAACAAGGCAATCCATTTCTTCTTCTTTGTCAATACTGACCCCAAGCCTCTCCCTGAAGGTATCAGCAAATTTGTATGCCCCGCCACCTGTCGCCTTCTCATCAACTCCAATCAGTAAATACACCAAATAGGGTTGACACATTCATATGAAAAAGTAGATTATGGTCAGGCAGCTCTAGATGGAAATAAAAGAAACAAGATTGGAGAGCTATAATTCCACTGTTTGCAACACCATTCCTGAATACAAAAAGCTATCAAGCAACCTAACATCAACCGAAGTACATAAAAGGTTATAAAGTATCTTAAAAGGAAATCTAGAGAAAGATCCTGTAAACAGTGAGCAGTGGATTATATATCTAAAAAAGGGCAGCCCGGCTCATGAGGCTCCCATGTATGCAGATCCAAGGAAGGGGTGGACCACAGAGGGTCTACAGTAAGCAGCTTTACCTTGCATTTTTGCAAGAGGCTATATATACACCTTGAACCCATAACCTCGAGGTCACACGACAACAACTCAACAATCACGCCAAGGCTTCCCTTCTGATGGATTATGTATCTGATGGTAATAATATATCAGATATTCAAAGGCATCATGTACAATAAAGTTAAACGTGTTAAGAAACCCATGGAGAAAAAGATAACATGAGATAGATGGACCAAAAAGCCATTTTCAGTCATAGAAAACCTGGATGGTACCAGGCAATAATACATATAACATGAACAGAAATTCTACATTGCCATTTGAGATGTAGAAAGACGAAGATGACTATTATAAGTATAACTTAAAATAACATTTTCAGTAAGGCTAGAACCAGGAAAAGACGATAAGTACTGTTCAGACCCCAAACATATCAATATGAAATACTCCAATGTAATAAATTGCAAAACAGCCTACTGCCAATAGATAGGAATTGCTTCTTTGGAAAAGATGTGTAACTATCATTGCTCAGGATCATGTGAAGGATTCATTTCCAGAAATTTCTAAATTACTTGTGAATCTGCGGTGGAAATTTCTGGGGTAGACCTAAATATCCAATATGAAATTCAACTTGGCTTAGTTGTGTGTTCTGTTAACAAGTCATAATTGTGTCAGAGAGCAAACACTGGACTCTTGCTGCAAGATTAAGAGTAGGAATCCAAATTGCAGTAGTGAATGGTAATTTGAGTATATATGCAGCTTTACTCTTTCCGAAAAACAAACTTTCACATCATTCTAAGAGATTGCAGAAGACGTGAACTCATATATTGAGTAAAATAAAAGTGTACCAGATCATAGAAAAGCATGCTTCAACAATTTTGTCATAGTACATGAAAAAGATTACCTTAATTATTGCACCTTCACCACAAGGGCTTCCAGAAGAACACAAATGCCTTGAATGTAAAATAATCCCTACCAAACAAAATTTACTTGAAATCAGCACCAAACATTACCAAGAATAGGAAAGTTCATTGATGAAACCACAGCGAAATTATAAAGAAAATTATAATAATGGTGCATCCAATGAATGATAATGGTGCATCCAATGAATGATCTCATTCAGGAAAACTTAAATGTAAGAAAATTATGACAAAGAAAAAGTTAGTTAACTGGTGTAATAAGTCAATAAACATACACTTTGTTTTCATTATGAAGATCATTGTTTGTTCTGTGAAGCTTAACGATTGGGATTTGATTGGCAGTGATATTGTACATAAACTTAATAGAAATATAAAGTTAGTGGTTAATGTGAGGACAGACTTGTACTTTAAAGGTATCTAGAGGGCATATGACGAATCATCTGTATAAGTCTTATAAGGAATTTCCTTTTTTTTTTTTTTTTTTTGGTCACATAAATGAAGAACTGATATCATTACTAAACCAGTTTCCAATTAAACATCCCTAGCAAAAGGTAAGAAGCTCTATACACTAATATATCTGTAACTAAGTTGGCTTCTTTACATCTATAAATAGAAGGGTATATTTTAAAGGACTGTACCAATTTAAAGCATGCATTCCTAGTTTGGATCGCCAGCCATTTCTGCCAGCTTATTGTTACTTGTTTCATCATTGTGAGTCACTGCATTGCCTGGATCATAATCATAGGATCACCATGCAACAAATCTCCGTAATTCATCTTTCAAAATGCCTCCCACCCCCACCATTCCCTGGTTCCACAAGGATGATCCATCAAATGCGGGGGGGGCGGGGAATCCATCTGTAATCTGGAGGATCCATCTAAAAGAAATGACTCCAAGGCTATATATGTTGATATTCTTTGGTGCCCACTGCTGTAACAATAAACTCTTCATCTTTCAAAGTATTTGAACATGCACTTACTTTGCTTATGGAACTCACCCAAATCCCATCAATATCAATATTTACCTCTCTAAATTTTAGAGTTAACTCATTGTGAATATTCCATAATTCCCAAGCAAGGTAAGAGTGGAAATGGAGAATGGTACTGAGAATCTAAATCTGGAATTCTGATTCTTGAGCCAAAAGTTTATTCGCTTCAGGGATGTGTTGGAAAAGGAAATGCTGATATTGGAAGGACTGAGCCAATCTTTACCACAAGGCATGAAAAAGGGCATTGAAGGATTAAGTGCTGTAATTTCACGTACCAGACCACATACAAGGGATTTATATTGATCTGGGGAGATCCAATGCATAATATTGGCTAAGGTGCTCACTCTATCATGAAGGAGTTTCCATAAAACTTCTTTAGTCAGGTTGACAAGAATATTTCCAGATTTTATGCCACAAATTAAGGTTTGGAGGATGCAGCAAGTTTGAGGTAACGAAGTAGTATGCAAATTTGATCTTGTAATCTCCTGTTTTGGAAGGCAGCCAGAGCAAATAATCATTCACATCCTTATATATATAGAAATTTTTTTAAATCTGATAGAGGATATCTTCAGGGAATACACTTAATTTGATTCTGTTCCATTCAATGCACAAATCCAAGATCAACAAAGTAAATTTTTTTTTCTGCTGTCATTAGATCCATACCCCTACTGTGTCTATCTTTTAAAGTGGGGGTTAACCCATTGGTCCTTCCAGATATGAATGCATCCCATCTCCCACTAGTCATTAATGGCCTTGTTTTAGGATGTGTCTTGTTTGTAGCATAGATTTCCATATTGGCAAAAATGATTTAATGAGAGAGGCCAGCCCACAAGGACCTTTGTTTTGATGGCACCCTCCATCCCAACCTCATTTTCAAGACTTGATCTGCCAGTTCAATGACCGCATACATAATCCAGCCTGGCCTTTCGGTAACAAAAATGTACTCCAATTCTCCCCTTGGTGTCATCTCGTGTCTAAAGCATGACTCCACAAAAGCACCCTTTGCTTTTATTGCAGCTTTTCAACATCAAAGCAGGAATTGGCGTTAACTCTATAGCATAATTCGGAAACCCCATTGTCACTGATTTAATTAGAGTTACTGTTCATTTTTCAAGTTTGCAAGTCCATCATCTAATCTAATGGAAAAGAATAGAATATCATTAGATCTAGGGGCGTGATCAAGCAAAGGTAAGCCTAAAATATATAAAAACTACCAACTGATTAGGAATATCAAGAGCATATCTAAGTCA
The DNA here is from genome assembly GCA_035236585.1 of Warburgia ugandensis. NCBI lineage: Eukaryota > Viridiplantae > Streptophyta > Magnoliopsida > Canellales > Canellaceae > Warburgia > Warburgia ugandensis. Next base: position 56,834,606 of record CP141137.1, on the reverse strand, counting down.
TTCTTGACTACAATAATAAATACCACGAGAAGGACACACGAAGAAAGTTAGTCAACACAGCTTGAGCTCCATAGAGAAAGCCAAATCATTAGGATGTAGACAATTTCAAAGGTGCTCATTTGGTAATTCTCCACAGTGAAGAAAGAGGAAAAGCTCCACAAACAGAAATGAATCAGTTTTTCTACCATTCTATCTTTTACAGCAATCCTTAATATTTGTTCTGTGAAACTGTGTGCATAATCTGTTCCGCGGCATAGAGACTATGTCTATTGTCTAACAGAACAACTAAAAGCAGAATCCTGGACAAGTTCACCACAAAGATGCATCAGAAGAACTGTTTACCTCCAGGAAATGGGAACAAAAGGAACATTTATATCATTACTAGCTGTAATTTTTCTCATTTGTTTTTCTTTTCTTAATTGATATGCAAGAGTACTCAGCACAAAAACAGAGTATCAATGCATCTCGTGTCAAATTGTGAAAGAACCATCTTCCTATGAGCATTCTCATAAGAAGAAAAGAAGGTATTGTTGTGTGGCAGGCATGTGAGCGACTAATGTGAAGGAAAAAAGGACAGGCTGTCTTCCGCCATAGTAAATTTGCTAAAACTGGGAGATTTTCCAATTTCGATGCACATGAGTAAACAAGGATTTTCTGATCTTTAAGCCTAACTGAAGGGGATTGATTAAATCAATAAGAAAGTTCTATCTGGCATTTTAAGAACTGAATCCCCAAGTATTATATTATATGGTTTGCATTTTAAGAACTGGCTTGTTTTGCATGAATCTTTGACAAGAATCCATCCATACTTGAGAGGATTCAATCACTGATCAGCAAATACCATACATGATCGATGGTCATTTAGTTCAAGAAAATTCTATCTAGCTCCATAATTCAAAGCTCTTTGAGTGGAAGATATTAGATCACATCCCAAACAATATTTGGGTTCTTTTCTTTTGTTGAGAGATTGAATCTGATCTCTCTTACACACTCACAAATGGCAAATCTACATTGAGTTTGTGCTGAAATATATCAAAAATTGTGTGAGATTCTTTCATAAGAGAACCCTTTTCTTTTCTCAATCTCCAGAATATTTGAGGGATGAATATTTGAAACGGCTGAAATGGGACCTACATAGGGAATTTCTTGATGAACTTTTAGAGAGAGGTCTCTGACATTATAAATGAACTTTCCACAATGTTGTGCAGTTTCTAGAGGTCTATATGCAGAATCAGATTTTGCAAGAACACTTGATTTTATATAAAATTGCTGTGAGACTTTGCATATAATGAGAAAAAGGATAAAAAAAAGGAATCTTCAGCCAAGATTACAAACTGCACTATATTTCAAATTGGTCCTTGAAAAGTAAGAAAATGAAACACATACCAGCACCACAATGGAGCTTCTTTGAATCAATGAAATCCAAGCATTCCTTCAGCTTACAAGTTTCAAATTTTACAAAATGGAGCAGTCCGCCGACAATGGGATACTTCCTTATAATGCCACTAGAAAATCTCATTCCCTGGCTCATTAACCCTTTCCTCTTATCCTCAGCTGGACTCTCCCCATGTCTTGAGAAATAGACCAGCTTAATCAGGGATCCTATTAATAAAGCAGAAAACTATCAAGCAATAGATAAAACAAAGCTTTATAAGAATACCAGGATACTTCCAGATCAGAGAAAGTCAAAGCACATAAGAAACACATAACCAATCTAACTGTTTATTCTAGAGTACCCAAATTCAAGATGAAATTCAGCTCAGAAGTCACAATATTGGATGACATTTGCCTCTATGGACCAAATCCATCTCATGGTAATCCAATTTTCAAATTATGACAAAGGTCAAAAAATGGAAGGGCAGAGTTTAGAAAAGAATAAAAAATGGAAATCTCAGGATTTATCAAGTGGGAAAAAGGACAACAAAGTTGCATTTGGTGATTATACATCCATAACAAAATCATGTCTAACAACAAAGGAGAAAATTCAACAGAATTTCTACCCAAGAGAAATTACTGGACTGTTGAGAAACTGCAATTAGATTAATACAGCTATTAGTAGGTGACAATGTGGCGAAGTGATTCAAATTCAAACCTCAAATCAATACATTCTTGAAAATGAATAAGTAGTAGATCAATCATCTAGACAACAGGCCAATCTCCTGAATGCTGAAAGAAAATAGAAGAATTGTAACAGTACCAGAAACATCCCACAGTTAACGTACCACATTAAGATGACAGAGTAGATCTCCTATCAAATAAAACAGAAATATAACAACCAAATCTCAGACAATCCATTCAATTTCAAAGAACAAGATGAAATTGCCTTAAGTGGGAAAAAGAGAGGCAAATGACCTCTGGAGAAACTCAACCAAGTGATCAAGCACTAAGGCATAATCAGCAAAATAGTTTCAAAACAAATAACTGAAAAGGGGAAAGAGTAAAATCATGCATTCTAAGCATCAAACCCAAATAGAGAGAGAATCCCACAAAATCTAAATCTAAGAACAACAAGAGGAAGCTACATCAAGCTATAAATGTAAAATTAAATTGAAACAAAAAAGAGAAAGAAAAAAGCAAGACCCACAAAAAAGATGTCCCTCTAAGCCTCAATATCCATAACCCCAATGAGGATGTCATCAATGAAAAACTAATTCAAAGGGTAGCTCCGGTGCTCGAAGTTCCCGCCTATGCGGGGTCCGGGGAAGGGGCGGACCACAAGGGCCTAAAGTACACAGCCTTACCTTGCATTTTGCAAGAGGCTGTTTCCACGCCTTGAACCCGTGACCTCAAGGTCACATGACAACAACTTTTACCGTTGCGCCAAGGCTCCCATTCTATCAATGAAAAACTAATTGGGCAACTCAAATACTGTGTTCTTTTCCTCAAAATGCAAAGCAGAAGACAAACAAGATAAGTAATCAAGAGAAACCCATCAATCAAATGTATCTCTGACTTCCCATTTCCAAAGCCAAATGAGAGATGCCATTAGTGATCAAACTAACAGGCAACATGTTGGATTCCTTCCCTCAAATTAAATAACGGACAAAAACAAAGTGAATAAGAAAGACCCATAAATCAAATGTATCTCTAAACTCCAATGTTCACACCGAAATGAGAAATGTCATCAAGCTACCTAGATGACAGAAATTGCAGGGTTCTTGACCTCAAATATGCAAATTGAGAGGCAAAGTAACAACAGAGACCTGTTAAACAAATGTTTCTGTAACCTCCAGACCCCATTGAAAGATCTTATCAAACTGATTAACCATCAGAGTGATAGATATTTCCTTAAAAGTGCATATTGAAAACCAGAAAAACAAAGTGAATGAAAAGAAGCACAAAACAAAAATGCATCTCTAACCACCAACCTAGACCCCAAATGAGATAGGAACTTGGTACCAGAATTGTGGAATTAACAGGTTCCTTTCAGAAACAAAATAGACTTGCCAGATTCCCCATTCCAGAAAAGGACAACTTTTGTTAATGGTCATAAAACAAGAAGAAGAAAAAATGACAAACCACAAAACAACAAAGAGCCACAAATGAAAGGTATCTTAGCTTCCAATATCCAGAGAAAAATAGGCGACATCATCAGACTGATTAGGAAAGAGGACTTTGGATCCAAAATCCAAACAGAAAAAATAAGGAAACAAGAAAAACACACAAAACATGTATCTATCACCACTGTCCAGAACCAAATGAGAGATGTCATCAGACTAACTACGCAACAGAGTTGTGGATTTTTCCCTCAAGAATGCAGCTCTTTATGGCAAGGTCAACAAATGCAAATTGAAGAACAAAGACACATTAAACCAGAAAGACGTACAAATAAAATGCAATCTCTAATTCTCAATATCAAGAGATGTCATCAAACTGATAAGGCAACAGAATCATTGGCTCCATTCCCTCAAAAACATTAAATTGAAAAACAACAAAAACAAGAGGGACCCACAAAACAGATGAATCTCTAACCTCCAATATCCAGAGCCAAATGAGAGGAATCATCCGATTGATTGGGCAAAAGAATTGTTGGGTCTCTTTCTTCAAAGCTGCCTTGAATTTCAGAGCCACTGAGATTTAACCGCCGCCTAGAACTGAACTGATGAATTGGGTTCCCAATTGGCGCCATTTCATTCTCTTGAGCTTTTTCCTTTCCCTTCCCTTCTTCCCCCTCCGCATTGTCATTGCTGGAGTTGTTTTGCTGTTGACTACTATTTGTAAGAAGATCATCCATCAATCCAAAATTTTCTTCTTCCCAGATGCTGCCTATAGCCCCTCCAACTGTCCAATTAACCGTATTTAACAGATTGCCCTTTATCACATTAACCAAATGTTATAGAAAGCATTTCCTAAAACAAAAAAACGCTACAAATCATTAATAATAATAATAATAATAATAATAATAATAATAATAATAATAATAATAATATGAACCACATGAAAAAGTAACACCAGAAGAAATTCATCAGAAAAAGCATATGGGTCACAATTCAAAACCCAATTTTCATAATCTTAGAGTAAGATAAAGAGATTCCCCAGAAAAAGAAAAGCAAAACAGACTATACAGAAAGGAACAATCAAAGTTTTTAAAAACCATAAGTTTTCAACCCTCGTACCACAGATTTTTGCATGACCCATACCTTTTTTGCTGCCGCCACTCTTTACTCTGGCGGGGTAATAGAGAGAGAAAACAAGCAAAAAAACGAATTGATGTTTGCACTGATGAAGAGGAACGAGAGTGAAAACTGGTCATGGATTGGAAAGGAGAAGGAAGATTATACAACGAGTCCTATTTGGTCACCCAACTGCGTAATATTAACTGCCACGTCCAACCTTCAATCAAATGTAAGGAATGGATGAATCCAATGGGCAAATTAAAGTGGCTCCAGCAAAAAGGTCCATGGACAATCTCATATAGAGCGTCCATTTAGCATTCTTTGTGATCTCACAATACCAAGTTCTTTCAGTGATGTTTTTCTTTTTCGATACAAGCAAAAATTACAAAGCAAATTACTCTAAAATTTACTCAGACACGCTCTAAATCTAATCAATAACCAAAGGAGAATGTGGCAACTTGAACCTACCAAAAGATACTTCAAAGAGATGCTAGAATTATCTGCGGCTAACTACGCTAGTCATTTGTTGGCTCTTTTTCATAATTTTGGTTGAGTATATGCAACTTGTTTCTATTAAACTAGGATTCCTGCATCTTAAAAAGCTTAGATGTTTTAAGGCTGCAATTTAAGGAACAAATCAGTATCCATGATTGGGTTTCCTATGTAAACAGGCTAGTTGTAGCCTTAAAACAAAAAAGGGCAGCCCTGGTGCACGAAGTTCCCGCCTATGCAGGGTTCGGGGAAGGGGTGGATCACAAGGACTTAAAGTACACGGCCTTACATTGGATTTTGCAAGAGGCTGTTTCCACGTCTTAAACCCATGACCTCAAGGTCACATGACGGCAACTTTTACCATTGTAGCCTTAAAAGAAGGGACTTTAAAACAAGATTATATCTAATCCCTAGCCAAAGAAAAAGCAGAAACTTAACTAGGCATTTTCCTAGAAGATGCCAAGTTGATAGTAAGTTATCACCAAATGTTAACAATCTCATCTCATTACCTCAGCATTCTATAAGAAAGCCAAAACTTATATAACGGAGCTATATCAGTTATAATAGTTATGTGGGCTCAAATTTTCCGTTATGAAACCAGATATTCTAAAAGAGCGAAATTTTATATTATAGCATTAGATTTCTCTTTAGCCATGTTTGATGTATTTTTTTATGTATCTATCTCTACCTAAAAGTTTCATGTGCTATTTTTATATAAATTATTAATGTTTTAATTCTCGTTGAATTATATTCGTCAAATGTCTATTTGCTTTTTATCTAATAAGTATTTATTTTGGATACTCTGAACACGGTGAATGGCCTAGATCTATGAAACAAGTTTTATACATCGAATCAAAATGGGTGGTTGAAATTAACCATCGTCTAATAGTTGATCATTCATGATCACCTAACTTGTATCATCATATCATGAAATACAATCAAAATGGATGTTTCAAATGAAATAACGGAGGAGAAAATGCAAAGTAATTAGGGGAACGAATTAAATCATCTACTGGTCGACGACAATCACATTATGATCAAATCAAAATGGATTATTAGGATTGACTTACAGGCAACGATCTTCGTTACAGCAAGTTGAAACTATCTTTCGCCACTCATCCACGATCATATGCATCAACTATCAAGTTCGAGGTACCTAAGATGATTTCATTATGCAAACAATTGAATTTCTAATATCCAAGGCGATGAAATAACTAAAGGCGAAAGCCCCAGGGCCCGTAAAATTTTCTTTACAACCGAAAAACTGACAAGTCGAGACAAAACCCAGCCACATTTCTAACGAAGCACATTATATTTGGGTAATTAGATGCCTGTTGAAATTTATCTTCAATATCAATCACGTTATCGATCCGATGATATTTGTTCCATGGGTAGATACTTACGTTATCGATCCATCGATGATATTTGTTACATGGGTGGATACTTGCTCAATTTAATCGCAGATGCGAGATTCGCCAACCGTTTCTGAGACCAATGAAACTAGAAAGCATTCACCATTCCATCATTCCCATGCTATGGTGGAACATCTTAATCGCTTGCGGCTCCATAGGTCTAGACGCACCTTGCATGGGTCATAGCTAGAAACTGACGACGATTCAGTATGCCAAGGAGTTCACAAATGGTAAACAAAAAATTGCAGTCTTAAAATAAAACTGACTTGATTTCAGTGCACGAACAGCAAGTGGATACCCCAACAACTTGGAGACCTGGGTTTTCTCCCCGTAGACCCAAGTTTTCAAATCCCCCGTCCGGACTAACCCTGATGTGCGTGGTTTGTGAGGAATTGTGATGCATCTGCAGGGATTAGTCCCACACGGATAAAGGGTGGCACACCTTATGATAAAAAGGTAGTGCCAGTACACAAAGCTCCCACATATGCGAGATCCGAAAAAGGGGCAGACCTCAAAGGTCTATAGTACGCAGCCTCACCTTGCATTTTGCAAGAGGCTATTTCACACGACGACAACTCAACCATTTAACACGTCTTCTGATATATATTAAAAAACAACAGAGTAGAAGAAATGGCAAATGGATGATCAGCTTAATGAAGATAGGCCAGCAAGCAACACCAGGTCTATACTCTAGTTGCGACCATCACTAATGTGAGATGGATCTTTGCTTCTTACAGTAGACCAATTACTGAGGAGGAATTAGAGTCTCTATAAAGTCACTACAAATTAGTTGATTTTATCTTCTAAATATTTCTCAAAATGTCGGATACACTTATGACCTGAATCTTGGAGAGCATTGGAAATGGAGAAGACCCAAAATTGAGCTAAAGTAACAAACGCATAAACGATACAGCAATGGTGCTGCCAATAATGAAAAGAAATAAAATGGAAAAACTGTTCCCTGAGGATATATGTACATCATCAAAATAAATATGCACACAAAGACACACTCCGAACTCTTGCAAAACACACACCTAAACTGAGTTGAGATCTCGAGAAACCTGGCCCTGCCATCTGCAAAATCAAGGACATTGACCCAGTTCATCTCAACACTGATTTATGATTTGTTCAAAGTCGAATAGATACTAATGTAACATGCTCACCAGACCTTGAGAGCAGGAACTTTGCAAGTGGGCTGAAGTTTGAATTCTCAGATGGATCTTGTTGTTTCTTCCTGTCCGCAGCTTGTAAATTTGCACTTTCTGCTTCAGGATGAGGAACCGCGTTCTTTGCAAATATTCGTGCCGCCAGCTCCTGCAGGCCCTTAACAGAATGTTCTTTTGAGCTGCGCAAGGTAGTAGAACCAGTTAACTTTTACACTCTTTTGACACCTAAGAATACCCAATTATAACTGTAATGATCAATCAAGAATGGGACAGATGACATGGTAGAACTTGAGTGGACCTTCCGAGTCGTTGAAGCAACCTGCTGACAAGCACTTCACAGGATCCGGGAGTAAGGCGCTCCAGATCCATCAGTGAATCTACAACAACATGTGCAGCTGATCCTTCCGATTCATCACCAACAGCCTTACACAAGAATCCACGGTGAGTGTTATTGACAGAACAAAGCAGATATACTGGCTTAACAAATTTGAAGTTGGACTCAACGTTGGAGATTCACATCTTGTATACAGCCATTCGGCTACAAATGGAAGCCACTAATTAGTGGAATACCGATCATTCAATATGTCTTGATAAATCTATAACTCATTAGAGCTAAGGATTGATTGACCACAACTTTTAAGCTAGGATCATCCGTTCGGTCCACCATCATCAACAGCTTCATGCAATACATAATTAGTTTTACTCTCAGAACTCTTTGCTATAGATGATGACTAATTAACAGTGAAACTGATCTGCATACATGCTCCACTAGAATTAATTGAAGCTAAGAAAATGATCAAAACTGATCTGTTCGACTCTGCAAATTCATTGAAGCTAAGAAATCGATCACCAAAATTCAAGTAGGTAATAGAGTGCATGTTCAGCTCTTCACACGTATCCAACTACTAAAAAGCTATTAAGAGTAATATGGAACAGGATATATATTTATTAAGAATTTCCTGTCACACAGAAGCAACTTATCGGTATGAACAACCAGAGCAATGAGACAATGAGCTACAGAGGCATACACAACAACAGTTAAAAGGAGCTGGGAAAGAAAATTGCTTCAATCTTTGGAGTTTAACACATCAGGTTTGAACTTGCAGAAAGTTGGTGAGAAGGTTTTGTTTTGTATTTACAAGTACCAAGAACACTATGTAAGATGGTGTTGTCTCAATTCATCCAATATTCATGCCTCGAGCTTTGAGGCAGCTTGTTGTTGTAGAAGCTGGATGCAGGTTTAGGAATAAGTAGGGAGCCTGGTGAGGCTTGCTTCTAAGAAGAATTCTAGGAATCGTATAAATTGTGGAAAACAGAGAGATTTACGTTTCAAGCAACATAGAAAATGAATGACTTGACTGCATCCAGGAATTACTGATAGTTTTTGTTACAAAAGCCAACATTGACATAGTAGTTTCTGTGACTTACCATTACCCACAGTTTACTATGGTTAGAGTTTTGGTATTTGGCCAATTTTAAACAGGTAGAGATGCTTTACATGGTGCAAAAACTCATTGGAGCAAGTCCTTGCAAAAAGCCAAAAGTAAAGCTTTAAAATGATGCAAGGCGAGTGAATTTTTCCTCATGGAGCATCAATTGTAAGGCCTAGTTAATCAATGTAGTTTAATGAATGACTACGGAGGTTTGGCTAACAGTTCTAGCTGCTCATGTTTATCCTTGGAAAATATGTGAATCACATCATAAAGAAGACCCAGAAGGTGATGTGTCTATGGGACGGAGATTTTAGCATTGGCATCAGCAACTCAAGCCCCTCCTCAAGCCACACTTGCTAACATACAAAAAGACATAGTGAGAGTGTCTGTACTGATGAAATCATGAAACCACAGATTATCCGCAAGAAACTACTAAAAAGAAAACCCATCAAGTTAAGAAAGATAAATGCTGTAAGCTCTGCCCAATTTCAGCAACATGCATCTTCTGATATACTCGAGATTTAGTGAAAAAAATCCAGCAACAAACGCATGGCTGCTTTGAAATTGAAATAGAAAAATTAAACAGAGTGAAATGCAAGGTAATCTGTGGTTGTCGTTGTGTAACCTATAGGTCACGGGTTCGAGCCGTAGAAAGAGCCACTTGCAAGAATGCAAGGTAAGGCTGCGTACTATATACCCTTTGTGGTCCGTCCCTTCCCCAGACCCCTGCATACATGGGAGCTTCATGCACCAGGCTGCCCCTTTTCTAAACAGAGTCTGCCAAAGAGAATTGACACATGAAGATACAATAGTAATAGCTCTTCATATTCACCTCTTTCAATGAAGGGATGAGCAACAATGACAATGCAGGAGATGATGTCGCTGAAGAAGTTCGTGCGATACCTTCCTCATTGTTTACTTGGTGATATCTGGGAAGCACTTTTTGTCCATCAAAGTACTCACGGGAATCACTGCAATAGAATAGTTGTCAATGCAGAGAAAAATTAAACCCATAAGTAAAGATGTTCTGCTTTTGTTCATATAACAGGTACAATGGGAACAGACTATGAAACGATAGTATGCATCATATATTTCAAAGTTTTACCTGGAGGAATCAGAGGATTTTCTTGATCGCTCTGCTACTTTAGCCTCCTGTCCATCTTTATTAGACTTGCCTAACGGAAATCTTTCTCTAACATTTCCTCTTCTCAAACCACCTTGTAGTGCAGCCTTTGCCTGCCAACACACAAACCAAGACTCATTTACATAAAATGAACTGCATTCACTAATCCCACGTTCACGAACAAAGAAGAAGCAAAAACCTCGGCAAGGTTGGTTGCACTATCTTCATAAGAGGCACTTGATGCTTTTTCTTGAATTCCCAGTCTGGACTTGGGAGTTCGAGGTATATCAGATTCATCATGTTGGCCTCGGAGAACAACAGTCCCAGTGGTAGGCACATCATCAAAGGAAGCATGTCTGCTGCTAGACTACAGAACAAACAGAGGAACCTTTTAAGCAATCTAAGCATCATATTTCCCATAGAACCTTCTCAATCAGTGATAATAGTCATACCGTGGACATTTGATTGTTAAATGCTGCAGATGTCTGCACTACTCTTGGAGATCGTACAACAACAGTTCCTGAGCCACTAAAAGATAATTGGTCCTGAAATGGAGCATTTAAAGCACCTTTAGATAAAAGATTTATGGCATTCATAGAGCCAAGCAGTACCGGACAAAAGAAAATCCTTACGTCTTCCAGAATGTTCTCCTCTCTTTCATCCACTTTCACATCTTTCTCAAGGGAAAATTCAGATGATGAGTCATAAACTGAACTTGTAGATGCAGGCTTACGCTGGTTTCCCCTATCTAGAGCTTTTCTTGGATGAACAGGGCTATATGGGATGTCAGATTTTCTTTCTCCTGTGCTAGCAACTTGAGGTGGCCTTACCGCACTGCGGACAGTTCCCGTACCCTGAGATTCCCCCATGCTGAAGTCCCAGCCCGTATTTCTGAAGCCGATTCCAGAACTAAGGTAAATGAATGTATGTCAGTGAAGAACAGAACCATGAAAAAGAGAAAGCTTTAAGTATCTAAATAATGCACCTGGCTTGGACAGTTCCTTCATCCCTTGGATCTCTGTTAACCTTTACAGTGCCAGATGCATCCTCAGCTCTATGATTATTTCTAACAGATTCAATGCCTTCATTCACTGGGAACTTCGGGCGCTCCCTATCACAAAGAAACAATTACAAAAGAGGTAGGCATATAAAAATTAGAACTTGGAATAAATTACAAATGCATATACCAGTCTGCATTACCATTAAAAAAAAATTCATTTGCTAGTCTGTATACAGACTGCACAAAAATGATAATATAGGTGAATACTCATATCTTGCACCTTATTCTCTCCAAAAGCTTGGGACTTTTTCTGACATTCTTGATAAAACGATGCTTCTGGAGTTCCTTCGCACTGGGTCTCTGTAATTAGGATGATTAAATGAGATGCAATCAGGAAGATACCTCAAATCATACGTAGCAAAGTACTAACAAGAAGTTTAGAAGTGAAAGATCATCCAAATTTTCAGCCACATATAAAGCTGATTTCCTATTTTCAGACTTGCCTTACGAAGATCTTGGGAAGAAATGAATACATGCTTCCCTGTTAGACACCTAACTCACATAAGGTGCCGTACTAAACATCAGAAAAGCTTGTCAGTTGCACATCCAATGGATTTAACAGTGATGACTGGACCTTTGAAACCTACAGACGAACAGATAGCCTATAAGATCACAAGCATGGAGGCTCCGTGCAGCTGCAAGATTCAGCTGGCCCACAAGGTAGTTCCACCTATAACTGATGATTGGACCATGGTGAAATAGCAGGCCATAAGTTAATAAACATCAATGTTCTGATGCATTTACTCGGTTCATTTGGTGCTGACACCAAAATTGGGAACAAGTGATAATTGTGTTGTGTGGCAGCTAAGAGGGTTGATCACTTTTTGATTCATTGCTGTGTGGTGACAGAAGTCTGGCTGTCATTCTCACAAAGTTGGTATCATCAGACATACATGTCAAAGCACTTTTGCTGGATATTGCTGGGAAAATTGATAAGAAAGTGGGAGCTGTGCTAAGAGGAATACCATTACTTCATAGGGTTTACACAAGACCTGGTTGGCAGGAACTGAATTGATTCTTTGAACAAATGAAAGACCTCAGTGATCATAAGGTGACAGTGGTACTATCCTTCTCAGACCTGGAGTGACACATTGCTAGAGCTCAGGCCATGATATCAGGTGTAGGGTGCGGAAGGAGATTGAGGTGAAGTGACTGATGCGCAAAGGCAACTCCAGAAACATCATTAGTTAGAGGCAAAAGTGTCAGTGATATTCCTGGACCCTGGCTGAACTTCATGGAGGAGGTGGTCGAGTGCATTTGTCATCCGATGGTCTCTGTGGTCCACATCTGATGATCAGCTAACTCCTTGGTAGATCATGTTTGTCGAACTAAGATTGTATCAAATGTCATCTTTATCACAGAGCATCTGCTCAAGTGATTGCTTTTATCATATATTAGTAGTTATTTTTCTCTTCTTCTGCTGCCAAGGCCATCTTCTGATCTTTTGGTAGCATTGCTGCTCCTTGCTCTCTATCAGAACGGATGCCTTATATTTGACAATCAAAATGAGAAAATGAAATTACCTAATGCATATGAAGAAATGGGGATAACTTAGAGGTATTGATGTCACACACCTAAACTCACCCTTTGGACTTGATATATACTTGCAATGGAAAATGCATGAAACTGGCTAGCCAACAAAGGCTACATGATCTTGTTGATCGTTGCGATTATCGGGTCATGTTCATAGTATTTCATACTCTAGCATGGAAACATAACTTGATCAAAGAAATTGAAGATGAATAGTAGAGCTTAGTAGGCAATAAATTGCAAATGATAAGCACAGCACTAGATGTGTGTGTCTGAATTATATGTGGGGGCTGATAACCAACAACGTGTGGTGCATAGGCTATCAACCTTACAAAATTTCATTGGATATAGAATGACCATAATGAATAGATAAGCTTGTCACTTAAGGGATGGCTTTTTGGTCTTTTTATCTCTTGCAACCATTTGACAAAAAGCCCTTAATTTTCTATTCACAAACTACCCTCCCTTAAAAGCCACTTTACTCATCTCATGGTCCCTTTCCTTCTCATTTCCCCGTACATCATATAGGCAGGTGTCCAAAATCAACCCAAATGAGAGCTGGATCTAACGCACAAGGTGAGCCTCTCTCTCTCTCACCTCACTTGCCACCATGAGTAACATTTATGGATCAATCAAGGCCCATTGATACAACAGCTATACAAAAAGCAAGGCTTTTTCTTTCATTCACTTCCTGGTGAATCTCAACAAGAATGGACTAAATCTCCTAAATACAATCAATTATAAAAAAGGATCAAGGGCTATGATTATGTAATTCATGAGATTTTGGGCCATGACCTGCCTAAGTCAGATTAGAACAACAGTCTGGATTACCAGGAAATGGAACCTGCTTTATTTTTCCGCCCTAAACTAGATAATCTTGAAGTCAATAGTCCAGTCTTCAATCTAATTGTGTACCATGCAGTTTGGATAACAGTGGTGAAAAAGTAAAAAAGAAAAATGGTCTATAAAAGACCACAAACCAATGATGGTCCCTTCTTCAATTTTACAAGCAATACTCATTTATGCTTCAATGGGTAAACTAATGCATCTCTCTCTATCTCATACTTTTTTTTTATATTCATTTATGAGAGAGAGAGAGAGAGAGAGAGAGAGAGAGAGAGAGATGCTAACCTCATCAGATTTGGCAATTGAGAGGGTTGCAGGGGTTCTTCTGCATTTGGCTGTAGGAGTAAACAAGAAACAGAAGGAGAAGATGAGGGGGAGAGAGACAGAGATAGATAAAGATCACCTCGTGCATTAGATCCAAGCTCACATTTGGGTTGGCTTTTGTCACCCACCTACGGGATGTACATAGAAACAAGAAAGAAAAGGGAAGGAGAGAGGAATAAATTAGAAAGAAAGGGAATATGAGATAAGTGAAGTGGCCTTTCAAGGGAGGGTAGTTTGGGAATAGAAAACTAAGGGCTTTTCCATCAAATGGTTATAGGAGATGAAAAAGACCAAAAAATCACTCCTTAAGTGACAAGTTTATCTATATATCAATCCAACGAAATTTGGTGAGGTTGATAACCTACCATCAATGTGTTGTAAGTTATCCACCTATATATATAAGACCCCCCTTTGATTACTTCCAAACAACCTGCCGAGGCCCCAATTTTTTATTCCCCCTAGCATCTGTCACAGTAACAAAGGTATTATTGTGGATCGGTGGTAAATGGACAAAATCTGTGTTTTTTCGCTCCAATTGCTCATCTTCCTCCGAAGATGCTTTGTACGAAGTTCATTTTTTTGAAACTCCTGCCCGCAAGAAGTTACTCTACGCTATATATATATATATATATATATATATATATATATATATATATATATATATATATATATATATATATATAGAGAGAGAGAGAGAGAGAGAGAGAGAGAGCCTTGGTGCAACGGTAAAGTTGTCGTCGTGTGACTTTGAAGTCACAAGTTCAAGGCGTGGAAATAGCCTCTTGCAAAAATGCAAGGTAAGACTACATATTATAGACCCTCATGGTCCACCCTTCCCCGAACCTCACATATGCAAGAGCTTCGTGCATCGGGACTGCCCTTTTTAGTAGTAGTTCCATGTCCCCTCTCGCCACTTAAACCAACCAAAAAGGAGAAGGCACTTTTAGAAAACGATTAAGGTAGGGATTTCTGATAGTTAGCTTTTTGAGAGAACCAAGGGACATGGTTCAACTAATAGTGCACGAGACTTCTCCCAAACATTTCTCAATGAAACCACTGAGCACAACTTACCAAACGAAAACTACGAACAAGATCTTAAAGCTATGGAGGAGAGACAACTCAAATGCTAGTGCAGAAATAGTAGCTCAGTTACATTAAGGCTAGAAAGCAAGGGGAGTGATTTATCGGACATAAAAAACCAAACCCCATCCCCATTTCTTCACTCATAGTGATTGACAGCCTAAGCACTTAGAGACTCTTGTGAGTCTAGATGCAAAGTATCTCCAATCCTTTGCACAACCCCTAATTTGATACCCCATGACCAAAAAATCCTTTCTTCCAATATTTCGATCTTGAGTCATTTTTTCCTTTTGTTATTCCTTCCTCAAGAAAAAAATAAAGAGTATTAGATTCAATTTTATAATTGCTTTTCAAAAATGATTGAGAGTAAAGCACCTGTATGTGGCTCCCAAGGCTCAATGTTGGACAAGCAGCCATGAACTAGATCAAAATCATTCTCAATGAATCAATAAGAAGTGATCCAATTTTTTTCATCAAGTACAGATGGAGAACAAAGATCTTGAGCGTCCAAGTCACTTCTCTTTTTGTCTAAGTCACTTCCAACTAGAATCCCTTTTTTCCGATTCGGTTCTTCCACCATCGCGAACCCCAATAATCATCAGGCATGATACACTTTTTTGTTATTGGGAGAACCCAAGTACACTTTTTCAGATCCATGAAAGAACTCTCAGAGATATTTTTCCCTTTTGCAAGATATAGGAGCAAAATAATCAACCTATCAATGTGGTTCTACATTTGTTTGAATAAAATGCTTAGAATTCCATGCATCTTCAGGGTTCAAGTCCCGAGCAACCCATTAGCATACATAAAATACAAAAACTATTTCTTATTGCATAAATCTGTATGCCCTCTATCTTCTAGAGTTTCATACGTGATGGGTTATTTCTTAGTTTCGTTCAGTCATTGAATGGATCATTAAACGATCTGGGTCTAATGGATTATATTTGTCTCTTTCTTCTTTTCGACTATAAATGACAGAATCATCCATTTAAAGGGCAGCCCCGATGCACGAAGCTCCCGCCTATGCGGGGTCCGGGGAAGGGGTGGACCATAAGGGCCTAAAGTACACAGCCTTACCTTGTATTTTGCAAGAGGCTGTTTCCACGCCTTAAACCCATGACCTCAAGGTCACATGACGACAACTTTTACCGTTGCACTAAGGCTCCCCTTCGATAGAATCATCCATTTCTATATATAAAATGATCGATTAGTCATGCATTATGATTGGAACTCCCAATTCTCAGGCAAAATGATCCGCTTGCCTCAAAATGACTAGGCCCAATAGGGAAATCCCAATTCATTGGCCCTTTTGATTTTGATTCTTTCCCAAATATTGAGAAAATTCAAATCTAGGAGTTAGAATTGTCCAAATAATCAAGTTACTAATGTTTTACTCCCCATAACTCTTCCTCGACTAGGCTTGGGCATATATATATATATATAAGCCTTGGCGCAATGGTTGAGTTGTTGCTGTGTTACCTAAAGGGCACTAGTTCAAGGAATGGAAATGGCCTCTTGCAAAAAATGCATGGTTAGGCTGCGCACTATAGACCCCTTGTGGTCCACCTCTTCCCTAGATGCTACATATGCGAGAGCTTCAAGCACCAAGCTACTTTTTATATCATCATCACCAAAGCCTTATCTTGATTAGGGGTTGGCTACATGAATATTGTTCCTCCATTCACCTCCATCAAAGTATCATTATTCCATTAAGTCCAAGAGTTTTTAAATCTTTTCTCACCACTTCCAACCATGTTCTATTGGGCCTTCCTCTTGCCCTTTTAGATATTTCTACTAGGATCAACTCACTCCTAATCGATGCACTTTTTGTCTCCGTTGGACATGTGCAAACCATCTAAGTATTCCCTCTTTCATCTTGTTGCCTATTGGTGCTATCCTTAAGTTTTCTCTAATATTTTTCTTTCTAATTGTATCCTTGTCTTACAACTCATCCATCTCAACATCGTCATTTCGGCTACGCTCATGCTACTTATATATTGTTCCTTAATTGCCCAACACTCTGATCCATAGAGCATGGATGGCCTCATAGTAATCCTATAGAATTTTCCTTTCAATTTGAGTACTGCCCACTAATCACACAAAACTCCAGAGGCACACCTCCATTTGCTCTCTCAATCTTTTCGCTCTAATGAACTATTGATCCCAAATATTGAAAGTGGTCTTTTTGCGGTACTTTTTAGTTATCAATCTTTATCGGAGCTTCACTCCCACTCCTCTACTTGCTAAAATCTCATTATATATACTCTATCTTAGTTTGGTTAATTTCAAATCTTTTAGACTCTATAGCATCTCTCCACAACTCAAGGTCTATATTTATGCCCTCCCTTGTCATATCAATCAAAATTATGTCATCTTCAAATAACATGTACTATGGAATCTCCCCGCAAAGATGTTATGTTAACTCATCTATAACCAACATGAAGAGGTATGAGCTCAATGCCAATCCTTGGTGTAATCCTATGGTGATAGAAAAAAGCTCGATCTCTCCGTTAGTAATCCTAACATTTGTCACTGCTCCCTCATACATATCCTTAATTACATCTATGTATCCCCATAAAACCCCTTTCTCACCCAACACCTACCATATTAACTCTTTAGGCACCCTATCATAAGCTTTTTCTAAGTCAATAAAGACCACGTAGAAGTCCTTCCTCCTCTCACTAATTTCTCCATTCGTTGTCTAAGGAGAAAAATAGCTTTCACAGTAGACCTCCTAGGCATGAAACCAAATTGGTTTTCAAATACACCTGTCTCATGTCATAGCCTCTTCTCAATCACTCTTTCCCAAAGTTTCATACTATGGTTCATAAGTTTAATCCCACAATAATTAGTGCAACTCTATATGTTTCATTTGTTCTTATAGATTGATACAATAGAGCTTTTCCTCCATTCATCTAGCATTTTCTTTGATTTTAAGATCTTATTAAACAACTTTGTCAACTAAACTACTTCAGTATCTTCCATATATTTCCAAACCTTTATTTGAATACCATCACGCCCAGGGCCTTTCTTGATTTCATTTTGCTTAAGGCCTCTTTCACTTTACGTATTCTAATATTACGACCATATCTATATAATCCAACATTATTTGTGTTTACAATCCTATCAATCTCTATAATCTCAAGGCCGCTGTCATTTAGTATTTTTTAAAGTAACTTCCCCACCATTTCCCCCATTCAATTTACTTCTTTTTCATTATTCTACTTTCCTTCTATCATCAACTTATTTATGAATGATGTTATCTCCTCTTCTTTTAATTTCCACCACTTAGTTTTGGATGCCTATTAAGTTCATTTCCTTTCCTCCATCTCTTAAGGTACATATTCATAACCATTAAACTATGTTGTATGGTTAGACTCTCACCAGGTATGACCTTACAATTCTTACACATTGACCTTTCAATATTCCTAATTAGAATTTATATGGTCCACTTTTAAAGGTTATTAAGTGTTAATTCCTCTTCTTAAAGCATGTGTTTGCTAGAGCTAGATTATATGCCAAAGCAAAATCCAAGATAGCCTCTCCCATCTCAATTTTTTCTCCAACCCCATATGCTCCAAGTACCCTATCATATCATTCCTTTCATTTTCCTACAAGACCATTTAAGACTGCTCTTATAAATATTCCCTCTATGTTGGGAATATCTTGCATTACACCCTCCATATCTTCCCAAAACTGTTTCTTAATTCTATCTTCTAAACCTACTTGTGGGGCGTATGCACTTATAACATTTATGATCTTCTCTCCTAAAACAAGCTTTATCAATAGAATTCTATCACTAGGTCTTCTTACATCAACAACTTTATTTTTTAATTCTTTATCTGCTACTATCCCTATTTCATTCCTATTATTGTCCTTTCCTATGTACTAGAGCTTATACTCATTGATTTCTCTAGTTTTAGCCCCTTTCCACTTAGTTTCTTGGATACAAGCTATATTGACTCTCCTACGTCTCATGGTATTTGCTAATTCCATACTCTTAACAATCAATATGCCTATATTTCATGTGGCAATATGAATCTTATTCTCTTGAGCTAGTCTCTTCACTGCACATATCTAAAATGGCATAGGAACTCCTGCCTACTCTACACTACACCTTGGTTCTAATGTAATGCGTCACTTTCGATGGAACGCTCTAGTTGCCCCTTATCCATTTCTCACTGCACCCGAGACATGGTGCAGCATGTCGCTTGTGGGAGAATACAATAACAGCCCTTGTCCAATTCTCACTGCATTCGAGATCCCATGCATTGTGTCGCTTATGGAGAATATCCTAGCCTTAAGGAATGTCGAAATAAGATTCATGCCATATGGTTTGCAAAGGATTTTCCTCCGATTAGCACCTAAAGCAACCCTCCTTTATCCAATCTTGGGACAGGTAACGAGATCATAAAATCACACAAGTACAGAGAGTGTGTACTTTCTTAAGTCTCACTTCAAATGGCCGCTTTGTCCCCATTTCTTTTTTATTTAGAAATAACGGCCTTGCTAACTAATGGGGGGAATGAAAGACAAAGGGATTGGGGGCTTTATGATTGGAGAAATGATGGGGACCATCATCCTACACTCTTTTTTTTTATATAATGTTATAGTTTGGTTTTACTTTGGATATTTACCACCAAGGGTATTAAGTTTCTTAGTGTGTTTTGACTTAAATATGGGCAATTTTGTCTTTTTCCTAAATTGGGATTGGATATCTCCAACTTAAGATTCTTTTCTCGTGTAAGAGGTTTTTTGAATGAAGATTTTGTTACACTTAGTGGATTCCACATTCTAACTTCCTTCCCGTGGGCATGAAACCGCACTTAGTACAAGGCCAAATTACTATCGTTTCATCTTGTTATGTAAGTTAGTAATTTTTCTACTTTATCTTTTAACGAAGGATCTCTGTGTTGCATGTGGCTGCATGATCCACATCAGTAATAATGTATGATTGTTATTTTGAGTTAAATTTCTTGAAAACCTACATCCAAAGCCTAATCAAGACTGTTCATCAATCTGAGGGACGGTCAAGATTAAATATTCGACCTTACCTTAATCGGTAGAGATCTTTGACGATCTGCAAATCTTGTAATTCGTTGTAGGCCATTCATTCTTATTTAGGCTATTTTTTGCATGTCAAAAATGCTAATGGTAGTTTAATTTATGTTTTTCATATTTAAATTAATTCTGATATGATCTCAGCATATAGATTAGGTCGTTTTGCATGTTATCCTACACCAAGAAAGAGAAGGGGCACGGTATCACTAGGTTGGTGGCAAAACCCATAGGAAGGGGGATGACTTGCCAAATTCAGATCAGAAGTCACCAACGTGAACAAAAAAGAAATCTCGAATTATGTATAAAACAGTTTCAAATACCTTTTAAGCAGTGGCCATTTGTCCATTGTACACTGTCTGGCTGGTGCAAGAAATTCTACAACTCCAAATGGAGGGACTAAAATTTCAGAATCAAAGGTTGGGGGTTTTACATTCACATAATTGATTCTCTTGCTTTCAGTAACAAATGTGAATTAATTTCTAGCATGATAGAAGAAAGCATCAAATGTCAAATGCCACAGATTGGATTGAAAAGCATAATCGTCTTCACAACCCCATTCAATATATGAGTTTGAAAGGGTAATGATATAATGCGCTGCAGGTTCTTTCCCATGAGCCCCTCACTAGATGTTGTGAACGTCTATAACTTAAGTTGAGCTTAGTTTTATGAAGATCCAAACAATTCAAAATCTTGCTCTTGGCATAGATAGTCTGAAAAACAAAGGGTAACCCGGTGCACGAAGCTCCCACATATGCAGGTTCTAGGGGCATAGATAGTCTACACTTTGGAATTCTCATTCATTGGATGATTCTAGCCACTTTTTTCATGAGTTGTAAAACATACAGCAGAACTCTTTATGTCCATTATATAGATACAAGCAGCAACTGCTAGGATCATCTAATGGATGAGAATTTAGAGGCATGCACTATCGAAGTCAAAAGCGACTGTGAACAGTTCGGATCTTCAAAAATCTGGGTCCAGCTTGGTAGCCATTCACAACTTTTAGTGAGGGGCTCACAAGGAACAACAACAGGTGCATATATCACTACTGTTGATAAATGCTATAATCATCACCAAATTTTGCTGACAGGGCGAGCATGGTGGAAATTGACCATCTAAGATATTTTCCATGAAACATCACAAACTCATTCAAGTCGGTTTTACACTTTGTGAGGTGTTGCCCTACCAACTCAATCCAAAACTCCATTGGCTGATCGTGGCAAACGAAAAACTGACTGTGTCAATCATAGAGTGACCTTACGGAACCTGCCATTACTTTTTGCTAACTACTGGTTCAAGTTGAGTTTCTAAACAATTTGAGAATCGATCATATGGTGGTCTGATATTAGAAAGAATTCACAGTGTGTAGAGAGAATATAATTAATAGCTTTAGTGAAGAAACTCCTTTTCTTTCAAGAGGAAGTCTCTGTGACATAAAAAAATGTAAAGCTGGACAGAAAAGTTATCAGGAACCCACTCTTTAATATGATGGATGTGAAGTAGTTGATCAATCAGCTGATGCTAATACACTTAACCCAAATCCATATCATAGCAACTAAGCAAAAGCACACAGATAAAAAAGCTTGTTATTTCGAAACTTGTAATATGATCTGAAGGTTCATAACCAATTAATTCATTTTGCAGACATCCAAATATAGATAATGCTAAACCCCAAAGCAAAAGATGGTTACACTGATAACAATCCATGATTTACAGTTAAAAAACTCAATTTCTCAAGTTACTAGCCAAGAGTTAGTTGAAACAAACCACAACATGAATAAAGGGAAATAGATGGCAAAGATAATAAATAAGTACCTCTGCAGGAAATTTTTTTAAGCACAAGGAAACAAACTCTTTCATAGGACGGGAGAAGTGCTCATCCAGCTGAACCACAATTAGAATATCTTGTAAGAATCGTTCATTCTCCACTCATGAATAGGAAATCAGGAATTGTTTTGAAGCATGAAAGAAGCACACCTGTGGCGGATTTTCTCGGGGAATGATGAAAAGAACTCTCATTGGGTGGAGATCTGCTAAAGGAGGCTCCCCTTTTGCCATCTCAATAGCCGTGATCCCTAAGGACCAAATATCTGCCTGCATAACAGAAGCTGTAAATGTGACTAAGTAGCCCAAAGTTCAATAAGGCATAAAACAGCTCAAAGCAATTGATCCAATAGGTACCTTCTCATTGTATCCATCGGAGTTCTGAATTACCTCTGGAGCCATCCAGAATGGGGTTCCTACAAATGTCTGCCATGCTTCCCAAATATTAGTAAACAATGCATTGAAAGTAGAACACAAAAACACTAGTATGGTTTAGTCTATCTTCATAAATCAGGCAGCAGGAGTACTGTTAGTTACAGGTCATATAGAAGCTACAGAATGCAGATTAGTAACAGCCTTTTTTCTTTTCTTTCATTTCCTTTTTTATTTTTCTTTCTAAGAATAGCATTCTAACAGCCTTACAAGACAATTTTCCTAAAATTACAGATATTTTCCTTTGTAAATGCTGGAAAAATGAAAAGCAGGACTTGCACACAAATGTAGCAGGACTTGCACAAGATAGCAAAACAGGTTCCCCATAAGTATCTTGGCTTTGCAAGTCATGCAAATGTAATTAGTACCAGAATAGTACGAGGGAGTGGTAACAAATGTTAAGACCACTAGTAACAAAACTAGTGATTTTCCTATCACTGTAGGATTGCACCAAAGATCGGCATTGAGCCCATACCTTTTCACGTTGGTTATGGATAAGTCAACAAAATATCTGCACGAAGAGATTCCATGGTGCATTCTATTTACAGATGATATAGTCTTACTTGATGAGACAAGGGAGGGAGTAAACACAAAGCTAGAGTTATGGAGAGAAGCATTAGAATCTAAAGGATTTAAAATCAGCCGAACTAAGACAGAATATATGGAATGCAACTTTAAAAAGGAGAGGAGTAGGAGTGGAACACCGATTAAGATTGATAACCAAGAAGTCCTCGTAAAATACCACTTTTTGTACTTAGGATCAATAATTCATGAGAGTGGAGAGATTGATAGGGAGGTTACTCAGAGAATCCAAGTAAGTTGGAACAAATGGGATGTGCATTTGGAGTTTTGTGTTATCAGCAGGTACCCCTCAAACTAAAAGAAAAATTCTATACAATGGCCATAAGACCAGCCATATTCTATGGATCAGAGTGTTGGGCAGTTAAGGAACATCATGTTCATAGGATGGGCATCACGGAAATGAGGATGTTGAGATGGATGAGTGGTAAGACAAGAAAGGATAGAATTATGAATGAAAACATTATAGGAAACTTTGAGGTAACACCAATAGTTAACAACATGAGAGAGATTAGACTTAGATGGTTAGGACATGTTCAAAGGAGACCGAAAATGGTACCAGTTAGAAGGAGTGAGGTAATGCAAGTAGAAGGTTCTAAAAGGGCAAGGGGAAGGCCCAAAGAACATGACTAGAAAAAAGGGCATAAAAAAAAAGGCCAGCCCTGGTGCCCGAAGCTCCCGCCTAGAAGTGGTGAGAAAAGATTTAAAAACTTTGGGAATAAATGAAGCCACAATACTTAATAGAGAGGAATGGAGGAATAAGATTCATGTGGCAGACCCCTAATTGGGAAAAGGTCTTGATGATGATGACAACGACCAGAACAGATTTTATATGGCATGAACCTTCGCATAGGAACCTAACCATGCAAACAGAGGTTGAATTGTACATTTGTGGCAACCACAATGCATTACCATATTAAGGCACAGGACACACAAGTGGAAATGACTTGTATGATTGATTATTACACTGCAAAAGTTTATTCTCAAGAGTTTATCAGGCAACTATAACAAGCACCACAGCTAGCCTCTACATGTCAAGTCGGCCTTGCAACAGAAAGATGCAATACAAGCGTTTGCTCTAGATCAAGGGCTCCGAATTCAATGGAGTCATAAACTACTTTATAAGCAGGAATCCTTACAAAGAAACTCGATAAAAAAATTAAACTGACTAATAGACCAGCATTTCTGTGCTAAATTATGTTCAGGAAGGAGGCTAAATTTATTTTTGTCATTCTAATTCCTAAGAAGGTGGCACATCTTAATTTGTTGTTGTATGACTCAGAAATTTGGGCAATTCTTTGCATTGGTTTCAAATTTGATAGGTATTTCTACATTCCTCGAGGGAGCCTTTCTATTTAATGGAAATGTCACAACCATGCAGAAAGAAGGGAACTTCTGTATAAAGTGATTTTATTTATTGTTCTTGGGTCATTATGGAAGGAATGCAATATATGTATCTCACTGTTAACAGCAGATACCATAAGTAGATGAAAATGATAAGGGAGACCAAATGCTAGATTTAGAAAATCAGGAGATTTCTGGTTCAACACATGTTCAGGAAGTGATGGCACAGACCAAATGGTAGGATTGAGAGAAAAAGAGGTTGGAAATTTTGAATAATCCTCCATATAATACACTTAAGCTTAAACTTGAAGGGAACTTGCCAGGCTAATGTGGTTCTCGTGGACTTGGAGTGTTTGTTGATGTCATGGGGTAAGGGATTGTGTTTTTTCTTCCGGTTCACTGGTATAGCAGATATGAATAAAGAAAGTAAGAGGACTGCCAGACAATGTGTATCTTAAGTGGAGATCTGTTGGCCTTGTAGATGGAGATTCAGTGAATGCTAGTTGCATTGGGCACTTATAGACAATAACGGAATCTAGAGATTATTGAAGAATATTACTGAATGGACAGGCTATGCTGTGGAAGGTGCTCAAAGAAGCTAACAGATTACCAAAAATGCAGGCTCAGGAAGGTATCAGCCATGTTATCAGAGAGACGTTATCTGCTCCTTCTGTAATAGCTGGTGCTGTTTCCTTTCAATAAATTGTTACTCACTGGTGCAGGCATAATAGAATATTTACATCCAGGCATCACAGATAGATGCACTTTAACAGCTTTTTTTATGACCAATCAGCACACTAGGTTTGCAAGCACTACACAATTAACATTGTTCGAGAAAGTTTATGTAACAGAAAGGAAGTCAGACACCACCTTCACAACAGGTATGACTTGATAGCAAAGTGAAAAATGATAAAAAAAAATAATGTGTTATCAGCTAAGGAAACTAAACTAAATGTAATTAGACAGATCAAGAAAGGAAAATAGCATTCCATTAACTATTAGCAAACAGATGATCAAGCAATTACTCCTCTTGAGAAGGTAAGAACTAAGAAAAGTACCTTTCTCCTAGAAATTGTCCGTGTCAATTGTGCAGAAACACCAAAATCTGCAACCTATTACATAAGTGGTAAAAATAAGCAATTGCGAATCAAATGGATGGATGTCTTCTGATTCATTCTGCTGATCTACTTGGCAGAATGATACTATTCAAATTAGAAAACAA
Organism: Warburgia ugandensis; assembly: GCA_035236585.1. Lineage (NCBI taxonomy): Eukaryota > Viridiplantae > Streptophyta > Magnoliopsida > Canellales > Canellaceae > Warburgia > Warburgia ugandensis. The sequence continues at coordinate 56,809,062 of CP141137.1, read as the reverse complement.
ACCTTAACATCTCCGCTCTCAGTCAGCAAGATGTTTGCCGCTGCACAAAAGTTACAGAAAGTTGCTATTCAGAAGGAGGAAAGTTGTGTACTGAAAGAGACTAATATATACATCAGATAAGAAAGACAGAGCTTAGTCATGTTGCCATAAAAATTATTAAGAATTTCAAGATTTAGATTAACAACTGTTCAAGAAGAAATCCTACATATTCTAGTGTAACTAGAAACAAAATTGGGAAAATGACCTTTTATATCTCTATGAATTTTCCCTTCATTGTGGAGGTATTCAATCGCATGTAATAAGTCACGTAAAATGCAAGCTATTGACGGTTCATCCAGTGGAGGACCTGTTTGAAGCTGGAGAAGAGCAGTATGTGTTAGCAGCCAAAATTGTCTAATGAAGTGAAATATAACTACCAGGAAGTTCTCCTGGACACATTTTCAAGAGGAAACATGCAATAGCAAATTATTCATTTACAAGCATGCAGTTCACTGGACTGCTGCAGACAGAAATATATTAACAATGGTGTTAGACAAAGACTGAGTGTCAAAGGACAGGCTATATTGAAGATCCTAACTATTGCAGAATGCACCAAAGGCATTTGCATGCACAACCTTCATTTGTCCATGCATACATAATTCTTACAGAACCACAAAGATAAATCTGCCATCTCCTAGCATAAGAGAAACCAATGCACTAAAATCTGCAGGATGTATCAGCAAACAACTTTGTTCATGTGCTAACCAAATGAGACTTCTGCAATTAAATATCTATACTTTTGAAGAAGGACGATTATTATAAATGGTCACAAAGCTCAAGATGAATGTTGTATCCCATGTTAATGTACATAAAAAGGGGGGCAGCCCCAGTGCACGAAGCTCCCACCTATGCAAGTTCCGGGGAAGGGGCGGACCACAAGGGCCTAAAGTACACAGCCTTACCTTGCATTTTGCAAGAGGCTGTTTCCACGCCTTGAACCCATGTCAAGGTCACACAACGACGACTTTTACCATTGCACCAAGGCTCCCCTTCTATCCCATGTTAATGTACATATCCAAGTAAAAAGACATGATTAGACAATGTACATATCCAAGTTAAAAGAGCATTATGTGAGTTCTAATCATGTCTTAGACGGCTTCAGCATTGTGATGATACTAAATAAATAATCATGACATATACTGCAGTAATCATACATTTATTTTCCATGGTATTGCAATAAAAAGAAATTGTCCCTTTCCAATTTGTTTCTTTCATAAAAAGAGGAACAGTATCATCCAGAAGCGAGATACTATTCAATCAGCTTTCCTGAAGATAAACAAACAGTTTACCATATTAGGAAATCTGGAAATTAATTTCTTCAACTTGCTGCTCAAGCACATAAACTGTATGAAGGATGTGAGACTCGGAAGAGGACTTTGAATCTTTAACTTTAAAATTCTGCCAATTGAGAAAAGACCTGATTGCCTTATGAATATTAACCATTGTAGCGGCTATAACTATAGGCCCTTGTGGTCCGCCCCTTCCCCGGACCCCGCATAGGCAGGAGCTTCATGCACCAGGACTGCCCTTGTAGCGGCTATAACTATCTTGACCCCATTATTCCTTTTCCTTTTGGAAGAATGACCTCAGAGTATGCAAAAGGGAAGATTGGGGGGACTGTAGGAGTGGGAGGAACAACTTTTGGAAATTCATTGGGGGCTGTGTCTTGAGTAACAGGTTCTGATGAATGAGAGTTGGACAGAAAACACCGGAATGTAATTAGGATGGTTCAGTATTTTGGAGGGGAAGTGAACAGCTGTAAGAAACATAATGACCACTAACAAATTTGTGCAAGTAAAAGGGTGAATCAAAACTCTAAAAAGGTATCTGTGAGCTGGGGCTGAATTATCCAGGGGAGACACAAATAGACAGTATAATAGGGAAGGAATGCAAGAGTTGGGCCGTGGGAAAACATCCATGCAAAACTAAAGAGAAAGTCATCTCTTGCATATGAGGCTCTGTCTCATTGGAATGAACTAGGAAAACACTGCAATTAAAAGGGTGAATCAAAACTCTAAACAGGTATCTGTAAGCTGGGGCTGAATTATCCAGGGGAGACACAGACAGTCAATATAATAGGGAAGGAATGCAAGAGTTGGGCCATGGGAAAACATTCATGCAAAACTCAAGAGAAGGTCATCTTCCATAAGAGGCTCTGTCTCATTGGCATGAACTAGGAAAACAATGCAAATAAAAGGGTGAATCAAAATTCTAAACAGGTATCTGTAAGCTGGGGCTGAATTATCCAGGGGAGACACAAACAGTCAGTATAATAGGGAAGGAATGCAAGAGTTGGGCAGTGGGAAAAAATCCATACAAAACTCAAAAGAAGGTCACGTCTTGCATGAGAAGTTCCTGTCTCATTGGGATGAACTAGGAAAACACTGGATATGTAAAAGGAAAATTACAAGGCCAATCTGAAGTTCAAGAATTCTTAAGAACAAAATGGCGGGACCTGAAAGAGAGGAACCACTGCAAAGAAAATCGCAGAAGAAAGAGATTTTTGAAGCAAAAATCTAAGGTAAATAAACAAAATCAACAATCAAGAGAAACCATAACTTTATATGTATAAGTATAAACTCAAGAAAGACATGACATCACCACGATATCTATTGAAGACACAATTGAATTCAGTGCATTAGCCCATGTACCAGAGCTTTCCATTAAGCAGCCTACTAGCAAGTGTTGTATAAACATAAAGCATCACAACAAAAACATCCAAGAGACCCATACTACCAGGAAGTTAAACATTCCCAATAACCATAAAGAAAAGCTAGGAAACCTACTTTAATTTAGAATATTTTCTAAACAAAAAGGTTTCCTAAAAATGGCAAGAGATGCACCTCACACTACATCCAAACTCCCATCTGGGGTTTTTTTTATCAATTTTAAAGCAAAGGGATCTAAGGTAGATACTTGAAGAGAAAAGTTAAACACTTCTAACTTAAAGGCATGTCTAATCAGCAGGGTGGATATAAAAAAGCAAGTCAAATGCTGCAGTAACATACTAGGTCAGCAACGGAGCCCCCAGCCATGTATTCCATTACTATCCATAATTTGGTTTGATGGAGATAGGAGCCATAGTATTCTGTGATATATGGAGATCGGCATTGAGAAAGAACTGAGATTTCCTGTCAGAAAAATATCTCTAGATTTGTCAAACAATCATAAAAATGTATATGAGGCATTTTAGGTATGTTGTTGGTTGCAGTCAAGCATTTTAGTACCTTCTGAATATCTTCAATTTCATCCTCTCTACAGATAAGACAGTAAGAGCAAAGCATGTATTAGAAGCTTCCCACAAAAATATAAGTTGAAATGCGAGACTAAACATCACAGAAAATTTTCACATGCATATTTTGTAGCAAAACTGCAACTGTAAAGAAACAATTATCTAGTATTTCCATAAATCCTGATGAGACTGAAGAAATTTAAGTTTGCGTTGTAGACTGATCTAATCAGAGAGAAGCACTACAAGTTCTTTTGTCTTTTGCTAGAAAAAAAATAGTAACTATGTGAATAGAGGACCTAGTAAAAGGAATGCCAAACCAATTATATGTCATGAATTTCTAAAGCAAAACCGAGGCAGAAGAAAGATGAATGTGAAAGGGTGATAAAGGGGGGGCAGCCCTGGTGCACAAAGCTCCCGCCTATACAAGATCCGGGGAAGGGGCAGACCACAAGGGCCTGTAGTACGCAGCCTTACCTTGCATTTTTGCAAGAGGCTATTTTCATGCCTCAAACACGTGACCTCAAGGTCTCATGAATGTGAAAGGGTAATGCAAAAGATTAAAATAGATGATGCCTTGGGTAGAAACATAAGTTCTATTCAGCTCTTGCAACAACTAGGAAGAACATTTGCCATTTGATGCTCAATAAAGTGAGAGCGTGTGTGTACATATGAACAAACATATGTACATATGTAGGTATACACTCACACAATGACTTTTCATTGAGTAAATGCATACTCTAAGGGCATTGTGTGCACATCTATTGAGTGAAGCAACTATTACTAGAAAGAGAATCTTGATAAGTTTCCAAACTAAACTCACGCTTCTTCTAAATCAATGACTTTGATAGCAACGTCTTTGTTAAGCTCCTTGTCAAACCTGAAAGGGAAAGAATGTCATCAGAAAATACTAATTGGCCTCCAAGTGATTGATCACACTAACAAGGTCCCAAACCGAGCAAGTTTTAACATTTCATACAGTTGGAATCTTTATAATTCAAAGGAAAGATATCAAACGACCACCACAAGTGGTAGCATTGACAGCTATTTCTAATGTATGTCTGTGAAATCTGAAAGACTCTAAAGTATTATGCAATTTTTGCTTTTTCTTTATCTTTTTCTTCATTTTTAGTTTAGGGGGTGGAGGGATGCTCAGGCCCAAAAAAATATCATAACAACAAAACCATACTGTTTAAGAGAGATAAGACCCCCAGGATAGTATGTATTGCCATTTACTTTTTATGCATATAACAGTAAGTCAACAGATTAACTGACAACAATAAAATGTAAAAGTCTGTCTTGTGTAAAATTAGGCACATGAATAGATGCAAGCAGAATGACTAATTAGAAACATGACAGAAGCAAAGCAAAGCTAATATTTAGAAGATAAAAAACAACAAGAAGTGCTCATATACACTTTCCACGAAGGGCACCTTTATTTCAAGGAAAGCTGATGTACCAAGAGCTTCTTCTTTGACAATTGAAGGTTTCTTGAAGTAATTAAAGATAAGAAATTACATATTTTTGTTAGGTACTATGTAGTCGCAAGCGCGACTAGTTGCTAGACGCAAAAAGGTACGGGCTTGCGACTCGATTTTAGGTAGGCACAAGTGACTAGTTGTGTGCCTAATGCGCCCCCGTTTCAATGCGCCTTGCATTCACATTTGATACTTTTTCAATTGCAACTAGAGCTACAACCTTCAAATGGTACATACCGTCTGCCGCCAGGGGGCTTTGCCCCTTGGACCCCCACTGGGGCAGCTGCCCTGGACCCCACTTCTCAGGAGCACTGCCCCCAAACCCCCATTTGTTTTTGTAACAAATGTAGAAATCAGACCATTATAATGCTTAAAACAACTGATCCATAAAAACATTGTTTTCATATTTTGATTTTTTTTTTTCATTTTTCTTAAGTTTTGTTTCCATGACCTTCTTACTTTTCTATATTTCTTACTTTAGTGCTCTTATTTATTTTATTTTTTTGTTCTATTTGTTTGTAGGGTCCCTCTTATGATTGTTTGATTTGTTTTCATTCCACTCTAATAGATTCCTATACATTCCTGTATGTTTTCTGAACTTAATTATGTTTGATTGTTTGGTTTAACTTTAGGTTGTTGTTGTTCACATGTTGATTTATTACCTAAGAATTCCATTTCACTCATTTGACAAATAATTATTCATATCTTTATATTTCTATGCTTTTTATTTTTTTGGATTTTTTTGCAAATTTTTTCTCTTTTTAAATATTTAAAATCCTTAATTATGTGCCTTGACACCTAGGCGAGCGACTAGGCGCGCCTAGTCCCTCTGGGCGCAAGGCACACCCCTTGCGCCTGCAACTACATAGTACTTGAGACGACTCATAGGATACTAGACAGGCAAATTCCAAGTTGTAATTGTATCCCAATCCTTATTTCTATTCAACCCTTTGTACAAGTATGTTTAGGGGATTGTGCATGTCTTTGCTTGATAAGGAATTAAAAGAAGAAAAAATGCTTGCTGCTCCGAGATCCAGTGATATCACTGATAAAACCAAGTAAAGATTTTATAAGTAAAGACCTTGGTGTTTCGTATAGCATTACTGCATTGAGCTTTGAGAAGTTCTACTTCCAACTAGATAGCCACAACAACAAGATCTCAAACTATGCCAATCTGATGAATAACAAGTAATATATACCATAAGTAAAGCCCTAGAACCCCCCCAATGCATATTAATGACAAAGCAGCAGTAAGGTTCCAACACAGTAACGATGCTGATCCTTTGAGCTAGGTTAGGTGTGAATTTCAACTTGATGGAAAAAAGACTAAAATATAAGGACCTTCAGCAAAGCTAAGTTTGACATTTGGATTTCCAACTACAACCGCAACAGATTCCACTCTTATATCACATGGATGTTCATGACAATCTCATGCCAATGCTTATCTAGAAGATAACAAGTGAAACGCCAATCAGAAACACCATTTTACTTACTTCTGTTAATACCATTTGCTGCCAAAAATGAAATGCCTATCATTGTTAGAGAAATATAGTGTTGATCAATGCATAACAAGCCCAGAAGGTTGCATTTTAATGATGATATTCAGCAATCTCAGCCCTACTGTTGGAATAACAAGTGATGATTCACACTAGATCCATTTCATGCACAAGCTTCCTCAGGTTCACGCCTTATTTTTTTACCCCTTAAAGTTAAACACACACACCAGCAGGCAGTCAGAACCCATGACCTACCACGGGAGAAGCTCCTCATTGTGCCATTACACTAGAAGGCCGTAGCTGAAATTCATGTCAATTTGCTTTTCATTAGAACACAAGAAATACGGGGTTCTGCATTAATGTCTCGGTTTCATGCACTTCCCTCTTCAAACAAAATACACATTCTTGGTGGTCCGAATTCATGACAAAATAAACTCTGCCAAATAAATAGAACGAGATGACCCGTTACACAATTCAACAGATAGTATTATCTCTCGAAGTACGAAAGAGTTTATCAACTGTATTCACTAGGCATGAACAGATTAGAAAAATCAAGCACTTACCCTTTAAAGACATCGCCAAACGATCCTCGCCCAATGAGCTCTAGTGAACTAAATCGCGCCTCAATGGCAGCTATCATTGCCGCTTGATCCGACATGTTGATAACAGAACTCCTTCCACGTACTGCCTTTCAATGTTCAAAATGAACTAGCCTTAAAACTCCCGAATTGCTGATTCCACCGATCATCCTCCGAAGATACACAACCATCATCTTCACAGCACAGCATCAGCATCAGCCTACACAGAGACACCTCTCACTTCCCAATCCCCAAATTTGCTACGGCATTTGCGGAAAACGCATTACTCTACCATTAGAGATCGCCTGTGGAGCGAACAAAAGAACTGGATCAAGAAAGGAAATTGCCCAATGTGGGTGTTCACTTGGACTCAAAGGAAAGAATGGATTTGGAAAATGAAAGCCAGTTAATATGTAGACCCACTGGAGTTAGGTGTAACAAACAGATGCTGAATTGAAATGAGGCCGACCCTGATCAGCAAACAGCAAAAGAAAGAAACGAGAAAGAAAATTCGCAAAAAAATACTCCTTTCGTGAGGAGGGCAGTGGTGCAATACCAGAAGGAAGTTGTTAGGGCATAAGAGTACATATGTTGATAAGGAGATGTAGACCTGAAAATTCTGGAAATGAAGAAGTGGGTTTTCTTCCCGTGAGCAAGAAGGATTGAATTCGTTCGATTTGGAGAGATGGTGGACGGACGAGAGCCGATCCAGATGCTGTCAAGCGGCTGCTGCAGCGGTCATGGATCCCTCCCTGGGCTAAACAGGTCTTGCGTGTCTTTTTCCCTTTTTTTCTATTTAGCTCGGTGAAGAGCGAGAAGGGGATAGGAACGAATTCCAGGAAGTGTTGTGTGTTTTGTTTGTTGTAGTTGCTGTTGTTACGCACTTTCGGCTTCAGATATGCCTCACTTCGGCCTAGCTGTAGTTTGGGAATGCTTAACGAATACTATAGCGAGACTAGTCTGATGGGAATAACAAATTAGAGACGTTTACCTTGTTTTCTACATTTAGTCGGAAGGTTGGGGAAACAGTGGCCACAGAGAAATAGATGCTTTTTTCTTTTACCAGCCAAGAGCCACGGAGCAAATTACTTAGAACCTATTGTCCTAATTCTAAAATATATTTAAAATCTCTCCAACAACGAGCAAGTGCTACCTCAAACCTCTAACCAAGTGTAATGAGAAGAGATGCTACATTGTGTACGGCCAACTGCACTAGACAGTTTCTTGGCAACCTTCAAAATATTCTAAGGTACAAAAAATTCATGGAAATAGAAATTCTGGTGGAACTAGATTCAATGATACATCACAAATAGTTTGCATTAGATGGTTTTTATTGAGTAGCAATTAGAAATTGGACCAAAGTTCGAACAACATTTTGAACGGCTTTCCCAGTGGAAGAATGCTAAACTAACTACACTTTGAGGTGCGGTCTAGTTACCGTATTTTTTGAGCCCCCCATTTAATGATCAAAATTATTCATTCCATTCCTCAAACTTCAGTTTTCTTATAAATCAAAGAACGTATGGTATGAAGGATTTCAAGTTGTAAGCAATTATGTGTTATTTATAAAGTTTTTTAATTGACTGTTTCTGAGTACATTTCATCAGATTCTTTATCGATGCTAGAATCATCCAAATCATACACTTTTCTAAATCTATAAGCCTTCTAAAAGATGAATAGATATGATCATTCAAGGGTAGGCTCCAAAAAATATGGTCACTACACTACACCCATATTGCAATCAGTTTAGCATTCCTCTTTTTGGTGTAATGGTACTCCAAGTCAACTCAAAGTTGTGGAATGCATAAGAATGTACAAGTGCTTTTCAAATGGTGAAAGCTAGATAGCCAAGTCTAGATGAGATTTTTCCCAATTATTTTCTACTACAGCTAGAGGTCTCATTCATCATATCATCGCACATGCTTTTTCTAAAGGAGTTTTCCCTAAATGGCTATGCAAGAAATTTGTTTTTCTCACTTACAGAGCAAAAAATGTAGATACGAGCAATTATTTCGTACTATTAGTCCATGTAATGTACTTTATAAGATCAATACTATTGTGTTAAATCAAAGGCGTATGATGATATATATGATAGATTAGGATCTAGAGAAGGTCAAAAAAATGTGTTTAAACTTGCAAAAGTAAGAGAAAAAGTATATTAGGGACTTGACCACATTAAGTACATTGGACATGATGACTAAAGGGTACTAGTCAAAGATGACACAATCAAATAAAAAAGGTAAAAAAGTTACTTTAAAAAATTACTAAATGTCAATTACCTTGAGAATATAGGGATTGAAAGTACCATAAACCCAAATGACATCAGAGATTATAGATACGACTATAGGATCAAAATACTTGAAGTGAAAAAGACCTTGAAAAAGATGAAATCAAGAAAGGCTTTTGGGGCTCGATGGTATACCAAAAGATGTTCATAAGTATATGGGAGATATTGGACTAGTTTAGTTGACAAAGTTGTTTAATAAGAATTGTAAAATCTAAAAAAATGTGGGATGAATGAAAGAAGAGTTCTATTGCACCAATTTATAAGAATAAATGAGACATACAAAGTTGCACTAATTATTAGGGGATTAGACTTGTGAGTCATTCCATAAAACTTTTTGAAAGAATGATTGAGAAGAGGTTATCATACGATACGAGTCTATCAGAGAGCTAGTTTGGTTTCATACTTGGGAAGTCTTATCCGGCTTAGAAAATTGATAGAGAAATATAGCAAGATGAGGAAGGACCTTCATATGGTCTTTATTGGCTTAGAAAAAGCTTACGAGAAGGTCCTTAAACAGTTATTATGGTGGGTGTTGGTGAGAAAGGGGTTTTATAGGGATATATAGACATGATTAAAAATATGTATGAGATAGTGGTAATAAATGTTACGACCACTAATAGAATGATTGAGATTTTTTTATAACTAAAGGATTGCATCAAGATCGACATTAAGCTTATAACTTTTCACGTTGGTTATGGATGAGTTAACAAAACATTTGTACTAGAAGATTTCATCGTGCGTGTTATTTATAGATGACACAGTTTTGATTGATAAGACAAAAGAGGGTGTAAATTCAAAGCTAGAGTTTTGGAGAAATGCATTGGAATCTAAAGGATTTAAAATAAGCCGAACTAAGATAAATTATATAGAATACAATTTTAATAATGAGAGGAAAGGGAGTGAAGCACCAGTAAATATTGACAACTAAGAAGTGCCCCTAAAAGAACACTTTTGATATTTTGGGTTGATAATTCATGAGAGGAGAGAGATTGAGAGGGAAGTGACCTAAATAATCCAAGCCGGTTGGAACAAATGGAGATGCATCTTTGGAGTTTTATGTGATCAGTGAGTGTTACTCAAACTGAAAGAAAAATTGTATAGGATGGATGTGTGACGACTTTGGTTTTTATAATGCAATTTTAAAATAACAAGCTTTCACTTGCAAGATTGATCTATATTTTAAAATAATTTTTCAAAATAAATGAGGCAAAAATCTTTATTTGAAACTTTTTCACAAAAACCCCGAGTGTCATTAATTAATCTCAATGAATAGATAATTTGTTATCATTGATAAATGAATCATGCCATGGCAACTTTTAAACAAAATATAAAAATGAATAATTACCATTCCCAATATTGTTAATCGCAGCCTAAGTTACAAATAAATACTCACAACCAATTTTACATCAAATACTAAAAAGATTACTCAGTATGAAGTGTAGTACAATTATATCCTAACTTAGCCTTACCTTTACTCACTTGATTGTAGTACTAACACTTTTTGAAGCTCCTTCTAATCGTACACTGTCTGATTTAAAAAATAATGGATTTGGTTGAGTCTTCATCATACTCAGTAAATGACCTGATACTACTAATTTGAAAACATGGCATGCAAGAGGCGTAATTTCAAGAAAAGTAATAAGATCATGCAATTTCGTTTTGTATGACCATGGGTATTTATGCATAAATTATAAAACTCCTTTACACATTTCCAAACCATGAAACTCTTATCGAATCAATTAATTAGCAATATAAACATTACGAAAATAGTAACAATCAATCAATTCATGCACTAGAATTTTAGGCGAACACATCAAGCCAACAGCTCAAAATCAATAATTCGTACAATAGTAATAATTAATAAAAATCTTAAAGTAGTAATCGATCAAATCAAATGATAGAATTTCAACCCCATAATAGATATCATGTATGTGGATATCTCGACGAACACATCAAGCCGATGGGTAGGCGAACATATTAAGCCGACAAGTCGGCGAACACATCAAGCTGACTGGTCACGAGTACTTGTCTACGACCATCTTAATGCAATATGCATATCGATATCAAAACCAAAATCATAAGGTCAACTATGCTCATGACTAGAACCTATTTTGAAATCATGTCTCCAGTATCTAGAGACCAACTCACCATAACCTCCACGATGACTATGGATATGTCCTCAAAAAGGGTGTCGTAAATACCTTCAATGGTCGTCCCTATTTACCACAGCAGTTGAGGAAGGGACAATGTCATTTTCGGCAGTGATACCTACCATCTTTGGTGGTTAAAGGCTGGGAGGTCAACCCCCTACATAAACAACCTCTCAGCATAGTGCCCATCAGGCTCATTAGCCCGAAAAAGATTCATAAGTATAATCCAAATCTTAATCATTGCAAATCATGCAATTAGTTTCAAAACATGCGAGCAATGCATATATAAAATATGTTCAATGCAAGCAATCGCATTCAAGACTATAAATCATGATGATAATTCTGCATGCTCATTATAAGAATATCATATCTCAAAAAGCATACTAAACATGGTAATAGAGTCAGGTAAATCAATTAAATTTTGGAATGCATTTGAAAACTTAACAGTATCAAACTACCTGCCTCGAAAGATGTCACTTAATTCGTGTCTTCCTTTAGTTTAAATCCTAGATCTTCTTCAAGGTCTTTATGGTATCATGCACATAAGAATCTAATTATTATTTCCCGACCATTAATCAGGTTCATAGCTTAATGGCCTATATCATCTATTTAGACTCTGATCCCATCTATAAGTGATTGGATCTATTATCTATAGGTGATCATCCTTAATTCGAGGTTGAATTGGATATCTAAAGCTTCTAAGTTGTCCAATAAACAACTTATTAGGTTTAGAGCATCTTTGATATAGCAGATCTATGAGATTCCTAAGTTTTTAGTCTATAAGCAGATAAAATCATTCTATAATCCTAAATTTTATTGCATAATTAGGTATGCATTATCGATACGATTCTAACAGACCTTTCGGATCATTAATCGGAGTTGTACAGCTCTTGAAATTTAAGAACTTATGGTTCAGATTAATAGGGATAAAGCGGGTCCTATGCGTCACTGTTTTCAGAATGCTACAGTATTACAACAAAAAAGAAATATCTCTCGCATGTGTGCACACACACAAGGATGCTCCTGCATGAGTAGTTCTTGGGTGTGCTTCATGCAGTGCGTCCTTGTAGCAGGTCAAGTGGACTAGGACAAAATAGTCTGATCTAGACCGTCCATTCATCTCTGTCCCAATCAATGCCAAAGATCACCCATAATTTTCCTATCTTTACAAATCCTAGGATTTCGAGGTCCCCTAGTTTCATCGGGTGGCACGGATCATCGATCTGAGTTGCCCCAGAGATGATTCTCAACAAATCCAATGGATCTGTTTTCACTGCCATATTGCCGGCCTGTTGATGATAGATTCGGCTTAGATTTGAAGGAAACTTGTCGAAAAAAAAGAGAAGAGCAAAGGGAAAGGGCTTACCTAGGTGGTCAGAGAGAGAGGAGATCTGGGTTTTTCCGGTGGTGCGGGGTCTTGTACGTCAGCAAAACCCTAGATGCTGGAGATTGTCAGAGTGGAGGGAGAGAGGTGTGATGAGAGGACTAGGGGGAGATTCATAGAGGTGAAGGGCGATGCTGTCCCCATGGTGGTGCTGCCATTTTTCCTGGTACTGTAGAGGAAGAAGACCGTAAAAGGTTGGCGCTTGCCAGATTTTTGGCACAAACATGGCGATGATGAAGGCTAACGTGGGTGATGACCCATGGATGACATGGTTATGATGTAATGGGGGTGCCGTTAACAAAATAGCCCAATGTGTTTTTTTTTTTTACTTTTAATTATCGAAATACCCTTCATCTTCCAATGCTCATAACTTTTTCATACGAACTCTTTTTTTAGTGTTCTTTGAGGCATTGAATTCCATTCATTGAGTAGAATCTAGTTATGGAGATATTTTCAGCAAATTCTCTCTTTACATATCTTAAATAAAATAGAACATTTATCCACCCGTCCAATATAATTATTTTTAAAAATAGATAAAATATAAAAAAAATTTGTAAATTACAAACATTATGATTGATTGTAATTGAAAGAGAGTTACTATTATTTGACAAGAATATCTTAAAATTTTGAGTCATTACAGGATGTAAGGTTAGTCATACTCTATGGATCCAAGTGTTAAGTAGTTAAATAACAGCATGTACATAGGATGAGCATTGTCAAAATGCAGATGTTAAAATGAATGAGTGGTAAGACAAGAAAGGATAGAATTAGAAATAGAAACATTAGAGGAAACTTAGGAGTATTACCAATAGGTGCAAGATAAGGGAGGTTAGACTTAGATGGTTTGGACATGTCCAAGGAGACTGAAAACGGCACCGTTTAGAAGGATTGCGATGATCCAAGTCCGAGGTTGTAAACGGGCAAGGGAAAGGCCCAAAAGAATGTGGATAGAAATGGTGAAAAAAGATTTTATAATTATGGGATTAAATAAAGCCACGATACTTAATAGAGAGGAATGAAGGAACAAGATTCATATAATTGACACTTGATCGTGATAAGGCCTAGATGATAATGATGATGAGTGCTATTGTGATGATTAATGGAATTAAGCCTTTGCAATTCCCCATGGACATAATTATAGGTGGGTTTGCTTGTGGGAAAAACATTTACTACAAAACTTGTTGTTGTTTCATGAAGTTAGTAGAGCCACCAATATAACTCAAATTAAGCACCGTAACTTTGCAAGCAAAGCCTAACTTGCACAAGGCATGTGACTCCATTTAGTGGAGTTTTCTTAAATATGTGTATTTAAATGATGAAGTTTCCAAATCAAACTATTATTTGATCATGCTTGTCACTCAACTCCAAGTACGATTATTCTCATAACTGCTATGGAATGGTTCAAGGCAACATGTGGTCTACCTCAAGTGATCCACTTTCACCTTGCAGATTCATTATTTGTGCAGAAGTCGTTTCACTCTAATGAAGATTTGTAAAGGACAATATGTTGATGATCCAATGATATTTGTTACATCAATAATTGAAAATTGAAGAATGCTCCAAAAGTCACTTAAGAAAGTTAGTAAATACTTGGTTTTATCCATCTCTGAGTAGGGATCCTCCATTGGTTTTTTTAGTGTTTTGCATCACGAATTTACCAGGTTTTTTCAGAAAGCAACAAAGATTCCCCTTGGCACAACAATTGCAAAATGCAAGATAAAGCTACATACTACAGGCCTTTTGTGGTCCGCCCCTTTCCCAAACCCTGCATACGTGGGAGCTTCATTGTAATATCCTTGAATTTTGTGAATTTTTAATTTCATTTAAATGAGAAATTGAATTTCATGAGATTAGATTTTTATAGAAATCAAATCAATAGTAGAAATATCAATAATTAGATTGTGCTTAAAAAATAGAATCCAACGACAATAAGAACGCTAAAATTGATGTCCGGACTAAAAAATTATAATTATTTTAATTAAGGTAATTAAATTAAAATTATAGAAAGGTAAATTAATAATTTCACTATGTGTGGGCCCACCTAACATGACATGTAGGGAGTAAATAAGCAACCATAAATGCTAATTTTAAAAATTCATATAATTAAATGTAATGATTACCTCATTAAATGCAGGTAATCATTACATATAAAAAAAATTCAACTTTAAATGTTGTTTCCCACATTTACTCCCCCCCCCCTTCATTTACTGCACTCTCTCTCTCTCTCTCTCTCTCTCTCTCTCTCTCTCTCTCTCTCTCTCTCTCTCTCTCTCTCCTCACCTATGTCTCTGCTAGTCAATGCCTACAATGGTTGCACCAAGCCCAACACTGCATGCAGCTTGGGCTCCTCCAAAATGGACAGTTGCGATTGCATCATGTTAATGTTTTCTGCTAATGAACGGCTGTTGTAGTACAACTAGCGTAAGTCCGGGTCAATTTCCATGGGGACTCGACTTAAATATTGGAGTTTACACAAATTTTAATTATAAATTGACAGAAATACAATTAAAGTTCATTAAGCATTCCATGAGTAAACAAAATTCTAAATTTAAGTAAACAAGAAATGAAAGTAAATGGAGAATAAAAAGAACTTCCCTATTTGACTGCTGTGTCACGCAACTAGTCACAACAAGTTCTAATTAATTACAATATAAAATAAGCCAAACTGCCTAAGATAACACAGTCCTCAGATAATCGAACTAGGGATAGCATAAACCAAAGGACATAAACAGAATTTCTCTATTTTCTATTTCTTCAACCGATGAACACAAAGCAGAGGAGATAGAGGGGAACCAATGGTCTCTCTCTCTCTCTCTCTCTCTCTCTCTCTCTCTCTCTCTCTCTCTCTCTCTCTCTCTCCTTTGTTACCATGCCAGCCTATTGCGTCAGGATCTACTTGGTTGCATGTTGACCAATGCATTGAGCCACATGCCCAACGATGCCATCATCCCTGCTAGTCACCTGTTCTCCTACGACCCTGATTTCTCCTCTGGGCATCGTTCCCGACAATTTCTCCCCATGTTTATTTTTTAGCTTTTCTAACGAATTTCCTATTCTTCTCTAGCAAATCATTCTTCTTTGGATTGGTAATGTTTTTTCCCTATGTTTCCCTTCTTTTCCTCCCTTTATTTTGCCTTGCCAAACAGGTTTTTCCAACGAGGATCCATTAGTGAATGGATCCAAATTGACAAGGCTAGAACCATGTCAAAAACAACTTGGATGGGAAATATGAGCTATTAGATGGAATTAGAACACTTGAAAACCTGGAAACCCAAGTTACAGAGAAAAAAATTGGTGATCTAGGTCGGATATTTGGATGAAAAATGATCGGACAATTGAGATTGTGTTGTCCAAATGACTTTTGTCATATCTATGACCAAGACGAACATTGGTGACGTCGTTTTCTTGCCCATTTTGATCCAGATTCAATCTAAACCATTGAAATCTATGTGAAACTTAGATTTTCAATTCTAGAAGCAATATAACTCCAAATTTAGATAGAAAACATCCTCCGGAATCATCTCTATGAGATAGAACTATTAAAGAAATAAAATTTAGGATTTGGACAAATCTTGAACACTAGTTTTGAGCCATAGCTTTCAGATGGCTTAGATCTGTCAGATAAGAGGCAATCAGACTTCAAAATTTTAAATAATTGGTTGATCTAACACAACATAGATACTGATTTATAGTCAGATCATCCAAATAATTTAAAATAGTAACATTTTATGACAAGAAAGTCTAGAATCATCGATCTGATGGATTAGAAATAGATTTGACCGTCAAATCAACAAATTACCTTTATATTTACAATTAGATGATATAAAACACTAAAGATATGTAGGGCCAATATGTATTAGACTCAGATATAGATGATTAAGACACCTAAGGCAGACATTGAGAACAATCAAGTGGCAAGATCATCCTGGAAACTTTGGATTGAGTAAGATTAGACCTTGTACATCCTAGATCTACTGATTATAAGCATCCAAACCTTAATAAACGACTAAATTAATTATCTAACATGGCAGATGAAATAATTTAATGGTTAGATTGTCTTAGTAAATTGAAATTTATAAATCTGGATCGTAGGATGAGACAAGAAACATAGATCAGATCAATCAGAGCAGGATTTGATCGTCAAATCTATATAGGAGCTAGTGAGAGTCAATTGAACTATAGGAAACCTAGAAAATATATGCAATCAAGTTAGATCAAACTTCAAAATGGATAATTGAACTAACCTAGTGATGGATTATTCTGATTGCCTTAGCTTAGGAAATTGAACCTTAGAATGATATGGAACTATTGATTTGAAGGTCAGATTAATTTTTGATTGGTTAGGCTAAAATATGAAATAGATCAAACACTGAAATATGAAATAGACCATAGGTTAGGTTGAGATCAATAGAAGTTGAGAATGGATCGATGATCTAGATCGTTGATTTTTAATCAATGATAGGGATTTGATGATATTACAAAATAAAGAGATATACCTAGGACAAGAGGTCAGTAACGACAAGATCATTATACTTAATGATGATCAAAGACTAGATGAGTAGTAAATGAGAATTGTGAGTAAGTGATTAAACTAAAATGTACGTATGACTTGACATATATGCCAATTGATACGACATTTAGACTATTGGACATTCTGAGGATTTGGATAGCTCGTATTCGTGATAGGTGGAATTTAAGATGCTAATTTTCACAAATTACAGATGTGATTTTATTTGCATGAGATTTTATTTGCATGAATTATTTATAAGATGTGATCATTGTCCAATCTTATACATGCAGTATTTGTGAAATAAAAAGGCTATAATATTGTATATGAAAATTTAGCATATTATGGTTCTAAGGATTGGAAATGCATGTCATTGATTTAAAATGTATGATTTAAGAATGAGTTGCATTTTTTTATTCACATGGTTTGATTTGACCAACGGATGGGCTTGATTTTGGTACAAGGTACTAGTTATGCACATGATACCTTATTTTTGTGATTTGATCTGAGGCAAGCATATAGCATGATAATTTTATGATATCCAAGCATGGAGGCCTGAGGTTTTTATTGTTGATAGACATGTGCCTTAGGATGCTATGTTAGGAGAGATGTAGGGCTGATCACTCACCCTCTGACTTTGTGAGATGATAGACACCTGCCCCATAAATGGGCGAACACCGCAGTGAGTGATATCGTGGGTAGTCTTCACTATGGTTCCAACCTTCACTCATACGGGACAAAATGCTGTCTCTCATTCTAGTGTCGACGAGGAGTGGCAGTCGATAGATCCAAGAGTTGATTATCATTGTAGCTTAGTAGTCCTTTGTATATTTTGCACAATGCTGCGAGTAGGACTAAGTGACAGCATTTGTGCTTCGTTTTCTTTGGAGATCTAGGTGTTGCGATCACAACTGAGTAAAGTGCGATGACTATGTGACATGATGATATGCCTTGTATGAGCTCATGACTATTATGTATAAACAGTGTTAACTGGATGATTGTGGGTCTCATATAGCTAGGTGCGCAATCATTAATGACTATATTCACAAATTTCATGAGTTTAACATCGTTTAACTCATTTGACTATTCAGTATCTTTATTCGTGATTTGGATAGTGATTTGTATATAACCTTGCATTATTGGATTTATTTATGATGTTTACATCTATTCATAAAGTTTATTTAAGATCCTGATTATAATTTGAACATGATATTTTGTTGGTGGATTTATGCATGATATGTACATGAAATGCTTTGAAATTTGATATTTTAAAGTTCGTCATTGTAATATCCTCAATTTTTAACCCTAAATTAGTAACAAAATAAGATAAATTAATTAACAAAATTATGCATAGAATTTGGTGTTAAAACACTAAATCTAGAAAGTACACATCGATAGGAATTAAATGGTATAAAGAACATCGAAAACGGAGTTCGGATGAGTGAGATATGACCATTTTAAGTTGTAAGAGTAAATTGGAAATTAGTCAGGGACGCAAATTAGAGGGGGTCGTTTTGATAACGACACCCCTTTCAATTTCCATTGCAGCTCCAATGGAGGAAGGTGGTGATCTACCTTTCCATTCAGAAAAATTGAATCTTAACCTGTATAAAAAAAAAAAACTAGTTCCCCTTCCATTCCCATGCCAAATAACCAGAGAAGAACCCTCGTTTTCCCTTGTGCACGCCGCGAAAACGAACCAAAGTTTGTACTCTTAATAAGGCTTGATCTCCATGCTCCGGCTCTAATTAGGTAAGCTACACACTCTAACTTGTTATTTACCTTGTTTTTTAACTTTTTCCTCACAGATCCAGGCTAGATCAGAGCTGAATGGCCATTGGATAGCTTAGGGAATCAAAACCATGGAGAATGGTTAGACTTACATTAAGGACACCTCAAATGGTAGATCTGATCTGTTCATTGTGATCTTTGGACCAAAAAACCTTAGGAACAGCGAAAACAGATAAAAAAAATTGGAGTATCTAGGGCTCCGATCAAGCCAAAAGAAGGTGGACGGCTCAGGTTCATCGTCCCTGATGGATGGTGTGCCTAAGAGGCAAACTACGCACGAGGGTGCTTTATCTCGAGCACGGGCAACATACGTTCGCACGGGACGCTCCCGCATGCTGTCCGGGACGACCAGAACACGTTGGGCGTCTTAGCATCAGTGCTACGAGGACGCCGGTGTAAACCCCGTTCACTGGTGTAAATCGGTGCAAACACCCACCCGACTCCCTATAAATTAATTAATATTAAATTATAAAGTATTTTCACTGAAAGCTTTATTTTGGGAGCTACAGAAGTCCAAATCATGATCGAAAACACTCGTTGCGATCGTCTTAACGACATAGACCTAGATTTGACTTGAAAACTCACATTTGACCACTTTTAAATTGGTCAAATTATAAACTATTATTCAATAACTTAAATCAAGCAGATCAATAAATAATCAGACCTTAGAAATGGATTGCATGTGTCAAATATAAGATGATCTAGGGGATTAGAAGATTGGATCTTTAGCAATTTTTAAGAAGTAATCTTGACCATTGATCTGATCAGGTGTCTTAGGAGTGCTTGATCAAAGAGCGATCTGACTCTCAGATTGATGTGTAATTACAAAGATATATATCAATCTTTAGATAAACATGTAAATAAAGATTAATTAAATGATCTAAACTATTGATTAAGATCGTGATCTAAACATAGGAGATCATTATATAAATTGATATGTAAATGGGTACAAATTAAGATAAAAGAGTAGGATGAATTTTATTGAGGGACAATAAATGACGCAAAAATGGTAATATGGTACTGACAAGTGCATCAAAGCACGCGAGTTGAGAGGATTACATGCTTGATTGGATTGTTCCTTAGTCGAGGTAGGTGACGACAGTTAATGTTATGTTTTGATTTCTAAAACTTGCATTATCATAATATTCCTGGTTGATTGTGATTGATTGTCATTCGTTTAATTATTTTGAGATTTTGCGAGATTTAACGTTTTATGCTATGATCAATATTAGATTTCGATAGCATATTGAATGGGTTTTCATGATCAATTGTTTTATGAGATTGATACCGTGTATCTTATGTATGATTAGTAATTATCGTTCCTTATTGCATCACTGAGATTGATTGGTTTTCATAACATTGATGGTGGAGCTTGGTGGCTTGTCCTTTGAGAAGCTAACCCTAGGATGAGGGGTATGCCTTGGGGATTTATGAGCCACGAGTGCTCCTGGTTTTACGAGATACATGATTTTTGTGATTTGTGATTTATGATGGGTGCTCTTACCCAATGGATGTCATGCTAGGAGGGAGAGGGCCGGTCACCCACCCTCCAAAATTGTGCTGTGATAGACACCTGCCTATAAATGACTTTCGATAGGGGTTTGGTAACATGGATATTCACACTACTGGTTTGGGCCTTTCCATGGGGATGGATGTTAAGTCTCCTGTTATAGTGTCGACGGGGAGCAGCGGTGGTTGAAACCCTGGAGGGGTTGCCACTACAGCATGACAATTTATACTCTTATCTGTATGCTTGCATGATGAGCATGGAGATGCTATTGTATGCCTGGGTGTGACGACACTTAGAGGATTGATATGAGTACTCATGATTTGTTATACGAGTGTATGAGACACTCATGAGACCCACGTAACTTGAGGTGCCCTGATTGTTATTGCATGCACATTTACATTGGATCATGTGAAGCCTTGGCCTATGAGGGCGGGCCAAGAGGGCTGGCAGGCTTCTAGGCAAGGTGAAAGACTAAGAGTTAGTCCCACATCGCTAGGGGGAAAGTTACTGGGCTCTTGATAAGAGTGATGAGGACTTTCCTTGCAACGAGGCCTTTTCCCTGGTCAACTGGGGAAGAACAAAACTGTGCGGGGTGTATGGGCACTCCGGCACGGACAATATCGTTGCAGGGTGTGGGCCCTCGGGCTATTACAAGTGGTATCAGAGCCAGACCCCGACTCGATGTGGGTGGCTAGCCGCACGTGGGCGCTCGCGTGTGGTAAGACACGCGGGGACGCGTGTCCCCTAAGGGGGAGAGGTTGTGAAGCCTTGGCCGATGAGGGCGGGCCAAGAGGGGCTGTGCTTCTAGGCAAGGTGAAAGACTGAGAGTTAGTCCCACATCGCTAGGGGAAAAGTTACTGGGCTCTTGATAAGAGTGATAAGGACTTCCCTTGCAACGAGGCCTTTTCCCTAGGCAACTGGGGAAGAACAAAACCGTGCGGGGTGTATGGGCACTCCGGTACAGACAATATCATTGCAGAGAGAAACTATGAGAGAGGAACTTACACTTAGAGACATGTAAAATTTTGACAGATGGCTCCTCGGAGAAGGACAAGGTCTACCCCTACTACACCCGTGGCTCCACCTACTGAGTCCTCTGATCAAGGGGATCGAGATGCCGAGTTATTGAATCGTTTAATGTCAGGACTCGTACCACTTATACAAAGAAGAGTTAGGACAAATTGACGCAGCTAACCCTAGCCCTATTCCACCACCTAAAGTGGCACCCATGGTTTCGTCGATTCGGTCCTCACAACCAAGACAGAACCATCGCACCTGTGAGCCACGGAGGGCGATGCTACGAGTGACTCTAAGAAGACTGACAAATTATTGGAAAGGTTTCAAAAGATGGTGAAACCCTTTTATGGCGATGGTAACACGGAGGAGGACGAGCGATGGTTATTTGAGGCGGAGAGGACATTCGACGCTATGAAGATCTCACCAGATGATCAAGTTACAGTAGCCTCCTACCTGTTGAAAGGTGAGGCTGGCTTTTGGTGGCAGACTTTCACACTCACCCGACCAGATCCAACCGAGACGATGACATGGGCAGCCTTTAAACAGGCTTTCGACACTCAGTATTTTCCACCTCATGCATTGCAGTCCATGAAGAAGGAGTTTGCCACCCTGGAGCAGAGAGATATGACGGTTCGGCTCAAGAAGACCGAACCGATTTACACGACTGAGGAGATTTGCACCTCACGCACTAGCCTCAGACATAGAGGCAACTGACAGATTTGTGGATGGGTTGACTCCTTGGCTGAGAGATCGCGTGATTTCTTCTCGACCCACGTCTGTGCGAGATGCTGCTGATATGGCGTCCATGCATGAGAAGAACTCTCTCAGGAATAGAGGGAGTGCGTTCCAGCCCTTTAAGGGCAAGCGGCCATTTGGTGCTATGCAGACACATGGGGCATCAGGTCATCCACCACAGGCCAAATTTAAGAGAGACACTGAGAGGAAGAGATGTGATAGGTGCAAGGGTTGGCACCCTGGGCGAGGGTGCAATAGATTCGACCGACCACAGCAGCAGAGGCAGCCCCAACCACAGAGACAGTCCTATACACCTTACCAGAGACAGCCATACAGGTGTTTCAACTGTGGAGACGTTGGCCATTTCATTAAGGAGTGCCCTAAGGGGCAGAGGCAGACCGAGATGGGAGCAGAGGCAGCTAACGCGCCACGTAGCCAGGGACGAGTATTTGCCATCTCATCAGGACAGGCACAGGCATCACATCAGGTCGTAGAAGGTACTCTTCTAGTCTCGGATAGACATGCCAAAGTTCTTTTTGACACAGGGTCTACACATTCTTTTATATAATGTATTTTTGCATCTTGCCTTGATGTATGTGTACACAAACTAGCATTTGGATTAGATATTATGACACCTGTGGGAGAAACAGTAGAGACTACAGAATATCTTAGAGATATACCTGTAGAGATATCAGGCGTGAGTATGGACACAGACTTCATCTTACTAGACATGGTAGACTATGATGTTATTCTTGGGATGGATTGGTTAGCCAACTATTGGGCTATGATAGACTGCTGAAAGAAGCGAGTCACTTTTCTTATACCTGGGCAACCAGAAATAGTGTTCCAGGGTAGGAAAGATCAAGCAGGTACATGCATCATTTCTGCTATCAAGGCGGCACGATTTTATGCACGAGGGTGTAACGCATTTCTCGCATATGTGACTGTTGAGGAAAAGGAGCAGCCACAGCTTGACGAGATTGATGTTGTTCGTGATTTTGCTGATGTATTTTCTGAGGAATTACCAGGATTGCCGCCAAGTAGGGAGATTGACTTCACCATTAACTTGGTGCCGGGTACATCGCCTATCTCTAAGGCACCATACAGGATGGCTCCAGCAGAGTTGAGAGAACTTCAGGTACAATTGCAAGAGTTACTGGATACGGGCTTCATCAGGCCGAGTGGATCACCATGGGGAGCACCAGTCCTTTTCGTGAAGAAAAAGGATGGATTACTGAGACTATGCATTGATTATCGGTTGTTGAATGGTGTTACTATAAAGAACCGATACCCTTTGCCACGCATAGATGATTTATTTGATCAGCTCCAATTGGCACAAGTGTTCTCCAAGATAGATCTGAGGTCAGGGTATCATCAGCTGAGGGTTAGAGAAGAGGATATCTCGAAGACTGCTTTTAGGAGTCGTTATGGTCATTATGAGTTCCTAGTGATGCCGTTTGGATTGACGAACGCACCTGCAGTGTTCATGGATCTAATGAACCGTGTCTTTCGAGCTTATTTGGATAAGTTCGTGATTGTATTCGTGGATGACATCTTGATTTATTCGCCTAGTCATGATACACATAGGGAGCATCTCCACACGGTATTGGACACACTTCGTTGACATCAGTTGTATGCCAAATTCAGTAAGTGTGATTTTTGGCTAGACCAGGTGCATTTCTTAGGCCACGTTATATCTAAAGATGGAGTGGCCGTGGATTCAACAAAGGTAGAGGCAGTACTACACTGGGAGAGGCCCAAGACAGTGACTGAGATACGCAGTTTTCTCGGTTTGGCGGGGTATTATCGTTGCTTCATAGAGGGATTCTCTAAGATCGCATTACCATTGACCACCCTGACTAGGAAAGACACTCAATTTGTATGGACTGAGGCTTGTGAGGAGAGCTTCCAAGAGCTCAAGAGGAGACTTACTACTGCTCCAGTATTGACCTTACCATCAGGTACAGGCGGTTATGTAGTTTATTGTGACGCCTCTAGCAAGGGATTAGGAGCAGTGTTGATGCAACATGGGAAGGTAATTGCCTATGCGTCTAGACAGCTGAAGACACATGAGGTAAATTACCCAACACATGACCTGGAATTAGCAGCCGTGGTATTTGCGTTGAAGTCCTGGAGACATTATCTTTATGGTGAGAGATTTGAGGTATTCACTGATCATAAGAGCCTCAAGTACTTCTTTACTCAGAGTGAATTGAATATGAGGCAGCGTAGATGGATGGAGTATCTCAAGGACTTCGACTTCACCATACAGTACCATCCTGGGAAGGCTAATGTTGTTGCAGATGCCCTGAGTAGGAAGGCGGGTGTGATGATTGCCAATTTGACGACTCGGTCTAAGTTCTTTGACAGGATCTTAGAGGCACAAGGCAAAGACAAAGAAACACAAGATCTGACAGATAAGACAGATTTTTTGAGGGGACCAGATGGAGGGGTTAGATTTAAGGGAAGGTTGGTAGTACCAGCAAATGATGAATTGAAGTGCGAGTTACTTCAAGAAGCACACCAATCCCCTTATACAATTCATCCTGGGGGTACGAAGATGTATCAGGATCTCAAGAGGCATTTCTGGTGGAATGGTATGAAAAAGGATGTTGGAGAGTGCGTTGCACGATGTTTGACCTGTCAGCAGGTCAAGGCTGAGCATCAGCGTCCATCAGGACTACTTCAGACACTGGACCTTCCAGAGTGGAAGTGGGACCATATTACTATGGACTTCGTTCTGGGTCTTCCGAGGACCCCTAGCGGCCACGACATGATATGGGTCGTTGTGGACAGGTTGACCAAGTCCGCTCATTTCCTTCCTATTAGACAAAATCAGACCGTGGATAGCTTAGCGAAATTATATGTTAAGGAGATCGTCAGTCTACATGGCTTTCCCTTGACAATTATATTGGATTGAGATACACGATTTACCTCAAAATACTGGAAGAGCGTGCAAGAGGCATTAGGGTCGAGACTGAAATTCAACACAGCATTCCATCCTCAGACAGACGGACAGAGCGAGAGGACCATCCAGACTATTGAGGATATGCTACGAGCCTGTGTTATGGATTGGAAGGGTAGCTGGGAAGATCATTTACCTTCGGTGGAATTTGCTTATAATAATAGTCATCACGCTAGTATTGGCATGGCTCCATATGAGGCACTTTATGGCAGACCTTGTCGGTCACCTTTATGTTGGAGTGATGTAGGAGAAAGACGCGTGGTGAAATCTGAGTTAGTGGAAGAATGTGCAGAGAAAGTCCAACTCATTCGGAAGAGGTTACTGACAGCTCACAGTCGACAGAAAAGTTATGCAGACAAGAGGCGAAAGGACTTAGAGTTCTTTGAGGGCGAGCATGTATTCTTGAAAGTTTCTCCTATGAAAGGGGTGTTGAGGTTTGGAAATAAAGGGAAGCTTAGTCCCAGGTATATTGGACCTTTCGAGATCTTACGCCGAGTTGGGTCAGTGGCATATCAGCTAGCCTTACCACCACACAAGAAATGTACATGACGTCTTTCACGTGTCTATGCTGAGGAAATACGTGCCAGATCCCTCACACGTATTGGAGCAGATTCCAGGAGAGCTATAGTCTGACATGACGTTTGAGGAGAGACCAGTGCGCATCCTAAATACAAGAGTCAAGGAGTTAAGGAATAAGACCATTGCCTTGGTCAAAGTCCTTTGGCAGCATCATTCACTACAGGAGGCTACCTGGGAGACTGAGGAGGAGATGCGAAAGATCCATCCAGAGTTATTTACATAGAGGTATGTAGCTAAATTTCGAGGACGAAATTTTTATAAGGAGGGAAGAATGTAATATCCTTAATTTTTAAGATAAAATAGGAAATTATCAAATAAATTAAAATAAAAATTTATGGATGAATTTTTTTCCTGAAAACATAATAATTTGAAATTCCTCGTCGATACGAGTCCAACGCCACCAAGAATGCGAAAAACGGAGCTCAAACGAGGGAGTTATGAGCCGTCGAAGTTGTAAGGGCAATTTTGTCATTTGACAGAAACGTATAACACAGGGGCCCAAATTGATAATGGCACCCCCGTCTTCCACACGTTTGCACCCAGATCCGGCAAAATCTCCGGAGAAGTCATGGAAAGAGGCGTGAATGGAAGAGGTTCTCTTCCCCTAGGACTCTAGGCCTATATCTACCCTCCCAAGGTTGCCAAAATGCTCCACTTTGAGCGTTTTCCCTGAGTGCTGCGCAAAACCCTAGCCCTGCAAAACTTAGATTTTCCGGCGAGTAGAGCCCCAGCAACACGAGCAACTCCGGCCAGGTGCAAGGTAAGCCTCAAACCTATGTTTTTTGTATTTATTAAATAGAAAAACAATTAGGAAAAACATTTAAAAAATTAGGAAAAATCAGATTTTTAGGAACCTGTGTGCACGCTACTGTTGGAGCGTGATTTCACGGATCAAACCTAGTCCGTTTGAAAATCACACCGTCCAACTAGTGCACAAGAGACCCAAGAGCATACCCTTTAAATTTGGGAGTGATCCAACGGTGGATTTCTCTAGAAAACCCAAAAACCAGTACCTAGGGATGTTTTTAGGAACTTGGGAAAAATCATTTAAAAACCATGGTTTTTGGAAAAATTAGTGCAAAAGGAGATCATAAATGGATTCTAGAGAGAATTCTGAAGAAAATGGCGCAAAAATCACGCAAAACGGAGCTCTGTAGCTTCGCCGGAGGCGACCGGAATCCGGTCGTCTTCTCTGGCGTCGGCGCCCTGGCGCGGACGCCAGGACGCACAGCGGGACGCACAGGGAGATGACGTCGGCGTCCCACGCGTGCGCGGCGACGATCGCGCGCAGACGGACTGCAGTTGGCTGTGGCGGTGGGACCGGGACGCGGCGCGTCCTGGTGTGCGTCACGGTGCCGAAGACGCCCGGTGCGTCCCGTTCGGCGTTTGCGTCGGCGTGCGTCTTCGTGCACCAATGTACGCCGGTGTAAACTGGCGGAAAAGAGGCGCCGCCGGTTTAAACCACCTTATGGTGGTCCGGCAGGCCCCATTTTAGCGTAGTTTTCACTAAAACTTGATTTTTGGGAGCTAGAGAGGTCCAAATCAGGATCCGAAAGAGGCGTTGTGACCGTATTGACGACGCGGACCTAGTTTTAACTTAAAAACTTAGAAATGACAACTTTTTCTTTAGAAAAATTTTAAAATAGTGATGTGACATGTACAGGTGCACGTGAATATACCAGTTAAAGGGAGTTATTAGCAAGCTAGTGGTCTCACACTGAGGTAGGTGACGACAACTAATGTTTTGCCTTGATTTTTAAACCATGTTTAAACATAGCATCATGTGTGATTGTGTTTTAAAATGCAATTATTATTTACCGTGGATTTCATGCGACATTGCGTACAGGATGGTTATTCCAAATTGAAATCTTTTACTGAATAAACTTATTTAAAATGTTTTTACAAGCATGATGTTAATTAGTTATGCCTAATTAGAGACATTTCTTATTATATATATAGAAAATGCATGGATTTACATGGAAATGAGAATAGAGGCTTAGTAGCTGGTCCTTTTATAGGCTAACCCCAGGATGAGGGGCATGTCTTGGGGATTGCAAGCTATAAGTGCTCTTGAGTTTTAGCATATACATATGATTTCCGTGTTTTATATTTGATGACGGGTGCTCTCGCTCGGTGGGCGTCATGCTAGGAGGGATAGGGCCGGCCACCCACCTTCCGAGATTATGATGTGATGAGTTTGTGATATGATAGACACCTGCCCATAAATGGCATTCGGTAGGGGTTTGGTAACATGGATAGTCCACACTACCGGTCTGAGCCTTTCCATGGGGACAGACGCTAAGTCTCGCGTTATGGTGTCGACGGGGAGCGGCGGTGGTTGATACCCATGGAGGGTTGCCACTGCAGCATGATGACCCATATTCTTATTATGTGTGCATGTATGATGAGCATGGTTATGGATGATATGCCTGGGTGTGACGACACTCAGAGGTTGACTACGTGTACTCCTGATCAGGGATGTTAGTGCGATGTGGTGGGACCCATTACCTTAGGGTGCCCTTATTCTTGTTGTATGCTCCATTTTATTGATTCATGTCATGTTTTAACTCTATGATTGCATGTTTTAGCATATGGAATAAATTGGCATTTATTGAACATGGAATTATGATATCACTATCTTCATAAATGTTAGATTTTTCATCAGTATTGTTCATTATTTCTTGCATTTATTACATTAATTGTCTATGTACCTATACAAGCGATAGCTTGCTAAGGCATTGCTTTGTTTTGCAATACCTTAGATCTCGAGCGTGATAACAGGAAAGGCAAGGCTGTTGAGAAGCCGTGAGAGAGCCGTGAAGACCATTTTTCTATAGTGTTAGACAGTGATGTGAGTCATTAAACAGGATTATCATTTGGATTTTATTATGGACTGCATACTTTATAATTGGATGTGATTTAAATCTTTGGACATATGTTGGACATTTATATGAGATGTTATGATGGATAGACCCTGGGCCATATTATTATTGTCTTTTGGATGTTTATTTGATTTAAAATAAAGGCGCCTATTTATTTGACGTTGATTTATACGCGGATTATTTATTGTGTTTAAATTACATGTACGCCATTTTGAGAAAGGAAAACTAACACCCGGAGTTTTAAGATAGGTTTAGTAAAATGTTAAATAAAACTTTTCTCATGGGATCCCAAATGCTCTTAATTAAAATGCCATTATTATAAAAAAAAAATATGTCTTGAAAATCTGGGGTGTTACAAAGTTGGGCCGATGAGGGCGGGCCAAGAGGGCTGGCAGGCTTTTAGGCAAGGTGAAAGACTGAGAGTTAGTCCCACATCGCTAGGGGGAAAGTTACTGGGCTCTTGATAAGAGTGATAAGGACTTCCCTTGCAACGAAGCCTTTTCCCTGGGCAACTGGGGAAGAACAAAACCGTGCGGGGTGTATGAGCACTCTGGAACGGACAATATCATTGCAGGGTGTGGGCCCTCGGGCTGTTACAAGTGGTATCAGAGCCAGACCCCGACCCGATGTGGGTGGCTAGCCGCACGTGGGCGCTAGCGTGTGGTAAGACACGCGGGGATGCATGTCCCCTAAGGGGGAGAGGTTGTGAAGCCTTGGCCGATAAGGGCGGGCCAAGAGGGCTGGCAGGCTTCTAGGCAAGGTGAAAGACTGAGAGTTAGTCCCACATCGCTAGGGGGAAAGTTACTGGGCTCTTGATAAGAGTGATAAGGACTTCCCTTGCAACAAGGCCTTTTCCCTGGGCAACTAGGGAAGAACAAAACCGTGCGGGGTGTATGGGCACTCCGGTACGGACAATATCATTGCAGGGTGTGGGCCCTCGGGCTGTTACAGATCATATCTATTTTATAACCCTGAGATCATTATGTTTTAAATCCATGAGATGCATGTTTCATTACATATAATGTTTAAAGACTATATTGGCATTGCTTATGATACTTATATTTTCATGGATAATTGACCTATGCATTATTTCAACATTGTTATTTGACTTTATTTTTCTTGTTATTTCATTAAATGTCTATATACCTACACAAGCAATAGCTTGCTGAGGCATTGCTTTATTTTGCAATGCCTCAGATACTAAGCACGACAACAAGAAGGGCAAGGTCGTGGAAGGACAATGATAACAGTGGGAACCACTTGATTTGAGTGATAGATAGCTCGATGTGAGTGGTTAGATGGATTACTATTTGAACCTATTCTATGGATTGTATACCTTCATTAGATGGATTTGATTATGATATTTATATATATTATGGACATGTCGTTAAATATGGTAGAATGTTATGATGGATAGACCCTATGCCACATTATTATGTTTTTGGATATTTATGGTCTTGAAAATAAAGGCGCCTTTGATTTTAACGTTGGATTTTATAAGGGTATTGTCTTAAATTTATTGCTACATACTTATATTATCTTTTAATCATGATCGTAATGGTTTTAGAAAAAGGAGATAACATAAGAGGTTTTTAGTAAATGTTCTAATAAAATAATTAATAAAATCTTTTGATTTTGAGATCCTAACTATGACTATTATTATTATAAAAAGATGTCATAAAAACCCGGGTGTTACAGTCATTATCTTAAATTTAATCATACAAATTATTGATGTAAAATGTTTTAATGCCTTGAAATGTTTATTATAATACGAAAATAAATATTTTATTTCAATTTTTATAAGCATCTTATTCCTCTACCAAGCATGGCTTGTTGAGGCATTGCATTATTTTTTTGCAATGCCTTAGGTATTGAGTGATAGATTGGACTGTGGAGTCAAATGAGTAGCTGATTGAGATATTATCGTTTGAGGATATGTTTTAATTTTACTTGGACTATACATGTACATCAGGGGTATTTATGACTTGAATTGTAATGATGCAGGGATAGTGGCTGTCAACTGGATGTGTCTTAAAGAAGTAAAATTGTTTTTAAAAAGGTTTACTTCAAAAATAAAAAATTTATTTGAGTTTTAAAAATTTTAATATCAAACTAAATCGTAAATAATTAAGTGATGAGTTGATGGTTGACACTCTGGATTTTATAATGAAATTCATTGAAGACCTTGGACACTGTTTTTCAAAATTAGGGTCCTCCTTTCAAAAGGATTTATGAAAAAGTATTTGAAAAACTAGGGTCGTCATACACCGTCACCACTCCTCTCCCTGTTTCCCTTCCTCTGACGAGTTAGGGTAGGCCATTTGCTGTGTTACTCACTCCCGACATGCCTTAGTGAGCTAAGTTGACACAGTGAGCCCTGCCCCTTAAGTTTTGACCCCTTATTCTGCCCAATCTAAGCAGGATTTTGTAGATCTGAGACAACTATCACAATCATTGCAACATGAGGAAAAATACCCATCTTCCCATTCATTAATCAGGGAAGATCCAACTGTCGATCATGACCAAACCCTTGATCGGACATCAGATCATCATATCTATGATCGATCCGACCATCCATTATGATTCTTGTGGCATATGGATCAAAATATATATTAGATATATTTGATCTGGAGTATTTTGAATGATCTAGCTGATCTTGATCAACGGTTGAGATCTATCGAGGTATATAGATATGAAATTGGGTCAAATTAGATGATCCATATCTATTAAATGATTCATTGAGATTGTTTAATTATAGTTACTAATTTATTCTTCAATTTGGGATGATCAAGTGAATGATCTTTGCCAGATCACTTCGGATAGTGAAGATCGAATACCTGAGAGATGACCAGTTGGCGATCCAGTGACATAGATAGCTGGATATCCTTTAGATTGACTTATGCAAGGTAGGATTAGCATCTTAACCCTTTAATTTTGTTGATTTGACTGTAATTAGCAAAAAGTTGGGCATGATTTGCATATAAATGTGCTCAATTAGTTGATTAAACAATAAATTACTTGAGCTTGACCTAATCTGAATATGTTATGATATGATTGCAAAAAGAACAAAATAGTTATTGGTGGGCCCGATTCAATGCAATTTGGATTATTAGCCAATGGTGACATGGCCTAGCTTGAGATCCAACAGCCACGAACCATTGGATCATGTTGAAACGCGATAAATTAAGATATAAAAATATATTATTTGTTTTATAACTAAGAATCCAACTTAAAGAGCTAACTTAGATTTTAAGTTAGACTTAAACGTGTATTCAGGTAGGGTGATTGAAGTGGACTGAGCTAGATTGGAGTCCGATTATGATTTGAGAGGTACATCCAAGTGGTTCTTTGTCTAAGGTAGGTAATGATAGTCAATAATAGGCATGTTGTTTGGAAATTACTGATTTTCATTACATCAACTTAGTAATTATGAATGAATTCTATAAATATATTATTATATCATGATTTTTATTGTAACTGATGCATATATGCATGATTTTATTAATTATCATTTTTTTCACGAACGAATAATTTAATTATGATGAGTTGTATTTCACAAGAGAGTGTGAAAGTACATGATTTTAGCTTATTCTCATGACTTGTTGAAGCCATTAGATAGTGATTTTATTTGTTGATGCATGTTGAGGAGCTTGGATGTGCTGTTTTATCACTTATTTATCCATAGACTAGATTGAGGAGGCCTGGTGGTTGGTCCTTGAGAGGCTGACCTAGTGATAGGGGTTGTGCTCTGAGATGGGGAGCCACAAGTGCTCCTATGTTTTGTGCATTAGATATTTCCTCTTATTTTTTGTTTTTGAGACATTGAGATTTTTGTGTTTTTGTGGATTTGGGATGTGTGCTTTTCCTCAGAGGACACTATGCTAGGAGGGATTTAGGGTTGGGCACCCACTCTCTAACTTTGTGAAATGATAGATACCTGTGCCATAGAAGGGAAAATATCGTAAAGAGTGGTATCATGGGTTGTCTACACTATGGTTTCAATCCTCACCCATGCATGATGGACTCTTAGTCTCCCGTATTGGTATCAATGGGGAGTGGCAGTTGATAGACCCAGGAGTTAGTTATCATTGTAGCATAGTAGTCCATGTGTCTCTTGGTGATTGATTTTATCATTTTGCACAAAGAGGGCACCAGGATGGATATACTCATGGCGTGACTAAGCGTGGGGATTTGTATGAGTACTCATGGCCTGACATACAAGTGTGCAGTACACTCGTGAAACCATCGTGTTAGGGTGCCTAGCATTTATGACATACATATTCATCGAAATATTCCTCACGTATTTGACGCATTGCACCGATGTTATTTTTGACTCTCTTGGAACCTGTGTGTGAGGGTGCCCTTGATAATGACGTGTCTATTCATTAAGATATTCTTTGAGCTTTTCACGCTTCACTTCGACATGCTTTTGGCATATGTATGAGCTTTAGAAGCTCAGTTGATTTGCCTTGTTTTTAGAAAAAAGGTTGGCATGAGTTACATAAACTTAATATTGGCATTTTGACAAGTCGAGAGGCTTTGTATAATCAGAATGTTTTGTAAATACGCAAGTGACTTGAATGCATTGCCTTGTTTTCAGTAGTTTTACTTTACTGTTGAGGTATATGTTTTTATCAAAAATTAGTGTATAGTTTTGATAGATGAGGAGATTGAGTCTCTCAAATTGTGTGTGTTATGTTTATTGTGTTTATCACATTGCATGTGTTAAATGCGTTGGTCCAAAATACAGAGAACACTTTGTCGGATTCTTAGTAGAAATGAGAAAATCATTTTTTCGTTAAATCCATGGTTTTATGGGTCGTATGACTCCTGAGGTTTTGAAAAGAATGTTTTTTATTCAAAGTTTTTGTTAGCAGTCAAATTTAAAACTAAAAATTTTAATCAAGGATCCTAAGTTTTTTAAAATTTGTAATTATATGATGCATAATAACCAAGGGAGTCTAAAAAACACCTCTACTTTTTATATTTAGAAAGTTTTTTTATTATACATGTTTCCTAATTTGAAAAGTTTCTTTCTCTCACCACTACTTACGTAAATGGGAACCTTTCTAAATGATCTAGTTTCCTATTATTTCTCTTATCTAATAACTCATTTTCTTAAAGCAAAACACTTTTCTAATCAAAATAAGAAAATTTGATTATTGTTAGACTAAGTACAAAAGTCCCATTTTAATATTGTTTTGCATGATTTTAGAAGTCTTGCTTTATCAAGCACTTTTAGAAGAAGAATGAAGAATTTGAAAGAGAAAAAGAAAGGAAGGAAAGTGGATAAGAGTTATGAATGCTTATTAGACAAGTATGCTCAAAAGAGAAGACTTTCTTGCTTATTCTCTAAGTCTTTTCATCAAATAAGGAAGATAGCCCATCTATGTAAGCAAAAAATGCCCCACTTTGAGGGTGGTTGTCCTTAGTACTCCTTCAATTAGAGAAGAGAAGAAAAACATCCTAGAGGAAGAAGAGGAGAAGAAGGCATGTTGAATGGATCATTCATTATATAAAGCTAAACGTTGAAGCTTAGGGCTTAGAAGTAGCCAAGGATGAGTTTTCATGTTCTTTCATTCATTTATATTTAGATTTTGAAATCAATGTATAACAATTTAATGACAAGAGGGTCTTACAGTATGATTTTATGGTTTAAATTCAATATTATGTATAGTTATTCTTCTTATAGATGATAGTTATGCATAATGTTGATGCTCACTTCAAATATAATACTTGTAGTTTTGAATAGATAGTCATAAAATAGTTTCTGTGTGACTGAATGATCTTTTGGATGAATTATTAGATGAGTCATGCATATAATTTGTACATGATGTGTGCTAGTTGAGACACTCAATGTCATATGATTAGTTACTCCTTTGGAGACATTGTAGCTTGTAGCCAAGAACGATTCCAAGTCATATACATGAGAAACATGAGAACAATTCTTATGGCTGATTCATAATTCCTAAGCTACTCTCTAGCATCTAAGTTTTTGTTTAATTTGTTTTTGTTCTAACTCTAATTTGTTTTAATTCCAAAATTCAAAACTTCTCTATTTTGCTAGAAAAATCGTTCTATCCTTGTGGTTCAACAACCCTTTATATTTGCCCTACAATTAGTCTTGCGTACTTTCAAAGGTTTGGTTTGAGATATAAAAGAATCAAGCCCCTTTGGATAAATATACTAAAAAACCCAGAATGGGGTTTGGCATTAGTTCTAAAGTAGAATAGTAGTATCACTTCCCTTGTTATTACAAAATGGTAAGCGTAATGATCCATGCCATAAACTTTTACCTTTATCGATATCACTTTTTTGTAATAGTTGGCTCCACAAGATTACATCTACTTGGAAAGAATCGTACAACATGACCTTTTGTTGTTTTGACACAATATAAAAGAGAAAAATGCTAACGGGACTCAAATAAACTAGGCCCCAACTTGGGTGATTTGACCCATTTGTCCTATTTGGAGCATCTTTTTTTAGTGTTGTATGAAGCACCTTAGATTGGCTAGCCTCCAAAACTTATAATAGTTGGATGATTTGAGACATGTTGTGCTGGGGCATTTTTGTCATTTTAGGATAATGTTAGTTGGACTTGTTTCAAGACAACCTAGTTAGGCCCCACCTTTGAATGATATGATCATTTTCAACTTGTTTGAAATCGCCTTTTTAGACTACATGCAAAGATTCAAGCCTATTGGATGCTTCCAACTATTATTATTATTATTATAGTTGAAAAAAATTCAATGATATGATTTAAATCCTAAAATGAGATAAGCTTAGATGATCAGATTATTGCCTAGCTCTATTGCCAAAAAAAACTAATAGTCAAGTGGTTTGGTAAAAAGAGGCCGCTTCCATTGAGGCTCAGTCTAGAGTTCGAGGTCAGCACCCTCCTCGAACCTATGGCTTGGTAAAAGACACAAGTTCCATCTTAGTTAAGTTTATCAAAGCTAAATATCTTAAGAGATACTAGTTGTTAGAGGCATTTTCTAAGTCTAATGGCTCAGCTATTTGGAAAACATTCTTAAAGCTAGAGATGTCATTAAAAGAGGATGATTTGGTCTCTTGGACCTTAAAACAATATGAAAACTTTGATTTAATAACTAGTTATCTCTAAAATCCTTCATGTATGAAGTTGAGGCATTTCTCAAAAAATGAAGTGAATGACATTGATACTTTCACCTCTATACTAGACAATGGGATAAGGTAAAGATAATTAATGGAGGGAGAGATGAGACGGTCGAGATAATATTTAGCATTCCTACCCTTTTAAAGAGGATCACATAAAATGGGTATGTGACCCTACGGGTGAATTCACTATTAAGTATGCCTATCACATTACCAAAAGATATTAATCATTGACTCCAAAACTTGGATACATAATTGGAGCACAAAATGTCATCCTGGAGTAAAAAACTTCATGTGTATTGCTAATCATGACAGGCTCCAACCTTGCAAATGTTAAGTTAAAATGGAAGGCAATTTATAGGTGGCGTTCAAATCCCTAATAACACAGAAATCATTAATACGGATAGAGGATCATGGAGAAATGAAACTACCGGCCACCAGAACAACAAGTAGACCAATTTGACATTGAGTCACATACTTTGTAAAAGACACTATGAGAACATGGGTACCTAGATTATTGTAATTTTTAAGCTCTATCTATAACATTAACTCTTTACCTCCGGTGCAAGTAATCCTTTACTTGTGCCAAAAAATAAAAATAAAAATAAAAATAAAAATCAGAAGGTAGTTTGCTATACCGAGATATAGACAAGGATTACCACAGCGAACCAAAAAAGTAGTATTGGCTTTGTATACCCGTGCACAGCGAACCAAAAATGTAGACTTAGAAAGTGAATGTTATCCAAAGTCTTCACAATAAACCAAATCGTACATGTAGCTCACATACGATCGGTGCGCGTCTTGCCCTGTTGTAACAATGCAAGTGTGCAGAATGACCAACCGGGCCTCACATGATGGTCAATCCAAAACTGTTTTATCTGCTAGAATGGAGTAACGGCTGGTTGCCACCAATTAGATCCATGCGTAGAAGTCCAAAGTAATTCGGACATGGGCATCCCGATGTGCACCTGACTAGGGGCCTAACCAACAACATATTGTTCGTTGCAGGCACTTCGTTCGTTCACAACCATTAACTTACTACTAAAAAGTACAACCTTGACAAGGACTAGTACGTAGCCTATGGCCAGCAATGACTGCAAATCCACAATCCAATCAAGAATCTGTACTGGAATATCGCGCAGAAGAAAGAATAGCCACTCATTGTGAAGAGTGTTGACTACTGAACAAAAAACAGAAGCGTTGGTGCGGGAAGCACACAAGGGCTCTCATTCACAATCCTTGGGCAGTGTATGAAGCTCCATGATCATAAAGACAAATAGTAAGCAACCAAATATGGTATTAAGTCGCCTTGACACGGGAGCACAAAATCATACATCCCTAGCTATAATATCATTGTATAATTAAGCAATCAAAAAGATACTTACTGGGTATTATTCTCTCCCAAAAGGCACCTGAAAACTACTCCGCGAAGTCTCTTCACCATGTGGACTATCAACTACCATTCCCTCCGCAACGGGGGAAACCCAACAAAAAAAAAAAAAAAAAATGGTTTGCAGAAAAAAACTGTTGCTCAGTTATTTTAAGACACAGGGAATGACACAAAATTACCGTCTCCCCTGTTTATCATCATCTCTCTAATTCATTAGCCACCGCCAGATCCGTATTTCTTGCCAAGGACAACCAGCTGCAGTTTGTCATAGCCAGCCAACACTCCAGCACCTGCAACAGCACGAAGAATGTTTGCACCAGCGCCCTTGAAGAGGGACCTGGCACCCTCATTCTTCAGGATCTGAGAAAACGCATCCATGGAGCTCTTGTACTTGACAGCTTCTCCAGAGGTCATCATCATCCTTCTACGAACGGTATCAATGGGGTAAGATGCCAGACCAGCTCCGATGGTGATACCCCATCCCAGTAGGAAACTAGCAAGGAAACTATCCTGCATCACCATCACACAACAACGTAAACAATCCATTAGAAACAAGACAATCTAATTGTGGAGATCAGATCAAGCAAACAAGGACTCTTCACAATACTGTTACAGACCTGTAGAGTTCCAGTCAACATCACTGGCTTCAGAGAGTCGTACATTCCAAAGTAGAGCCCTCGGTATACAATAATACCAACACAAGAGATGTTAAATCCACGGTAAAGTCCAGCAATACCATCAGATTTCAAGGTCTTCCTGTAGACATCGATTAGACCGTTGAACTGCCTTTCACCTCCTTTCTTGGCAGCCTTGGAATCATTGGCCAGACGAGTTCGGGCATAATCAAGGGAATAAACAAAGAGAAGTGAAGAAGCACCAGCTGCACCTCCAGATGCCAAGTTTCCAGCAAACCATTTCCAGTAGCCATCTCTGTCTTTCTTGAAGTTGAACAGCCTCTTGAAGTAATCCTTGAAAGCGAAGTTCAGAGCCTGGTGTACAATGTATTTCAAAACAAGTATCGGTCATGCATGCCACAAATACAACAAAAAAATTAAAAATATGCAGAAATGAAGTGAACTTTTGCAAGCATGATTTTAGGAGCTGACCTGGGTGGGGAAGTAACGGATCACATTGGCTGTGTTTCCTCTCCACAATGAAAAGACTCCTTCATTCTTGATGGTTCTAGCAAAGCAGTCTCCAATTCCCTTGTAGGGCTCGGAAAGCCTGCCAGCCTTGATCATTTCATCCTGGTTCTGAATCAAGAGCTTCACACGCTCAATTGGTGCAGCAGCTGTTTTGGAAACGGCAGCAGAAACTCCTCCCATGAGGAAATCAACAAGAAAGCCAGTAGCTCCTTTCTCTGATGGTGCTTGCACAAACACAGGTGAGACAAATGACAAGCCATTACAACTTCCTTGGTATGAGCTCAACAGAGAGCTCTGCAAGCCACCATTAACATATCCACTAGACAAATTGTGGACACCAGTATTCCTGGATTGCAAGTTGGGTGATAATCTAGAGAAGAGGTAAGACTGCCCATGTATCTGCTTGATTATAGATGGATGACTTGATCCATCCGCCATCTTTACAGTATAAATCGGTGACCTGCATGGAAGTGATCATTACTAATGAGTACAGTGCCAACACCATTGTTACATCAGACAAAACAAGCAAAGGTCCATAATTATCCCTGAGTGCACAATTGAGATAACTGTATAGGACCTCGTGCTTGGAAGCTGGTAAAAATGAATAAAATCATTCTAAAATCAGTAAGGCATGACTCATTTATTCATAGAGAAAGTCATGACTTGACTCATAATGTAGGCCACATGAGAAAACTTAGGCATTTTCTATTAACTCGTACATGACAAGCATATAAAAACCCAGACTTATAGAAGAACTAATAAAAGCATCATGACATGCAATTTCCAACCAACGCATATTAGTTGAGAGAATTTTTACTGACTCAGTATGCCGGCAATCAGGTCCAAAAGAAATCCTGGAGATGACCGACAGGAATCTTTTAAAAGTACCTTCACTTCTTCTGTTGTAAGAGAAGAAAAAGAAGTATGCAAGCCGATTCAACTAATTTTGAATAAAATGAGGCGAACGAAATTCGTGATCAGTGTGGTTCGTATAAATTGTTACCGGAAAAGCAATAATCTCTTCTACTATAAATTTGGAAATACATGTGCATATTGCACAAAAATAGAAACAGTTTCTAAACCCAGGCCGTGATATTTACAGTTGCTATAAGAGCACAATCCAATAAACTCATTTTAAACCTGTTATTTGATCCTTCTTTAATTTCCTCTCTACATTTTATGCAGATGCAGGAACAAACACAGAAAACAGTACAGTCCAGATCTTATACACTAGATAGAACCATTTAATATAGTGAGACAAACAAAACTAGTTCCAAGCACATCATTAACAAAATGAGCAGCAGCACAACAGCTAGATTACATAAAAAATTTAATCAAATTTTCATTCACATCACTTCATCACACCGATCTCTCGCACCACGGATTCCTGATGCAACTTAACAAGAATTACTCCGGCTCTGCACTCACCTAGTTTCCTATCTCAATTCTATCACGTGTTGTGAGATTCCATCAGATCATTTTATTCCAACAATTAGTCAACTCGAATAAACCGAATCCAAATCCAAAATTCTACATCCATCTACTCCATAAACAATAGAATATACACAAGCAAGTAAATAACAATCGAGAAATGACAATATCCACAGCGAAAACAACAAGACCAACGTATTAGCAAGCCAAACGGATACAGATCTGCAAAAGGCAGATCAAGCACTTTTAAATCAGCGCCGAAAACACGATCTTCAAAGAAGCATACAAATCGATCTGCCATAATACTCCGAGGAACATACTCAACAGCAACAGATCTACCGGTACCAATAATCTTATTTAGAATACTAGCAAGAAACTTTCACAGCTCCGATCTAAAAGAGAACTACGATCAGAACTACAATAACAAAAGAACGTAGATTTCGAGTCACAGAAACGAAAAATTTGAAAGAAGTGATCAGATCTGAGCAAAAAACACATGAATCCGAAACAGAAAACAGAGAATGATGAAAGCAGACTCACCCCAGAGAAGGTCTTCGAGAAACGCTTACTCCTCCCCTCTGGTTGAAGGAAGGAATCAGGGTGAAACGAGGTTTATACAAGCCTGGATGGATTCAAGGGGAGAAAGGAAAACAAAAGCCCTATTTTTCCCAGTGTTTTTGGTGGATGGTGTTTGGGCAGGGCTAGTGGAAAATACCCTTCGTTTCTAAAGAAATAACCGTTTTGGCACTAGGTGTAAACATCGACTAAGCTTTTAAATTAGAACTACGAAAATTCCCTTGCTACGGTCAGACGCGAGTGAGGAAAAAAAAATAGAAGTGTTGACCTACGTCCTCGAGAAGGACGAACTAACGAAATTTTTTTCCCGAAGCCCAGGGCCACCCCAGTTTGGATAAGGAAAAACCACACCACCAGCAGTCGAGCAAAATCTGTAACCCAAGGTAGACTCCAGAGTGGGGCGAAGCGTGTATTGACAAATAAACAAGAAGTATAGCAGAAAAACTTATAGAACGACGCTCATCCGCAAGAATTAAAACCCAATATTACAAAAAGGACCCTGAAGAGATTTTATTACTAAAAACTGGAAAGATTAC
Organism: Warburgia ugandensis; assembly: GCA_035236585.1. Taxonomy (NCBI): domain Eukaryota; kingdom Viridiplantae; phylum Streptophyta; class Magnoliopsida; order Canellales; family Canellaceae; genus Warburgia; species Warburgia ugandensis. Next base: position 56,768,223 of record CP141137.1, on the reverse strand, counting down.
AGAGAGGGGAAGGTAGCAAATAAGGTGCAAAGGAAGCAATCAAGCAAGCGATGCCTTTGGACTGAAACAAACTCGATATTTATAGATGCTTGGATTCCGAATTTAACACGGTTTGGAATCCAGACTAATAATTCAAAAGACATGAAAAGACTAAAGCAAAAGAAGACATGAAAAGACTAAAACAAAAGAAGACATGACAACAGAAAAGAAGAAATTACATAAATAAAAAGTAAAAGGAGATTCTTCAATAATTTGAGAAACTTTTACAAAAAGAGATTCTCTTGGTGGGTCTGCTATGTCGGACTGATTGACAAGTGGGGTCATCATGTCGGATGTATTCTTGATGATCACTATTGAAGATCTTTATCCTCTTCGTCTTGAAGGGCCTTTAATTTGCCTTTCATTTTCTTGTTGTAGGCTTCAACAATATTCTTGAACTGGACATCAGGAGGAGGAATTTCTTTAGGAGGATTGGTGTGCATATTTTTAGCCTGATTCTTGGCTTCTAAAAATTGTGAGAGAACAGACATAGAGGCATCCCAATAATCTTCAAAATTGTCCTCTCCATTAGGGTCTTGACTATCTTGGAAAATATTGTCTTCGGACATTGCTTTGGCGGAGGAGGATTCTGCTGAAGAAATGTTGAAAGATTGCATAACTTGATCTTTTATGAAGTCCATACACTTGACAAGTATTTGTCCTTCATTGTCAATCGGATATTTTAGTTACAGCATCTTCTTTATTTCGTCGATGGAGGCTGAAGACTGTTGACTGGGCTTATTATCCTAAGCAGCTTTATTAAGCTGAATAATAGTTTCAATTTCCTGGGCCCTGCCTTCAGAATCAAATTTTGTCCACCATTTGACAAAATAAATTCGTTTGAGAGCTTGAATATTAAGCTCATCAGTGCTGATGGTCATGGACCACTTCCAAATCCAAGGAATATCAAATTTGATAAAAAAATATTGCATCGTATTGACTTGTTATTAACTGATCATGAGGAATAGAAATGATTTTGGGAGCATATTCTACCTAAGAATTATAAAGCTCATTGACCTTTTTTGATAATATTGCCAAAGATAGTCCAAACCTTCTCCACCAGTGAAAAAACCATAGGGAAATAGTTTCCTTTATTATATCGGAATTAATTTGAATAAACCAAGAATGCTTTCTCAAGTTATTTTCGAGATATAGAACATAACTCATTGAGTCAATGTAATCCCACCAATTGTATGGATAACGGGTGCCCTTGGCCTAAATCCACTTGAATTGTTCAGGATTGATATCACATTCTTGGGGACACAAGACCTTATGAATAAGGATTTTACTGAAATTAATGACAGATTTGTCATGATTGTAGAAGTGGTTTATTTCTATAACCTTTATTTCTTGGAGAAATTTCTCCATAAGTAATTGACTTCTCCCAACATGTGGTGGATAATTATGATTTTACTAATGCTTATAGGCAATGTCCCAAGGGTCCTAAGGGTCAAGCCTCCTAAGAGCAGGATTATCAAGATGAAGTAGTATGTCTTGATATTCACGGAGTAAATATTGCTCCGCATTGATAGTAAGAACTTCCCTTGCAAATTTCTGCGGGGTAAATTGTTGATGAGGAATTTCGTTGTCAATTAAAGTATTACTTGATTGATGGATATTATCCAAAATAATTAGTTTCGGTTTAGAAGCCGAAGCCTGAAGCATGGGCCATTGGCCTTGCTTGCCTTTACGGTTTTGGATATTACCACGACCACGTCTAGGACCCCTACGGGTGTTATCCGGGGTAAGCCATTCACCTGGATCAGTCATGATCCCTGCAAGAATTCACGGCTTAAAAAAAATCAGGAAGAGAATTATACTCTCCTTTAATATAGTCAATATTAAAATCAAAGACCGATAATTGGGTTTGCCATCCGGCAAAAATCTATTTTGAAACAATATTTTTAACATCTTTCTCAATTATTTGTTTTGCATTACTGCAATCAATTCTAAGTAAAAAAATTTGATTTAACAAGTCATCCTGAAATTTTGAAATGCATTTTACAATTGAACGCATTTCTTTTTTAATCGTTGAATTTTTTTTTTGAGTATCATTCCATTTTCCAGAAGTAAATTGGACAAGTTCTTCTTTATTAGAAGAAGGATTAGCTTGCTTTAGGATACCCCCATAGCCAAGATCAGAGGCGTTTATTTCAACAATTTTAAACCATTCAAAATTGGCAAGATTTAAACAATGAAGACTCTTAACTCTAGACTTAATTTTCTAGACTATTTTGGTATGTTCTTCATACCAAGGCTTTGCATTTTTTTCGAAGCCTATTAAATAAAATGGCAGTATCTTTAGCAAGGTTCTGATAATAATCAGAGATATAATTTAAAGATCCTAAAAATCTCTGCAATTGTTTACTATTAGTAATTTCATTAGAAAATTTAGAAGCAAATTCGATACTTCTTTGTATTGGAATAATTCTTCCTTGAAAAATATTATGTCCAAGGAATCTAACTTCAGGTTAAAAAAGTTTCATTTTTGAAGTAGATAAACCAAGGCTATTTTTTTGAATAAGCCATCGAAAAACTTCAAGATGTTTAAAGTGTTGTGTAAGAGAATTCAAGAATATTAAAACATCATCGATATAAGAAATGATAAATTGACTATATTGATTAAAAATATCATTCATAATCTTCTGAAATTTAGAAGGGGCATTCTTCAATCCGAAAGGCATGACATTCCACTCGTATTGTCCAAAAGGGACAATGAAAGCAATTTTGTATCTATTAGATTCATGAATTTGAATATGCCAAAATCTTGATTTCAGGTCAAATTTAGAAAATATTATTGAGCCTTGTAATCTATTAAGAAGATCACGTTTATTAGGAATATGATATCTAATCTATTTTAAAACTTTATTAAGAGGTTTATAATTAATTACCAATCTAGGTTTTCCTCTTTCTTTTTCTGCTGCATTATTAACATAGAAAGCAGTGCAACTCCGGGGTGAGGATGAACTGCGAATTAATCTTTTTTCGACAAGATCATAGATTTCTGATTTACACAGCTCTATGTATTCAGAGTTCATTTGTGCTAGTCTAGCTTTAGTAGGGATATTATTTTTGAAAAATTCTTCAATATAAGGAAGAGAGACACAATGTATTTTTTTGCTCCAGAAAGCAGTTGGAAGATCATTACAAAAGTTTTCCAGAAAAGTATGGAGAAGGTTTCTAACCTTTTGTTGAAACATTTTGTCCTGAATATTATTCTGGATCGTTTGATGAGCAATTTCTTCTTTGATAAAATTAATTTGTTGCTCTTTCAGCAGGATTTTTCTAGCTTCATTAAGCACATGAGTTTTAGGGTCAGTAACAAATTTAAATCAAAATTGCTTATTCTCTTTAGAGAAAAAAATGCCAGATGGATCAATCTTTTCTATTGGCATAATATTATAAAGGAAAGGAGTGCCTAAAATCATATGATGATGTAAATCCTTAACAGGGAGAAAAGGAGTTGGAATACAAATATCATTGTCGCAGACAACATCATTATTAAGTTTGAAGTTTATTTTTATCTTGTTATTACTAGCTGAAGTGAGACTTTGAGAAGTTCTCTCAAAATATTTGGTAGGAACAAGTCCTTCTTGGATACAACTAATATCTGCACCACTATCAACTAGTGCAATTAAATCAGACAGGTACCATTCACCTGCAACAGATATAGTAACATTAATGTACCACTTTTGTGAAGTGACTTGCCTAATTAGGTCAAGATATTGGGGTTCTTGATCAAATGCATCAACACTATTTGAAGTTTGATCTATTACTGATTTGGAGTTTTCCAACTGAGTTATTCTCTTAGTTATAAATTGATTTTCATTTTTTAATAGAGTGATTTTTGTTTTAAGATTATTAATCTCGTGCTTTAATTCTTGTGTCGAAATATTTTTACTAAACACAGGTTTCTTACCAAGTCGTTTAGTAACTTCAGACATTTTGTAAACATTATTAGTGTCTATTATTTTCTCAGAGGGTTCTTTGTCTTCTTTATTGCAAAGAATAATTAACTTTTCAAGAAGCAAAGTTCTAAGCTCTTTATCTTCAATCTTTGTGATAATATAAAAAAGATCAGATTGAGATTGAGTTAAAACATTAAGAGACAGGTTATTCATGTCTACAATGGATTTCCAGTATTCTGCATCTTTATTGAGTGTATTACACTGATTACAGCACGGTTCATTTTCAGAACTCGAACTAGAAGAAGCAAACTCAACTGATTCAGACTTAAAAGAATTTAATATTATTTTAAATAATTTTTCTTTAGTTTCTTCATCAATTTGAAGCTCTGAAAGTTTCCTTTGAGTCCAGCATCAATTAGCTGTATGTCCAAGTTTGCCACACTTAAAACATTTTATTTTGGACTTATCTTTTTTATAAGAAGTTTTTCCAGTTCTTTGATTTTTAACTTCTTTGAACTTTTCATTATGTTTTCTGGAAAATCGTTTCTTCCTCTTTGGGATATATTGTTTCTTTTCTTTTGTAGGTGTTTTAACCTTTGGCATGTCAATTGAAAATTGTTGACAAAATTCTCCTAACTGATTTTTCTCTATAAGCCTTTCTTTCTTAAGTTGATTGCATAATTTAATTTCATTACAAAGAGAAATTCCTTCATTAGTACAGGAATGTATTAGTTGTCCATATGACAAATCTTCATAGGGGATTTCTCTGCTATGCTGAGTTTTGAGAAGGTTCTTAACTCTAGTGGCAAAAAGATATGGAAGTCCTTCAATGAACTTTTGCTTCTAGTAAGCTTGTCCTGCATCACCAAGGTGGAGGACTCTGGCAAGGAAAACATCCTTATACCAGCGAAAATGAGTAAAAGAGGGACATCTAAGGTTCTGCAGAAGTGCCCTAGAATTTTCAAACTGATATTCAATACTCCCAGTAAAGTGTTGTATTATAGTGCAGACAAGAGTATAGATTGCATCTTCAATTCCATTGCTAGTATTAGGTTCAGGTTTAACAGTATTGAAGATTTCTTCTTTCTGTGTAGTGGATAGAACATTGTCCCACCATCCTTTAAGATTACCAGTAAAACTAGCAGTAATCATTTGAGCAATTTGCTTATCAGTATTACTTCGAGCTTTCCAAACAGTAGAATACATGAGAAAACGATGAACTGTCTGATAGATTTGATTATCTGTCATACCATCTATGTTCCATTTATTGATAGAATTTGCTCGATATTCATTCTGCAGACAGATATCATTTTCTTCAATTAAAACATCTGCGGGGGTTGGTCTTTTATAATAGAACCTACTGAGGTTTCTAGGTTCTCTTTCAATTTTATCAATTTGTGCAAATTGATTTTGAATCTGCAATATTTCAGGTTCACCTATTTCGTCAAAATTATTAACAGAAGATAAATCCTCAGCTGGATCAGGTTCAACATTTGATGCAACTATTGAAAGGGTTTCAATAATCATTTTCCCTTTTAAGAGTTCAAGAATTTGTTCACTCTTACTTCCCATTTTAAAGCCAACAATATCTGCGGAAGGTTTAATTGATGGTTCGATTTTTTGAGGGTCAGCAACTCCCTATTTTTTAGCTTTGATATTATTAATGTAAGTGACAATTTGTTGCACTCCATTTTGAATTGTATCAATTTTTTCTCCTAAAGTTTGAACATACAAATTTGTATAGTTATTTTGCTTTGCGATAGTATTAATATCATTAAGCATTGTTTTGGTGTCTAAATAACCAATGGTATAAAGTTCACCACCACCTTCTGTGCGGATCTTAAGAGGATATGTAGGAGGGTATTCGGCTGACAATGTTTCTCCTTTAGTGGTTTCCCAATTTTTTATAACATTAATTTGGGTTTGAACATAGGTTTTTATAAACCATGGTGCGAACCATTCAATTGTTTGTTTATTAGACAGATCTGCATAAAACTGATCTTTAAATGATTGAATGTTGTTTTTATTAAACGTTCTAAAATACCATTCCCGGAAATTCTTATTTCTGAGAAGTTGAAATTCATCACTTATTGCTTTCCTAAGTGTACTCCCGGGGGAAAAATCCATAAGATTTACAAATGAAAGGCCATCTCGGATGGAGTAGGCGTAGTAGCCAAAGGAGTAGTTTTGTAAATTGGATGAACAATATGATTATCCAAAAATTTTAATTCTTCAACTGAACCTGATTCAGGTTTATTTTCTATGTTGGGTCTATTATCCATAGAGAATCGAGAAGAACTAGAAGAACAAGAATTAATTCTAGGAAGGCGAAATGATCTCTTATTATCAAAACGGATTTCAACATCTCTATCATCAATTTGGATAATCTGATCAAGCTATTGATCAGTTAATCTTCTAGGAGGAACAACTTCAAATAACTGCCAAGATTGAGGGAAATCTATTTCTTCTCATTTTAGAGTCTTATTAACTGCTGTATCAGAGGATAACATATTGGTTTCAATTAAAACCGTTTTGTCTTTTGGAGATTTATGCTTGACTTTAGTATTCAAGGTAAGTAAGACTTTGAATTGAAGTCTATAAGTAAGAGCTATTGTCTCGGATCCTGGTTTAAAATTATAACCATGAGTCTTAATATAAAGACTCAGAGTATAAAAAATATTCGGATCTGACAAAGACAAAGTAAAATCAGGGAAAACATTTACATAAACCGGTCCGTGACATAGACTGATCTGTATTACTCTCATAAGGGAAGGGGCCCAATCAAGACATCTTGCATCACGAAGGACTGCAATAATGGAGGCATTAAGGCAATTAAGGGTTAGTGGTTTGAATCCGATTTGAATTAAACCTACATGAAGAAACTTATATTTACTAGAAGTGATATAAAGTTTTAAATCATTTTCAGAAAACATATTTATGATCTTTTCGGTATTATCAAGACTGATGGTTTGTTCCATGTTTTTTATTATTTTGTTTGAAGAGAAAACAAATTTCCCAATATTATAAACTTCTTTTGGTTTTACCGAAAGGAGAGTCCAATTATATAAAGATTCAAAGTCTGTAGGATATTCAACCAGATTAGAATTTTTAACATGAAAATCAGAATTATTTGCCATAAGATTAAGGCAGAGAGATGAGCGAGTAGTATATACCAAATAACCATAAAATAGGGTATGTATAAAGTATAAACTTAGACATGGTTCATGTTAATCAACAGGAATTATACCAAAATAAAATCATTTGCGAATTACAGCAAGATTCTATCACATGCTACTACAGCTAAACAAACTTGCCTGTCAACCATAGCCACAGAGACCCCTAACGCAACATTCTCAGCAAACGGGGAAAAATGCCCAGGCGACGTAGCAGAAAATTTAACAGAATAACACATAGTATGAAACGAACAACCGCAACAATTTAAGCTTAGCATAACCAAATAGATTAGGCATGAAGCAAACTAAGTAAAACTTTAAACATACAAGATCTTCATTCTAAGGTGGACTGATACCCCAAAAGGATGCCGTTACAGCTAGAGTAGAGACAACCAAGTCCAAGATAAGGCTAGCCTTGAGCGAACTAAAGATTGGCTCCTAATCCACGCAACTAGCCTATACTACCGGCTCAATATATATATATATATATATATATATATATATATATATATATATATATATGGGAGCAATTTGAGGAGTTGCAGGTGTGTTTGATTAGACATGGAAAAGTTTATAACTACTATTTCCTTTAGCTTTTTCTGTTTTCTACTTTTTTTAAGCCAATCAAATATCAACTGCTCTTTGCATCTGCGTGAAACAATTGAAATTAATACACACTTATATATATATAGGTATATATATGTATGGGAGCAGTTATTTTAGGTGAGAGCTGTGTAGAAAGATCAGGTAACATTTGATTGGCTAGAAAAAATTCCTAATTTTTTACTTTTTCTTGACTAATCAAATGTTATATTCTCCTTGCATCTACATAAAATAGCTAAAATTATTGTTGTTTACATACATACATACATACATACATATTTATATGAGATATGTTAATTTCAACTATTTTATGCAGGTGCAAATAACATGTTATATTTGATTAACTAAAAAAATAAAATAAAACAAAAAAAGTTAGAGAAAATGGCGATTAGAAGCTTTTCCCCATAAAAGAGCTTATATTACGCAGTCTTATCTTATATTTTATAAGAGGTTGTTGGCGTGGTTATAACCTATGACCTTCAAATCACACAGCGACAACTTAATTGTCATGCTAAGGTTCCCCTTATGTATATACTTGAAATGCTCATGTATTATTAAATATTGAAAAATCACTTTAAGTCAAATAATTTCTTTAAAGAAATACTGTCTCATTCTCTCTCTTCTTATCCTTTTTATCTCTTTTATATAGGCATTTTATCATTTTTGCCTAGCCTGCTCCGGTCAATTGTTCCACACCGTGTAATTGAGGGGGAATGTTAGTAATTTACGTTCACCTCCAACCCTAACGGGAGACACTTGAAGGGAAGGCCCACCTTAGAAGTGGCCGTTGGATGAGATTTTAAAAGGCAAATGCATAATGAATAACTAGTAAAATAGAGAGATGGGGCTCACCGATCACCCAATTTATTATGATTTGTGTGGCATATTATGCTTATAACCCATGTCCAATGCCTCAACTTGTGATCGGATCTGAATCATTCATCGAAGTTAGATCTCAACCATCCCGCAAATTTAACGCAACAAATTGTTTGTTGATCGCTTGTGATTATGAGATGAAGCATTTTCCCCATTTCTCTTTTTTTAATGTTTTTTGAAGGAGAATCTCAGCGCAATGGTAAAAGTTGTTGTCGTGTGACCTTGAGGTCACGGGTTCAAGGCGTGAAAATAATCTCTCGCAAAATATAAGATAAAGCTGTGTACTTTAGGCCTTGTGGTCCAGTCCTTCCCCGAACCTCACATAGGCGAAAGTTTCGTGCACCAGTGCTGCCCCTTTTCCTTTTTAAATGTTTTTCATTAACCATAAAAGAAAATGAAATTCCCAACAAATAACCGTAAGATAGTAAAATTTACTGCCTTTGACCCATCTCAAATCAAGGGTATTACAGTCAATTCGCAAAGGCTGCCCTAAGATAACATTCGTTACCTCGGGAATCACACACGTCGTCTTCAATATGGAAAATAAAGGTGGCTGAATCAATCCCGACGGTAATCATCCATCGCCACCGTCCAAGAAGTCTAGGATGATCTAGCTGTCGTTATTGACTGCTGAGATATCTCCTGTCAACCTTTCAAGTTCCCCAAGTGATGACTTGTGCACCGTGGATCATGTATGTGACCCACAGCTTTTGGTGATCACGACCGCTCACCCTTGAACCATACCATAGAATGCCTATTCAACTTCTTAATTGGATGAGACCCTAGCCACTGCTATTATGGTGACAACATATATTTTTCAGGAAGTTCAGAACAATACAGTAATAGAATATTAACCAACTGAAGGGCTAAGATCATCCGATCGAGAAGATTTTGGACCATCACCTGTGGAGAATGGACAAGGAGTGGCTGTTTGACAACCAACATCTGGGCCCACATGGTGATCTATTCTTATGATCAACGGTCAAGGATGAAGACTATATGGAAAAATGTCAAAAGGTTCTCACATGGTCTACATTTGATCAATTCGTCTATTAACTTTCAGTTATAGAATCTCACTTCACTACTGGGCCCGCACAATCTAAACCGTATACGATTAGAGATGCTTATTCAATATGATGCATCCACGTGCACGTGAGCGACGGATATGGGCCCCAGCAGACGATTGGTGTTGGCGATTAAGCACTTACAGGTACCTCGTGCAGCCAATCAGATTCTTCCAAAGCGGGTCGAGGAACTTTGTTGCTAGTGAGTCAACCTTTCTCAATGGATTCCGGAATATCACGGAAGATGCCCGCTTTTGTTTGGCACGAGATAACAATCCTCGGATTAACTTATCCATCGATAGCGATTTGATTCCCAGCCATCTGCTGGTTTAAAACATGCATAGAATTGTTCTTGAACAAGGATGAGATGATCTGATGTAACATGAGATGATATGGACAATATCATTAGTAGTGGTGCTTGAGATGAAATTATATGAAATAGTATCCGCTTGTCTCACTTTTAGCGGTACTGGAGATGATTCTAGACGAAAATTATTATCCGAACTCATTGTGAAGTCAAATTTTTAGTCACCTCACTTCATCTCATCTCACGTCAGCTCAATTCACTTTTGGGTCACCAAGAGAGCATTATTTCTCTTCTTGCACCAAGAGAGAAGATCCAAAACTCCATTCCACTTGAAGCCCCCAAATAAACATAGGAAATTTCATAAGAAAAAACAGAAAAAGAAAATAATTTAGGAAGCTTCACTTTCATTGATCTTGCCAACTCGTACTAATCAAGCCCCAAATCAGCACTAGATCAAGTGATTTGGAATGCATAGAGATAACTTACTGTAAAAGTTGTCGTCATGTCATCTAGGCGCAACAGTAAAAGTTGTTGTTATGTAACCTTGAGGTCACAAGTTCAAGGCGTAGAATCAGCCTCTTGCAAAATGCAAGGTAAGGCTGCCTATTATAGGCCCTTGTGGTCTGCCCCTTCCCCAAACCCCGCATAGGCGGGAGCTTCATGCACCAGGGCTGCCCTCCATAGAGATAACTTACTATTGTTGCTGTCCACCCTTAAAAGCCAATTAACAATCTAAACATCCAGGATGAGCGTGCAATACCACTAAGACAAAATTTCTATATTAAGTAAAGATTAAATTGTTGAGATCCTCCGAAGTAATCCACCCTTCTAATACCAATAAAAGTAAAGGGCAGCCCTAGTGCATGAAGCTCCTGCCTATACAGGGTCTGGGGAAGGGGCGGACGACAAGGACCTAAAATACATAGCCTTACCTTGCACTTGCAAAAGGCTATTTCCACACTTTGAACGACGACAACTTTACCGTTCTAGTCTATAAAATTGTAACACCCCGGATTTTTAAGACATTTATTATTATTATTATTATAATAATGGCATTTTGAATAACATCATTTGGGATCCCATGAGAAAAGTTTTATTTAACCGTTTGCTAAAACATATATTAAAACTCCGGGTGTTATTTTTCCTTTCTCAAAATGGCATACATATAAATAAAACAATACACGTATCAATCAATGTTAAATAAATCGACGCCTTTATTTTAAATCAAATAAATGTCCAAAACACAATAATAACATGGCCCATGGTCTATCCATCATAACATCCCATATAAATGTCCACCATATGTCCAAACACTTCAATCAAATCCAAAACATAAAGTATGCAGTCCATAATTAAATCCAAATGATAATCTTGTTTTAATGACTCACATCAGTGTCTAAAACTATAGGAAAAATAGTCTTCAGTAGCTCTCACGGTTTCTCAACAGCTTTTCCTTTCCTAGTATTGCGCTCGAGATCTAAGGCATTGTAAAACAAAGCAATGCCTCAGCAAGCTATCGCTTGTGTAGGTACATAGACAATTAATGTAATAAATGAAAGAAATAATGAACAGCTCTGATGAAAAGTCTAATATTTATAAAAATAGTGATATCATAATGCCATATTCAAATAAATGTCAATTTATTCCATATGCTAAAACATGCATTTCACGGAGTAAAAAATATGACATAAATCAATGTAAATGAGCATACAATAATAATAAGGGTACCCTAAGGTAATGGGTCCCACCACATCGCACTAACATCACTAATCAAGAGTACTCATAGCCAACCTCTGAGTGTCGTCACACCCAGGCATACCATCCATAATCATGCTCATCATACATGCACACATAATAAGAATATGGGCCATCATGTTACAGTGGCAATCCTCCATGGGTATCAATCACCACCGCTCTCCATCGACACCTGTAATATCTTTAATTTTTGGTATAAAATAGGAAATTATTAAATAAATAAAAATAAAAATTTATAGATAGAAATTTTTCCTGAAAACATAAGAATTAGAAAGTACTCGTCAATACGAGTCCAACGCCACCAAGAACGCGAAAAACAGAGCTCAAACGATGGAGTTATGAGTCGTCGAAGTTTTAAAGGCATTTTGGTCTTTTGACAGAGACGTGTTACACAGGGGTCCAAATTGATAACGGCACCCCTGTCTTCCATACGTCTCTACCAGTCTGGCGAAATCACCAGAGAGACGTAGAAGAGACGTGTGGGGAAGAGTTTCTCTTCCCCTAGGACTCTAAACCCTATATCTATTCTTTCCCAGGAGCCAAAACGCCCCACCTTGAGCGTTTCTCTGAGTTTTTAACTTAGAACCTAAGCCCTGCAACATTTGAGTTTTCCTGCGAGTGGAACCCCGACAACACGAGCAACCAGCCTTAAAACTCGGTTTTTTCGTATTTATTAAATAGAGAAAATAATTAGAAAACCATTTAAAAATTAGGAAAAATTAGATTTTTTTGGGAACTCTGTGCACGCTACTGTTAGAGCGTGATTTCATAGACTAAACCTCTTCTGTTTGGAAATTGCACTACTCAACTAGTGTACAAGAGACCCAAGAGCAAACCCTTTAAATTTGGGAGAGATCTAACGGTGGGTTTCTCCAAAAAACCGAAAAACCAGTACATAGGGATGTTTTTAGGAACTTGGGAAAAACTGTTTAAAAAACATGGTTTTTGGAGAAATCAATGCAAAAGGATGATAGAAATGAAAATTAGACAAAATTTTGAACAAAATGGCTCAAAAACCAAGTGATTTAGACACCTGTAGGGTCACCAGAGATGACCGGAAGCTAGTCGTCTTATTAGGCGCCGGTGTAAACCGGGCTGCCCGTGTAACCCAGTGTAAACTCGGTGCCGGTGTAAACCGGGGCCACCGGTGTAACCCAGTGTACACTGGGTGCCGGTGTAACCCGGTGTAAAGCAGGACTGCTGGTGTAAACCAATGCACCCGCCCAACACCCTATAAATTAATAAATATTAATTTATAAAGTATTTTCACTTAAAATTGATTTTTGGAAGCTAAAGGAGTCCAAATCACGATCCGAAAGAGGCGTTGTGATCGTATTGATGACGCAGACCTAGTTTTAACTTAAAAACTTATAAATGACCACTTTTTATTTAGAAAAATTTTAAAATAGTGATGTGACATGTACAGGTGCACTTGAATATACCAGTTAAGGGAGTTATTAGCAAGCTAGTGGTCTCACATTGAGGTAGGTGGTGACAATTAATGCTTTGCCTTGATTTTTAAACCATGTTTAAACATAGCATCATGTGTGATTGTGTTTTTAAATTGTAATTATCATTTAGCGTGGATTTCATGCGACTTTGAGTATATTATGATTATTCCAAATTGAAACCTTTTATTGAATAAACTTATTTCAAATGATTTTATAAGCATGATGTTAATTAGTTATGCTTAAATAGAGAGTTATTTATTATTATATATAGAAAATGCATGGATTTACATGGAAATAAGAACATGGGCTTATTAGCTGGTCCTTTTATAGGCTAACCCCAAGATGAGGGGCATGTCTTGGGGAATTCGAGCTATGAGTGCTCCTGAATTTTAGCATTTACATATGATTTTCGTGTTTTATTTTATTACGGGTGCTCTCGCCCGGTGGGCGTCATGCTAGGAGGGATAGGGCCGGCCACCCACCTTCCGAGATTGTGATGTGATAGTCACCTGCCCATAGATGACATTCGGTAAGGGTTTGGTAACATGGATAGTCTACACTACTGGTCTGAGCCTTTCCATGGGGACAAATGCTAAGTCTCCAGTTATGGTGTCGACAGAGAGCGACGGTGGTTGATACCCATAGAGGGTTGTCACTGCAGCATGATGGCCCATATTCTTATTATGTGTGCATGTATGATGAGCATGGTTATGGATGGTATGCTTGGGTGTGACGACACTCAGAGGTTGGCTATGATTACTCTTGATCAGTGATGTTAGTGCGATGTGGTGGGACCCATTACCTTAGGGTGTCCTTATTATTATTGTATGCTCATTTACATTGATTTATGTCATGTTTTTTACTCCGTGAAATGCGTGTTTTAGCATATGGAATAAATTGACATTTATTTGAACATGGCATTATGATATCACTATTTTTATAAATGTTAGACTTTTCATCAGAGTTGTTCATTATTTTTTTCATTTATTACATTAATTGTCTATGTACCTATACAAGCGATAGCTTGCTGAGGCATTGCTTTGTTTTGCAATGCCTTATATCTCGAGCGCAATACCTGGAAAGGAAAAGCTATTGAAAAACCGTGAGAGCTGCTGAAGACTATTTTTTCTATAGTTTTAGACAGTGATGTGAGTCATTAAAACAAGATTATCATTTGGATTTAATTATGGACTGCATAATTTATGTTTTGGATTTGATTGAAGTGTTTGGACATATGGTGGACATTTATATGCGATGTTATGATGGATAGACCCTGGGCCATGTTATTATTGTGTTTTGGACATTTATTTGATTTAAAATAAAGGCGTCGATTTATTTAACATTGATTGATACGCGTATTGTTTTATTTATATGTATGCCGTTTTGAGAAAGGAAAAATAACACCCGGAGTTTTAAGATATGTTTTAGCAAACGGTTAAATAAAACTTTTCTCATGGGATCCCAACTGATGTTATTCAAAATGCCATTATTATTATAATAAAAAAAATGTCTTAAAAATCCAGGGTGTTACAACACCATAACGGGAGACTTAACATCTGTTCCCATGGAAAGGCTCAGAACCGGTAGTGTGGACTATTTATGTTACCAAACCCTTACTGAATAACAACTATGAGCAGGTGTCTATCATATCACAATATCATCACATCACAATCTCGGAGGGTGGGTGGCCGACCTTATCCCTCCTAGCATTAAGCCCACCGGGCGAGAGCACCCGTCATCAAATATAAAACACAAAAATTATATATATATGCTAAAACTCAAGAGCACTCATAGCTCGAATTCCCCAAGACATGCCCCTCATCTTGGGGTTAGCATATAAAAGGACCAGCTAATAAGCCCATGTTCTTATTTCCATGTAAATCAATGCATTTTCTATATATAATAATAAATAACTCTCTATTTAAGCATAACTAATTAACATCATGCTTATAAAATCATTTGAAATAAGTTTATTCAATAAAAGGTTTCAATTTGAAATAATCATAATATACTCAAAGTCGCATGAAATCCACGCTAAATGATAATTACAATTTAAAAACACAATCACACATGATGCTATGTTTAAACATGGTTTAAAAATCAAGGCAAAGCATTAATTGTCACCACCTACCTCAATGTGAGACCACTAGCTTGCTAATAACTCCCTTAACTGGTATATTCAAGTGCACCTGTACATGTCACATCACTATTTTAAAATTTTTCTAAATAAAAAGTGGTCATTTATAAGTTTTTAAGTTAAAACTAGGTCTGCGTCATCAATACGATCACAACGCCTCTTTCGGATCGTGATTTGGACTCCTTTAGCTTCCAAAAATCAATTTTAAGTGAAAATACTTCATAAATTAATATTTATTAATTTATAGGGTGTTGGGCGGGTGCACTGGTTTATACCGGCGGCCCTGGTTTACACCGGATTACACTAGCGCCCAATTTACACTGGGTTACATGGGCAGCTCGGTTTACACCGGCGACGCGGAAACCGGCGCCTGAGAAGACGACCGGCTTCCGGTCATCTCCCGTGACCCTACAGGTATCCAAATCACTTGGTTTTTGAGCCATTTTGTTCAAAATTTTGTCTAGTTTCCATTTCTATCATCCTTTTGCATTGATTTCTCCAAAAACCATGTTTTTTAAACGATTTTTCCCAAGTTCCTAAAAACATCCCTAGGTACTAGTTTTTGAATTTCTGGAGAACCCACCGTTGGATCTCTCCGAAATTTAAAGGGTTTGTTATTGGACAGTGCGATTTCCAAATGGATGAGGTTTGATCCATAAAATCACGCTCCAACAGTAGCATGCACAGAGTTCCCAGAAAATCTGATTTTTTTCCTAATTTTTAAATGCTTTTCTAATTATTTTTTCTATTTAATAAATACGAAAAAATAGAGTTTTAAGGCTTACCTTGCGCCTGGTTGTGGTTGCTCGTGTTGCCGGGGTTCCACTCGCCGGAAAAATCAAAGCTTTGCAGGGCTAGGGTTCTGAGTGAAAACTCAGAGAAATGCTCAAGGTGGAGCGTTTTGGCTCATGGGGAAGAATAGATATAGGGTTTAGAGTCTTAGGGGAAGAGAAACTCTTCCCCACACGTCTCTTTCCACGTCTCTCTGGCAATTTCGCCGAACTGGTAAAGACGTGTGGAAGATGGGGGGTGCCATTATCAATTTGGACCCCTATTTAACACGTCTCTGTCAAATGACCAAATTGCCCTTTCTACTTTGACGACTCCTAACTCCCTCGTTTGAGCTTTGTTTTTCGCGTTCTTAGTGGCGTTGGAATCGTATCGACGAGCACTTTCCAATTCTTAAGTTTTCAGGAAAAATTTTCATCTATAGAATTTTAAATTGATTTATTTAGTAATTTCCTATTTTATACTCAAAATTTAGGATATTACAAAAATCTAAGCAGAAGAATTCCTACTCATTGATACAATGCCTCCTTACTTTTCCTCCTTTCATCTTTCAATCCTCAAAATTAGTTTGATTGTACACTAGACAAATCTTGTAGAGTTGGTGTACAATAGTTTTATCACAAAACAACCCCTAAGTAATTGCCAGAGCTCAAATTCTGACCATACATGGGCCCTGAGTAATTGGCAGAGCTGCAAACTCTTACCATAAACAAGCCCTGACTACAACAGCTAGAATAATAGTAATTCTACCAATTCATAGAGTGGCAACACCTATTACAAAATGCATTCTTAATCTATTCAAATTTGGGCTAAAATGAAAATTAATACCAATCCTTGATCACTATAGAGCCTATTTACTAATTTTATTTCATTAAAAAAGGAGAAGAATTCCTTGAGCAATAAAACAGTGCAAATACATATTGATTTGGTCACATGATTTATTAACTTCTCCTATTACTTGTTTGATAGCGTTCTTGTAGCTTAAAGGGGCAACCCCAGTGCACGAAGCTCCTGCCTATGCAGGGTTCGGGGAAGGGGCGGACCACAAGGGCCTATACTAGGCAGCCTTACCTTACATTTTACAAAAGGCTGATTCCACACCTTGAACCCATGACCTCAAGGTCACATGACGACAACTTTTGCAGTTGCGCCTAGGCTCCCCTTCTGGTTCATTATTCTAGAGAGTAGGTGACATGATATTTTCACATCAGAATTATGTCCCTCTCAAGTACTTCCACTGAACTTAATGTTTAATGGGAACAATCATATTTTTTGGCAAGCTCTTGAAGATGAGCTTGTAGGAAATGGGAAGTTAAACAAGCTTTTGAAGATTAGCACATAGGAAATGGGAAATTATAAGTATTTTATCCAAGATAATCCCAGTACTGAAAAAGATTATGATGAGTGGATACAGGTGAATGCTAACTTGCATGTGGAACATCATGGAGCCATAAATTAGTAGAATACTGATATTCCTAAATACAGCCAAGACGTGATGCACACTGATAATATCAATCAAGTAGATCATGTGCTTGTGAAATTTCCTAAGATGCAGCCAAATCATAGAAGTTTGTCTTAATTATTCTCATCTCTAACTCTTATCATGTTTTCCCAGTTGTCTTCCTAATTTTTCTAGATAGGCCATTGACAAATATAGGTCATTGAGCAAAGAAAGTTCATCATCATCATCAAAGACCTTACCTAATTAGGAGTAAGTCACATGAATCTTGTTCATCCATTCCCCTCTATTAAGTGTCATGACTTCATTTAGTCCTAAAGTTTTTAAATCCTTTTTCACCACTTCTGTTCACATTCTTTTGGGCCTTCATCTTGACCTTATAGAACCTTGGACTTGTATTGTACTGGTGCCATTTTTCGTCTCTAGTGGACATGCCCAAACCATCTAACTTTAACCTCTCTTATCTTGTTATCTATTGGTGCTACTCTTAATTTTCTTTTATTGCTTTCATTTCTAATTCTAATCCATCTTAACATCCGTATTTTGGCAACGTTCATCTTATGTACATATTGTTTCTTAGTTGCCCAACACTTTGATCTATAGAGTATGGCCATCCTTACAGTCATCCTATAGAATTTTTCTTTTAGTTTGAGTGATACACACTGATTATATGCAACTCCAAAGGTGCATATTACTTTCATCGAGCAAAGATAGTTAAAAAAACATTATTGAAGATTAAACAAACTAATAAAGGAGTTTAGAAAGGGCTAAAACATCCATTAAGGTAAAATCCAATCTACTTTGGCATGTTGTCGAAATGTAAGTTCATAGTATATGTTATATTTAGAGACACTAGGAATGAAATACAGATTTACTTACCATCTGGAGGAGCTCAAGGGTTGTAGTTTTTATTGTCAAAGCATTAATTACTTGATGGCATGGATACACATAAGCAGACATATGCATGTGCCCCATCAAACCATGAGAACTCTAAAAGACATTTTAAGACAGCAAAAGGGCACCCCCACTGCACAAAGCTCCCGCCTATGCAGGGTCCGGGAAAGAGGAGGACCACAAAGGCCTAAAGTACACAGCCTTACCTTGCATTTTGCAAGAGGCTATTTGCACGCCTTGAACCCATGATCTCAAGGTCACATGACGACAACTTTTACAGTTGCGCCAAGGCTCCCCTTCATTTTAAGACAGCAGAAGCCTCCAAATTGCAGCTGTACAAGAAAGCCCAGCATTTATGACATCACTGTCCACTTAAAGCATATGCATAAAAATATGAGATGGAACATAACCAACATTTAATCCTTCAGATGATAAATTAAATGACATTTCCTCAGTCCAAAAATGTAGCCCAAGATAGACTTCTATCATTCTCTACTTGAAGCTTGCACTAAATTAAACAAAAAATGTAACCCCAAGATGGTTTTCTATCATTCTGTAAGAATAAAAAAAAGGCAGCCCGTGCACAAAGCTTCTGCCTATACAGGGTCCAGAGAAGGAGCAGACCACAAAGGCTTATAGTAGGCAGCCTTACCTTGCATTTTGCAAGAGGCTAATTCCATGGCTTGAATAAGATATATCCAAAGTTAACCTTCTGACTAGGAAGCAGTAAGCATGGAAACTCTGCCATTGTATGGGAGACAAACTGAGCTTCACTATGTCATGCTATGACTGAACTATTATTATATACACTGAGAAGCAGAACCTGGCATGGGCGCTGAGTCGCGGAAGCTAGACGAGTAATAGAGAGCTTGTATTAGATGCCAAAATGGCAGAACCCTTCACAATTCTGCCTAATTCAGAAAAAAGCCTCTTCATTACATCTTCAGACTCCACACTAGCTTCAATGACAAGATCTGCAGATTAAAGCTCTTCCAAATTTGAGGTACATCTCAGACGTCTTAGAGTATCCGTGACATCTGACTGTTAAAAAGTCAAGAAAGAATCAACGGAATTGGAAAGGTTAAATTGCAACAATATACAAAGTTTATGATGGCAATTCAAATAGACAAGACAAATCTAGGCATGAAGCTGGTAAAAAGGGCTGCCCAATGCACGAAGCATGCGGGGTCTGGGGAAGGGTGAACCACAGAGGACTTATGGTATGCAACCTTACCTTGGATTTTGAAAGAGGCTGTTTCCATTCTTTGAACCTGTGATTTACAGGTCTTGTGACGACAACCAAACCATTGTGTAAGGCTACCCTTTCTAGACATAATGCCGGTATGACCATTTAAATCAAAGCAAAAGCATTTATTCAATTTCTAGAAAGGCCTCTGATACAGATAGATTTGCAGACAACACTTTGGTCAACTACCACTGTCAGATACCGGAAACAGACATCTTCCACTAGTCTCCACATATTTGTCTTCTTACAGAGAAAAACATAGAAGCAATATGTTACTACTATTAGCAGAAAATAAGAGAGATCAGTCTTGAAGAACCCTAAGAGCTCTTCCAGATCACTGTGTTCTCATCGTACTTGAGCTAAATAAATGGACGCTTGGTTATGCTTTAACAACATTACATTCAAACAGTCAGGTTGTTTATCAAACTGACTGAAATTTACTGAGAATCTTCCATAGCAGTTAGATAATGCAAGAACTAGTCATATTGATTCGTAGAATCCTAGTAGTAACAGTTACAGTCATTTATCAAACTCGGATTGCGAAACGAGGACCCAATAAACCTCTAAAGTCTAACACCCAAGAAGAAAGTTAAAGAGATATAATCTCAGATTGTAAAATGCCCACCCATTAAGAATCTAAAGCCTTACACCTAGAAGAATATAGAGTAACGTACAAAGCTAGCAAACTTGAGAGAGAGAGAATGTCTTAGTTGGATGGACTCTAAAATGCTAGAAACTGCTCTAGGAGAGCAGCTGATTTGGTACAATGAATAAACTAGGGATTATCACTTGTATATCAAAAGATCACTCACCTATAAATAGCATTGCAATGCATGTTCTCGTCTCTTTTCCTCCTTGGAAAGCACCATTGCATTAATACAACATGGTTCCCTTGTGACTAAGGCTGCCTACTGTAGGCCCTTGTGGTCTGCCCCTTTCCTGGACCCCACATAAGCAGGAGCTTCGTGCACCAGGGCTGCCCTTTGGTCCCCTATCAGATTGAAATTTCCATTCTCTCTAAAAGTTGTGCCTTATCACATTGATGATCCCATTTCCTCCACGATTTGTATCCCATGCGCGTTCCATGACTGTCACCCTTTCCAACTTCAATCCTTTCATCCTTGCCATTACCTCGCGTATTCTTGGAATATCTCCTTCCTTGTGACCTTGTCCTTCTAACTTCTTTACCCAACAGCGGCATAGAAGCTAAAGAAAAAATTTCCCCGTTTGTTTACTTTGCTCCTTAGTGCTTGTTTGTTTGGCAGGAAATAGACGAAAATTGATTTCCATCAGGATAAAAGTACCCTTGAAAATGTTTTAGGACTTGAAATTCACTGAAGACCCAAAAATAATTATATGTAGAGTCTTGGTCTCTGGCGGAATTCAATTTGAAAGTGGAAAATCAATTTCTATCTATCTCCAGCTGACCAAACAGGCACTTAGTCTTTTACAAAACGCATAATCTGGCCTAACCTGGTTCTAGATCTCCATTTTTTGAGAATGAGGATTAGATTACACAATGGGGTGGAATACGACAAGCGGCAAACTGGCAAGCAATTTGTTCTTTTATCATATCATATTTCAAGAAGGGGAGCCTTGGTGCAATGGTAGAGTTGTCATTGTGGGACCTTGCAGTCATAGGTTGAAGGTGTGGAAAGAGCCTCTTGCAAAATATGAGGTAAGGCTGCATGCTATTGACCTTTGTGGTCCACCCCTTCCCCCGAACCTGCATATATGCAGGAACTTTGTGCACCGGGGCTGCCCCTTTTATCATATCATATTTCAGGAAATTAGAGACTTATAACCAGAATACCTTTGGTCCACTAGTAGGCCACCCAAAGCAAGTTTTGATCACTGAATCATTTGGACGGCATTACTCCTTTTTTCTTTTCTTTTCTTTTTCATTAACCTAATCATGTCACCTCTAGTTAAAATACAAGTTGGTAATGCAGTTGGAGGATCCCTACCATGATGTCCCTCAGCGACTGAATAGCCCGCACCTTCCAAGCATCAGATTAATTGTAGCCTTGTAGGCTGCTGATCACAATAGATTTCAAACATCTAATTGAGACAAATGCATCAAACAATTAGGATCACATAGTAAATCTGATTTTTGTGTTTGTTCATGGTGTGGAACACTGGAAGGATGCCAGTACAAAGAGGTAGGCTCACTGGATTTGTTGAATGGACTGTTATATAATTACACATACTCGTACAAATGTGGTCATAATCATGCATACATGAGAATGATCATCATGCAATTATAATGTTCTTTTGCTTGGCGTGCATATTCAGATCTTATTAAAGCATTTCTCAAGAAATGATTACTCCAAAGGATGGAAGATGAACATACTAAGACGAACACAAGGAGGTGCGCTGTCTCACTAGCAACTGCTTCAATTTCTTGATCAGTTGAGGGCTCCCGCATATATAATCTTCAAATGAAGTTCTAAGCCTTTTCAGCAGATTTACATCACTCTCGCAGGAACCAAAGTTAAGCAATTCCGTGAAGAGGGAGTCCCACAGATCAACATTCCAATACCTGAAATTCAGAAGTGTAACAGAAGAAAACCAAGTGAGAGAGAGAGAGAGAGAGAGAGAGAGAGAGAGAGAGAGAGAGAGAGAGAGAGAGAGAGAGAGAGAGAGAGAGAGAGAGAGAGAGACTGCGACAGCAAAGCTACAATGGGCATAAACTGCCTATTAGTTGGCAGAGACAAAGTAAAGCATACCGTTTAAATGATGATTTTGGCTTATGAAGATAACTTCCATCTGGAGTTGCCTTCTTTTCAGTGTCCATGTATGTTCCATGTAGCATCATGTGCACAATAACACATAGGCCATAAGTGTCAACCTGGTTGTCATGAAAGTGCTTTTGTCAATGTAATTTGATGAATTGAAGCATTTGCATTTTATCAGTGAGACTACTAAGGAAAGGAAGACCAGCCTGAAATCTCCATGCTCTTTTTTCTTGCATCTCAACACAACGAAAGCCGGAAGTCCGACAGTCGCCCTCGAACTCTGTACCGTCAGGGAAAAGTCTTAGGTCGATCCCTTTCCCCCAGTCAACGAGGCAAAGTCCCTGTACGATGACATGATCCTTCTATCAGCCCTGATCTAGATAATTCAAGGCAAAACCAACTGAATTCCAACATGGATCAGACCTGATCACGCCAGGATCCTCTTCGACTGCGAAAGCCATCCTCCATAAGATCATCTCTGTCACAATGAACAAAAATGCAGATCAGAGATTATAAAAACCAGTCTAAATCATTCAAGGGAGACAAACTGTAGGAGGAAAACAGCTTTCATAGTAAAGGAAATTAAGGCCTAAAATACTAGTGTACAATAAACACAAACACCAGGATACATCATAGCATGTTCTAATTTTAACTTGTCACGGAAGTGGATCACCGGCAATTCTGTGGGCTAGTTTTAAGTTACTCAGAAATCAGCGAGCACTAGAAAAAATCTTTGCTTTATTGGTTTAACTATTTCTTTTCATGCATATAATCTCAGCAAAATCTGCAAAGGTTTTTCTATTCTTTTCAAAAGTTCGTATAGTTCATACAAAAAGTATTTCTTAGAAGGGAATTCCATGAAATTGTGAAGTGGTTGGACTCCTTGGCTATTGCTGGAGTATCATGCCGATATCCTAACTCATGAGGTCTAGTCGACTGGCTCTTTCCTCCTAGTAATGTGTCTGTACAATTTTCTAAGGCTTGTGGATCTCTCACGTTTGTGTTGAACGGCCAAGATCAGGAATACTTATGGGCTGAGAGATCAGAAATTAGGACTCCAGGACCGGTAAGCTCAACACAGGCTCCTACAAATATCCATACTGCTACGTGTAATAAGCCTCAGTTAAAGCCAACAAAGGTTGACATCATCCTTTTTGGTGTTTTCCAGTCTCAACAAAACCAGTTTGTAGAAGAGAAAGTTTTGTTGTGTATACTAATATAAATGAAATTACCTAGTATAGCGAACAAGCAAGTTATCCGGCTTGAAATCACCATGAATAATGCCAACTTTGTGTAAAGTTTCCAGCATGCACAACATCTCTATGGTGTAATAAATGCACAGCACTTCTTCCATGTACTGCCCGACAACAACGTAAGAATTTACAACATCCTGCACATGGCTAGTGAATAAAGAAAAGCTCAAAATTTTAATCTAAAAGATGCAGCTAAAGCAGTCATATTTAGTGTGCACACCTGGAGTGTCCCATGACCTAAATAGTCACAAACTAGTACGCTACAGTCGGCATATATTTGCACTTTATGTGCAAATCCAAAGCTTGATCTCTGATCAAGTGAAAAGAACAAGCAATGTTTAGATCTCAGAGTATATTAAACACTGAACAACAAAAAAAGGTGAATGGAATACTTCTATGTCTGGGATACGCTCATCAAGTTGACGGTACATATAGAACTCCCAAGGAAATGCAGGTGTTTGTATCTGCAACAAATTTCAAGAAATGCAATCTCGTCAAAGCTGCCTATCAATGGGTAGTGGCCATGAACTGCACGAAAAATAGAAATAGAAACGGAAATTACCTTCAATGCAACAATTTCATCAGGGTTACTCTCAATACATGCTTTGAATACTTGAGCAAATGCACCCTGGCCTGAGCAGCCCTTGATCTGGTACTTTTTGCCACCTTCATGTATCACAACAATAAGGACAATGGTTTAAAGCTCATTTTCCGTGCAAATGTGAAAACAAAGTTTGATAATTTTAGGAACCTCAAAGTTTCTAAATGAATCTAGGAATGAAAACTTGTCACTCTATAATACTACTGGCAGCAAAATGGAGAATTTATTTAGGAGCCCTTTGGTATTTATTTTAACTATATGAAATAAAGTCAAAACAAGAGTATAATTAATGGTTTTAAACCGCTCTTTGGAACAACTCTAAGCTGAACACACACTGACCAGATAGACATTCATCACACTGGCTCAGAACATGCAACCGAGTGCATGTTCACAAGATGCAGGCTGCGTATAGGGTATCTGTTGGACCTTCATATGCTAGAATTTTGCATCTATAGCAACACAGGAGTATGGATAGAAGAAATGAACAAACAACTACCAGACAATATGCTAAAGAAAGAATATTCACCTAACTCAATGACCTTATTCCTCGAGGAATTCTTCAAGGAAGATAAAGGTATTTTTCCAGAGTAAACCTTAGGGCTTCGATGGTATCCCTGAGATAACCCAAACAGTAGGAATTGGTTAGAACACCTGAAGTGAAAGCAACCCTGTAAACTAAACTTAAAATATCTCACTTTATACTTGGAGATGTGAGGATCCATCTTCGTATATAAACCTTCAATGGTCGAGTCCGACCATGGATTTATGGACTTCCTTCTAAGCTGAACAGATCTGCCAGGGTCAATCTACAAAAGAAATGAACTATAAATTTCATATCAATCACAACAAACAAAGTATTAAGCAACTTGCATGAAATCAAAAGGCAGTGATATCTTTGAGATATAAAAAGGATATTTTACATGATGAAGACATACTAGAACCTAATGCAGCATACATGGTTACATACAAGATATTGCAGCTTGGTTTACTTTCGGTTTAGCTTAATTGACTTATCTTTTAGCTTAGCTGGCCAGTCATGTAAATCTTGAAAACAAAGCTTAATAGGCAATTTATGTAAATCCCAAAGTTAGAGCTTAGTTGGCACATTATATAAACTTCCTAAAGATACACATAAGTTGGCAGTTCATGTTCTTTCTGAAAAATTTCCACTTATGTAAATGTACAAAGGTAGACACTGAATATAATGCTTTCTAAACAAGTTCACTTCGTCTCTTCTTTTCTTATGCCTGATTTTATTCTCTTTAACCTTTTTGTCATGTTCACCAACTTCCTTGTTTTTTCATTTATTGCAAATTTCTGGAGGGATGACTCTCAAATGTTTCGCCCAGAAATTTTAAATGGTTCCTCATGGAAATGGTTTCATTCGCGAATGGGTGTCGTAAGGAAGAGGAGAAGGGACAGCATATTACTAATACATGCAAATGAAGTCAAGTAATCAACCACGGAGACCAATGAAAAACCTATTTCCAAGATCAAGAAACAACATAACAAAACCCTTTACATTAGGGAATATGGCATCATTAAGGTAAATATTGGCAACTTGAACCTGATATCGACCAAAGGTATAACTGCCTACGTTCTGAATTTATGACGAAATTGAAATATTTCTGGTGAATCTAAGAAAATAGTCCCCCAGGTTCACACAAAGCAACAGTAAGAACAAACTCAGCCCAAGGAAAAGAGCTGAAACGGCAAAGTTCAAACACAAATGCAAGCTGCAGTTTCCTGTCTTCATCAATTTCTTCTTACAACAACGAAGCAACCCATACCTTTGAACAAGCATCCACAATACCCTTTATCCCTTTCAAAAACACAGCATGCTTCTTCTTCAGTTCTTCTATTGGCTCTGCATTTCTACTACCACAAAATCCCAAGTAAACATTTGAAGTCTAAACAGGATAGCTAAAGCCGACAGGAATTTAGACTAATAAAGAGATGGGCTTCAAGAAACGACCTGGAAATGCCTAACAGATAGACACACTGTGCATCAACCAATTTCTTCTTAGATACCAGAAATGTGGCATAATTTTCATACAGTAAAGAATGAGTAAGGAACATATGCTTTTCCTCCATCATTCTGAAAACCTTCCCAAAATCTTGAATTGCATCTGCCTGCAAAATAAACTGATGAATCTCCATATAGGTTTAAGAGAATAAGAACAAGGGTTAAATTATTGGAAAGAGAATTACATATAGAATCCAGACTTTCAGGAATCTGATGTCGTTTCTGTACCGAGGGTCGTTCTCGAAGTTTCTTATACAGTCTTCTAGAAGACTGATGAGATTAGAATCCGAACTGGGGTTTTGTTGGTAATCGGCAATTGCAGTTCTTATCGAGCTGGATAAAAGAACAGTTTACATGAAATGCTGGAAAATGAAACCGAAAAGATAGATGGTTAGAGAAAAAGAGAGGGATAGGTACCTTAGCCATGGATAGATGGGATCGTTGGATGAAGGAGATGCGAGTACGTCGTTTGTTGATCTGAGGAAATGGAAAAAGGGTTTAGAGATTTGCAGAGGAATTGACGAAGATTGGGAGAAATGTTTCTGGGGTTTTACCGGAATGGGATTTGTTGAAGGAGGTCGACCATTTCTCTACTTTTTGCCGCTCGGGGGAAACTTGCAGTCGGTCGGATATCGTATTCGTCCTCTTCTTCCACAGAGAGAGAGAGAGAAGAGGAGGGAAACGCCAGTTTTGAAAGTCGATGAGAGTGTGTCTTGTGTATCGTGTCTGCGCGTATAAATCAATGCAGGCTAAAATGTAGACGTATGGGGCTCTCTGCGGTTCTCGATCCAAGCCGTTCATCTTGTGGGCCATCCTATTCTGCGGAAGTTACAATCAAACCTATAAGCATCTTTTAGATCTTACTTCTGAATTGAAGGGACGAACTCCTAAGAGTCAAAAACATAAGCAATATTTCAATTGGACTGTAGCAAGTGCAAGTAGTGTAGAGGAACACGCTCACGCTTACCTTTGAGAGCACAGTTTTAAGTATTTTTAAGTCTATTTTGAGGGGAGCCTTGGTGCAACGGTAAAGTTGTCAGTGCGTAGTTACAGGCTTAAAGTATAGAAACAGCCTCTCAAAAAATGTAAGGTAAAGCTGCATACTATTAACCCTTGTAGTCCACCCTTTCTTGGACCCTACATATGTGGGAGCTTTGTGCACCTAAACTGCCCCTGTTTTACGTTTGACTCTTGCTTACATGCTCAAAGGTGTGTGAAGAAGTCAATGCTTGTTTTCTTGGCACTTAAAACCCTATTATAGAGCTAAGTCGTTGATATATGTGTCAAGTGAAAAAAAGGTAACCCTTTAGAAATCAATGCATTTGACGATCGTAACTATTTTTTTTTTGTCTTCGAAAAAAGAGAGAGAAAAGAAATAGATAGTCAAAGTGATTCTAAGCATGCTTAGATCTATAAAAGAAAGCTTTCACATGCATAAAATTACGGGTATAGACTTCTTCACTTGCTCTTGAGCATATACGACTGCCGAGACTTTTATGTTCAGCGGTTTTAAGATCTTTAAATCCTTCATAAGTGAATGTAAGTAAGGATACTTCTGTTTTTTATTATATTATAGCTTTTAAGTAAGATGGATATAAGTAAGAACACGAGTTTGATATTCTAATAGAGAGAAACGCCCAAGAAAGGGTTTCTACACCTTCTTGAAGGGGAGCCTTAGCACAAGGGTAAAAGTTGTTGTCATGTGACCTTGAGGTCATGGGTTCAAGGCGTAGAATCAGCCTCTTGCAAAATGTAAGATAAGGCTGCTTACTATAGGCCCTTGTGGTCTGCCGCTTTCCCAGACCCCACATAGGTGGGAGCTTTGTGCACCGGGGCTGCCCTTTAGCTTTGCTCCAAGATTTCAGCTTGCAAATCTCCATTTGATCACATTACCTAACATCAACCAAGATTTCAAATGGGCTTTAACAAAAAAATGAACAACATGCTCGTCCACACGAGTTTTCTTTTAATTGCCCCATCTGCATGATTTATTGGTTTAATTGCAATATCTGCATCTGATTGTTGGCTAGTTTAGAGGGGGAGCCTTAGTGCAACTGTAAAGTTGTCGTCGTGTGATCTTGAGGTCACGGGTTCAAGGCATAGAAACACCCTCGTGCAAAAATTTAAGGCAAATCTGCGTACTATAAACCTTTGTGGTCTGTCCCTTTCCTTAAACCCGTATAGGCATGAGCTTTGTGCACTGGGGCTGCCCCTTTTATTGTTGGCTAGTTCAATACTTGGGATGTCAAAATTTGTTACGTATTCCTATTTCTTGTATAAGCAGCCAATTGCAGCCAGATAATGGTTTTTTTTTTTTTTTTTTTTGTGGAAGAATATGACAATTATTTTGCAGTAAAGGTCTTCTAGTATATATGTAAAGATGATCCTTGTTTCTTGGTAATGCAAGCGATAGTAGATTTTTGTCTAATTCTCAAAGAGGTTACTGATGCCCTTTGTATCTCAACGAACGATTCCTAATACCATTTGCCCCCATTATCATGCTTCTTGGTGCAGGAATTGTCCAAGCAATAGGATCCGACATCGCCTATTACCTTTACAAGGCAAGTGAGTTCCTTCTATTAGAGGGAAATCATGAATTTGATGAACCATGCATAGTAGAAAGATTGCAGAATCAAAACCTGCTATAAATGATAGAGAAATCATAGGGATATATCTTTACATATATGTAAAATATTCATATATATAGGGGAGTGGTAATTTCATCGAGGAGTTGCAGGTGACATTTGATTAGCCAGAAAAAAGTTTTTAACTTACATTTCCTCCAACTTTTTCTCAATTTTACTTTTTTTCAGTTAATCAAATGTCATCTGCTACTTACACTTGCATGAAACAATTTAAATTAACACACCCTATATATGTATGTATGTATGTATGTATATATTGATTACAATACAAATGAAGTAGACATGATGAAATACTTAGCTTGATCAACTTTGACACCTTCACCCTTGCCAATTAGTGGAGAAGAAATGGAGCGAGGACATAGTTTAGTGAACATTGTTAGAAAATTATGTTAAACAATGGTCTAAATGACAATGTAACACTTAAACCATCAATTTGGACCTTTCAATCTCAATAAATGATGGAAGACTAATCTCCATTACATTTACTCGTCTAATCTTTAGGGGCTTCTGAAAATTAAAAGCCGGATTGGGTCGTAGCATATCTTCCTCTTCTTTTCTCCCTTAAAATTTTCCTTTTTCTCATCAATCCAGCCTTGCTTCTGTCTAGCTCCAACTACTGACTTTCATAGGGAAAAATGTGAAATCCTCCCCACTTTTCTTCCTAATCTACTCTCTTTTCACCAGTTATCATCACTTCGTCAGTAAAATACTACACTCAATCCCAATCTCACCTAACAAAAGAAGAAAAAACACACCCTGAAATCCAAATCCCTATCTTTCCCAAGCAACATGAGCCTCTCCCTCTCCTTCCACTCTCTTTATCCTCCTTCCCACCATGTTCTCCTCCTTCCATCATCACCTCCCTCCCGAAACTACCTTCGTCTTCATCCCTTTGAGCTCAAGAAATCACTTCTTTCAACGACGAAAACAACATTAACAGAGACGTAAAAACAACCACTGGGATCCACTCAGTGAGCAAATCTTAATCATAGGGTGATCAAATTCATCTACAACGGGAACTTCCGCTATGGATGGAACATTGCGATGGTCCAAATGCTTCCGTAGTGTCCATCTTTACGTATATAACAATGTTGGTATATGTAATTAATCATGGTCATATAACACTCATATTGTACTAACTATTAATCCTGCAAGGATTGGGAAGTTCAGGTTGGTATGACATATCTTTCTTTAGGAGAGAAGTCTTTATCGTGCGCATCACCTCAGTAGATCCAGCTTCTTCCTTTGGTGGTTGTCCAAGAGTTCCTCAACCTTGCAACCATGTCTACTGGTTAAAGATTTTATTACCAGTTTTTGGAACTTTTTGACTAGTTTCTTTTGCAACTAATGGTGAGAATATTGATCATAAATGATTTTAATCCATGCCCTATTTAAGATGGGGCCGGAAATTGAACCGTTTTCGATCACAATATGTGTAGGAACCATGTACATTTATCTGCGTGTGTAGATCTATCCATGGATTCTACAAGGCAGAAGCTCAAGTGGTGGTACTACAGGAGGCTCTCGCTATGAGAAGCTCAACCTAAGTATACCAGCATGGTCTCAATTAGATCTCGAGCATTAACCCAAAGGACCAACAATTCGTAGATGATATGGTATGAAAATCAGTCTGTAAAATCTCTGACCATCTAGAAAAAAGACAGTCCCAGTGCACAAAGCTCCCAAGTATGCGGATTTCAAGGAAGGAACGGACCACAAGGGTTAATAGTATGCAGCCTTACCTTGCATTTTGCAAGAGGCTGTTTTCAGACCTTGAACCCGTGACCTTAAAGTTACGCGACGACAACTCTGACTATCTCAGGGTAGAAATTCTATGTTGAGTCTGTTTGTGCATTTTTATTGAACCTTCATCGTCAGATTAGAGAAGTTTCTCACCCATGTCAGCAGTGGTAGAGCTAGAGACTGCTAGAGTACCATGCATATGTACTGATCTCATGTCAGAAGTCACTACTAACCTTCGAACTATGCTGCCGGCATCATATCGACCAGAAAACATCCATCCCAAATGTGGTTGGTATTCCTTGATATTGGCTGAATTCGAAAGTTTTGGCCGTCCAAATCAACCAGGGAACTACGACGTCGTCGAAATCATGATTGAACAACACGACCCTGAAAATCAGAACTTCCAACAGGAGAAATTCCCACTACAAAAACAGCAGCCTTCCGCCACAAACACAATAACAATCCAATGGCTTCTACTTCTTTGCTCACCACCTTCTTCCTCTTCTTACTGCACTCCTCCATTTTGTTCAAGCCATTGCTTGCAAAATCCAAACATACCAGCCACTCTCATTCCACCACCCATCACCACCGCTCCACTGCCCAAAACCCAAGACTCCACCAAGCATTCGTGGCTCTCCAGGCATGGAAGTTGGTGATATACTCGGACCCAAAAAATTTGACGTCCAATTGGGTGGGTCCTTACGTCTGCGATTACACTGGGATCTTCTGTGCACCAGCTCTTGATGACCCACACATCCAAGTAGTTGCGGGGATCGACTTAAATCATGCCGATATTGCTGGATTCCTCCCCGACGAGCTTGGTCTACTCTCAGATCTTGCTCTAATTCACATTAACAGTAACAGATTCTGTGGGATCCTCCCACTCACCTTATCCAATCTCACCCAACTCTTCGAGTTAGACCTCAGCAACAATCGGTTTGTGGGACCATTTCCTTCTGTTATCCTCTCTCTCCCTTCTCTCAAGTACCTGGACCTGCGATACAACGAATTTGAAGGACCATTACCTTCGTCTCTCTTCAACAAAGGCCTTGATGCAATATTTGTTAACAACAACCGCCTGACTTCTGTGATCCCCTCCAATTTAGCATCGGCCACGGCTTCGGTCGTGGTATTTGCTAATAACAAGCTCGGCGGTTGTCTTCCAGAAGGCATTGGCAAATTGGCTAATAGCATAGAAGAACTGGTCTTGATCAATACCAGCTTGTCTGGGTGTTTGCCTTGGGAGGTGGGTCTTCTCTACAAGCTCAAGGTCTTGGATGTAAGCTTTAATAGCTTGGTGGGTCCGATACCTTATAGTGTTGCCGGATTGCAACAGGTTGAGCAGCTTAATGTGGGTCATAACATGATGAGTGGGACCATTCCGGCGGGGGTCTGTGCCCTGCCTAATTTGGCAAATTTCACTGCCTCTTACAATTTCTTTTGCGAGGAGGAGGGACTCTGCCTGAATCTTACGTCGAAAGGTACCTTATTCGATGACCGACGTAATTGTTTGCCGGAGAGACCAGCACAGAGGAGCAAGAAGGAATGTGAGAGGGTCCTGGAACACCCCGTAGAATGTTTCGAGTACAATTGTGCTAGTGGAGGAACCATGATAAATGGCTATAGTCCTGCGCCATCACCTTCAATTCATTCTTAGGCTGCATTTGTTGTGGTTTTTCTCCCAAATGTCTGAGGATATGTTTAGAAAGGGTGTACATATTAAAATATATAGAATGTGTGAGTCAACAGTTTAAAAAAAAAAGAGAGAGAGAGAGAGAGAAAAAGAAAGAAAGAGAGAGAAAGGTTTCATCTAGTAAACTGAAGTTGTTGTAGTCAGTCCTCCCTCAGATGTTTGAGTAGTCACTTGGCTTTGTGAAGTTTGGAATGTTCTTGTATATAAGTTCTTCCTCTAATGTAAGTGTTTTTACACGGGGCCTTTTCGGGGTCATACAGCTTGCACTTGTGATGATCTAGACAATTCACAGAGCGAGTCCCAGCACACTGAGCCACAGCCAGAAAATCTTGGGATCAAGTGTGGTAAACATGGACTTGGGTGTTGTAACTAGATGAGAAAAGAGCAATCATCCAGTCTATGAAAGCCCAGCCACTGTTCGGAGAGTCTGATGGCTTCCAATACTCAAGACTTTGGCAGCAAATATCGACGGGACATTCTTGGCCGTGCCCAGGAGCCAACATAAGCGAAACCCAGTTATAGTTCATTTTTGTAAGTTAATGCTCTCTTAGGGCAAATAGGATTAGCTGGTTAAATGCGATCCACTATGGCCTTTATATTTGAAAAGCCATAAAATTGAAAATAGAACAGCTCTGAATCATAGTTGTTGGAAAATGTAAAGGTGGAAGAAGAAGAAGAGGAAAAGAGATATTTTTGGATAGTGATCTGAGAGAGGATTATTCATAGTTTGAGGGTTGAGTTATGACAGACATGGATAACGTTATCTACGGCTAAAACCACGTCATCTAGTCATAGATTTCAAGTTCAGAGTACACTTGCAGATAATAAAAATATAGAGTAGAAATTAAAAATACCCTCATATTAAAGGGAGGGTGAAGAAGATGAACGAGTAAGATCATCCAAAGATGAGTTTTTAATAGATGGGTCACTCACTTTGTCCTGGAAGCTAAGTTTGGATGGCATCTCTCTCTTGAAAGGGGAATATATATTAAAGCTAGAGGGAAAGAGAGTTACATAGTGGTTTGGCACACTATTGCCATTATAATATCTTGTGTCTCAAATATTGTCATAATTAGACGATTCTAACTCGTTGATTCCTTCTTTATATAGTGTTTCTTCCCACCTAAGTCACTGGGATTGTATATTTTTGAGATTTTTTGTTGTAGAAAGATGAAAATGAGGCAATACTCAATAAAAGGATGAAGTAGGGGCTACTAGAGAGGGGAGGATGAGGAGCTGAGTTTAGATTATTATAGGGTTTTTGGTGAAGGGAGAGGGAGGAAATTGGTGTTGGTATCTTGCATAACAGTCAATTTCTCAGGCTCACATGGGACTCTAGGCATGAAGGGGAGCCTTAGCGAAACGGTAAAGTTGTCATCGTGTGACCTTGAGGTCACGAGGTCAAGGTGTGAAAACAGCTTTTTACAAGAATGCAAGATAATACTACGTACTATAGACACTTTGTAGTCCACCCCTTCTCTGAACGTCATATAAGTGGGAGCTTCATGCGGCAAGGCTGCCCCTTTTACAAGGGAGTCCATGCATGTAAGGGACCAACTGCTCTTGCTCGCTTTCACACGGACATGCCAATGTAATGGACAACTGATAGAACGTATGCAATTGTAATTAATAGGATCGGTTTTGCTTACAATCAAAAGATGATTCACATTTTCTTAATCCTGCGCTAAATTGTCAATACACTCATTAGATTACTTCCAAAACGAAATTAACGGTTTAAATTTATTTACATTCCTGGAAACCGCCATCATGGGCTAGAATCATCATAAATCTTTTAGTAATGCAATAGGCTCGTAGCCAATACATTGATCGAAGGGAATGGAGGAACAAAATTTGTGTAACCGATCCCTAATTGGGATAAGGCTTTAATGATGATGATGATAAACTCATAGTACTTTATTAGACCAATATTAATAGAGAAGATCGTCAATGAATAACGAGTTAGACGTTTTGCTGGTAGAATAGGCAGAATTCAAGCTACAATGTGAATGGTATTTTCTAAGCGATGGGTCATCGCCTGTTGCTGGTGGATCTTGAGGCTCATCCTGTTTGAAGTGTCTGATTTTGCACATAACCCACAACCTCTTAATTGCGAAATTAGGCACATAACCCACTAGGAGAAGTGTTCAAGCCCTCAACAGAATGGATCACTTTCAATTGTTGTCGCCCCAAAGAATTCTGCACTGACCTTATGTGAAGGCTTGAATGATGGGACTTACGTGCTACTGGGCTCTGTGCAACATCTATGCAAATGAAGTTTGTAAAAGCACCAGAACAGGCGTTATATTGCCAAACAAAAGGTGCTTGTGGGAGAACTGCTTAAAAACTCCCTAAGTATAGTTGCCTGAATTACTAGCTTTTATTTTGGCCAAGTCGAATTTTGCTGTACTGACTCAGTTGAAATTCCTTAGACTTGCCCATGTAAGCAATTGATGGTGTTAATCACTGACTACCTTGAATCCTGGCCAAGATCTTGACTAAGTTTTCAAACAGTTGGTCTGGGATTACTGCTCTATAGTGACTTCATAACACAGCATCTGCACGTTGCAAAAATAGTTTGAATCTGGTCGACTCGTGCCCAGAGCACTGTTAGGAACTTTTCTTGTCAGACTAGAATGGAAGCTGGTAATTTTTCCGGTGAAAAGAAATGCAGTTGTCACACGTGATATTTGCACCTTTGAGAGTTGATTTTTGAAGATCCAAATAGTATTCGAATGAGACCGCTGGAGAGAGTTCAGATATGATAACACATTTCAGGAATGACATCTTGAGGTGCCATTTTCTTTGATTAATATCATTGCTTCTCTATCAGAAGTATTGTGGAGCTACGCCTATTAGAGCACTTTGTTCATTTTTATGAATGTAGCCTTTGTTAGATATATTCTTATTATGAGTTCATACCATGGAGGTCGAGAAAGGCGATAGTAAATAGGGAATCTCCAAATCATAAGATTTGCATCGCTACATGGAATATAGGAACGTTGACAAGTAAGAGTTTGGAGTTAGTAGACACGATAAAACGTAGGAGAGTCAATATCGCTTGTATCCAAGAAACCAAGTGGAAAGGGGCTAAAGCTAGAGAAATAGATGGGTATAAATTATGGTACGTAGGAAAGGAAAATAATAGAAATGGCGTGGGAATAATAATGGATAAGGAATTAAAGGATAAAGTTGTGGACGTTAAAAGAATCAGTGATAGAATTATAATAATAAAAATGATTCTAGGAGAGCAAATTATAAATATTATAAGTGCATATGCACCACAAGTAGGGCTACAAGATATAATTAAGAGACAGTTTTGGGAAGATATGGAGGGAGTCATGCAAGAAATTCCCAATCTTGAGGGAATATTTATAGGAGCGGAGACTTAAATGGCCATGTAGGAAAAGATAAGGAAGGATATGATAGAATACACGGAGGGTATGGTATAGGTGAGCAACGAAAGCGAGATGGGGAGAATATCCTCGATTTTGCTTTGTCATATAACCTATCCATTGCAAACACACTCTTTAAGAAGAGGGATGAACATTTAATAACCTTTAAAAGTGGACTTCATAAAAAGCCAAATAGACTTTTTTCTACTTAGGAATAATGAGCGATCTATATGTAAGGATTGTAAGGTGATACCCAGTGAGAGTTTAACCTCACATGACATAGGTTAATGGTTATGGATATTCATATCAAAAAGATGGAGTAAAAAGAACTGAACTTAATACACATCCAAAAAAACTAAGTGGTGGAACTTAAAAGGAGAGAAAATAACCTCATTCAAAAAATAAGTTGATGGTAGAAGGAAATTGGAATTATGAAGC
Organism: Warburgia ugandensis; assembly: GCA_035236585.1. Lineage (NCBI taxonomy): Eukaryota > Viridiplantae > Streptophyta > Magnoliopsida > Canellales > Canellaceae > Warburgia > Warburgia ugandensis. The sequence goes on along the minus strand of CP141137.1, from coordinate 56,731,993 downwards.
AGTAAATACCATATGAACTAATATGGCTGAGTCCATTAAGAAAGTGGCAAAAGATGTCTTAGGAGTATCTAAAAGTAAAAGGCTATTAGCAGAAAGGAAACATGGTGGTGGAATGAAAGCGTGCAAAAAGCTATTAAAGAAAACGAATGCATTTTAAAGCATGAGAAGATTAGAAATAATGAAAACTATGAACAATATAAGAATGCTAAAAACGTTCTTAAGAGAATAGTAAGTGAAATTTAAACTTAAAGCATATGATGAGCTCTATAATAGTAGGAGCAAGAGAAGGTGAGAAAAGATGTGTTTAAACTTGCAAAGGTAAGAAACGAAGAGTAAGGACTTAGAGCATGTTAGGTGCATTAGAAGCGATGATCAAAGGGTATTAGTCAAAGACCGAGATCAAACAAAGGTGGGAAATATACTTCCAAAAATTGTTAAATGACAATGGCCACGAGAATATAGGAATTGAAAATACTATAAATCTAAATAACCTTTGGATATTATAGATATGAGCATTAGGGATTAGAATGCTTGAAGTAAAAGAGAGCCTTGAGAAAGATGAAATCGGGAAAGGCCATGGGGCTGATAGTATACCAATAGAGGTTTGGAAGCATATGGGAGATATTGGGGTAGTTTGGTTGACCAAGTTGTTTAACAAGATTATAAAATCAAAGAAAATGCACGATGAGTGGAGGAAAAGCTCTATTGTACCAATCTATAAGAATAAAGGAGACATTCGAGCTGCACTAATTACTCGAGGGATCAAACTTATGAGCCACACTATGAAACTTTTTGAAAGAGTCATTGAGAAGAGGCTACGACATGAAACAAGTGTATCGGAGAATCGGTTTGGTTTCATGCACAGGAGGTCTACCATGGAAGTTATTTTCTTATTAAGACAATTAGTAGAGAAATATAGGGAGAGGAGAAAAGACCTACACATGGTCTTTATTGACTTAGAGAAGGCTTATGATAGAGTCTCTAGAGAGTTAATATGGAGGGTGTTAGGTGTTAAAGGGGTTTCTCGGGGTATATAGACATAATTAAAGATATGTATGAGGGAGCAAGATATAAATGTTAAAACCACTAGTGGCGTGGTGGTGATTTTCCTCATTCTTGTCGGATTGCATCAAGGATCGGCATTGAGTCCATACCTTTTCACATTAGTTATGGATGAGTTAACAAAACATCTGCATGAGGAGATTGCCTGGAGCATGCTATTTGCAGAGGATATAGTCCTACTTGATGAGACAAGGGAGGGTGTCAACATAAAGCTAGAGCTATGGAGAGAAGCATTAGAATCGAAAGGATTTAAAATTAGCCCAACTAAGACAGAATATATGGAATGTAATTTTATGAGGAGAGTAGGAGTGGAGCACCAGTCAAGATTGATAACCAAGAGGTCCCCATGAGAGACCACTTCCGATACTTAGGATCATTGATCCATGAGAGTGGAGAGATTGAGAGGGAGGTTACCCAGAGAATCCAAGCGGGTTGGAACAAATGGAGATGTGTATCGGGGGTTTTATGTGATCGGCGGGTGCCACTCAAACTAAAGGGAAAATTCTATAGGATGGCTAAGGCCGGCCATGCTCTATGGATCAGAGTGTTGGGCAGTTAAGGAACATCATACTCATAGGCTGAGTGTTGCAGAAATGAGGATGTTGAGATGGATGAGTGGTAAGACAAGAAAGGATAGAATTAGAAATGAAAATATTAGAAGAAATTTAGGGATAGCACCAATAGGTAACAAGATGAGGGAGATTAGACTTAGATGGTTTGGACATGTTCAAAGGAGGCCAACAACGGCACCAGTTAGAAGGAGTGGGCAAGGGGAAGGCCCAAAAGAACGTGGATAGAAGTGGTGAGGAAAGATTTAAAAACTTTGGGACTAAATGAAGCCATGGTATTTAATAGAGTGGAATGGAGGAATAAGATTCATGTGACCAACCCCTAATTGGGATAAGGTCTTGATGATGATGATGATGAACTTGCACTGATAGTACATCATCTGAGAATCCTTGATTGGAGGACCTGTAATATAACATACAATAAACTTGTCCTGATTTCTTTTTTCCCTTTTGTGTTTCAGGCTGTAATAAAGCATATTTGTGGAAGTGTTTATGAAAGTTCTGATGTGATGGTTATAGATGAGGTTGAGATGGAAAGACATCAACAGCTCCAGAAGCTGTACAGATCTACTCGCTCAGGGAAGGTATAAATGATCTCTGTTGAACAATAGTTTTTATAATTTGTGCGTTATATACTCAGTTCTTGTTACCATTTGTTTTTAAGTACATTACTTGCTTCTCACTTGTATTTGACCAAAGCCCAGTGACCCATTCATTACTCCAAGGTGAATTGACTAGCAGATGATATACTGATATTTGTCGCTGCTTGATCAAATCCTAACTTCTACTAATTTTCTCTTCGTACTTTATGAAAATGGAGTTGATAGAACAAGAATCTCAGCAAGATCAATAATAGTCTTTGTCAGGGATTTACAAGTAATATCCCGTCCGTATGAGTTTCCTGAAATGTCGAACACCTTAAAAGAGTATGCATATCATTCACAGATAGTAAAGGATGCTAACTCTAGAACTGATCTAAAAATGGGTGTTAATGAAAGGATGAACATATTAGGCTGAGCTACTTGAATCTGTTCATCTGCTAGGCTATGCTACAGTCGGATGGTTCTCAGCTCCCAAGTTTTGTCCTTTAGATGGATAGATTACAAAACAATAAAGGTAAAGTTTCTACATATCACAGCAAAGCCTTCAAATAACAAAGGCTTAGAATAACTTGGACAATTTAACAGGTGGGTGTCACATAAATGGCAACCTGCTTGTATTTTCCCTTCAAGAGATATGCACTTGCTTCACATAACAGCCTATCAACAGTAGCAAAAGTGTATCTAATGTTTGCACACTAGAACTACTGAGGATGAATATATCTCAGAACAGTCCTGCTGCTAATTTTGGTTTGCAAATGTATGCTACAGACAGTAGTCTATGGGCTGTGTTAAGCAGCCTCTTATCTGCCTGGATTCCATAACTGCAGAAGTTAAGTCAAGGAGAGAAAAAGAAATGATTTATCTTTATGTTAACATGTGCATAAGCATTCAAACACCTCAAACATGGAATACCATGTCCACTACAATGCAATACACCCTGAATCATGATTCTTGGGCATCCAAGCAGCATGGTACCTTATCATTTTTATCACATCCTTGTTTGGTAACAATTCATCAATTTTCACTTTTGTTCTGTCTTGTTGAGGATTCCTTGCATCTACGTATTGTCTACCTACGGTTACGTGGCTTTCAGTCCACCTTGTATCATGCAGTAACTTTTGTCCTCTAGGGCTTGATCATCTTTACAAACGAAGGTCTGTCTCCTATCCAGCAGTCTCTGTTTGCAGAATCAGTTTCCTTTTTCATCCTCAGACAATTACAGTCTACAAACTGGGCTGACTAGTATGCTTCACTCCATTCTATGTTGCCTCTTCCTCTTAATTTTGTTTGCTTGTTTATTAGCTTCCTGTTCTGTTTGTGACAGTATCTCGACCCTTACTGTCCCCTTCTTTTCTTTGCTAGTACTCTTTTGAGGTGAATAGACATCCCATTTGTGGCCATGCCAAACTAATAATTTCATCATTCACCATTTAACTCAACAATTTCCAATGTTGCAACTTGCTCTCCCTTGTCTAGGTTGGATGACATCTAGTAATGCCATATTCACGATCCTAGCTATGCAGTCTTATTCTCTCACAGATGATGCAGAAATTCACCTTTGTTGATGATACTTCCTTGTTATGATCCAGCTATAACTTTGTTGGTTTGGTTTGACAAATTGCTGAAGTGTCTTTATAGTAATCTGTTGTTCAGTAATCAGGAAACTTGAACTGGTCTTTTCTCTAGCTTATAGTGCAAACTGTTTTTTGAATCTGGTCTGGAACATTGAATAATTTTGACATTACACATTATGTGTTTCAGGATTTCCAGAAGGACATTGTTCGAGCGGCTGAGGAATTTAAAACCATAGGAAGAAAGAAAATTGAAATAGGTGAGGTGTGAATTGTCTTTTTTAACCATGATACTTAAACGGAAAGTCCACATTTCTAGGTAATGTATTTTGAAGTTCTGCTTACCTGGGTGGTTTACCTATAGATGAACCAGGGAAAAAATTATCTGATTGTTCCAGCTATGTTACCGAGAATATCAGTGCTGGGATTTTAGTAAAGGCTGCATCTCTGTATGGTGATGCTTGTCGTCATATGGAGAAAGAGCGAGAAGACTTGAACAGAGTATTATCTTCACAGGTATGCTTAGGTTCTGTCATTTTCAATAAATCAATGGATGCAGTTAGTTGGACCACCCATGTGTTCTATCAACAGGTATGTACTACCCATTTCCATATAGAGAAAAGTGGGGGCAATCTGGTTTTGTGCTGCCCTGCAAATGCCACGACCTTCTTGATATCTAACTCACTATAGTTTTTCCTGTTATGTATTTATTTTTCTTCCCTAGGATATTGGTAATATTAGACTACTACGACAACATGCGCATTTAGTGCAGTGGCTTGGAAGCAAGCTACCTTGACCATCTTCCGAAGTTCTAATTAATCTACTGATCAAACGCTGTAGGAGCGGACTGCTCTACATTCAGCCACGCCACAGTGACCCTTCTAGTCACGAACAAAAGAACTCTACGTCAGTTTACTAGCTCAGTGAAAAGGAAATGCAGGTATACCGCTGGTGCACTGTGAGCTGCGGCGACAGTCATGCAAATTGATTAAACATGGTGTATATGAATATGTAACTTATTGGCTTACCTGCTGGAGCCCTTGATGATAAAAAGTGGGGTTTTTTAAATCACACAGAAAGTTGATGCTAACTAGGCATGCATTTTGATGAGCATGCTGTTATTTATATATCAATTTCAGTTAACTTGAGTCTTTAATGTTGCTTGTGACTTTTTGGGTCATGCTTTTCTCTGTTTTGAATGATATGATAGTTAGAATCAACCATAAGCATACTTTACACTGATTATTTACTCTTCTTAGCCTTTCAGCCATCTACATGAGGGTTTTACTTTTGTTGTAAACCCTGGAAGGTGCAAATTGTTGTACTTCCCCTTGTTCTTTCAGTTTATCACATAATTTCATAAGCATACATGTTTTTTATGCTAAAGATGTTCATCAATGGTTCATTCTCTACATTCGTAACTTTTACATCCTCCCTCCTGTGTAAACTATTTGGGATCCCATATAAGTACTAACACTTCTCACGGATCTATCAAATTTGGTCCTTATGTTTTCTGCAATTTGATATCATAATTATCTCAATGCTTATCAAATATCATTCCGAATAACATGTGATGCATATCTGTTCAGAAAGGTCTGGTACCATAAGGAACCTGATACTTAACCACGGAATTTCTGTGTAGCAGTTGATATGGCTGACAGGCCAATTGTAGTGGATCATGTGGTGTCTGCAGTATCTCATGCTCACTTGACCACCCTAAACCTTGTTATTCACTTTATTTTAGTCATTTTCGAAGGGGTTTTTCTTGATTTAAGGACACATGACCTATATCAACAAAGATAGACTTAATTTGACCATGAAAAATAAGCCTTGGCTGAAACTGGATACTCGAATTGGGAATTTCTCTGGTCCATCTAAAATCTTGTGAATCAATGGATTAAAACTGGATTGAAGAAAAAGTTTGCTATTCTGCCTTTGAAGATAAAACTTCTATTCTGATGTTCTTCTCAGATTGTAATTCTCATAAAACATGCTCTTTTCATTGGATATGCATGTTTCCAGTAGGATTGGAGGAGATTCAATTGTTATTTACACGTAGTATGAGTTCCTTTTTATTTTTGTTTCCCTATTCTTAACTAATATCCAATTTTTTAGAGTAGATTTGTAAGTGTTGTGTATTATGTGATTGTCTTATGCATCAATTAGGCTGGTTAACCAACTTAGTGTGCTTTTGCATTGTTTCTTCTTTGATTTCCTTAATTTTTATTATTTTAATTTTGTTTAGCATCTACCATTCTAATTGTTCTAATTTTGGTTATGATTTACATATACATTTGGCTGGATGCCCATTTTTTGTTCTATCCTCTTTGCTCATATCTCTGATTCTTCAGTCTGTTTGTGAAAATCCAAATTTGTTCTTTTGCAGTAAGCTTACCTTTGTTTGTTTTGTTGTTCATGTTTGTCAGTGCTTGTGCAATTATGTTAATGTTTTAGCTAATTTTGTTGCTTATTTGATAGGTTCTTAATGCTTTAGTTAAAGGAATTGTTCCCATACCAAATTATACCATCAAAAAGAAACTTGACAAGCAAGCAGATAGATAGAAGCCTTACAAGGTCAACATGCTTGCAAAACAATATTAAGCTAGAAAAAATCATGTTGGAATTATCGAATCACAATCTTTATTTTTAAGTAGATACTTGTTGAAACATGAAAGTAAATGTGAAAAGGTGGTTGAGACATTGTCCATTGTTTTATTTTTGGTTTCATGAGAGTATTTATGACTTGATTGATTTGGCCAACGCTGATCACTGATACATTCACATGTATCATTGTACCTTCACATGAATATTTATCTTTTATATAGTTACTACTGTTTTACATTAAATGCCTTAATTTTATACATACTTGACGTTTACATATTTCCTTTTAAGGTTTTTACATGAAATGAGTTTGTATCCTTAGAAACACATCAACAGGAAATGCAAAGTATTTTGACATTTCCAGATTTTAGAGCCCTTAAGGGCAATGATCAGTGGTGCTCCCCTGGAAGATGCACATCATCTTGCTCAATGTTATAGTCGAATGCGACAAGAGGCTGAAGTGCAGGTAAATCAAACTGCAGGGTGTAATACCCTATTTGAAATAACTTTTCGTGGGCACATGAAATTCATGTCCAAATCCAAATTTTATCCTTATCAAGTTGTCATGGCCATATATTTTTGCTTTACCTTCTAAAGTAAACAGGCTGCTGGGTTCTCTAGAAGTCGAGTTCGAGCAAGAGAAGCTCTTGGCCATGAGAATGCTGCCAAGCTGCAGGCAGTAGAAGCTAAAATGCAGGAACTTTAAGCAAACATGGCTGTTCTAGGGAAAGAAGCGGCTGCTGCACTGGCTCCTTTCGAAGCACAACAGCAAAGACTGACCTTCCAGCTCCTTGTATCCCTGGTGTGAATTTGTGACGCTCTTCTTGTTGAAATTTTTTATGTATTGGAGCATATAAAGGTTTTCAGATTTATTATTTTAATTATGGCCTCCTAAAGGTTGAGGCAGGAAAGACATACCATATGAGGTTAGCTGCAATACTTGACGAAACTGAAGCAGAGGTGACTTCTTACCTATTTTTGTTACAAGAAGCAAAATGTTGAAGGGTTTCAGTTTGAGTTCTTATGGTGCCAAGACACTTGCTAGTAGATGGTCTTGGAGAAACAACAGAGAGAGTCTGCACCACCTGAACCTCCTAAAGTTAGCTGCTTGGATAAAGCATTGTATTTCTTGGCTGAAGTATGCTTCCCGGAAATTAGATGCCCGAAGTGCAAGTTTTTTGGAGTTTTAAATGAATGAAAAGTAAAGATTTCTTGCTAACTAATGCAGGCAACACATGCTTTTCAAACCTTGTCTGAGAAGGAACTGAGCTTGGCTGTGGGTGACTATGTTGTTGTTGGGCAGATTCCAATTATTTCCCTTTGTTTTTGCTCAAAAGGGCAGCCCAGGTGCACGAAGCTCCCGCCTATGCAGGGTCCGGGGAAGGGGCAGACCACAAGGGTCTATGGTATAAATATACACTAGTCAAACAAATATAAGGGCTTTAGTTTCAAAAATAAACAGGGCAGGAAACCTCCTTCTACCTTTCCCTTTTTCTTGACTCAAGCAGGTGTCGGTTCCCAGATGTATAAAACATAAGGAGGGTTTAACTTGAACTGCAAAAGGGTGGCTGTTGTACCCAGCAAATCTGCTGGACTTTCTGTTCTCAATGGTTATATCTGAAAGAGACTGGGTTAGCTCCAGTCACTTGTTTCCACTAGGCATAGTTGCTCGCTTCTGTTAGGGAAAGCAGTGGAATCCATGATCCGTATCAAATTGTTGATTGTTACATGTCATTTCACTGGTCTCATTTGGATTCCACCAGTAGCAGTGGTGCTTGTCACTTATTGGAACAGGTGATGTCTATCGTCCTTTCTCCTTTATGAAAATTGTGAACTGCCCCAGCTGCATCTGAGAAAATTGTAACATCCATTTTGAAGAAATTGACCCAAAACTTTTCCAGCACACGCTATTAATCTTTTCAGGGAGTGGTTTGAAGCATCTCTAATGCATGTAATAGTATGTGTGATTGCAAAGGCAAATTGCTTAATGAAATAAACTACTTGATACTGACAGCAGCCTGTGCTTTGCTTACAGCAGGTTGAGCATCGTGCATTAGTACTTCTAAGCCCTTTCCATTTTCCTGAGTGCAATGTTTGTATTGTTGAATAAAAATATTTAAGGCCCTTATAAGAATATATATTTGAAACAAAATGTTTTCAACCAGCTTATTGTACATGTTCCGTATCCTGTGCAATCTTATCTGTGCTACTCATATCAGTTACTAGGTCCCATAACACTGACATTAAGCCAAGAAAATCTGAACCAAGATCTACGCCGTGACGACTATGATTATGTCACTTCCCCGTGTGCATCACTCATGATCCTAATGTGCCCTTCAGGCTCAGATTTAAAAAAAAATTCAAACATGTACTTATCAAGAGTTTGTCAGTAAATAAAGCTTCATGAAATGTTAATATCAAGATTTTGCAATTACACTGTTATTTTGTAACAGGGGCTGCCTGAAGTCGTTGAGACCTGTTTGTTGTTTTACTGTAACATGTTCAAGTTGAGAGGCATTTTCATCTTATGGTCAAGTTTTTTTTCCCTCTATCGAGCTCCGCAAGGTAAGTCATTGAATCAGGATACTAAAGTTGGTAGGTGCATTTTGAATTTAGATCCTTCTGAGCCATGAATTTAAACTGCTGATGCTATCTTTTTTGTTGTCACCTTCTGTTGGGTCAATTTGTAGTTATCCTTCCAGGCTAAACAAGGTAATGAATTTTTAGTAGGCGATCATAGGAGATATTCAACATAACTTGAGATGAACCTGTACTTAGTATTCAACCAGCCTAAGTCTGCCATGCTTTTGAGATCTGAGACCAGATTCTGGAGACTTTTGGCATGCATGGTCAATAAAAGATAAAAAACAACACTTAGACTAACTTCCAGTGGTCTCTTCCATATCTTATAAACTTAGAGACGCTTAGGAGAAACACCCCATGTTATTGTATGTGGCAAATTAATGCTGCTGTTCTACTTTTGGAAATTAAGTTGCTGAAATTGCCAACGACATGATTGATTCTTTTGTGCATGTGTGGATTGCCTGTGTGACTTTACCAGCTTTTATTGAACATCTGCTTCCATTGAAAGTTCAAGCAGATACAAAGCAAGATTACTACAGTATTGATTCGTGGTTACTTGTGTGACTCATGAACTAAACAAGCTGTGAATAAGATGAATGCTAAATTATGTAATTATGTTCTGCCTCATTGAAAGTTGAAGTTCTGTTCCCTGGTTTACCTGTTAACGTTTTACATTGGGCTTGTGTTTTACTCAGGTCACTCCACCAGGATGGGCTGAAGGAGAGTGCAAGGGAACGGCAGGGTGGTGTCCATCGGCTTACTTCGCTGAACATCAAAGAATACCACGCAGTAGTATTGCAACTGAAGCGTTCTAGTTTTGTTCTATTTTGTAAATATTTATATGGGTGGACCTGCAATGCTGGGATACAAAAAAATATAAGGGTCAAGTCTAGTGATCCCCATCTCAAGGGCCGTTTCAAGGCTGTGCCTGGTACTCTGCAAAGTTGTTGGAGCAGAGTTTGAACAATGTGAAAGAGTGCTGGCGCCTTTGCTTTTCCTCACAGGTCCCTTCATAAATGATGCAAATGGCTCCAAGTTCAGGTTAGGCCCAAATTTTTGAAGAACAAAATCGTCCACAATGTTTTCCTTTGCTTAGATGCCTCATATTCTGAAATTTTCATTCAATGGATGATCCTACCTGCTGTTTGCTGGAGTTGAAAATTGAACCATAGAATATTTTACCATCCATTTTACAACTGAAGGCAGCGGTCATATATTTCGCCGAACGTTGTTCTTGCCAATTGGTAGGATAATCTAATAGATCAGAACTTTAGATCATGGCTGATCTCGCCCAAGAAACGTTGTGAATGGTACAGATCTTCAAAAACATTAGCCCATCTGAAGTTATGGCTATTTATGACCAATTATTGAAGGGCTCGTGAAATAAAACACGAGGCCCGTATATCACTACCCAAAAATAAAAGTATATGTTTTTAGACAGTTTCTCATGAATTTTTATTTTAACTGTATTTATTATTATGAAAAAGAACCTATGTACAGGTTCTTGTTGGTCATATTTGTGCTCTTGATGGAAACATTTTTGGTATGGTAAGCCTTCTGTTTGGAGACATGTCTTGGCTGTATGCAGAAGGGCCCCATTTGCTAAGGACAGTGTTGTGGTTTTGCTGAAGAGGAGTTTTGGCGCAAAGGTAGAGTTGTCATTATGTGATCTTGAGGTCACGGGTTCAAGGCATAAAAACAGCCTCTTGCAAAATACAAGGTAAGGCTGCTTGCTATTGACCCTTGTGGTCTGTCCCTTTCCCAGATCCCGCTTAGGGGGGGAGCTGTGTAGACCGGGGCTGCCCCAATGTTTATGGTTTTGCTTTGTTGATATTCTCTAGGCATCCTAAGTGTTAGCTTGACATGAGGATGACAGTCCATGGATTGTGCTCCTTGATTGAATCTGACCCATACCCGAATAATTAGCATTTGGATATCGAGGATTGGATCCCAAGTAGAGTCCATCCTCTACTCGAATAAAATTGGAATTGATGTGGCTTGGGTTTAGATAGGGTGGAACCTGGACGACCCCGACCCATTGACTGCGCCTACCACAATCTGGACGTACCAAGTTGTGGAGTACATGCTCTTATCTATGCGTTATTATTCGGAATTTCTGTTCGTGAATGGACATGCTCACATGATGGGTCAGTAGGGTCAAACAAAGACCACTGGTCCACATTCAGTGGAAATCCTAATCCTAACTACTGGATTTCAAATCAACTTCCTAATCGTCAGACACGTGTAAATGCTTCACAAGAAGATGATCTGATGATCGTAAGGGTCAAGGTCCTGTTAGAACGGGCATGTATGGGCAGAGTATCATCTCACGCATAGGACATCTTCTCATATTTTTTGAGTGATCCATTCCGTTCGTCAGATTCGCCCTCTCCTAAGATGAAGGTTTACCAAAAATCTCACCTCACAGGTCTCTTAGCTGAACTCCTTCCTCTTAGAAGGTGGACAATACTAGACAAAGATTTCATATTTTATTAACACCGTCTGTACATTAAGGAGAGGTGGCCTACTTTAGGGGTACCTTTGGATGAGATTTTTGGTACATTCCATCCAAAGGGTACCCTTTGTGGTCTACCCCTTGTTCGAGAAGGGCAGTTTACCGCCTTGATAGCCAAGGAGTTCGCTAGACTCCCTCCAAGCATTGCTCTTCTATACCTTAGGGCTTTATAGACATCCAATACACCCAAAAGCCTTTTAGGATAACATTTAACGGTCTAATTGAAGAAGGGGGAGACTACAAAGGGCTTATATTGCAGCCTTATTTTGCATTTTTGTAAAAGACCGTTTTCACTTAAACTTTTGACCTCTAGGTCACATGGCGACAAACTCTACCATTGCACCAAAGCTCCCTTTCTAGTTATTAGTCTTTTCCAAATGATCGGATTGCAAAGATATTTTGTTACATTTTTTCTGAATCATCTTAGCCGTCAGTCTTTTCTATCAGAGTGCTAGTTGCGGTTAGCATGATTCTATGACTCCATATTATACGCATACTCCAGATTCCCGATTTATACGCAACAAACACCGTACGAAACGCCAAATTTTATCCATAGGATGATCCTAACCGTCATTTCAGTTAGGTTCCTCCACATTCCACTTTACAGGCTTCGATCATCCAACTGCATATGAGTTTTGATGCATTGCCTAACTAAGATGGGTCCTGAAGATAAGCGCTTCTGATCAACTCCGCATGGTCCCACCTGCATAATCTTTCATGCACGTACTGTTCACAAGCGCACCACCAAATCCATATGAGCACTCCTTTTACAATAACCCGCGGTCCAATGTTTAGCCCCGTTTATAAGCACCCAATTTCCCATCCGGAGACCCTTGGCTTATTTTATGGTTCAAGGCGCTCCGTGCCTTCTGACGAAGCTCCAACGCAATCCTCCCCTTATTTGATTTTTTATTCCCCATCCATTCTACGAGCCGTCCGATTATATTCGGTTCGAATCGCCACCTTCCACGTGTAAGGCAATGGCCCACCGTACATAAGATAGGCGAAAACAATTAATTCGTGGGGTACGGCAGATTTATATAGAGGGGTCGGAGGAGAAAAGACAGAGGAGAGAAGAGGGATCCCGATGGGGATTGAATCGTCTCTCCGGCGAAGCATCAACTTCCAACGGCTGCAGTTCCACACTTTTCCGGCATAGGACCGCCGGAATTCGGACGGGATTCCTGGAGGACGAGGCGCTTGTGTTGTTTTCCAACCAACTCCGGCGAGGTGCGGCAGCCGAACGATCTGGATCTTACGGCCTTTACGTTTTTCCGTTCTACAACGCATTTCTCGTTTCCTTTTTCCGTTTATTCTCCTTCACGCAATTCGTGTTTTCGCCCTTTTCCGAGTTTGTTTTGGAGTTATATTCTCACCCCTCGCTTTTGATATGCACACCCGATTCTTCGGCTCGTTTGATGTCGCTAACGTCGTCTCTCACACAGGTATCCATTATAGACAGGTGTCCGGTTCTTATCCACTTGTATATTTAAATTACCATAATACCCTACCGGAGTGGGGTCTATCTCCGGGGTAATTGCGTCAACTCAAGGGCAGATCTTGTCCTAGACGAATCTTGCCGGCTTGCTTCTAAGTAGCCCCTCCGCCACGTGCTACTACTAGTTTTGGGGAACCAGACATGGATGGCCCACCATGAGCTGGCCACCAACGTCTTGGATCTGATTTCGAGTGCGAATAGATTGTCTCGATGTAGATATGTGGGTCCACCGCTAGAATGCGTATCACAGATTCACGTGCTTCGTGGGCCATCCTCGTGGATAAGATTGATAGCAGATTTCAGTCGAGAGTTCCCTATTAGATAAGCCATGCCCGAAAAGATCTTCTCCATTTGATGATCTCAACCGCTAATGTAACGGAGTTCAAACGGATGGCCGAGATAGTTTCAAATATAAATCATGGCTGAGATGGTCGGCGAGGATCGTGTGGTGTTGAAAATATCTGGGGCGCAGCTCATCCAAGAAGGTCCAACACGCTACTACCCAATTTCTGGTTGTCTGCTTTTGGAGATCGTTATATGCACAAACACGGATAACTTGCCCGTAATTTCAAATCCTAAACCAAATCCCCGTGTAAGGCCCACCGTTGCACGATCTGACCCGTTCATCCGATTGCCCCCCTTCCTTTAGCCAAAAATTGGTGCATCCATCCGTCCATCCTGCTAGAACTCAAAAGACGGTCGCTCAGATCACTTTCCACTTTTGCTTTTTCCTTGTCATTTGACTGATGCATTTTGGTGAATAAATGAATTGCAGAAGCGAGAGTTGTTGTTAGGGATGAGATCTCACAAGGAACCACCAAAGCGGAAAAGGAAGGAAGGAGAAGCCGGATCCGACGGTCAGGGTCAGGAGACGGCGAAGAATGGAGAAGCGGGAAATCTAGTGCTTGCATCGTACATGGCCCACGAATATCTCACTCGTGGGACCCTCTTAGGGCAGAGATGGGACCCACAAAAGCCCCTTCCCGCCCCTGCAGATGGCCAGCAACAACGGCAGGTCTACGAAAATGTAGCGTCTTTGCTGAAGGGTAGCGATGTTCACATTCCCCAAGTGGTCAATCCATCGCAGCTTTCTGATTGGCTGCAGTTATGTGAAAATCACGAAACTACCTCCAATGGTACAAGCCGATATACCCACCCATGCAATCCCTAGTCTTATTTTGTAAGATTTGGGTATTTTGGTGTACTTATTGTTCTTGTTGAACCTCACAAATGCACATAATTTCCAGCTTATTTATCTTATTTCATTTCCTTTCAATTTTTGCTTGAGATTTATCAGCATTATTACTTCAATTCCCCGAATTTGAAGATCTAAGGCTTCTCAATAGCATAACTAGATCTCCAGTTCTTTTTATCGTCAAAGTTTTATACCAATTAGGAGTCGACTATATAAATCTTGTTCTCTTATTTCCTTCTATCAAGGTGATGACATTATATAATCTAAAAGTTTTTTAATTTTTTCTCATCATTTCTATCTACGTCTTTAGGACCTTCCATTATCTTTTTAGAACCTTACATTTAGATCGACTTACTTCTTTTAATTGGTGCCTTTTTCTTAAAGATAGCAAATTAAGTTATTTTTAGGTTTTATTTGCTCTTCGCGTAATGGTAAAAGTTGTCATCACGTGACCTTGAGGTCATAGGTTCAGAGCGTGAAAATAGCGTCTGCAAAAATGCAAGGTAAAACTACCTACTATAAACCATTGTGGTCCATGCCTTTCTTGGATCCCACATGTATGGGAGCTTTGTGCACAGGGCTGCAATGATGTGGTCCATCTTGGTGGACGTCCATGGCATTGCTATGGGCTGATAGTGGACAATTTGTGATCATTCACCATAGTAGACTAGAATAGTAGGGACTTCTGCTAACCAAAGGCAAATTGAGAGGCTCCATCATGGACCAGCTTATGTGGGTTCTCCTTAATTAATAGATGGGCTTCAACCTGAATGCTGCCGGCATTGGACTTGCACCATTGCAGAGAGCTACAAGTTTATCTCGGCTGATATGAAAGGGCAGCTCCGGTGCACAAAGCTCCCACATATGCGAGGTCTGGAGAAGGGGCAGACCATAAGGGCCTATAGTAGGTAGCCTTACCTTGCATTTTGCAAGAGCATGATTCCATGCCTTGAACCCATGACCTTAAAGTCACATGACGACAACTTTTACCGTTGTGTCAAGTCTCCCCTTCTATCTCGGCTGACATGAGAAGTCACCAAATTCTATCTTCTGGACTGATCGTGAAGTTGAATTTAGTTACAACAATAAATAAAATGGTTAGAAGGGAAGCTTTTCCGTAATGATAGAGTTGTCGTCATGTGACTCTGAGACTGTGGGATCCAAGTATTTTATTGAGTTGATGGAGTTCTTTTCAAGCATCAAAAGAGTCTATTCACTTGATTTCTGACTTGACTCTTTCACTTGTTTGAGAAGGAGAACAATTTTCCCAAGAATGATGTTACGGGATGAACTTCTGACTCTTAAACTACTCCAACAAAATGCTAGATGAATAGAATTGACTCTATCAAATTCAAGCTCTGAGATTACATTTTAAATACACAAATGAAGGAACTGAATGTGCACAGTGAAGGCCATATTTGGGTAAATTTTTTCTCTCACAAAAATATTTTCTGATAGCCTACATGTCCTAGCTAAGCACAAAATGTTACTTTCACCAACAAATGTCTAGTTTAGTTGATTGCAGACAACTCGACATCCCCACTGAAGTACACTTGTCGCAGATTCAAGTCACCACTTTTCCCTTCAGTGACAATTAGATTTGCGAATTGTGTGTGAGTGATTTGCTTTATAAATCGTTGCTTCATCATCGAGATCTTATCTTGGTTAGGGGTCAGTTTGTAAATCCTTGCATGGAAAACAAAATAAAAAATAGAACCGCGTACCTTTGTCCTTTATTTCCTTAACAGGGTATTTGAAACAAAAATACAAAAAGAAGAAGAAGCATATATTCAAATGCATTTTTACCAAACACTAAATTTTGTTTAAAGAAAAGAATTATAGAAGCAGCATCTGAACGTAGGCCAAGCCTACCAAAAATGTATTTTCTTTGAACAAATGTGCATTTGGATTAAGAGGAATGCTACACTAGCCACGTCATGAAGTGCAGTCTAGCAACCAGATTTTATGGGAACCACTTATATATTATCCAACTCATTTATCACATTGCTATAGTCGTAGATGTCTTATAGATCAAAAAGTACGTGGTTTCGATTACTTTAGCTGCTATAAAACTGTATACCTTTTTATAAAATTTTAAAACTGTTTTTTTTAAGCACAACATTTCAAATGCTTTTTAGATGCTAGAGTCATCCAAATTATATGATTTTTTTTTTTATTTTATATCTTTTATCTATATCACATCTAAATGTAAAGCAACAAGTAAAGGGGTCGGATAATTCAAAGGTGGAACCCATAATATGTGGTTGCTAGACAGCACCCAGAGTTGGAGAGTTTAGCATTCCTCTTGGATTTAGTGGAGACATGTACAAAAACAAGGATGAAAAGTGGAGGATCAAGGCAGCATTTCTCTTGGATTTAATAGAGAGACACGTACAAAAACAAGCAAGGAATGTGGAGGATCAGGGCAATCCTCACCCACAAAGCACCCAAACATCGATAGACCAAAAACAAAGAACGGGCAGCAAAGGCCCCTAACATCGAACTTTCAAGAACCTACCCACTTCACAGTCCTCCAATTACTAGCAAGAGATCCTCTCGTCTGTTCTGCCAGCTTATTCTGGGCTAATTGATCAATAAGTTCGTTAGCAAATCGGCAAACATGCTGAAAAGAAACAGGCGCGTTCTGAGTCCATTCTCTAATCTTATCAATCCTACCAAAAATGTTCTGGGCAAGTTTATCTCTGGGCTTTCGTAGAAAAAAAGAATTTAGGAGATGAAATCCTGATCGCATTACTGCAGGCCAAAATTTGATTTTTAAGAGCAAACTAGAGAAAAGAAGCGTTGAGATAATACCGTTCATCTTAGTCTCATCTGCTGAAAAAGGGGGAGAGAGACGAGTTGCTAGAGTAGTACCAAAGACACTTCCTAAGTACTAACCAAAAGAATTGAGTAGAGCTGTTGTCCTTACTAATATAGGGCTGACTAACAGGCTGTCACGTAGTTTAGGGGGATGTGGCGCCGTGGAGAAGTTGAGTTTCAAGCCCTACGAGTCTAATCCATCAAAAACCTCCCCTGGGTCTCGATCACTCACAATAGATAATAGTTAAGCCTTTTGAGTCAATGTCTTTTGGGCTATTAATCATACAATTAGGAATATGATATATGGATTGGTTCAAGGAACATCCTTTTCTGGCTCCAAATTCCTACCTTCCCCTCCACTTCTGATCATGAAAGTGCTATTCTATCAAATTAAATACTGCTATAAATTACATCCTTACTCGCTTATGCTTCAACTAGTGTAATATTCAAGTGGAACATCATTTTTAAACTATTAAATCCCACGTAGAAGCGATTTTAGAATCATATCTCAGCTCTTGGATGAACTATCTCAGGGTTTGCAATCATCTCAAACTTGGGTGGCATACTTCACTATATCTTGAGTTTCTGAACTTGGCAATAACTAGCCAGTTGAATTTGATCTACAAAATACAGAGTTTTAGAGTAAAACTGAAGTAGTTTTCAAGACTGATGAACAAAATATTCTCTTGTTCCTCCTTTATGGTCTACTTTGCATGACGCCTGTCTGTGCTAACTGTGACCATTCATCTTTTGACCATCATGAAAACCATTCTGCACGGGAAAAGCAAGCCTTTCAATTAGTAGGGGGTTTGGCTAAGGGATTCCCTTTACAAATTTAATGGGTAATATTTGAAACTTTGATAAAGTATAGAAGCTATCTCCATCCTCCATGCCATTGTATAGGTGGATCCAGCTCCTGGCCTGTGGCCCACAAAATGGGCTTCAACATCATGGCAAATGTACAGTGGGTCCAAGACAAGGACTAATGGTAAAAGGACAGCCCCAGTACAATAAGCTCCTACGTATGTAGGATTCAGTAAAGGGGTGGACCACAAGGGTTAATAGTTCAGAGTCTTACATTTTGCAAAAGGCTATTTCTATGCTTTAAACCTGTGACTTCAAGATCATACGATGACAACTCTACTGTTATGCCAAGGCTCTCAAATGTGAACATTTTTATGATCATACTTATTGAACTTGAAAATATGTTTATGGGATTTTAAAAAGATAGCATCGATGCGAAATTCAACTTGCAAGATAATCTGCTAGCCCTAAATCCTAAACCCTAAACCATGAAAGAAACCTAAACTTCATTTTGCAAGAGATTTGTTAGATGCCAAAAAGCCAACATACCAGATGATCTTAGGCCCACTAAAATGCTTTTCTTGCACTGTCATGTTCCCTTACCTAGAACTTGAGCCATAGGGTAGCAATAGTTCTCTAGACTGTGGCCTAAGAGGCTCATTGAGGGGACACCTAAAACCTAAGGTGCTTTGGCTTCTCGCAATCACTTCCAATGGTGATTCTCTAAAGTTTCCAGCTCTTTCCAACAATGGAGTAAACTGTCATCCCTTTTCTCCTAAGCCTTTAAGAGCCCTCCAAGCATTATGACAAGAAGTCACTGTCAAGAATTTTCTTTAGGGCAATTTTTTGATTGCCTGGAGAGCTAATCATCTCTTAATGCTAAAGTTTCTTACTGGTAATGATGGATAAGAATTGATTCCGCTCCAGAATGCGACAGAATGTGGTAACAAGTGTATGATGATCCAGCCATTGATCTACCCAATCCAGTATCTAGCTGACTAATGGACCCGTCATTCAGCCCCCCCAAAAAGTACCATCTGTTCAATCAGCCCTCACAAAAGCAACCTCCAAATGCAACCTTATCTTGGAACCTTTCAGAATGAAATCATCGGTCAAATGCCCCCATCAAACACCCACACAAAGCTGGCCGGGTTGGGCCGTCCTGTCCCCATATCATTTCTACTCTAAATTGTGGCATCTTTTGACAGATATATGGTCTGCTGTATTGATGTCATATAGAGGATGGTGAAATCATCCATTCTTCAAAAGACTCTGCGAGTGCACGTCCGAAGACCTTCCACCAAGGTTAGTGCTCTCATTCAGTGTTGGACCATGGACCTGTTGGATGCTCTTCTCATGTGTTACTTAAAGAGGGATGTAGTTATTTACAATCATGTGGTCATGTTACTGGAACCACTCTAAATTTAAAACAATGTGGTATCTTGTAGATAATCATTACTCATTTTGGGGATGATTAGTGGGGACCAAGATTGGCATAATGATTCGAAACCCCACATTTCATAGTATTATTATTAATAAGCAAGTATATAAAATTAAATGCAAGGGAAGCCTTGGCACAATGGTAAAGTTCTGTTGTTGTGTGACCTTGAGTTCACGAGGTTCAAAGCATGAAAACAATCTCTTGCAAAAGTGCAAGATAATGCTATGTACTATAGATTCTTGTGGTCTGCTCCTTTCCTAGACCCCGCATAGGTGGGAGCATGGTGCACTGAGGCTGCCTTTTTTTCATAAAACTAAATAAATTGCCTCACTAATATAATGGCCTGATTGGAAAAGCTCATGTAATCTTGTTTATGATTACAAATGGACTATTCTAAATGTAGGGTGTGAGCGATTAAATTTACCATTCTAAAAAATAAAAATGAAAATAAAATGGAATGTGTACATCCAAGTACTCTCACAAGATGGGCCACTCCAATCCTACTTGCCATGACTCACATAGAGAAGATTCCTTCTTAGAGAGCCTATGTAAAAGCAATGCGTGGTGGGTTACTAGAATGATAATAAAAAGGAAGGAGTCTCACTATTTTGCCACCTTTTGGTAGATAAAGTGGATGGGATTTTATGTGCTCAGTCTTCTCAGGAAAAACTGGTTTGAATACAAAGTAAATATTGCACGTCAATTATTGTTTCTACATCTAGCTTCGGTGCCCAACCTAACAACCCTACTTTCACTTCTTCAATGTTATCAACTTTCTCCTCTTTGAGACTGTTTAGCAAAACGAGAGCAAAAACCTGCACTAAATATGGTTATCTCATGCATTCAACTAACTATATCCAAGTATATATGAAATTTATTTTAAGCATAAGATAAGCATAGTTAGGGTACATTAGCCGGGTCTACGATAAACTTGTCACAGAAAACATTGGCCAATGTCTGTTATCCTGTGCCAAACAGCTCCAAAATGAATGAACATTGGCTTATATAGTTTACGATTCACTGGGGTCTAAATAAAGCATGTGTTGCTATATGATATTTTATAAAATTTCTGTGAATCTCACTGGTTTGTCACTTCTAGTTGCCCACTGGTCTTCTCAGACATCCTAGTTGCATGATGGGAAAGTAATATATGGATTATGTTTTTGATAGCAAGCTTTCGATATATTATGCATCCCTATTGTTCCCTTAGATCGATAAATTAACCTGCCATCAGGAAAACAATGGATGAATTACTATATGTGCCTCATTATGTCTGGACTTACTAAGTAAAATTTCACTGTGCACAGACCAGCTTTCGGAACATTCATGAGAAAGTGTGAAAAAATCACGTTGTTGATGTTGTATACTGAATTTGGTACCATGACTAATTACATTGATTTATAGGAAATGATAAACACAAAAACATCCAGGAGATTTTAACCTTTATTTTGAGTACAGAAAAAGTTAAACTTCTCTTACTTTTTTTTAAAATTAGCGAATTTTATTAAAAGGTGGTTGAGAGAATTGCGGAACGAGTACAAACATAAATAAAAAAGTTTATGAAACACCTCAAAAGTCCAATGGGTTACTGGCTGCTAGATGACCAGTGGTTATGACACAACTTAACAGAAAAAAAAAAAAGAAAAAGAAAAGATGCCTCCTTATCTCTTTGTCAATATCAGAAATTGGTAGTTTCATTCCTTGAAGCTGCCTCCTTCTCTAGAAAGGTGATCACTTGAAGAGCTTGCTGATCTAGGAATATATTAAGCTGTATAAATTCTTCCTTGAAGGCTAAGGTGAATTTCATCCAAAAAGTATCCAGATCTCCATCCCACATTATTGCTTTTGTTAATCCATCCTATCACAGTTTCGAAATCACCTTCAATTGCTAGAGAAATCTCTTAAATCTCCCCCAACAGTAAAAGTTGTTGTCATATGACCTTGAGGTCACAAGTTCAAGGTGTGGAATCAGCCTCTTGCAAAATACAAGGTAAGACTGGCTACTATAGGTCATTGTATTCCACCCCTTCCTCGGACCCCGCATAGGCGGGAGCTTCGTGCACCTGGGCTGCCCTTTTTAGCTTCAGCTTCAATTGCTTTGGTGAGACCAGTTGGAGCAGTGAATCCATTCAAAACTTCTCCTTTTTCGTTTCTGACAACACTGCAATTCCTGCTGTCCTTGGATTACCCAAAGCTAGAACCATCAAAGTTTAGTTTTATCCAACCCCCTTGAGGAGTTCTTCGAGTAGCAACCATTTTAGGCTTGGACACTTTGAATCTCGCAAAGTACCTTCCGTTTTCTCTAAATCTCATTTTCTGATTAGGAAAAGAACAATTTATCTGCGTCTGCCAATGAGCTATATTTCTCTTGATTTTTGAGCTATGAAGTCATCTGATCATAAGTGACCTTCGAAGGTTCTTCTATTCATTTCTTTCCAAATCTCTCATATGACCCTTATATAATGGCAACAGCTTATTATATTGTAGTTTATCTTTCTTGTTCAACTATTTTCATAGTTATACGTTCAAAGGAGATCGAAAACGGCACTAGTTAAAAGGAACTAGAAGGTTTTGAAAGGATAAGGGAAAGACCTAAAAGAACGTGGATAGAAATAATAAGAAAAGATTTAAAAACTTTGGAACTAAATGAAGCATGGTACTTAATAGAGAGAAAAGGAGGAATAAGATTCATCTAGTTGACTCCTAATTGAGATAAGATCTTGATGATGATGATGATGATATTTTCATAGTTATGGTCCTACATTTTAAAGGCCGAAGAGTTGACACTCTATTATTATTTATAAAGAACGAGGATAAAAAGTAGAAGCAAAATTACCTATTCTTCTATGAGTATTTTTATTTGAACTGGTCGATATTTATTTTCATAAATAACTAAAAGTAACATTATCAATGAAGAGATTGCCCTATATGCAAAGACGGACTTATGCACCCCTCTAGCAAGAGAATCCCCCAAGTTGGTAGCCAACCTAAGAACATGAGAAAAGGAAAACTAAGTACATGAAGAAATGTCCCTAATCTCATCTAAAATATGACACAATCTCCAAGTCCCCATATGATGCAGATTGGTTGTCACATAATGCTATAAAACAATGACTCGCTCCTTCATTTCTTGAGCAGTTAATTATAAACAATACATACCACTATTAGCCATTTCCTCCATTGGCAGTAGGGCTAATTTTAGATGCAAAAACCTTAGCTGTAGTTCCTTACTAGTTCTCCCTGCACCATCCATCTTCTAGCCAGGACTCAAGGGAATTTTCTTTTCTTCTCGAAAATGAAAATGGATCCAATGGTTGTCCTCTCTAGATCATTTGGTTGGTGCTAACATACCAAGTATCAGTGGTGGGAGACTTTTCGATCAGCAAATGGTACATCAATCTGGACCTCAGACCCTCCAAAGAATAGTGTCAATGTCAGCTTTCCCCAGTACTATCATGTCGTAATCAGCAGACGTGGGCCAATTAAACATCATGTGATTGTAACAGCGACGATGATTCATTCTGATCTCCTTAACGCAGGTTACATGTGGGTAAGACCCCAGCACAAATAAGGGGCAATCCCGGCACACGAAGCTCCTGCCTATGCACGTTCCGGGGAAGAGGGAGACCACGAGCTTTACCTGTCATTATTGCAACAACAACTTGACAACTTTACTGTTGAGCTAAGGCTCCCCTTCTAAAGCCTAAACCTAAAAAATAATCCCCAGAAATTCATATAGGGGGTCACCATGTACATATTTACCATCCACATGACATCAGACGTTTGTTGGGAGACCAAGCCCACTGTTGGATCAGTAGGTCCCAATGTAGATTTTCAACGGTCACACACATGAAATTTGGTCAGACTGTGACAGATGGATCATAAAAATTGGAAAAGGTTACAAGTTGACGTTTACTTCGCTGATCTCTGCACTGAGAGACTTATGGATGGCCAGTGTTTGTCCCAATTGATGTAATTTCTGAACTGTCCAATAGTCGTTGGTGGGTCGACCGTCATACTAAGTAGACTCAGATACTAAACTGTGACAATGAGAGAAAATAGTGTATAAAAACTAAAGCTACAAAACGCTCCAAGTATGAGAAACAAAGAAAATTTTCTGAATTTATTCCTCATACTAAGAGGGTCGTCTGATTGAGCCAGTATAAGTTTTTCTTTTCTTTTCTTTTTAAATTTAAGACACACATGCCATGCAGAGTCTCAAACCCTGGTGACTAATAAAAGTTTTTTTAGAGATTATTATTATTATTATTATATACATAGAGTTTGCCCATGCAGCTTGATAAGCATTTTTTGACACGTTAGAAGTGCATGCATCCAGGCCCAGACCACTGGTGATCCGATGTCCAAAATTACTTTTCATTTCCATGCAGCATTAGGTAGGCCATGCACTGAAAAGATGTGCTTTTGATGGTACATAGTGCAACACGGATTTGCTCAGAAAGTCCATAATACAGGTAGAAAATCTTAGCAGATCGGATAGTTAGCATCATCCAACAGAAAAATGCTTTTAATATACATTATCCAAGTTTTGGGTAAGAAGATGAACCGCGTAGATTAGTGCACCAGCAAACATCATGCACGTAGAATTTCGAAGTTTTCATTGACTTGGGCAGGTTGCAGATAAAGTAAGTTCTCGATGGACAGTTTAGACAAGGAATAAAACCTAAACCTCAAATCAAGGTCGTGTTTTCTGTCTAACCTTATTTGCATGGAACTGAGAGGTATAAATTGGAAGGAAGAAGATGAGCAGAAGAGGCTAATGGAGGTGTGTCTTCCGTTCTATGGTTCATGGTGTTCTGTTGAAGTTTTTTTGTCCTTTTCTCTTTTGAATGCTTACATAGACAGAGAAGAAAAGATAACATTCCAAGTAAGAACAAGCAGAAGATGCCAGTGGTCCCGTGTTTTGACCACCACCCCTAGAGGGACCAAATTACACATCAAATTTGCCTCCTTGTCACTGCGTCTGTCTGTTAGTTTGAGTGGAGAGAAGAGCTGGCCAAACTGGTACTGCTGGTACACATGATCGATGCTTAGCCGAGTGAACAACCACACATGCACACAGAGGCTTATGTACCCTGGCAAACATTTCTGGGTTAAAACCACCGACCATCAATTATAGCAAAATGAAAATGATGACTGCCAGCGACTTTTTAACTTGATTAGATAAATTTGGACCATGTGGAGTGCATCTAAGCCTTACATTTGTTGCTTGTTTGTGATCCCTTGGACCATTCGATAGGCCGCACTTGTGTGGAGTGCATCTAAGTTGTACATTTGGTTAAGATTTCATTGCCACTAAGTTTTTGTGAGAAGGGGAGCTTTGACATAACAGTAGAGTTGTAGTCACATGATCTTGATGTCACAGGTTTAAGGTGTAAAAATAACTTTTTGTCAATGCAAGATAAGGCTGCATACTATGAACCCCTGTGGTCTACTACTTCTCTGATTCCCGCATATGTAGGAGCTTCGTATATCAGACTGCTCTTTTTTGCTTTCAGTTTTTACGAACACTCTATTCTTGGCCGAGAATGACTACATAAGGAGCGAAGTTTTAGATCGAGGGGTTGTCAGTGTAATACGATGTGACAATGTACTTGGGCCAGCTTGTTTCACAGGCTACACTTGTTTGGGTAGATCACGATAATCCATCAAGTGTTAAATGAATTTAGTACAATTAGTTTCGTTGTTGCCTTTTCTATTACCTTATTTGTTACCCAGACAGGTCCATTGTCTTTGGTCATTCTTGTAATAGAAATAGGTTAGCTACTGCAAACTAGTCTAATAATGACCAAAGACAGCCTCCTAAATGTAGACGATGGAAGCCTGTATTTTTTGTAGGAATATATGAGAAAGCAAAAGCAAAAGTGCAGGCAGGGCCTACTCTTCCCATGATGCAAACCATCTATCGAACGACGCATGTCATGAATAACTCATACGTAAAAAACTCCTCGTGGAACATTTTCTAAGACTTTGATTTGTTTAGAGCATATTTGGCTGGCAAAAAATGAACAGAAATTGATTTCTATGGAAAAAGAAATTCTTAGTAAAAGACATTTTCTGTCTTAAAATTAAGTTATATGAAAGACCTAATTTTATTTTTTTTTCATTTTTGGGTAAGGGAGTCTTGATGCAAGGGTTCAGGGTTTAACAATAGAATTATCATCATGTGACCTTACAGTCACGAGTTTGGGACATGAAAATAGCTTCTTACAAAATGGAAGATAAGACTGCATACTATTCATCCTCGTAGTCGGTCTACCCCAAACCCTACATATGCAAGAACTTTGTAGCAGGCTGCTCTTTTTATAATATAATTTGAAGAAATAAAACGCTTTCATATAGAATTGAAAATCTCTATGGACGTTGACAGTTGCTTTATAAATTTCTCATCACCCATTAAACTAAGGCCACGATAGATTTATATTCTGAGATGAGTTCGAATTTTGGTGCAGGTTCAAGACTCTGCATATTCTTGCATCATATAATTTTGACAAAAGCACATTTAAGTGATCAGGCCATTCATCTGCTAGAAACTCTCTCACTATACCTACATAAAAAGAGACAGCACCAGAAAAGGATGGATCACAAACGTTAATAGTATGCAGCCTTCTCTTATATTTTGCAAGAAGTGGTTTCTACGCCTTCCGTGACCTTAAGGTCACACGATGACAACTCTACTGTTGCACTAATCCTGAGTCCTAAAAATTCTTCCCCTAGGTGATCCAAAACCTTGTACCTTTGTGCTTGCGAGGTTGTAAATTACAACTGCACAGAAATATGACCGTAAGCCTTTTTTTATATTGTCTACTTTAGTGACTTCGCGAAGCAAAAAATTAAGGGTCTAAGATCATCCAAGGGATGAGATTTTATGGGGCTTAGGTCATCAAAATGGTCCCAAACAGATGAACGGATAGGAATCACTTGCATCATACATTCACACACACATGCTCTCTCTCTCTCTCTCTCTCTCTCTCTCTCTCTCTCTCTCTCTCTCTCAAGTGGCAGTACCACCTAAGCAGTGCATAATGGGAACTGTAATTGAGCTGTCTAGTTCACCCTAACGGGATTTAGGAATACATCTCTTCAAATGTGGAGCCCAAAAAATATCACATCCAAAATTTCATAATACAGCAGCTGGATGATTTGATTTCCTTCCACTAGTCCCACACATCCGCTTGTTAGTCTACACGTACCCCTTCTCACCAAATACTTGTAACTGGGCATTCACAAATACTAATGCCAATCACCCCTAGCTTCCAACACAAATTTTGCTTACGATTAGACGTGGACCCACATGTCCATGCTTGAGATCCGATCATCCGCCGTGAACATTGCCGATGATCAAATCTAAATGTGGGCCCCTTGGTATCCAGAAGGACACTTTCGTATGGAATTCCACCGTTCAAAACACGGTTCTTGTTCAAGAGAATTCAAAGTGCAGCTGCAAGAAACTTTCTCCTTTAACGTAATACACAGCAGCAGTCCCAGTCACATGTGATGCACAAGGAAGAGGTGTAATCGACAATGTTCCAACAAATAAGTATATTTAAGGCTTAGAGGTTAGGTTATGAGATGTTACCACTTTATTGTAATCCTTTATTTTAGAGGCAAATAATTCCATAGTGGTAGCATGGCCGGTCTAGCTATCTGTCACAAACATGGAATTTTGTTGGGTCGACCCCATTATAAAATAATACACATATTCTTCCTAACATTCCAGAGGGCCCACAAGGCTAGATTGCACTTGAAAATTCCATGTGGGAAGAGGCCAATAGCCCAACAAGATGTGGTAGGAAGGGAGAGCTGAGATTCCATGTGAGATGGCGGTCGTGTCGAGCCAGATCTGTCTGTCCCGGCGGGGCAATCGATGGTCAACATGTGGCGAATCACAGACAAGTGGATGGCGTCAGTCATGAATACTTAGATTATGAGCCAACCAAACCAGCCTTGCCTTGGAATGGATTTAAGCAGAAGCATGTTGGGTTAAGATCTCTGGAGATACATTAAGTGGATCACTTAAAATAATGCCATTAGAATAATCCAACCATTATGTCAGATACCCATCACATATCTTATTCTTGTCTAACCATTATTAACATACGTGTCTGAGGGTCCTAACCCAAGGGCTACGCGTTTCCAACAAAGATTTATCGGTTATCTAAAATTGTAAAGTTGTCGCTATGTGGTAACAGGTTCAAGGCGTGAAAATAATTTTTTGCAAAAATGCAAGTTAAAGTTGCATACTATAAACATCCTCTTACAAAGATACAAGGTAAAGTTGCATATTACAAACCCTTGTAGTCCATTCTTTTCCCAAACCCCACATAGATAAAAGCTTTGTGCACCAAGACTACCCTTTAATAGTGTCTAGGATAATCTAAATATACAAGATTTTTATCATCTAAGAAACCAAGGGCTTGGATTTATTCGGGCTAATAGTATAGATGGTTTTGAGACCAAGCCAGTTTATCTTGCAGGGTGAGCTACTGATGAGTCCTGAATGAAAACTTTTGGAGAGTTTTCCCTCCATCTAAAGGCCACAAATAATTCCTTCTTACTTCTTAGCATAAGAGAGAAAAAAAAGCTACAAATTACTGACAAGCTTGGAATTGGCCAGTGGGTCCAAACCTGTGCATGGCTTATCTGTAGCACGGCCATTTTCACTAAGAGAAGTAGTGGGTATGATAATCTAAGTGATTTGAAATTTGTGCCTGGCTCCGTCTGTGGCATGACCTGCCACTAACAATGTTCAGACTACTGGAGATAGTGAGTCCCATTTATACCACTGCCTTCTTACATCTTTGATTTCATATATTCCCTAGTCTTAGAAAACTCATTTCAGTTACTTAACTCGGTAGCAAATCAAGGCGAGTCAATAGGTAACATGCTATATAATGAAATCGATTTACTAGAGGGTTCGATTAGTCTTTTGCTTCTATAACCAAGTGAGACGAATGATTTGCATGTTATACTGTTGCGGGCTTCTCTACCGAATCAACTAGCCCCAAAAATGGATGGAGTTGAAGCACATAACCCACACCCGGCTGTCTGGCCATGCCCAGATGAGTAGAGGGCAGGGTGGCTGCCGTAAAACCTTGGGTGTGAGATCAAGTTAGAATAGTAAATGAACACGACGTCCCAAACAACAGGAGCACATTTTACAAACCAGCTTAGCTTTTGGATTGCCGTGAGTCGCTTCGAGTTAATTCGACTTGCTGGTTTCGAGTCAAACGGAGTTTTTGAGTTTTCAAGTACTTTGGATTTTTTAGACGCGCAAAGGACCAAATAAGAGCTGGATCATTCTAATGCGACTCTCTCACACGCACATTTAGAAAGCCAAAAAAGAATGAAAAGAAGGTGAGTGAGATCTTTGTCGTCTGTTTTTCCGTGTTGAATGCGGTCAGCCTTTGATGGGTCCAGAGCCAATGGTGGCATGGATTTGATTCTTTGGTCCCCCATCCCTTCTTCTTTGTCACATCTCTCTCTCTCTCTCTCTACAACCTTCTCATTTTCCAACTTCTTCCTCCTTCCGCCATGGGAATCTTGCTCCGGTTGAGGTGGGTGCGTAGTGGAATGTGGGACCCAACTATCCAACACTTGATTGACCGACACAAACCCCTTGTTTGTTTCCTCTCTTTTATAATCAAATCGCTCACGTATATACACAAACAAAATATATTCAATGCAACTCACTTGGCCTCTAAATTCAAACTTGCCGTACCAATTAGAGATTTAGTAAATGGTGGTTAGCGTGCATAACTGAGAGAGAGGGGTGGGAATATAATTATAGAGGGAGGAGGAAGATCCCTTGGGAGTCTACAAAATCCATTTGTACCCAAAACATGCTGCTTTTTTGGGAGTGAGCTGCCTTCCACATGGCCCTGACACGCCTGCCCTTCTTCTTTATCTTGCTCCGTCCTAACGGTTTTAGGACACAAATGGAGACCGAGGGTGGGCTTGGGCTCGCTCATAAAGCGTGTTTTCTGCCATCGGATTTACACTCCCACATGGCGGGTGTTGTCGCTTTCTTTTGAACTTCTTTTCCAACTATGACTGTGTTAGGAAGAGAGAGAGTTGGATAATAAAAACATAAAGAGGAAGTCGGCAGGTTGCTGCTGGGACTAGTCTCGGGTTTCGGTGCCTTGGGATTCCCTTCTTTTTTGTGTTTCACGTTGGCGTTTGAGGTTTATCCAAGGAATGTTATGTTATCTATTTTCTCCTGATTTCGGAGCTTTCACAGAGATGTCGGATTGCATGGGCGGGTAGAAACTACAGAGGCTAATCGGGCAGCTGAAAGTAAATTGTGGGGCTAGGATGTTTGTTAATTGAAACGACTCATCCTTGGCCCTTGTATAAAAAAATCTTCTCCCTTGGATGACCCAACCGCAATAATTCACAAGTGAAAGATGAATCGGATAAGTTGGAGAGCACGAGCGCCAAGTCTAGCAGCAAGTTGTGCTCTTCCTTCAACCGAAAATTGCGGGTTCAAGTCCCCTCTCCCACCAACAAAAAACTTTGAGATCAATAGTAGTAAATCGTTAATTAGTTGGAGGGTTAATGTCATCCACCAGTAGAGAAGATATTTGTTGTCTCTTCTGCTTAAGATTTGTCCACCACCTCTTATTTCCACTTGCATGTATATTACATGCCCAGACAACATACAATTTCTCCCTTGTCTAGACAACTGGAGCAATAATTTGGTCTAAAACTACATGTGGACCCTAAATGGATAGCTGATTCAACCACTCATCTTCTAAAGCACATCTGGTGGTGCCCAAACCAAATGTCATCTTAGTGCTCCAATTAGTTTAGGTTTTACTAGCAGTTTGTCTGATTTTGGCTCTAGAATAGTAATGGTTAAGATCATCTGGCAGAGAAGATTCTGGCACATACACAATAAAATCATGATGCAGCCTAAAGAGGGGCGATTTCGATCCCCACAAACATGTACCTTGCACGTACTTTCCCCACAGATAAATCCATGAACCCACTTACAAGCGCAATCACTATACAACAAGTTCAAAGTTGAAGCAGTGGATCAAAGGGCTGTGAATTTATCTATATTAATGCTGTTTGAGTCGTTGGCTCTCTTTCTTGGACTTGGGAAATTTAATGCCCAAAGTGAGTTTCTAACTAGGGTTTGTTGCTACTAGGGCGGGACCCATCACGTGATGTAATATCTCTGTTCCCTTGCTCTTCCTTATTAAGTCTTTCTCCACTTCCCATTAGAACAAACCCTCCAATCCTCTCTCTCTCTCTCTCTCTCTCATCTGGAAACGACTCACGTCGTAACCAGAACCTTGTCTCTTTACCAATCTTTCAAACCAAACCAAATTCTATTCACATCTTCACAAATACACTGAGAAGATGGCGGTGACTTCACCTAACGAATGGCCACAGGTCTTTCCTCTCTCCGCTTCAATAATTCCACTCACCATGTTGCTTTTGTTTTCTAGTACTTGGAAGGGAATATTGCTCTTCAATTGATATTAACACCCCATTTTCTCCTCTTTTTGGAACTTTCAGCTAGAAGAAAGCGGAGCTCTGATGCCTTGCAGTGCAAAAACCATGGAGAAAACACCACAGGATCAGCAAGCACTGAAGTGTCCCCGCTGTGATTCTTCAAACACTAAGTTCTGTTACTACAACAACTACAGCTTGTCTCAGCCCAGACACTTCTGTAAGGCTTGCAAGCGTTACTGGACCCGTGGAGGGACCTTACGCAATGTGCCCGTCGGCGGTGGCTGCCGGAAAAACAAGCGAGTTAAACGTCCTGCAACTTCTTCGGCTGCCGACCATACTGCAGTGTTACCACCACCATCTTCGGCTGCTTCTCCTCAACTTAATGGTGCGGCAGGTCGTAATGACATCGGGGTTCTTTATGGTTTACAAAATGGTCCCTCCGATGTTAATCTTGCCTTCTCCAGTCTACGGTCAAGATCAGCTCACTTGGATAACGGGTACGACATCCAGCCTCAGCTGAACTCGATGTGGCTGAACTTCCCCTCCAGCACCGGCGTTCCGGTAACGAGCAGTTCGACTGATTATCAAGGTTTGATGAACGAATCTCAGATCCAAGATCCGGTCACTTCAACTTCGCTGTTGCCGGACTTTTCACTCCTTGGTTCTTCTACTTCTTCCATGACGAATTCACTTGTCTCGTCCACTCTCAATCAACAAAAACTGTTTATGAATCTGAAGGACGCTCGGACTGCCAACGATTTCCAGGTATTCTTACCTTTTGAAGATCTACACATGAACGCGAATTCTGGAATTCTGAAAGGAGTGAAAACTGAAGATGAGAACAATGTGATGAACAACAAGGTCGACTGGGTCCAAGGAGAGAATCCTTTTGAAACGGTCGGTGCGGATACGTTGTTTTATTGGAATCAAAACCTAGTTGGAGCTTGGTCTGATTCGAACAATTACGGATCGTCGATCGCTCCTTTGATCTAGCCAATCCTTCTTTAGATTCATGGTAGTGTCATTTATTTTGTTCAGTAGCAGATGAAGATTCACGAACACGATATCGGTGTGAGTTTGGATCGGAGAGATCATGTCGGTTGCAAACGTTTAAAGCCTGATTTTTGTCTAACGGCATAAGAGAACAGTTTGCTCCGAGAGGAACCTCGGATCCTTTCGATCATCGCTTCGCCTTGAAGATGTTGAGTCCAGTAAGTTGTTATGATGTACTGTATATATATGGATGACATAATTTTATTCTCTAATGTATTTTGTTATTTAGGGGATTGGATTTATTGAGATAAATTCATAGATAGGATCTTGGTATCATCAGAAATAGAGGTGATCTTACTGATGTAGGAGAAGATTGAGGGACTAATAAAAGTTTTTGGGTTTTTGGGGGGAAATCGTTTGCTAAAATAGTAATATCTGTAGTGAGATTGTTGGTAATGTGGGCAGCCTGGTTTTTGTTTTGGGTCCTTGTTACATGTTTGTTGACCTCTTTGTATTTCAGATTTTATTGTTAAGAAACAGTAGTTCATCTTCATTTCTGATGATCCATGCCTCTTGATCCAAGAAGAAAAGAGGTGGCAAACATAGAGATGAACTTTATACACAAAGTGAGAATTTTTTCCATATTATCTTGAAAAACAAGGTCTCCTTTATGAAGAACTAGGGTTTGTCTTTTCTTGTCCTTTGGAAGCATAAACAGTAAGCTGCACTGTAGTTAGAGCTCCCATTTCTAGATCTCTATTTATTCGGCAATAAAATTACAGGTGCAGATCATTGTCCATGGAGCCGTTGAATTTTGTAAACGTTCTCTTAATAAATTTAAAGCATTTAAGATATCATGACTTCGAGTGTTAATAGGTTGCTTGCAGTGTTTTATCTCGAAAATTTTTGAATAAATTTCGGATCCTGGATGTCTAATGAAATTTAGTGTCATACAACCTTTTTTTTCCTCAAAAAATTGGAAACCTCCCGTTAGAACACAAGGAATAAATGTGGATCAATGTGGCCAGCCGCTAACATTTTATGCATATGTGCATGTTCAGGAACAACAGAAGATGCTGCTTGCAACACTCAGTTACACTTTAATCCAAAAGAACGCATGTTGGTTTGTCCATCAATTAGACAAGAACAAATATCCTTCAAGATTCCGATGTTTTTTCTGCAGAGAAATGCACTTGTTAATCTCTTGATACAAACAAAAGAAGAGCAAGGAGGAGGAAAGTGGAAGATAACATCCTTGTGAAACATTAAAAACCCAAATTAATCGTCTTACTTAACATGAGTACATGAAGGGAGTAGATTTGAATTAGTTGTAGATTTCTTCTTTTCTTTTTCAGTCTCTCTTAAAGAAAGTTTCAAGATAATAGAATAAGAACCGACGGATATACGTTCTCCTGATTACAAAACCTCTGTTTTCCTGTTTTATAGCACGTTCTTCTTCAATGTTTAAACATTCTTTGGCAATTCATGAAAGATAGGGGGAGTAATCCCGCATCAAACCATATATATGTAGAAACGCAATGTTTCAAGAAACCTGTCACACACAAAAACTGTCACCGAAATATAGTATTGGAAAGATGCTGGTAACATAAAATGTTAACTTTACTGTTACTTCTACTATCTGTTCAGAAACAACCAGTTCTTCCAACTTCAAAGGACCCAGATTTATCCAATATGTTTTTAAGTATCAGAGCAGCAATCAAGTAGTTATGTCCTGGATTTTAAATTATGTAGAACGAGATCATGATTGATGTTTGTGTACCGTCAAAGAAATATGGGCCCACCTTGAGAGACCACATTTCATTGGAGATGAATAAGTTTGAACTACGTGAGCGGTAGTACAATAATCGAACTTCAGTGCGAGTTGGAAATAACGGGAAAAAATTGGCATGGAACTTTATTTTGTTATACCTGTATACCTGTTCAAGGATTTTCACATGCGCATGTGCGTTCACACATGAAAATAAGAGGGCCAATTTCCCCCAAGAGAAAGGGGTTTTTGTATATCACTATTTATTAAATGATTGTGTGATACATTCTCTCCTTACATCAATTGATGCATTTATATTAATTACATTCCATTGATGACTATATACATACAAATAACCTTTGACTACATTATATATACAAACAGTCTCCGATTGTAAGAACATCCTTGATTACAGGTTGACTAAGTGAACCAATATACAATGATTTGTGATTCAGTTAGCTTCAAATGCTGGTTTGGATTCATTTGGCAACATAATTCGCCTATTAACTCAGTTTTACCATGTGAGCTGGTTGATAACTGATTTTTGCTTATCTTCCAACGTATTTGATAGACATGCTAAGAGTGTTTGACCTTTAGTGCCTCTCTATCTAGTGTTAGGTGTAGCATTAATAGGTTCTCTTTTTTATTGTTTAGTTGTATGTAGCTAGCATTTTCATAGCCTCAACAGCATACAATGTACTTTTTATTATGAATGTGGGAGATTCATAGATTATCCAATTTCCCCTTTTCTTAATTATTTAAGGAAAGATTTCCGTTCAAGGGTTTATGGGCTAACAGGAATTGAACTCAAGGAGCTACTCATGATCAAATTGGATTTGGGGAGTCACATGCAGACAATACTCAAACCATAGAGGCTTAATGCGAACGAAAGCTTGTATAAATTGCTTGGGAGCAGTCCATTAAGTATATTGATAATCAAGAGATGATGATGGATTTCTTGGTTCTAAGAAATGTTCATAACACTGTTTGAGGATCCATGTCGATATTCTTTGTGACACCCTGGGATTTCTAAAACCATTTTCCATAAATAATAATAATAATAATAACAATGTTTATTAAAATATTTGGGATCCCTAAAAGAGGAAAGCTAATATTTAATATAATTACTATAATCGTTTCAAAGGAAATTCTTGAGGGTCATCCAAATCCAAGTCCAAGTCCAAGTCCAAGTCCAAGTCCAAGTTCAAGGAGATAAATAAAACCAAAGCTATATAATATAGAGCATGCTCAATCAAAAACCAAAACCCGGTTAAACACCTATCATGATAAGAGATAACAGAATCAACAAATATACATAAGCCCCAGGGTCCATCCATAATCATCACATTACTCACATGTGTAAGTATATATATAGTACAAATAAGAGTCAGGTCCAATACCATCCTCATACACAAGTGTATCTATATAGCCCAAAAAGAAGTCCAATGACAAGTAATGGAAGCATACATCCATTTAGTCACTGATATAGTAGATGGTCCTTGTGGTCCTCTCACTCAATACTGCTCCACTTGCTTGCCATTAGTGCTATCGTGCTCCAAATCAGAGGCTTTGCAAACAAAGTAATGTCTTAACAAGCTATTGTTTGTGTATGTGATCACATTTAATAATAAATGCAATGTAGGAGTGTGGTGTAGGAGTATCGATGTCATGGAAAATCTCATGAAGTAAAACATTTATATAGTGCGTCAAATCATCAATTGTCTATAGTAAATAGCGCATAAAAGATCATGAGTCTAAACAAATCAATGGCAGTCAAAGCATAGTTTACACCTAAACATAAAGACATCATATCTAATTGTCATGGCATGGCATGGCATGCAAGGCATGAATAATGCATCTCTTAGAATCAAGTAAAGATTAGTTTCATCATAAAAAATATAAATCCAAGTCATGAAATACAAGGCGCTATACATAATCATGCTCCAAGAGTATCTCACTACACTCATATCACTAGTAATGAGTACTTATTCTAAAACTTTGGGTCCCTTGTAACTCACACAGCTCATAGCCCCACCCGCATCTAGCCGCCACATAGGCTTCACCCTAAGAGTGCGTCGTCACACCGTGGGTATACATATATGCATTACATTAGTGGCAATCACTACAGGGTCTCAACCACTACCACTCATCGGCAACACCGAAATGGGAGACTACTATATGCCATGCATGGGAAATGGTAGGATGTGCATGGGTGGCCTGCCTATGATTACCACAAACCACATGTAGTTTGCCCACATATCAAGGTTGGTGCCTATCATCCATAAGTTCAGAGGGCAGGTGGCTAGCCCTAATAACCTTTTAGCATAGCACCTATCGGGCAGAAACACTTGTCATAAAACAACAAAAACATGATATAAACTATAGAAACTCCCATATGGAAACAATTTCAATAAGATCAAGTCAAAAGACATAATAATATATTACCAGTCATACTTTGAAACATAGATAAATCATGCAAATCAAGATGTCATAATATAAATCATGTATAATGAAGGCATTTTCATGAAAACATGATAGGGTATAAGACTCGTGCTTCAAGGTTTCCAAATAATATGTCATGATCCATGAAATCAGGAAAATTACTAAATGTAATCATCTACATCAAATATGCAGTCTCTTAATCAAGTGTGTACTACCTCAACTCCCAGGCTTTGACGTACCTATCAGACCATAATACTACATTAAGTTATTATCACTCTAATGGTGTCTCCATTATTCATCTTAATTTTTATCCATTTACTTGGTATTCTTAAATCCCCAAGAGTACGTTAATCCAAGTGATGATCTCTCTGATATAGTAGTTAATCCTAGATTAACGGTCAAGATCATTTGATTAACCTTTAATCAAGCTAATCTTGGACTAGATGTTGGTCTGTCTAACATCTAGATGATTAACTATCAGCTTTGATCATAAATCTAAGTTATGATTTATCAATTAGTGTGCCTTGATCAATAGAAAGCCAATTCCTTTCATCTCGTTAGGTTTGAAGATGATCCAACCATTGGATCGTTCTTTATTACTTACATCTAATATTAGAATAATCAGTCCAATTTCTATGTTTATTTAGTAATCTATGTATATGTCTATGATGATAAGTCTATCTGATGGTCAGATCGTGCCCTAATCAGTCAGTCCTAAGGCCCATGATTATATTGACTGTTAAGATCACCTTTCGTAATGGATACTTGAAATCTGTCCTTCTATTTCACTTGATCATCTCCTATTTGTTGTACACATTTAGTTTTTAAGGCTTGATCATCAATTGATTGGGCTTATCTAGGTTATTGAATAAGATTTTGTGATTTGAACTACTTAAAAGGGTTCAACTCAAGGTTTTGATGTTAAATCTAGGCCTATAGAGTCAAGACAAATCCAACAAATATCTCATATCACGATTTGAACCTCTGTAACTCTCATAATTGAGATTTGAAGGTTTTAGCTCAATTTGGAAGGTATAGGAAATTCCTGAATTTAATTAATTTAAATCTGAGGTCACGGGGACACGTGCCCAGAACGCGTCCTGTGTGCGTCTCATTTATCGAGACAAATGAGAGCGATGCTCCCTGCGTGAGTTTCCATCACCGAATGCATTGACATTCTGTTGTAGCCGGGAACGATGCACACACGCGATCACACCCAATGTGTGCGTTGTCATTGTGTGTCTCTTTCAGGTGTCCTAGATGCATCACTTGTAAGCCACCAGAATGTCACCGTCACCCGAGAAGATTCTGGTTGTCACTGACGATGCATACAATCATGAAAATTTGTCATTTTCGAATTTTCACGAGTTTTAGTTTTATAATATTTTTATCCACTAATTTTGCCTAAATCTAGGGTTTTTAGCTGATGTTGTGCAAAATAGAAGATTTTCTCCTTCTTACTATTTTTTCTCTTTTCGGTGCCATTACCCATTGGATCTCCATGAAACAAAGGGCTTTTGTTTATGGGTTCATGATACCCAAGATGAATGGTTCAGATCACCAATTTGGTACCGTTATAGTAATTATTTTTCACATGAGCAGTAGCATTCACTATGTCACTAGAAAATGGCATCTGTCACCATTTCAGGTGTTAACAGATGGGAGAAACAGGAAATAATTGGCCTTGGAAAGGAGAGTGCCTAGAGAAAAACCTACCTCTATAGTTGGGGATGGTTGGAGGAGTTAGTTTCCATCACCGAAGGGAGGAGAAAACGGTGTCACAGGCGCTGGGTGGTCACTGGTCGGCATCATCTATGGCAGCGGCGTCGGTGGCAGGCAACTTAATTTCGGGGAGGGAGGGGGGTGTGGGGGTGGAATTCGAGGGTGACTTAATTGAGGGGGGAGGTGCATTTAAAGCCCTCCGCATAAATATTTGATATTTAATTATTTTATTTTCATTTTCATTTTATTTTTATTAAATGTGATATGATTACCAGCATTATCAACGACATACCACACCCCATGAAGTCTGAGAGGCATGGTTTTCAGTGCCCAACTTTGTGGGCCCCACATGCAAAATTATAGTTTTATCGTCCTTAATTAATTTATTAAATATCTGAATTAAAATAATTAGTCAATTTTCATCCGGACTCTAATTTTAGCATTATTAGTGTCGTTGGACTCCATTTCTCATGTATATTTCAAATATTAAGCTTTCAGTCCATGATTCTATTTCTAAAAAAATTCAATTTCCTAAAAGTCTAATTTTCACAAAACTCATAAATTGAAAATTGGGCATTTATATATATTTTCTCAAAATGGTGTGTATTACATTCTTATATAGAGTTAAGAGTACATCCAAATCATTCCTTAGAGTCAATTAGAATAGTGACTTTTAGATCCAACTTTCCACATCATTCAATGGCTTGAACTAATTGTTCAACTCTACAATCATGTGTAGATGGTATCGAAAAGATCTCCTCTTAAAAGAGGACCCAAAGTCCCAAAGTTTCAACTATTGTTTGTTTGGTGCGGAAAGATCTCTTCTAATATTCTTAAAAAATGAGTTTATCAGTAGTGGCAGTAGCCCTAAATTCCTCACTAAGTGTGTCCTATGGCATGTTACAAGAGGTAACATTCCTAAGGTACTAATCATAGTCCACCTACCTCCTCTTAAAGAGTCAAGGGCCAAGATAGGTTTAAAGGCACCTTCATTCACTAGATTCGGGAAATTCAAGCCCTTAAGACCTTAAATTAGTTGACCCTCCTGAGAAGAAGGCCAAGGGCCCTTCCAGCCCTCAAACATAAGCCTAGAGTTTTTTCTCTAAAAAACTCTCAACTTATGAGAAGGGAGAATCATCTAATTCTCCACCGAAGGTTTGTCACATGCGTCTACCAAACTAGGTCTAATCTCCTATACAAGCTAGACTTGAAAACCTTAAGAAGTCAAATGAATACTGTCTTGTCAACCTATAATAAGGTTGAACAAAGGACTATAAAAGTCCAATGTGAAGAGAAAACTGAAAGATAGTCAAACCAAAAAAACTCCACCCCCTATTGAGTCATCAACTAACTTACATAACAAAACAACAGTAGAGTCCCCAATTAAGGACTAACCCTAAAGATAGGTGGAGCAATTCATTGACATCACTTGACACCACCATTGAAAGCGGGAGAAGCTCATTCCCTCCCTTAAGGTTTATATTAAATCTAAATAGCAAGCCTTCATCAAAGACATGGATGAGCAACACTAAGTCGAAAGGCATTGATAGAAAGCCAGCGAAAGAAGATTGAGCTTTTTCTTCTCACAACCAAGGTTACAAACTTCATGACCAGGTCATGAAAATAAAACATTCACATTTTGCGAAGAAGAGTCCCACCGCTAACACTTAAGTACTAGCAGCCATGGTCACTAGAACTTGGAACTTAAGAGGTGAAACTATGAGAACTCCAGTAGAAAATGGTAGGGAAAGGTGCTGAAATAGAGAGCTTTAACACCAGTCACCAACTCTATCGCAAGAGAGACCCCATCATCCCTGGATGCCGATAAAATAACAAGGCTAATCAATGAAAGCCTTCATAAATTGAATGTCATAAACCCATCCAACATTTCACCCTACCAAAAGACATACCCACCTGAGGTGGATGATATACCCTTCCCAACTAGGTACAAGAGGCCGAACTTCTGTATTTATGAGATAACTAGATGCCTTAAGGAGTACTTGGCTCACTTTATTGCTAAGTGTGGAGATACAACCAAGAATGGCTCCCTGTTGCTAAGGCAGTTTACTGAAGCCCTATTAGGACCTTGGTTTAGTAACCTAGGCCTTAACACCATCCTTGAATGGAAGAACATGCAGAAGACATTCATTGCTCACTTTTACAACATGAGGTAGAATGTCAGTTTGACTAAGCTATCTAGGACATCTATGAGACCGAATGAGATGGTGGTGGACTTCGTCTCAAGATAGAGAAACCTGAGCCTCCTATGCCCTCAGGAATTAATGTGGAAAGAGGCAGTGTAGATATCCGTTGAAAATCTAAATAGCCATGTGAACCTGTGATTATTGAACTCTGCTGACAACTTTGAGGACTTGGTTTTGCCAGGCATAGTTATTGAAAAATTTCTCAAAAGACATTCCAAATTTATATGCTAGTATGACCACACACCACATTTACATGAAGGGAGGAGAAAAGAATAATAACACAACTCTATAACTGCTACCTCTATGGCACTTAGAAATAACTCTTGCTAATCCCAACAAGGAGAGAGATGGCCCAATAAAAGAAGGTAGCCAATGCTTTCCTAAGCAACAATGGAAGTATAGCTTCTTAGACCATAACATTGTATGCATTTTTAAAGAGCTTCTAGGGACCCAACATCTCGAGCTGCTAGAGCCTAGAAGACTGGAGGAATCAAATAAGGTCGACAACCCAATGTATTGCATGTATCACTAGGTACCCTTGAGGATTGCACTATCCTATAGAATAAGATATAAGATCTGATCGACGATGAACCTTGAGATGAAGAGAGAAAAACAGTCAAAAGACTCTTCTAACATGACACCACAGTTCTATCTCAAATACATTTAAAGAACGACAAACTTCAGAGATACCTACTCCTGTCCACTTACCTGAATATCTAGAAAAAGATTCAGATCTACCCATAGAAACCTCACCTTGCCAACCGGCGACAGTTGAATTATCGCATGATACCATTTCTATCCAATTCAACGACAATGGTGACTATAACATAGTTTGGACATACCATAACATGCCTAGAGAGACAAACAAAACATGACCCTCCCTCTGTGAGGTAATGACTCTATCTTTAGAGGATTTAGAGTCAAATGTGAATACAAGTCGAAAGAAGAAGTTGAAGCTTCAACCTATGACTAGTAGTCCCCACAAGTTGCTATTATAAATAAGTTCCTTTAGTAAGTAGCTAAGCAAAAGAAATAGAAGATAGCTCGACGTGCATAGTGACACGAAAGACTCTTAACATTACTGCAGAGTTAGGAATGGTTTAGCCACCAACCATAGAACCTAGTCATGCAGGATTCATATTACAGATCCAAAGTGGGAAGATGAGAGATGAATCTATCTCCTAAATGAAAGATTGCAGAATGACATGGATATAGACCTTACTATAGAGATATCTCCTTCAAGGCCTGCTCAAGAAGGTGACATCAATGATGGGTGGCAGATTATCACAAATAAAAAGAAACAGAAGGCGAACACATGTAGATGGGTCTCTCCATTCAGCTCATCAAGGTTGTATAAGGTAGCACTCCACCTGAACGATGACCACTCACAACTAGACAGTACTGTCGAAACTTACAAAGGAGGTTGTCATATTGTCGATGTCTCCAGAATATAATCTTGCTTCTCCCGTGTACACCCTGATTTCTCCCATTTAAACACCAACCACACCGAAATACACTTCACCTAGCCTAGAACGTTAGGCAACTTCATGCCCTTAGTTTGAGAATCCTCGACTAGAATCTCCTCCAAGTGCGAACTGCATGACGACTAACATGACAAAGGCTCTAGAAGCTAGCCCTATCACTTTCGAAGTTGTAGACCTCCCACCAGATCTGGGTGAGGGTCCTTAAGTGTTTGAATGGGTATCCTCCGCACTATAGAAATGACACTATCAGCACATAGATGCACCACTCATTATGTGCACTCTCACCAAGAGTAGGTGCTCCAAGTAGATTCCCATGAGGTTGATGACCCTTGATGAATGAGAAGGTGAGGCTGCAAGAGTACACATTCTCCAATCTCAGGTACACTATAACTCTTATACAAGGCCACAAATTTGATGCCCATATAGGTCTTCCATCAGAACCCTACCTTAGTTGAAGGCTTTTAAGCATATGATGCTCATGGGTTTCGAGATTGGCAAGCGCATTGATGAGTCCACATAGGATAGGCATGCATTTGTACTCCGTTCAACATAGCTTAGTTGATACTTCTGCACTTGAGGCAATTATGTATCATGTTTCATAACTCAAAATTTCGACGCTAACATCTCCCAAGAAGATCAACTCAGGTTGAGGTTGGAAACAACTACCAACTGGATGGGCATCACCACCAAAACGCTAGCCACTACATCAATAATAGTTGGCTCGAGCAATGTGCCGTAGGAAGTAAGGGTGAATAGTGCATCTCCTTAATACAATGTTGCCCCATAGCATTTAAAGAAAGTACTTGCTTCTATGCGAGTATGATGCACTTATGATGTCACCTGATTTGGTACATGCAGTTATTAATAATTTAAGTGGTCTTAGTTTGAAGACTGATTAAGTTCACCAACTATTTTTGTGTGGTTTTGTTTCATTTTTGCCAACTTCTTATCTTTTTGAGGGTTTTTTGTCTATTTTTTCACTGTAACATTCATGGTTCACTATAATAAATTCCTACCTTAAAAAAAAAAATTACTCTTGAATTATCAGCTTTATTCGAAGGATCAATCCACAACCTCTCAAAATAAATCAATTAGTTCCTGGTTGATTTTGCCTTCCGACCCAAGGAATCAATAGGATTCATTTTTAATATAATCTTCTATAGTCACAGGCTTCGTGGTTCCTGTATCTACACCATTAATGCTAGTCTGAACTCTCCATTGGGCTCCCAATCTGATTTGTTCCCAAGTCAATCCCCTAGCCTCTATTAACTTCAGGCGCTTTATTGTTTTTATTTTTCCTATGAAAACAATTCATCTAATTATGGATAAATTCTTCTTCTTCTTCTTCTTCTTCTTCTTCTTCTTCTTCTTCTTCTTCTTCTTCTTCTTCTTCTTCTTCCTTTTGAAAAGCATAGGAGAATTTGTATTGAAATCCTGGAATCTAAAGATGTTTGCCGTTCCAACCCAGTTCCAACAGTGCATTTCTTGGACTCCCTCCTCCACCAATGCACCACTCTTACACACTGGCAAATTTGAGTTTCATCCAGTAGATTTATGTTGATTCCTGTAAATTTTCACTGAATTTGAAAATGTAGAACCTTTGAATTATTTAAATTATTTAAGACTAAATGGGACATTCAAGGGCAGGAAGTTTTCAGAATTTTCAATTATTGAGAGACTGAATGTAGCTAGGATAGGTAACAGTGACCTGCTTCATTCACATTGTATTCGATCCACTTTTGTTAGGATTAAGCATATGCTGTGGGACGCGTTACATTTTTGCATCATCATCCTGGCAACCAGTCACACATAAGTCTGTGAAATGGTGTATGAAGAGATTTTCTAGGCGAGGCCAATAACAGTGTATGTGTTACAATCATTAATGAGCCATCTTGTAGGGAAGTTTTGTGGTACTTTATCATTAAATTAAGTTGTCTTGTTATTTTAGTTACGTTGGTAACTTCTGCACGGTA
This sequence comes from Warburgia ugandensis, assembly GCA_035236585.1. Taxonomy (NCBI): domain Eukaryota; kingdom Viridiplantae; phylum Streptophyta; class Magnoliopsida; order Canellales; family Canellaceae; genus Warburgia; species Warburgia ugandensis. Next base: position 56,688,662 of record CP141137.1, on the reverse strand, counting down.
GAACAGTATTGGTCTTTTTAGGCAAGGAGCACCTAGCTTGCTTGCTAGGTTCGCACTTACCACCAAGTGTTGCGGATTGGAGTCCCTCTCAAGTGTCAGGTATCAATTTTCGGAAAACAAAACATTGGTCAGTGCTGACAAAACTTAGCCATGACTGCGAGGTGTCAAATCATTGACTCCAAAACAATTAATAAGAGCCGATACACGATCGGAATGAGCAATATCTATCTTGGTTCCAACTGATGGCTACCAAAATGGGTACTGATAATCTGCAGGATACCATACTGTTCTAAAACCAAAGCAGGACCAAACATGATTCGAATAGAAAGTCCCTTAAGGGGCAAAGCACAGACTATCCAACAGTGAAGATTTTAAGCAGACCATTATCCTATGGAGAAAGTTCTTGGGCTACACTCACAGTAGAAAGTCGTTTGAAGCGTGGAAATTTCATTGTGCGACAAAATGACATCAACCACCCCCATGAGGCCTCATGTCAGCCAAATGGAACCGCAGCTTAAGAGTACAAATGATCCGGTGACCTAGGACCGTAAACTTCAATGTTACATGGTGTTTATTTAGGCAAGTTTTGGTGCAATGGTAGAGTTTTCGTTGTGTGATTTTGAGGTTACGGTTTTAAGAAGCGAAAATAGCCTCTTGCAAAATGCAAGGTAAGATTGTGCACTATTGACCCTTGTGGTCCACCCCTTCCCCAGACTCCGTAGACACGGGAGCTTAGTGCACTGGGACTGCCCTTTTTACTTAAATATTTCCAAATGAGGGTGACTAACTGGTCAATTTTTCAGGCCTTGTTTGGACAGATGGGATCATTTCGGCTGGATAACCAGATCCAATTTATAGCCTAGTGGTGAATCGGCAGATCAAATGGCTGCAGCCTTGAGTTTTCTTGGCTCCAAAGCTGGGGAACGATGGGCCAAGAGTGCAAGAAAAACTTTCTGGTGGCCATAAGGTAAGTTATGTGCGCGCGCTCCGCCTCCCAGTCTGCAACTTCGACGTAGCACTTGCGGTTCAGGGTTATAGTCTGCAATTCTGACATAGCAATCCCGGTCAAACAAATGCGCTATGGATACGAAGTCTAGTGCATTTTTTCCCTTGTTCCAAGCCTCTAAGCTAGATGCTGGATTCAATATAGAGGGGAAGTCCTCTACTAGCATATGAATTTTCTCTTAAATTCAAAGATCTATTTTTTTATAAAACTATTACATTAGGTGTATTTGTAGTGTACAAGAGTGAGTTTCAATCATGAAGGTCAAGCGTTCGAGACCCCTCAAGGATGCAGGTCTACCTTTCAAAGAAAAAATGATAAGATAAAAATTATTATTTATTACTGTTCCTGTTATGGGCTGTTGTATGGGGGATGTTTTTACTATTATCACTAAAGTAGTATGTGGTTGGCGTTTTTTTCTCTTTCAAGTGAGTGGATGTTTAGTGGTGTTTGCAAGGTGTTTACTTGTGTTTGTTAACTTTTTATTGATTTTAAAAATTCTTAAACTTAATGAAACAATGACACTTTATAGAGGTAAATGAAAGAACAAAATTCATGTAGCCGACCCGCAATTAGAATAAGACTTTGACAATGACGATGATGAATTTAGGATTGAATTTAAAGTTTAGAATCAGGATTACTTTATATAAATCCAATCCAATATATAATCGGTCACTTCTAAGTTCGTTCCTCAGATGTTCATGTTAAGACACTAGAAGGTGGCTGCCAATATCAATAAAAGAGAGAAAGAAAATAAAGAAGAAAAGGTTTCTTCTCTTTTTCTTATTGATATTGGCACCCTCTCTCAGCTGCAAATTCATCCACATGGCTACAACGGGAGAGAGTGAGAAAGAACAAAAGGTTTCTGGTGGATTTTTTGCCATACTGGCGGAGACAGTTTGACGACGGATTTTTCCTCGGCGTACGGACAAGAAGAGAGAGAGGGAGAGAGATTGATTTTGTCTGTCACCATTTTCATCACCGGAATGTCCGAGCAGAAGCAGAGTGACTGAGAGAGGGCGTGGTTCTGTCGAGACGGCCCCGATAAATTCACCTCAGACCCGGATAAAATGAAAAATTCAATTGAGATGAGAACACAAGCCAAACTAAGCGGCCAATCCTGTAAATAACCTATACCATTCGTCCGGTCTGACATACTAAACGATCAAACTCTTTTGATGCATGATTATTTTGTTTATAGTGTAATGCTAGAGTCCCGAAGGAGCTTTGTCGCAATGGTAAAAGTTGTCTTCATATGTTCTCGAGGTTACGGGCTCAAGGCGTGGAATCAGCCTCTTGCAAAATACAAAATAAGGCTCGCTACTATAGGCGAAAGCTTCTTGCACCAGGGCTGCCCTTTTTTTAGTAATGCTAGAGTCTTGCATCAAGGACACAAGTTATGATATTGTACCCCACCTTACCACGGTGGTAGCCCCGCTTTCGGTGGATCAACTCATTTATTTGATTTCTCTAACTCTTGATATCTTTAACACAAAACATCACCATGATTGAATTATTTTAACATTCAAAAGATATATGTTCAACTTGTTGATTTTTAACCATTCTTTATACAATTTTTAATCATCCATTTTTTTAACAGAAGGCTCTCTTAGTATTCTTTCTTGATTTCAGATTGATCCAATTTACATGTTTTTAGAATTAGTACTCACACACAGTTTTCACAATTAGATAAATGAGATGAATAGGTTCGACCAACCAAAGGTAGAGCCTACCATGGTAAATTTAGCTCATTGTTTTTTCGTTGTTTTAGGCAGCATTTTTTCCCATTCTTTTTGTTGAGGAAAGCTTGAGTCATGCACATAGCACACAAGGGTGTTGTGCCCCCACTTTACCTTAGTTTGGTTTTTCATACCCATTTATTTGATTTCTCTTATTGTGGATGATTGCTAATCCTAAAACAATGCTGATTGGATGAGTTTGGAAACTGAAAATTATACTTTCAGTCCCGTAAACATGGACGGTCATACACACCGATTAAAGAATAGTCCAAATGAAAATTTTGAAAGTACCTATTTTAGATGTTAAAATCATCCAATTTTAGTTATATTTATTGTATAAAATATCGGGAGTTAAATATATGAGATGAATAAGTTTGATGAACCAAAGGTGAGGTTTACCACTATAAAAGTGGGGGTGCAACTTACGTACTTTTGCGTGACTCAGGAATTACCCTTTTTAATTTGAAAACAAAAGCAAGTTTGCCAACAACTTGTTTTGTTTTGGAGGAGGCTTATTTATACGAAAAATCCCGTACTTCTAAAATACTTTCACCTTTGACCCGAACAAATTTTCATTACAATTACATCCAAACTTAAGGGTCTATTTTAGTCGTACCCAAATTGCTAACCAACATTGACGGCATTAAGTTGTGTCCTACTTAATGCTTACATAGACATTGACTTACCAACCGGGCCTTGAGTGACAGATTTCACTCTCTCTCTCTCTCTCTCTCTCTCTCTCTCTCTCTCTCTCTCTCTCTCTCTCTCTCCTCATTTGTCATCATCATCATCATCGAGACCATATCCAAATTAGGAGTCATCATCATCATCAAGACCATATCCAAATTAGGAGTCAGCCACATAAATCTTATTCCTTCGTTCCTCTCTATTAAGTATAATGACTTTATCTAGCCCCAAAGTTTTTAAATATTTTTTCACCGTTTCTATTCACGTTCTTTTATGAATTCCCTTTGCCCTCTTAGAACTTTCAACTTGCATTCCCTCACTCCTTCTAGTCAGTATTGTTTTTAGTCTTCGATATACATGCACCAAACTATCTATGTCTAATCTCTCTCATCTTGTTACCTATTAGTACTACTCCTAAGTTTCCGTTTATTGTTCTATGCTTTCTTGTTTTGCAACTCATCATTAGCAACATCCTCATGTCTATTACGTTCATCCTATGTGCATGATATTCCTTAACTGCCCTACACTTTGATTCATAGAGCATGACTGGCCTTATAGCCATCCTATAGAATTTTTCTTTTAGTTTGAGCGGCACCTACTGATCACACAAAACTCTAGAGGTGCATTTTCATTTATTTTTTACTCGCTTGGATACTTTGGGCAGCCTCCCTTCAATCTCTTTATTCTCATGAATTAGCAATCCTAAGTACTGAAGTAGTCCTTTATAGGGACTTCTTGTCTATCAATTTTTACTAGTGCTCCATTCATGCTCCTCCCCTTGCTAAAATTGCATTTCATACACTGCTTTAGTTTGGCTGATTTTAAATCCTTTAGATTTTAATGCTTCTCTCTATAACTTTAGCTTTGTGTTTATACCTTCTCTTGTCTCATTAACTAAAACTATATTATTTGTAAATAACATGTACCATTGAATATCTTTGTACATATGTTTTGTTAACCCATCTATAACTAATGTGAAAAGGTACATGCTCAATGATGATCCTTTGTAGAATCTTATAATTATAGAAAAATCACCGATCTCTCTGCTAGTGTTCCTAACATTTGTTATTGCTTCCTTATACATATCTTTAATTATGTTTATATTCCCTCATGAAATCTCTTTCTTGCCTAGCACCCACTATATTAACTCTCTAGAGACCCTATTATAAGCTTTTTCTAAGTCAATAAAGACTATGTTGAGCTCCTTCTTTCTCTCCCTATATTTTTCTATCAATTGTCTAATTAGGAAAATAGATTCCATGGTAAACCTCTTAGGCATAAAACCAAAATGGTTCTATGATGCACTCATCTCATGCCTTAGCCCCTTCTCAATAACCCTTTCAAAAAATTTAATAGAGTAGCTTTTATTTTGATCCTTTGATAATTCATGCAGTTTTTGCATCCCCTTTATTCTTATAAATTGACATAATAGAGCTCTTCCTGTAGTCATATGGAATTTTCTTTGATTTTACAACTCTATTAAACAACTTTGTTGACTAAACTACTCTAATATATCTCATATGCTTCAAAACCTTTATTGGTATACTATCGGGTCTCAGGGCTTTTCCTGATTTCATCTTTTTCAATACCTCTTTCACTTTAGGTATTCTAATCTTATAGTTGTATTTATAAAGTCCAATGTCATTTGGGTTTATGTTACTCTAAACCCTTTGTTCTCAAGGCAATTGTAATTTAGCAATTTTTGAAACTAATTTTTTCACCTTTGTTAGATTTCATCATCTTAATGCAGTCTAAGTCGTTATCCTTCTGTTTTTAATTTTTGCACATTTAAACACATATTTATCACATTCTCTTTATTCTATTTTATCATAGAGATCATCATATACTCTGACTTTAGCCTCACTTACTATTCTCTTAGCAACCTTTTTAGCATTCATTTATTGTTCAAAGTTTTTGCTATTTCTAGTCCTTTGTCATGCTTTGAAATACGCCCGTTTCTTTAATAACTTTTTGCACTTTTTCACTCCACCATCAAATTTCCTTTACTAATTGCCTTTTACCTTTAGATACCTCTAAGACATCTTTTGTTACTTTCTTAATAGACTTAACCATATTATTTCATATGGTGTTTACTTCTGTTTTATTATTCCAATTTCTTTCAATCACCAACTTGTTTGTGAGTAATGTTATTATCTCCCCTTTTAAATTTCATCATTGAGTTCTTGAACACCTATTGAGTTTATTTTCTTTTACACATCTTTTAATATAGATATCATAACCATTAACCTATGTTGTGAAGTTAAACTCTCACCAGGTATCACCTTACAATCCTTAAATGTTGATCTTTTAATATTCCTAAGTAAAAAAGAAAAAAAGAAAAAAGTCTATTTAGCTTTTATAAAATTCACTTTTAAAGTTTATTAAGTGTTCATTCCTCTTCTTAAAGAATGTGTTTGCTAGGGTCAGGTTATATGCCAAAGCAAAATCAAGAATAGCTTTTCCCATTTCATTTCATTCTCTAATACTGTACCCTTCATGTACTCTATCGTATCCTTCATTTTCTCTACATGACTGTTTAGGTCTGCTCCTATAAATAATCTCTTTGAGATAGAAATTTCTTGCTTGACTCCCTCCATATCTTTCAAGAACTGTCTTTTGATTCTATATTCTAATCCTACTTGCTTGTGCTTGTAAGATTTATGATCTTTTCTCTTCAAACAAGTTTTATTATTATAATTCTATGATTAATTTTTTTTAACATTTATAAATTTATCCTTTAATAGTCTATCCGCCAATATCCTTACATCATTTCTATTATTATCTTTTCTTAGGTACCAGAGCTTATACTTGTATATTTATTTAGTTTTAACCTCTTTTCACTTGGTTTCTTAGATATAAGTGATATTGACTCTTCTATATTTCATTGTATCTACTAACTCTAGACTCTTATCTATCAATTTGCCTATATTTCATGTGGTAATCTGAATCTTATTCTCTTAAGTTAGCCTATTTACCTATACACTTCTCAACATCCCATGATATAAAACCATGCCTACTTTCTACTGTATCAAGGTAATGCATTGAGTCACTTTCGAGAGAATGCCCTAATAGCCTTTTTACCCATTTTTCATTATACCTAGTATCTGATGTAGCACTTTGATTTAGGGTGAACACTCTAGCATCCCTTGCCAATTTTCTACTACACATATGATCCGATGCAGTGCAATGCAGTGCTTATAAGAGACACCTTAGTTCAAGGTGTCAATAATCAATTCATGTCATATTAGGTTTGATGTAATTAAAGAAGTTGAAAATATTTTTTTTTATTTTCTCTTCTTACTTATAAATGAGTATACACACATATATATATGTTCATTTGCAGAGTATTAGCAACAACAAATTATTGTAGGTGTAAGCTGCAGCTAATACTTCATTGGCTGAAAAAAAGTAAAAAGTAGAAAAAAAAATGATACCTTTTTACTTTTTCTCAGCCAATAGGGTATTAAGTGCTTCTTATGCTTACAATAATTTGTTATTGCTAACACTTGTCTTATTTGTAAATAAGAAAAAAAAAATTAAAAAAAAATCATCTGCACTTCTTCAAAAAGTCTTACTTAGATGACGTAAAATCCTCCACCTTATTTGGGCTTGGGACCGGTGGCGGCAGAATTCTTTCCACGTGTATGGTATTTTTTATACTGCGAGATATGATTGTTCTTGGAACACATCAGAGAATATCGGCTCATCCTTGTTCAACTCGTCTTTTGGTATCTGCAGGAAAATCACTGAAGCTTCCATGATTCCAACAAGAGTCTTGGTCCTGTCCTTTCCGCAGCAAAGCATCGTGTGATTTGAATCTATATAGCAGCACCCACTCTTGGGGCACTTGCAGCAACATGGGCTATTCTCTCCTTGAGAGTATCCGAATCATCTGCAAGGCAAAGTGTCGTACAAATGACAGCAACGAAGCCGCAGATAGTGGGACTTGAACTTCCAACAATACAGTTGCGGACCAATTTAAGCAAAGGCCATTACCACTCTGACAAACACAGAGGAGTTCCATCGCCGAGTTCGAACCCAAAACTAGAACAAAGGCTTAACTCACGGACAGTGACAAGATAAATAGATGTTTGGCACACGTACAAGCACATGCCCAGATCAAAACCCGCTTCACATATCAAAACCTAGTAGCCCAAATCGAAACCTCGATCGTCACGTCACTCCAAAACAGAACCTTTCCCAAACAGACCCGAAAACCCTAGTCCGGATGCAAATCGGAAATACCCATGGATGCCCAGAGAGAGAGAGAGAGAGAGAGAGAGAAAGACTCAAACCTTACACTTTATCTCTTTTATTTTAATTTTTAATTTTTTTACCTTTGTTCATTCTGACGGTCAAGAAATTCAATGGAAATTACATCAGCTGCCAAGTGTGTTTTTCAAAGCGCAGTTAGCAAGTCAGTGAAAATTTGAGGCACGGGGTTTACCGTACAATTGAGCCTTAGAGGAATGCTTAACTGACCGCTCAGAAAGGTTGTTTACAGGGACCGCACACACCTATTGGCTACGAGCACATGTGGTTAGGCACGTGTACCACAGCCGGTTTTCTGGTTTTCGTTTCCCTTTGTCTGGTAGGTGTAGGTTGTCTGCTTAGTAGGCTAAACTTCCTGAAAACACACGAACACCAAGAAGAAGAAGAAGAAGTCATCTATGAATCGAGATCTGAGATTGAGACAGAGCTAGTTTTTTTTTTTTTTTTTGAGTATTTTGATGAAGTGTTTTTGGATTCTGTTTGATATATGGCTGATGGAGACTGGATTGAAGATGGGTTCTGTAATAGACTGAGGGCCGGTTTTGTTCTTCCTTTTTAGGAGAAAATTGGTCGTTGTAAGTGAAGTCCTCATTACTCTTATCAACAGCCCAATCTCTCCTTCCCAGGCAATATGGGACTAACTCTCGGTACCTCCCCGCTTTCGTTCTCTCAACCTATCCTGGGCAACCTCAACCCATCTTGGGGCGCCTATACACCCCTCAAGGTAACTTGGCCAACCCTCAAGGTATCCTAGCCAACGGTAACGAGTTCACCTCTCCCCCTTTAGGGACACGCGTCCTCATGTGTTGCCACTCGAACACCCATGTGCGGCTAGCCCTCCCCACCACGATGAGAACTGGCTTTGATATCATTGTGAACTGTTGTAGTCGCCAAGATGCCTTGAGGGTGAGCTAAGATGCCTTGAGAGGAATGCCCCAAGAAAGGCTAAGGTTGCCCAAGATAGGCTGAAGGATGAAGCGGGAGGTATCGAGAGTTAGTCCCACATCGCTTGGAGAGAAGGATCTGGGCTGGTTATAAGAGATCGGGAATCTTTAACGGGTGTGACGCGTCTCGAGGGTGAAGCCCGGAAGGGGTAAGGGACCTGAGGGAACAAAACCTTGAGGGGGCTGGGTTGCCAGCTTGCCAAAGCAGACGATATTGTTGCTGGGTCGAGACGCGTCACACCCGTTAGAGATTCCCGATCTCTTATAACCAACCTAGATCCCTCTCTCCAAACAATGTAAGACTAACTCTCGGTACCTCCCATTTCGTTCCTCAGCCTATCTTGGGGCATCCCCCTCAAGGCATCTTAGTGACTACAACGGTTCACCTTTCCCCCTTTGGAGACACGCGTCCCTGCGTATTTCCACGTGCAGCTAACCCGCCCCACCACGAGAAGAACTGGCTCTGATACCATTGTAACAGATCGAGGGCCCCACCTAGCAACGATATTGTCCACTTTGGCAGGCTGGCAACCCAGCCTCCTCACGGTTTTGTTCTTCTCTCTTAGGGGAAAACCGATCGTTGTAAGGGAAGTCTTTAGCACTCTTATCAATAGCCCAGTCTCCCCTCCCCTGGCGATATGGAACTAACTCTCGGTGCCTCCCCACCTTTGTTTCTTCCACCTATCTTAAGCAACCTCAACCCATTTTGGGGTGTCCATACACCCCTCAAGGTATCTTGGCCAACGATAACGGGTTCACGTGTGAACCGTTATAGTCGCCAAAATGCCTTGAGAGTGGGCCAAGATGCCTTAAGGGGGATGCCCAAGATAGGCTGAGGGACGAAGCAGGAGGTACCGAGAGTTAGTCCCACATCGCCTAGGGAGAGGGATCTGGGCTGGTTATAAGAGATCGAGAATCTCTAACGGGTGTGACGTGTCTCGAGGGTGAAGCCCGGAAGGGGTGAGGGACCTAAGGGAACAAAACCTTAAGGGTGACCAAGATGCCTTGAAGGGGCGGCCCCAAGATAAGTTGAGGGATCCAGAGAGGATAATATCATTCTGTTGTGCACTCTGATACACACGGTGACACATTTTAAAGCCATGCGAGCTAAGTCCAAAATGGACAATATCACATTGTTGGAAACCCACAGGTTCTTTCTTTGAATTTTAATTTTTGGGTGTTTGTTTGCAACTTATTGTGTAAAATTTGAGAATGCAAGCTCTATGCCTGTACAAATGTCACCGTACGGCCTTTTTCTTGGCTGACTTTTTGTGCTGTCAGTTTAGCATTTCTACGTGTTTTGTTTTGTATTACTGTCATTGCAAATGGAAGCAGCAAAAGTTTGTCTACAATTGAGAAAATCTGAAATGATTTGGATCATTGAAACAAGTGGGCCCTGCTGATATTTTCCAAGTGAAAATATTCTTGTCCACCATTTTAACAGCACACGACAGCAGTAGCATCTTGTGGGCTGGTTCGAGGGTGTCCCACTTAGTGGAAGTAGACCTGTACTCGAGTAACGAGTAACGAGTAACGAGAACGAGTGGGAAACTCTGTCCTGTTATCCACTAGATATAAATGATCTAAACAACGGTATAAGTTCGAAATCTAAGATTAGAAGTGGAGCCCACTTGCTCGAATCATCATAATCATTGATCTAATAAGTTTTGCCTTGGATGGGCATTAGACTACAAATCCTCCTTGGGCGATTCTGTCCGGGGCCAGGTCGAGAGACGTAGATCAATGCCTTCTTTTTTCTTGTTCTGTTTATTATTTGTTCTGTTTTATTTAATTAATGAGACAAGGAAGAGCTTCAGCACAGAGTTAGAATCATGAAGGGAAGCATTAAAATTTAAAAGATTTAAAATCAGCTAAACTAAAACAGAGTATATGAAATGCAATTTTAGCGGGAATGAAACGCCAGTAAAGATTAATAACTAAGAAATCTCCTTAAAAGATCACTTTTAGTACTTAGGATTGATGATTCACAAGAGTGGAGAGATTGAGAGGAAAGTTACCCACATAAGCCAAGTAGGTTGAAACAAATGGAGATATGCATCTGGAGTTTTGTGTAATCGGCGAGTACCACTCAAATTGAAAGAAAATTTTAATAGTTTGACTTTAACACCAGCCATGCTGTATGGATCAAAATGTTAGGTAATTAAGGTACATCATGTATATAAAATGAATGTAGCCAAAATGAAAATGTTAAGATAGATGAATGACAAGACAAGAAATGCTAGGATTAGGAATGAAAATATTAGAAAAAACTTGGAAGTAACACCAATTGGTAAAAAGATGATATAGATTAGACTTCAAATGGTTTGAACATGTACATCACAGGCCTAAAACAGCATCAGTTAAAAGAAATAAGGTAATGGAAGTCGAAGGTTCTAAAAGGACTGGGAGAAGGCCTAAAAAACGTAGATAAGAGTGGTGAGAAAAGATTTCATAACTTTGGGGCTAAATAAAACTATAGTACTTAATTGAGGGGAATGGAGGAATAAGATTCATGTCACTGACCCCTAAACAGGATTAGGTCTTGATGATGATGATATTCTACCAACCATTCACTTAACAGCCAGAAATTAAGAGCTTAAAACAGTCAGATGGACTCAGCTTAAATGTCACAGCTTATCAATAGCACAGCCTAGCAATACGGTTCATACCATCCAACCAGTAGGCCGCCCTTGGACTTAGTATATATATTATAACAGGTGATGATCTGACTGCACATGGGGAGATCAAGAACATAATCTCCTTCTCCAAAAAATAAAAAAAATAAAATGTTCAAGAACACAATCCCTCAAAAGAATGATCGAGTAAAATAGCAATCTAACTAACAATTAAAATAAGGAGAAGATAAGAAACAAAAATAATATGAACAGAAGTTACAAAAATTATGGAAATTCAAGAAGGAAATGAACAAAAAAGAAAGAAAAAAAAGAATACATGTGTCACTGGAAAATACAAAATATCCAGCAACTATGTGAACAAGGTAACGACATCTCTCCTATATCCCCGAACAATCAACATCCTCGGCACGTTTTCAACCAACAGATCCATGTATTCCATGTAGAAATATGAGGGATGGTTGATAGGAGGTGGAGGCAGGCTTACAAAAACTACTGCCGCCATCCGAGAATACCTGAGTATAGTTGAATTCAGCTTCAATGTTGTGTACAGGAATTTATCTACCTGCTGCTCATTCACCACCACTTCTTTGCCATCAGCCATCAATGGCTTTCCTTCTTGGGCAGCCTTCTCCTTCATCTCCCCAAGGTAAGCAGCAATTCGCCTTTGTGCACTTGTAAAAGCCTCCAAAGATTCGTCCTGGTGGGTTCCGTCCTCCACATGAGCCTCCCATGACTTCATAGTCACAACGATCACCTCAGCCTGCATCCGCAAATCGTAAAGGAATTTCTTCACATCATACTTCAGCTCCTCAACTTCCACATCTTCTTCAGCAATGCAGAATACCTGGATCTTACAGCTCTCAAAGCTCTCTTTCGTTAGCAACAGCTGGGATAAGAGGAGCATCAGACCACCATCCCTGACTATCCAATAGAGATCTATAGTTCCATATTGTCTCTGGTACTCACCAGGCCACTCATCAAGGCCCTTGACAATTACAACCGCCTTGTTGGCAACTATGCAGTCGTTGATTATGCTGACAAAGGTCTTTGGAATCTCAGTTAGGTTTTCCCGACGCCATATCTCTGGGTACCTCATGACTACAATGTTGGGCTTCAAGTTACCGAGGCCCATTGTCTGGACAATTCCACGGAATCCTTCAGCCATAGAGGGGGCCACAACAATCTCAGCTACACCCTCACACCTCTTGTAATCAATGTAGGCACTGAGCTGGTGGCAGGCTGTCTTGGCATCTTCAGCACATTCATAGTAGTCACCATCAAGGATGGACGCAAAGATGGACATACCACGACCCTTTTTCTTCATGCAGTTGGCAAAGTCAGCAAGCTTTGGGTGGCATGGGACATTTTCGGGGAGCCTCCCCCAAGGCCGGCAGAAGATGAGAGGAATAGGATACCAGTTCTTAGGGTGAACTTGATTCGCTGCAAGAAGTAAAAGCTTTATTACCAATGGAAGCAAGCAGCAGTAACAGGTCAATAAGTGAGTTCAAAAATCGAGAGCATCCCTGGAAAAGGAAGGTTCCCTAAATGCCTAGACCCAAAAAAAAAAATCAAATGGTTTTTTATGGTTGTTCTTCCCAGTAAAACAAAGAAACAAGTATGCATATACCTCCGAGGGACCGTAAACTTCTCAAGGCCAACTGAAAATATGCACTCTTGAAACCGTCACCCCAGTCACCAGCCTTCCCTTTTATGCACACATAATAATATATAAGGCTAGCTAGAGCAAGAGCCACCACGGTGAATGACCACGAGATCAAGAACATAATCACTGCATCAACCACAAAAGCAGCACTCAAGGTCTAAAACTGACATTTATAGAAGCGGCACATTAGCATATATGTGTCGGAGCAAACTTATGCATATGGAGACACAAAAATGAGGAAACATCAACACCAGAAAGAAAGATTTCAGCAGATGTAAACACTGTTATCAGTCTAGCATGAGTTCTGCAAAAAACAGAGGGGCACTGTAAAACATAGTGGCAAAACCAACATAGAGAAGCTCCGAGGGGATGGGGCCGTCTGGCAACCAAGAGATCATGGGTTTGAATCCACCCACCATTCCAGACTAAAGATGGGTAGAGCCTTTTAAGGGTCTTTTCCCTCAGTTTCCTGTGCTAGTTACAACTATCATCAGTTAAGCAGCATGCCTGTTTACATTGCATAGGTGCTCGACTACTACCACAATGGTTTCAGTTGTCACTTTGACTTCATTGTTAGAAAATTGATAGATCACTAATAATAAATCCCAAAGCAAAATAAATCCCAAATTTCAACGCAAAAGCCACAAAGTTTACACTAAACATCCTTTTCTCCAGATGGGGAAAATTGTTGAGAATCAACAGATCCTGATGTTCATACCACCAAGAATCAGAAACAAAGCCTCTGCAACCATCCAGACCAAAATAGTTGCAGAAACTCAATGATTTAATCAACATGATACTTGGTTAATATTAATTCTCTAGCACATTACTGGTTAACTTAGTTGGGCTGATATCACGTGAGGTTTAGTCTTAATCCAATAAAATGACCATAACACGCAAAAATCAGTGAAAGTAAAAATCAAGGTCACTCACAAACACAAAGAGTTGCTCCAAGGAGAGAGAGACTCCAGTGATGAAACTTCCATCGAGGACGCCAGCTTGGAGCATCAAGAAGGTCCAGAAGGAAACAAGACAAGTTGACACCGGCATAACACATAAGGAAGAACATGGTTACTGTTGGTGATATAAGGTCGAGATTGCCAATCATGACACACCCAATACAAAGGAACGCCGTGAAAAGAGTTGCAAGATATGGTTCAGACCCATCTGCAGCCTTAAAATATTTAAGAATGGGAAGGATGTCATCATTGGCTATTGCTGCAAGCAGGCGGGGTGCTCCTGTTAAACTCTGAAGAGCTGCACCTAAAGTGGAGAGAATAATTCCAGCATAAATAATTGCAGGAGCAGGCCAAGCAACAGAAGCGGTAAGTAGCCTGCAAACAGTTGAAGTTTTCATTAAGTTCAAATAACAGATAAATTTCAGAGAATGAGCAGTACTATTATGAGGATTTAACTCTTTTCATACGAATGGGGAACAACATAAAGTGGCCAGTTCTTTGGACCTACTATAAATAACATAAGCATCCTTTAAGAATAATCGGGAGTTCCATAACCAAAAGATAGTTTTCAACTTTTTGGTGCTTAAGGCAAGGTGAATTGCTAATTCTGTTCTATAATCAGCTAGCTCAAATCACCAGGGGACTAACTGAAAACGTTTAACCAGTTAACATTGAGAAGCTTGAAGCGTCACTATGAGCTGAATCGGGAGTTCCATAACCAAAAGATAGTTTCAACTTTTTGGTGCTTAAGGCAAGGTGAATTGCTAATTCTGTTCTATAATCAGCTAGCTCAAATCAGCAGGGGACTAACTGAAAATGTTTAACCAGTTAACATTGAGAAGCTTGAAGCGTCACTATGAGCTGCAACCAAAATAAGGAAAGATGTAGTGCATGTTGTAAGTTCTCAGTTATAAAAGTCAAAAACTCACTAACACAACCAAAATTTCACAGAATTGAGTTGTTCATGAGGAAAAATTACTAGTTTGTCAATCAGTGAGACCACCCATGTTACAGGTAATGATTGGATAGCACATGAAGAACAAATCTTACTCCAGGCCAATAAGAATCCTAGAAGATGTAATTTGCATCTTGTGGGCTGAATCTTATCCTTTTTACTTCCTTAAAACTGTTAAGTTTTTTCATTGACTTATCCAAGCCCGACAAAAATGCAAGGTAAGGCTGCATAGTATAGGCTCTTTGTGGTCCACCCCTTCCCTGGACCCTGCATACGCGGGAACTTCGTGCACCAGGCTGCCCTTTTTATCCAAGCCCGACACTGATTGATGTGAGTTCTTGAGGTTTTCAAATGAATCTTCCAAAAAAATGATAAATTTCAACTAATAAACAATGGGATCTGCCCTTTTGGTTCATGAAAGTAAAGCTATTATGACTAGTCATAAAAATGTTAAGTTATTTAAACTTGCCAATCCTTCCTTCATTGGCATTACCAGACATTTATTCACAATATATTACCAAATATCATGATTTTAGCCAACCATGTATGATGCAGCCATTTCCTTGGTTGGTAAGCTAAGAGTCAAGTTGAACACAACCTTGCAGTTGGCCAATTGGTAGGCAGTTGCTTTTCTCCATTCTGTGAACCTCTCTCTAAAAGCATTTTTGAATCAGAACTGCATTTAGAATAAGAAAGTATTCTGATAAGAAGAATCCAGAAGTGACTCTGGCAGCATTTTTTGAAGCACCCTTGCATACCTTTTGAGAATCACTTATGAGATTCAGAATCACTTTAAGAGGAAATCACCTTTTTCAATCAGAAACGTATCCAAATGCAGACCTTTCTCCACTTCATCCTGAAGCTTATAAATTGTTGGAACAGTGGGAGCAGTCCATCATCATCATCATCAAGACCTTATCCCAATTAGGGGTCGGCCACATGAATCTTATTCCTCCATTCCACTCTATTAAATACCATGGTTTCATTTAGTCCCAAAGTTTTTAAGTCTTTCCTCACCACTTCTATCCACGTTCTTTTGGGCCTTCCCCTTGCCCTTTTAGAACCTTCAACTTGTATTGCCTCACTCCTTCTAACTGGTGCCGTTGTTGGTCTCCTTTGAACATGTCCAAACCATCTAAGTTTAATCTCCCTCATCTTGTTACCTATTGGTGCTATTCCTAAATTTCCTCCAATATTTTCATTTCTAATTCTATCCTTTCTTGTCTTATCACTCATCCATCTCAACATCCTCATTTCTGCAACATTCATCCTATGAGCATGATGTTCCTTAACTGCCCAATACTCTGATCCATAGAACATGGCCAGCCTTATAGCCATCCTATAGAATTTTCCCTTAAGTTTGAGTGGCACCCGCCGATCACATAAAACACCCGATGCACATCTCCATTTGTTCCAACCCGCTTGGATTCTCTGGGTAACCTCCCTCTCAATTTCTCCACTCTCATGGATCACTGATCCTAAGTATCGAAAGTGGTCTCTCATGGGGACCTCTTGGTTATCAATCTTGACTGGTGTTCCACTCCTACTCTCCTTGCTAAAATTACATTCCATATATTGTCTTAGTTCGGCTAATTTTAAATCCTTCCGATTCTAATGCTTCTCTCCATAACTCTATCTTTATGTTTACACCCTCCCTTGTCTCATCAAGTAGGACTATATCATCTACAAATAGCATGCACCAAGGAATCTCCTTATGCAGATGTTTTGTTAACTCATCCATAACTAATGTGAAAAGGTATGGACTCAATGCCGATTCATACATATCTTTAATTATGTCTATATACCCTGAGAAACCCCTTTACCACCCAATACCCTCCATATTAACTCTCTAAGGACTCTATCATAAGCTTTCTCTAAGTCAATAAAGACCATGTGCAGGTCTTTTCTCCTCTCCCTATATTTCTCTACTAATTGTCTTAGTAAGAAAATAGCATCCATGGTAGACCTCCCAGGCATGAAACCAAATTGATTCTCCAATACACTTGTTTCATGTCGTAGCCTCTTCTCAATCACTCTTTCAAAAAGTTTCATGGTGTGGCTCATAAGTTTGATCCCTCGATAATTAGTGCAGCTCTGAATGTCTCCTTTATTCTTATAGATTGGTACAATAGAGCTTTTCCTCCACTCATCAGGCATTTTCTTTGATTTTATGATCTTGTTAAACAACTTGGTCAACCAAACTACCCCAATATCTCCCGTATGCTTCCAAACCTCTATTGGTATACCATCAGGCCCCATGGTCTTTCCTGATTTCATCTTTCTCAAGGCCTCTTTTACTTCATGTATTCTAATCCTACGTTCATATCTATAATATCCAGTGTCATTTAGATTTATAGTATTTTCAATCCCTATATTCTCAGGGCCATTGTCATTTAACAATTTTTGAAAGTATATTTCCCACCTTTGTTTGATCTCATCATCTTTGACTAATACCCTTTGATCATCGCTTCTAATGCACCTAACATGCTCTAAGTCCTTACCCTTCTATTCTCTAACTTTTGCAAGTTTAAACACATCTTTCTCACCTTCTCTTGTTCCTAGTCTATTATAGAGCTCATCATATGCTTTAAGTTTAGCCTCACTTACTATTTTCTTAGCAGCGTTTTTAGCATTCTTATATTGTTCATAGTTTTCATTATTTCTAATCTTCTGCCATGCTTTAAAACGCATTCGTTTTTCTTTAATAGCTTTTTGCACTGTTTCATTCCACCACCATGTTTCCTTTGTTAATAGCTTTTTACCTTTAGATACTCCTAAGACATCTTTTGCCACTTTCTTAATGGACTCAACCATATTAGTCCACATGGTATTTACTTCTGTTTCATAGTTCCAATTTCCTTCTACCATCAACTTATTTTTGAATGAGGTTATTTTCTCTCCTTTTAAGTTCCACCACTTAGTTTTTGAATGTGTATTAAGTTCAGTTCTTTTACTCCATCTTTTGATATGAATATCCATAACCATTAACCTATGTTGTGAGGTTAAACTCTCACCAGGTATCACCTTACCATCCTTACATATAGATCGTTCATTATTCCTAAGTAAAAAAAAGTCTATTTGGCTTTTATGA
Source organism: Warburgia ugandensis (assembly GCA_035236585.1). Lineage (NCBI taxonomy): Eukaryota > Viridiplantae > Streptophyta > Magnoliopsida > Canellales > Canellaceae > Warburgia > Warburgia ugandensis. The sequence goes on along the minus strand of CP141137.1, from coordinate 56,670,713 downwards.
AGTCCACTTTTAAAGGTTATTAAGTATTCATCCCTCTTCATAAAGAGTGTATTTGCAATTAATAGGTTATATGACAAAGCAAAATTGAGGATATTCTCCCCCATCTCGTTTCGTTCACCTATACCATACCCTCCATGTATGCTATCATATCCTTCCTTATCTTTTCCTACATGACCATTTAGGTTTGCTCCTATAAATATCCCCTCAGTGTTGGGAATTTCTTGCATGACTCCCTCCATATCTTGCCAAAACTGTCTCTTAATTATATCTTGTAACCCTACTTGTGGTGCATATGCACTTATAATATTTATAATCTACTCTCCTAGAATCATTTTTATTATTATAATTCTATCACTGAGTCTTTTAACGTCCACAACTTTATCCTTTAATTCCTTATCCACTATTATTCCTATGCCATTTCTATTATTTTCCTTTCCTACGTACCATAATTTATACCCATCTATTTCTCTAGCTTTAGCCCCTTTCCACTTGGTTTCTTGGATACAAGCGATGTTGACTCTCCTACGTTTCATCGTGTCTACTAACTCCAAACTCTTACCTATCAGTGTCCCTATATTCCATGTAGCGATGCGAATCTTATGTTTTGGAGATACCCTATTTACTATCGCCTTTCTTGACCTTCATGGTATGAACCCATGTCCACTTTTCACTCCACCTGGGTTTTGATGCAGCGTGTCGCTTCCGAGGGGACGCTCTAGCAGCCCTTGCCCATTTTCACTACACCCGGGATCCGATGTAGCGGGTCGCTTCTGGGAGAATGCCCTAGCAACCCTTGCCTATTTTTCACCGCATCCAGGATCCAATGCAACGCGTTGCTTATGGGGAACGCTCTAGCTTGAGCGAATGTCATTTTTCAATTCATGTCATGTTGGGGTTGCCATAGTTTTTAAAAAGCTGAAGATGATTTTCATTAAAATCATTAAAATCATCTTCAACTTCACCCTTGCCGGCTGGCTACCTGACACAAGGGTGGCCATATTTTAAGAAGCTGAAGATGATTTTCATTTCTCCTCACAAACTAATATACAAATGCATATTTATTTGTAAGAAAGAAATAATAGAATCATCTTCAACTTCCCCCTTGCCGGCTGGCTACCTGACACAAGGGTTGCCATCTTTTAATAAGCTGGAGCTGATTTTCATTTCTTCCTCACAAACTAATATACAAATTCATATTCATTTGTAAGAAAGAAATAATAGAATCATCTTCAACTTCCTCCTTGCCGGCTGGCACCTAACGCAAGACCCTCCTTTTTTATCCGAGCTTGGGACCGGCATTGGTGGAGTTGGGAGCAGTCCATGCATAGGCAAAATAATAATATGCTCCCACAAAAACAATGGCCAAGCGCAAAGGAAACTAGTCTTTTCTGACAAATTGCCAGAATAACAGGAGCAGTCCATGCATAGGTAGAATACAAGGAAGCTAATGTTCCCATTACAAAGATAAGAATTTCACAGGTAATAAAATTGATTATACTGGCATAAGAAGTTCATAACAAATGCTATAAAGAATAGTTGCGTACCTGTCTGTCAAAAGTTCCTCTCTGGTGGCTACAGCTCCAAATAAGAATACAGAAATTACATATAAAGCAGTAGTTGTAAGGGTTGCAGCCAATGTTCCAATGGGTATTGACCGTTGAGTGTCCTTTAATGATGCAGAGCGGTTTGATCCTGCCATGATTCCCGTTACAGCTGGAAAGAAGAGACCTAGCAATGCACTAAGAACATTGAACAATCTAGCTGTTAGAAAACTATAAATGAGTTAATTAGCTCCATTAATCTGTGAGATATGCTGGGAAAATAATATGCTCATAAACACCAAAATTTAGGTCTCAGATCCAAATTCCAGTCAAGATTTTCATGCTTCATCTAGTAAAAGCTTTCATCCATCAGAATCTTACTCAGGAACCCTTTTGTCTTATGAGATAAAATTGATATGCAAGATAAGTAGAAGATACTGAGGGGAAGAAAAGTGCTCCACACCATCTTTAGGTCGGGAGTTTTCAAGTTCTTTGCACAGATATGCTGGGAGTTGAATGGTATCTGTAGCAAAGCCCTCATCTCAATAGAAACTTCAGCCCCAAGACACATTAGGACACAGAGACAGACATTATTGCCTCCACCAACTCCAAGAAGTTACTTAAACCCAGCCAGAAAGAGCATGGTTTACTGCTTCATTTGAATTCATGACTGCAATCAGTCCAGAAAACAACAAAATCACTTCCCAGATGGTCATGGAACACCCATTGGACATAATTCCCAAGGAGGACTCAGCAAAGTGCAGTTTAAGAGAGCTATTCTGTGCCAAGGACAACTTCAATTTCCTGTTTTCTCATTCATCTTTGTCCACAATAATCACATATAATTTTCTGACATGGTTTATACTGATATAGTCTATAATCTCTCAGAATGACCTATAAGATAGTGAGGATCTTAGCTTGTTCAATAATTATATGGCAACAACTGAAAAACATCTAACCCATCTTACCATAGTATCTAAAGCTAGATCAAGCAATAAGGCTTCTTAATAATTTGACTAAATAATTAGTGTAAAGCAGAAATTTAATTATATGCAGACAAAATTAGATAGAATGACTTTTTGCTGAAAGATGGCAAGAGGAAGACTATTAAAAGTCAAGAGTACAGCCGGGGGGGGGGGGGGGGGGGGGGGGTGACGATAGCAAGGAAAAGGAAGCCTCAATATCCCAGGGATACAAAGACAAAAATAAATATTAAAACAGTTTAATTAATTCTGGGCCACACTAAGACTTTTATTAAAAGCCAAGTGTACTGCCGCCGGGGGGGTTGGGAGATAGCAGGGAAAAGGAAACTTCAACATCCCAGGGATACAAAGACAAAAATAAATATTAAAACAGTCTAATGTATTATGGGCCACACTTTGACACTTCTAACCAGGTTTTATTTTCAAAAGTGGCTAGGAATATTGTTCCTAGTCACTTTTGAAAATAAAACCTGGTTAGAAGTGCGAAAGTGTGGCTGCGTGACATGGAGGTCACAAGTTTGAGGCGTGGAAGCAGCCTCTTGCAAAAATGCAAGGCAAGGCTGCATGCTAGAAACCCTTTTGCGGTCCGCCCCTTCCTCAGAACCTGCATACGCGGCAGCTTTGTGCACTGGACTGCCTTCTTTTTACTAGGAACAATATCACCATCACCATCAAGACCTTATCCTAATTAGGGGTCCGCCACATGAATCTTGTTCCTCCATTCCCTTCTATTAAGTAGCATGGCTTCATTTAGTCCCAAACTTTTTAAATCTTTTCTCACCACTTTTATCCACGTTTTGTTGGGCCTTCCCCTTGCCCTTTTAAAACCTTCGACTTACATTGCCTCACTCCTAACCGGTGCCATTTTTGGTCTCCATTAGACACGTCCAAACCATCTAAGTCTAATCTCCCTCATCTTGTTACCTATTAGTGCTACTCCTAGGCTTCTTCTAATGTTTTCATTCCTAATTCTATACTTCTTTATCTTGCCACACATTCATCTAAACATCATCATTTCCGCTATGCATATCCTATAAACATAATGTTCCTTAACTGCCCAACACTCTAATCCATAGAGCATAGCCGACCTTATAGCCATTCTATAGAATTTTTCTTTCAATTTGAGTATTACTTGCCTATCACAAAAAACTCTAGAGGCGCATCTCCATTTGTTCCAACCCCCTTGGATTCTTTGGATAACCTTCCTCTAAATCTCTCCACTCTCGTAAATCATCAATCCTAAGTACCGAAAGTGTTACAGGGACTTCTTGGCTTAAAATCTTTACTAGAGCTCCACTCCCGCTCCTCTCCTAGCTAAAATTGCATTTCATATTCAACTGATATGAAATGCTTTAGGTTATCATGCTTCTCCCCATAACTCTAGCTTTGTGTTTACGCCCTCCCTTATCTCATCAATTAGAACTATACCATCTACAAATAGCATGCACCATGAAATCTCCTTGTGCAATGTTTTGTTAACTCATCCATCACCAACATGAAAAAGTAAGAGCTTAATGCCGATCCTTGGGTCAATCCTATAGTGAAAGGAAAATCTAATGGTTTTAACATTTGTTACCGCTCTCATATATATCTTTAATTATGTTTATATACTCCCGTGAAACCCCTTTCTCGCCCAACATTCTCCATACTAACTCTCTATGGGCCCTATCATAAGCTTTTTCTAAGTCAATGAAGACCCCGCGGATGTCCTTCCTCCTCTCCCTATATTTCTTTATCAATTGTCTTAGTAAGAAAATAGCTTCCATGATAAACCTCCCAGGCATGAAACCACACTTGTTCTCCGATACCCTTGTCTCATGGCATAGCCTCTTCTCAAACACTCTTTCAAAAAGTTTCATAGTGTAGCTCATAAGTTTGATTTCCCGATAATTAGTGCAGCTCTTTATGCCTCCTTTATTCTTATAAATTGGGACAATAGAGTTCTTCATCGATTCATTAGGCATTTTCTTTGATTTTATAATCTTGTTAAACAACTTTGTCAACCAAGCTACTCCAATATCTCACACATGCTTCTAAACCCCTATTCGTATACCATCAAGCCCTAGCGCCTTTCCCAATTTCATTTTTTCAAGGCCTCTTTCACTTTAGGCATTCTAATCCTACGATTGTATCTATAATGTTTAATGTTATTTAGGTTTACAAATTTTCAATCCCTATATTGTCAGGGCAATTATCATTTAGCAATTTTTGAAAGTAACTTTCCCACCTTTGTTTGATCTCGTCATCTTTGACTAATGCCCTTTGATCTTCACTTATAATGCACTTAACGTAGTCTAAGTCCTTACTCTTCTGTTCTCTTACTTTCTTAAGCTTAAACACATCTTTCTTGCCTTCTTTTGATCCTAATCTATTGTAGAAATCATCATATGCCTTAAGTTTAGGCTCACTTACTATTCTCTTAGCAACCCTTTTAGCATTCTTATACCGTTCATAGTTTTTATCATTTCTAGTCTTCTGTTATGCTTTAAAACACACCCATCTTTCTTTAATAACTTTTTGCACTATTTCACTTCACCACCAAGTTTTCTTTACTAATTGCCTTTTACCTTTAGTTACTCCTAGGACATCTTTTGCCACTTTCTTGATAGACTCGGTCATATTAATCAACATGGTATTTACTTTTGTTTCATTGTTCCAGTTTCCTTCTACCATCAACTTATTTGTGAGTAAGGTTATTTTCTCCTCTTTTAAGTTCCACCACTTAGTTTTTAGTTACCTATTAAGTTCATTTCCTTTCTTCCATCTTTTAATGTAGATATCCATAACTATTAATCTATGTCGTGAGGTTAAACTCACACCAAGTATCACCTTACAATACTTATACATTGATCTTTCGATATTCCTAAGTAAAAAAAAAGTCTATTTGGCTTTTAGGGAGTCCACTTTTAAAGTTTATTAAGTGTTCATCCCTCTCCTTAAAGAATGTGTTTGACAAGGACAGGTCATATGCCAAAGCAAAATGGAGGATAGCTTCTCCCATCTCATTTCATTCTCCGATACCATACCCTCCATCGACCTAATCATATCCTACCTTTTCTTTTACAAAAAAACATTTAAATATGCTCCTATAAATATCCCCTCAGTGTTAGGAATTTGTAGCATGACTCCCTCTATATATTCTCAAAATTGTCTCTTGATTCCATCTTCTAACCCTACTTGTAATGTGCATGCACTTAAAAAATTTATAATCTTCTCTCCTAGAACAAGTTTTATTATTATAATTCTATCACTAGTTCTTTTAACGTCCACAACTTTATCCCTTAATTCTTTCTCCACTACTATCCCTACGCCATTTCTATTATTATCTTTTCCTATGTACTAGAGCTTATACCCACCATTTCTCTAATTTTAGGCCCTTTCCACTTGGTTTCTTGGATACAAGCAATGTTGACTCTTCTACATTTCATCGTATCTACTAACTCTAGGCTCTTACCTTTCAATGTCCCCACATTCCATGTGGCAATACGAATCTTATGCTCTTTGACCTAACCTATTTACCCACACACTTCTTGACCCCTATGACATGAACCCATGCCTACTTCCACTGCACCTAGGTTCTGATGCAATGCGTTGCTTCCGATGGAATGTTCTAACAGCTCTTACCCATTTAACACTACACCTGGGATCCAATGTAACACGTCTCTTTCGGAGGAACGCCCTAGCAACCCTTGCCCATTTCCACTGCATTGGGATCCAATAAAGCGTGTTGCTTACAAGGGATGCCCTAACTTGAGGGAATGTCAGTAATCAATTCATGTCATGTTATAGTTGCCATACGTGAAGAAGTTGAAGATGATTTTTATTATTCTCTTCTTACTTACAAACTAATATACATATGCATATTTAGTTGGTATGTAAGAAGAAAAAATAACAAAATCATCCTTAACTTCTTTAAAAAAGTTTTACTTGCTGGCTGGCACCTGATGCAAAACCCTCCTCCTTTTACTAAGAACAATAGAGAAGACTTATTTAATGCTTAGGCACTAATTATATGTATTTGAAGCATTTTATTAGCAACATCTACTGCTTGCTTGCATCCATTTCTTAATTTCACATAACATGGTTTAAATTTAGCACTCATGATGGGACCTACAAATCAAATGGAGTCCACAGAATATTGGACTATGATGCACCTCCAATTGTTAGTCTACTCTAGGAGGGCAAGGGAGTAATTTCTACATTCACAGGTGGATTAATCAAGTAATTCCTGCATCTACAAGTGGACCAATCACAAGAAGGAAGTTGTTACAAGTTTGTTACGGAGAATGAATAAATAACAGGGAAGAGAGGGACTAAGGGAGGAGACTAGAAGGATTGACCTGGAAGAAGCCAGCCCCTCGAAGGCCTAAAAGCTGCTAATTGTTCTTTTCTCCATTCTTTTGTTAATCTTTCCTGTTTCTGCAACTCACCATTCAGCTGGTTGCAGCAGACTGATAAATCTTACTACAATAAATTCTTGATTTCCAGTCGAATTTGCTCTTTTTTTTCATGTTTGGGTCTCTAACAATTGTAGGATTCTATCAATTTGGTATCAGAGCAGTCGATCACTGAATTGTCCCCCTAGGTTATGGTTAAAGGACTCAATATCAATATGGACACAATGCAAGAGGTATAAGTGGAAGTCAGTGAATTAGTAATGAGGCTGGATCAAGGAAGGGACCTGATCGTGGATAGAGCTTGCAAGGACCATCAGGGGATGGTACTGCTCCTCACGGAGGAGGAGAGGACATTAACACCGCGACAAATGCATAAAGGAGTTGCGACCTAGGATTGTCAAGCTGCTGATCTTCCATAGCGATGATCCTCATGAATGGATTTTCAGGGCTAATTGGTACTTCCAGATAAATCAGGTGGTAGAGGAAGACAAGGTTCGAGTGGCATCTATATGCTTCAAAGGATCAATGGGCTCTGGTGGACAGACACCCACCCCCCCATCTGATCATGGAACAGTCTCAAGGTGGTGCTGCTACTCTGACTCTTACCAGTCCTGAACAAAGCAGATTATGGGCTTTGATGAATCTGAAATAGGAAAGAACAGTGAGGGAATACATCGACCAGTTCAAGCTGCTATCTGGTGCTCTACCAGCAGCCTTCAACGAGTTTTTAATGAAGTTTTTCACAAATAGGTTGAAAGACTAAATTCATACTGAAAAACGAACCTACAGGCCCAACTCTGTACTTAGGCTGATGGAATTGGCCCAAGATGTGGAAGAAAAATACCTGTTATTAGAAAAGACCCAGGACCTAAAGTCATGTGGGCATCGGGCTTTCGGGTATGGTCTCTCGGCCCAAGGCTACGACCCACCATCGAGATACCCTCCCAGAATAGATCTGCATCATGGAAGAGCCAAGGGTGGTGCGAAGATGACAAAACCCTACAAAATCACAATTGCAGCTCAATCCGACAAGGGGACAAGGTCACCAGAGGTATTCCCTGACCAGCAACGAGAGCCGTTCCGTCTGTTGTCGAAAAAGGAGGTACAATACCGCTGAGAAAAGGGGTTCTATTTCCAATGTGACAAGAAATTAGCACCGGGCCAAAGATGCAAGACTCAACAGCTCCAAGTCCTATTGATAGTTGAGGAAGAAGATGAACAAGGCTCCTCAGCAAAGGATACTGTAGAGAAACCAGTGCCAGAGGAAAACCTTTTGGAGTTATCCATGAACTCCACCGTGCGCTTATTTGCAGGTAACACTCTGAAATTAAAAGGGACTACCCAAAACCGAGAGGTGGTCGTCCTTATTGACAATGGAGCTTCTCACTATTTCATATCCAAGGAGTTAGTTCAGGAATTTGGGTTATCGGTGGATCAAACTCAGCAATTTGGGGTGCAAGTAATGGTTATTGCGTAAGGGGTGAAGGGTTCTGTAGAGGAGTTTAGTTGGAGTTACCAGGGATGACTTTTGAACAGAAATTCTACCCTTCTGAGCTTGGAAGTGCAGACGTCGTGTTGAGCGTTACCTGGCTGCAAACTGGGAGAATTCTCAGCAAATTACAAAAATCTAACTATGACCTTACAACGTGATGGACGTAAGGTAGTAATTCAAGGAGATCCAGCCCTTATCAAGGCTAGTTTCACTCAAACCCATGTTAAAAACAATCCAGAATGGTGGACGGGTATGCAATTGAATTTACTGGTACGCACATGGAATTTCTACAAGGGACCGCTCAAGCAGTACCTTCGCATGTTCAATCTTTGTTGAAGTGATATAGCAGTGTACTTGACCAACCAACAAGGCTTCCCGTTTCTCGACCTCAAGAACATGCTATCAGGCTGCAAGAAAGAACTCAACCCCTTAATCCAGCCCTACAGGTATCTCTATTACCAGAAAAATAAAATCGAAAAGATTGTTCGTGAAATGTTGACTGCTTGACTTATTAAGCCAAGTAATAGCCCATTCTCTAGCTTTGTTTTGTTACTGAAAAAGAAGGATGGAAGATGGCATTTTTATGCAGCTTATCAAGCCAAAAACAAAATTATCGTTGCTGACAAGTTTCCAATAACTGCTATCGATGAACTTCTCAGTCAACTGGGAGGGGCAGCAGTTTTTTCCAAATTAGATCTCAAGTCAAGGTACCATCAAATTAGCGTACATGAAGAAGACACTGTTAAAACTGCTTTTAGGACCATGAGGGACACTATTAATTCCTAGTTATGCCCTTTGGGCTCATTAATGCACTTTCCACATTTTAGCCACTCATGAATGAGGTTTTTCGGCCATATCTACTATGGTTTGTCTTGGTTCTTTTTTTTCTTTTTTGCTTAATGATATCCTGGTATCTGACTTGCATACTCATTTCATACAATCTAGAATCCGTTCAGAAGGTACAGGCCATATCTCCAACAGTTTGTCTTGGTTTTTTCTTTTTCTTTTTTTAATGATATCCTGGTATATGACTTGCCTACTCATATCATACAATTTAGAATCTGTTCTGAAGGTACAGGAGAATCAGTTAGTGGTTAACAGAAAAAAGTCTTCTTTTGCACAGACTAACTTGGAGTATCTAGGCCACATAATTTCTAAAGGAGTGAAAGCTGACATGTCTAAAGGTTGAATGCATGCTAAGGTGGCCCATACCTACATATGTAAAGGGGTTAGGGGGCATTTTTGGGCTCAAAAGACTATTATAGAAGAATTGTGAAGAATTATGTGAAAATAGCTAGACCCCTTGCTGATCTGTTGAAAAAGAACAATTTCCATAGGGGTAATGAACCTCAGGAAGCCTTTGAAGAGTTGAAGAAGGCTACGGTGACAGTTTCTGTCTTAGCTATGCCCAATTTTTCTAAACCTTTTGAAATAGAGACAGATGCTTCTGGTATGAGTATCGAAGCTGTCCTGCTGTAACAGGGATGTCCTTTGGCATTTTTCAGTCAAACACTATCAACTCAAGCGCAAACCAAATCCGTTTATGACTGTAAACTAATGGCCACTGTGTTTGCAGTAACAAAATGGCGCCATAACTTGCTGGGATGACACTTTCTCATCCACACCTATCAAAGCAGCTCAAAGTAATTATAGGAGCAGAAATTACTTAATGAGGGCTAACATAAATGGCTAGCCAAATTAGTGGGATTCAATTTTTCTATTCACTGTAAACCAGGCAAAGACAGCCAGGGGGGTGATGCCTTGTCAAGGAGAGAACAATATTTTATACCTCCTAACATACAGACTACCCTAATACCATGCAATTTACTACCTTATCCATTGCAGCTTGTCATGCACTAGATGGTTTGGAGGAAGAAGTACAGCAAGATCCCAAGTTGAGGACCATTGTGAAAGACCTATTAGCCGCTTCAAGCAGCCGCACTGATTACTCTCTATGGAAAGGGCTCCTTTTTTTTGTGTGGAAAATTAGTGATTCCAAAAGGGTCCCCTCGAGTTCCCTCTTTCTTGCAAGAGTTTCATGCTACGCCAAGTAGAGGACATTCAGGCTATTTAAGAACATACAAGAGACTTTCTAAGCTACTGCATTGGGAAGGACTCAGAAAATATGTTCAACAGTTTGTAGCCACTTGCAATACCTGCCAAAAAAGTACTCAGCCCTTCCTCATAGTGGATTAATTCAACATTTACCCATTCCTAAGCAAGTTTGAGAAGACATCTATGGATTTTGGGAGTGGATTAATGAGAGCATATCAAGTGGATACTATTCTAATTATTGTTGACCACTTAGCAAAATACAGCCACTTCCTCACATTATACCATCCTTTTTCTGCCAAGGATGTTGTTGCGCTCTTTGTTAAGGAGGTGATGCGTTTACATGAATTTCCCAGCTCTATTGTTTTAGACCGGGAAAGTATCTCCATGAGCCATTTTTGGACCAAATCATTTAAACAAGCAAGAACCTATGTAGTCGCAGGCGCACCCAAGCACAAGGGGTGCGACTTGCGCCTAGAGGGACTAGGCACGCCTAGTCGCACGACTTGACAACAAGGCCCAAATTAAAAAACCATTAATATAAGTTAGATTTTTCTTATAAAGGGATGGGCCAGAATTGATAATGGCAAACCCTTACTTAAAAACGTAATAGACCCGAGTCAAATCTAACTAAGAAAATGAAAAAACCAGAGCGAGAGAGAGAGAGAAAGGAGGAAGAAAAAGAGGGGAAGAGGCCAGCTCGCAAGTGAGAGCCGCAACATGCCGGCTAGAAGGGAAAGAGAGTTGCGGGTTTGTCGGAATTGCAGCAGTTTGCCGAAGAAGACAATGGTCTTGTCGATCATTCCCTTCAACGCAAAAGAACCAAAGCCCCAAGAAAATTTGATGACTCATGTCGTTTTAAGGCATAGATGACTGATGCACGGAACTGGTATGTTTGCCGGCAATTTTCTGACAAAATCTGCATTTCTCTTTCTCCTCTTGCTTTCATCTTACTTGTTCTCATCTTTGACGAAGCAAAATCGACGATCAACGATTTGAGATCGATCTAGCGCTGGAATAGAGGGCGCAAAAGTTGCTAAGCATGCTAGGCGCAACTACTCGCGCCTAGTCACACTGTGACTTTTCCCCCTACGCTTACCCAAAATCTAGTCGCACCCCATGCGCCTTTTTGCGTCTAGCAACTAGTCGTGCCTGTGACTACATTGGCAAGAACGTTTCTTAAGCGAAGTTCTGCTTATCATTCACAATCTGACGGTCAAACAAAACTGGTGAATTGATGCTTAGGAACTTATTTAAGGTGCTTTATGGGGACAAACCAAAACTTGGCCTAAATGGATACCATGGGCTAAATACTGGTACAACACTACATACCAATCCTCAGCTGGGATGACACCATTCACAATTTTATATGGCTGAGATCCACCTCCCATTCTAAAGTTCACTGACAGTACCTCCACTGTAGAGGTGGTCAACCAGTAGATTTCTGACAGAAATAGAATCCTAGAAGATGTCATAGATAATTTGACTGCTGCTCAATCTTAAATGAAGGAATTGGCTGATAGAAAACTTAGTTTTATGTAGAGGATAAAGTGTATTTGAAAGTGCAACCTTATAAGTTGAAATCACTTGCCAAAATGCCTAATGAGAAGTTGAGTCCACGCTATTATGGGCCCTTTGAAATTCTGCAGAAAATTGGAGAGGTTGCACACAGGCTGCAGCAACCATCTTCGACCAAAATCCATCTGTCTTTCATGTGTCATAGTTGAAAAAGTCATTGTCCTCTCAATTTCCACCCAGCCTCTTCCGTCATTTCTCTCCGATGAATTTGAACTTCAGGTTTAGCATGAAGATGTTTGACAAGTTCAAAGGTTAACTGATGACCAACAGAAGGTTCTAATCAAGTGGCATGATTTACCCATTTGAAAACACTTGGGAGTCCTATGATACTATTCTTGAGCAGTTTCCAGACTTTCACCTTGAGGACAAGGTGGCTCTCATTTTGGTGGTGGGGGTGGTATATTGATGCACCTCCAATTGTTACAGTCTACTCTAGGAGGGCAAGAGAGTAATTTCTGCATATACAGGTAGACCAATCAATGGGAGGAAGTTGTTACAAGTTTGGCACGGTGAATAAATAAATAGCAGGGAAAAGAGAAAGAGTAAGGGAGGAGATTAGAAGGATTGACCTGGGAGGAGCTAGCCCCTCAAAGGCCTGAAAGCTGCTAATTGCTCTTTTCTGCATTCTTTTGTTAACCTTTCTTGTTTCTGTGACTTGCCATTCAGCTGGTTGAAGCAGACTGTTACAGATCTTATTACACTAAATTCTTGATTTTCATTCAAGTTCACTCTTCTTTTTTTTCTGTTTGGGTCTCTAACAATTGCAGGATTCTATCAACTAAGAAAACCTGATACTGACATTCTAAAGTATAAGGATTACAAAGCCTATCAGAATGTAGCTTCACTTCATTTTCAAAATCTCCAAACTGCAGTCGCAAACAAAAATCATCAAACAACTATGGAAACAAAGCAGCTGAAACAGAAACAAGAGTCATGATGTCCCATCACACTATGTCATAGCTAAAAATGGGTATCCAGAGCACACTAAAGGATGCAGAAATGACATACAACAATCTCTTCCTGCTTAACTTACTCTTGAGCACCTTTTCCTTATCAGTCTTGCACTGGCCTACTTCATCACTATATTTATGGAATTGTCTTTAGGGTTCTATAGCATATACATAATCAGGTAATCATGCCACAACGAACGACCACCAAGGCATTATTAAGTACTTCCCAAGATAAAATAATCCTTATTTCCAATGTCTAGGCCCATGAATAACTTCTAACAGGGAAGGGATGAATCTACATGAGATAAAACCCCATACTTCCCCTTCCTAGATGATGATGCTAAACCCATCCTTTTCTGAACCTCCACAAGCACCTCATTCATAGCCTCTTGAATTGTCAGAGAATTAATGCTAGCATACATCTTCTTTTGGTTTATGTACCTGTAGCTAATGAGAGGCTTTTAATTTTTCACTTCTTTTGATAAGAAATCTTGTTTGAGTCTCCAGTAATCCTTCTGTATTTTCTGTTAGAATATGAAGAGTGAGATCCAGTACACCTATAGGTTGACAAGGAATGCTCTAATAAGATATTTTCATCCACACAAGAGCTAAGTCCTTTTATAGCATTGACAGTTTCTTCAACTCTTTACACAACCAGGTCCCATAGTCCTTCGTGGAGTGCATATGTTCATAGGACAAAGCATATATTTAAGGCGATCCAGTTTTCAGGCAACCAAATCGACAATTTCCCATATACTCTCATAGCATCAACAGTCGCTCCACGATGGCCTGTTTTAACAAGTTCATTTAATCCAAAATATTGCCTGAAACCAATGCTATCAAGTTCATTTATCATCTTATTCTGAGCTGGTTATCAATTTGATTCATGATCCAGTGCGTCAATGGTGAAACTGAGGGTTTGGTTCCGAGAACCATTTATCCTATGTTCTTTTAGAAGTCCCAGGCAAGGAACATACTTCAATCAGTTCAAAAAAGTGGTTAACCCACTGCAACCACATATAGCAGCTCTCTTTTTTTACCTTTTTCTTTTTTTCCTTTTTTCTCAAATGAAGGAGCTATGTATCAAATATAAAGTATCAATGTATAAGATCAAAGTATTGTCACCCGCCATATCAGATATATCTCAAACATAATAAATTTAAAAAATGTTTTTAACAGCTATCCACATAATGGTCCAGCAGGACTGATCTTTGACCTGTTACTGTCCCTCACGCTATAAACTGCCCAAAGAAGCTTTATTATGACTTCCATATGACCAATGGCTAGTGCTTTTAGTAGGCTTTCTCATCAAGAGACTCCCAGAGGTTAGTTTCTAGCAACAACAGTAGCTGACACTTCCATAATTCAGAGAAGAATTCCAGAATTTTAGCTTGCAGATTTTTAAGTTCATCACCAGCTAACTATCTTGTAGTAATAGTGACATGAAATCACTGTTCTAGGTATATCACACGCTTAAAAACATGAGAAATACTCTGATAAAAATATATAGATAAGTTGTGAATAACGAAGAATCTATAACATGGAAATTGTCATTACAGGAAATAGTGACACTACGGGCATTCTCTACGGCAATAACATCCAGCATTTGCAATGGCTTACTTGAAGTTCCAGTAAATTGATCCTTCGGGATCAGGTATCCCAGCATCGTTGGTAAATTGGTAATCTGGGCTCCAGTTATCTTTAAATGTGCGCAATCTCAACCCCGTGACTCCAGCTGCGGGAGGGATCAGAATAAGAAGATAGTTACTTGTGCAGATTAGCTGGCTAAATATAAATTTACAGATTCACTGGTTGGGAAAATAATAAGCAAGTTTAGATGGAAGTGGAAAATTACTAAAAGCCAAAACTTACTCTCGCGCTTTGGTGCTGCCAAGATCCCAATAAATATGCAGAACAAAGAGAAGAGGACAGGGATAAGGAAAGCAGGCGCTACTTTATTGATAATTTTCACACCACCAAATACAATAAAGCATAGAAGGATAGTCACAACAACCCCATAAACTTGCAGGTCATGTAAATTTGGACTATGGACGGTCTGTATAATTGTGGTATTGCCGGACAATGTAACATTGACGCTTGTTACAGTCTCTGTAATGAAAACAACAGAAGTTTTGTTTTAGAGCAGGTGATGCAATCTACATAGAAATTTAAACATATCATGTTTCAATTAAGGTG
Source organism: Warburgia ugandensis (assembly GCA_035236585.1). NCBI lineage: Eukaryota > Viridiplantae > Streptophyta > Magnoliopsida > Canellales > Canellaceae > Warburgia > Warburgia ugandensis. The sequence continues at coordinate 56,655,524 of CP141137.1, read as the reverse complement.
TCAGCTAATTAGAAGAAAAAGAACTTAGTAAATTGCCAGTATTTTCTAGATGAATGAATACAAACATCATGCAGAATGGAACTAAAAAGAAGATAGCATCAGAAACATGACAATTCAGAAGTAAAAATTACTATCAAAGTTATGTCTACTCCATTTCTCAGTCAGAAAAATTGCAGGTATAACTGCTGAAATCATGTTCATTCTGCAAGCAGCATAGTTTATGTTAAACAATGATTGATTTGCTACTGCACAAAAACAGATACATGAAACATATGTGTCCATCACCTTCAAAAATTCCAGCAGCAGGCACAGCACCTAAGAAGGTTTCAATAGCTCCTAAGACATACCTGAAATCACATGCAAACCAACAGCATATGAGGGGTTTCTGACAGAAGCAAAAACTTCTTATGAAGTATCAAAGGCTACGAAAAGTTCCAACCAGATGAGATTCAAGAAATGGGTCAATAGATCTGGCAATGATCAAGATTGTGCAATAAAGTACAAGATTTAAACAATGTCTTTCCATTTTCCACCCCAACCTTTCAAATGAATGTTCAAACACATAGAGAACCATCTATATTTTCAACAAGATAAACTCTTGTCCAAAAATTAAGGTCATGCCTAGCAATGGAGCTTGTTTTCTAATGAGAAGAGAAGTAGGTAGCCTCTTTGAAAAGCTTCTGATTGAAAAGAGCCATTTAGTAATATCATCATCATCATCAAGACCTTATCCCAATTAGGGTCGGGCAAAAGAGTCATTTAATAAGAAAATGATTTAATGAGTTGTAGACAATGCAGTAAATTTAGCCTATGGTGCAGTAGCCAGCAGCAATTATAAAGTAGTCAGCATAATGTTTCCGGTCATAAACATTCCTCCGATGAAGAAATAAATGGCATGCCCTTTATCTTATCTAGTTCAGACTAAGCCACCTAACACTCATAGAAAAGGAAACACTTTTGAATTGATGAGAAGCAACCCATATACAGGTCCCCTAATATAGAAACAAATAGTGACAGATGTGCAATATTAGCTGATATGTGTCACTGAATACAATCAACTTAACTAATAAGATAAAAATGTCTTTTTGAAATATGGCATTTGCTGAAGATATCAGCAACCATGCCGCTCCTGACATATGTATCCTGGTTCCTGCAACCACCTATTCACAAACGAAGTGGAACATAATCTCCAGGTGCCGTGTTCTTGTATCAAAATCAGGATTTTGTGACATATCCCGCTAGCACTTTAATTGTCACATAGTACAGCAAACATGTCAGGCTTCAGTCTAAGCTCTTGCATCAAGCATCTGTCCATGTTAATTCTGTTGTAGTTAAGGCATGGTTCAAATACACTGGTTTTGCAGTTTATCCAGCAACATTCTCAGTTTCTTCCTACCCCACAATGCCAAATATTCCCAAACAAGGATACATCATGTCATTGAACATCAAAAGGTTTATTCAATGGACTGTTTTGTAGAGGAAAAGAGAGGAGAAGATGATCCAAATTCCAAGAAAAGATAGAAGGAGAAAATGGATGACTCTGGACATTTAAAGCAGAAAGAAGTGAAAGCTTTCATTCATGGACCTGTGCTTTGAGAAAAGTATAGAGAGACAGAGAGAGGCACCTCAGAACCTGTTTCACTCTGAAACCATCACAGAGCTTAAGCTTCTTTAACTAAACTACAACAGATAGCATAGAAATCATGTGTAGCCCTCCAGGCTTTCTTGTATTTGCCAGCTAATCATGTGAGGCTCTCTCCTGTATACAGCACTCAACTTACATGAATTAGAAAAGGGCTCCAGAGAATCTAGTCCTAATTATGACAAAGTGCACAAGACCTAGTGAGCTCTTTACAAGTCTTACATATATGAAAAGGATGTCGCAAGTATGCCATACAAGTGCCTTAACAAGAATAATATAAGTTTTTAACAATTAAATGACAATATAAACTTACATAGCCCCGGCAACTGCATTTCCAAGGAAAAAGCATAAGCCAATGCTGACACCAACCTCTGGACCAAGGGCCCGACCAATGAGATAATATGGTCCACCACCCTGAAAAAGCATGTCAGAAAGGATCAACAAATATAATATTAATGGGAAACTCATTGGCAAAATTATAGCTAGAAGCCAAGTAAGAGACATGACATATCCCAGCAAGAAGCCTCTCTAAAGAAATGCTAAGACCAGAAATACATCATATGCTGAAAGCAAATTCCACTAGAAGGAGGCATCGTACAATCTCTTCAACTAATTGCAATAAATTTTTCCACCTAAATATTAAGAATGAATAGCCACCCAACATAACACCCAGATTAGACATATATCTATAATGCCCAGCCCTTCTATTCGCCATTCTAGCAAGTAAGACCTGGTGGCTAATCGTCACTACCCTGATTTGCAGCATGCAGGATGGCTTGGTTTAATAGTTTGCTTCGTTGTTAAATGATGATGGTTGCAAAAGATAGGCCTAATGGGTTAGATTTTGGATGATTTACTTGACCATCCATTCACTTATTATGTTCCCTATGTAATTATTAAGCGTAAAATTAGGTTTCAGCATCATCTAAAAACATATTAAACTGTCAGTTGAACATTCCATTCAATTCTTGATTCTATTGTGCAACTTTAATACATAAAAGTACAATCTTTTCATTGTTGTGCATAATAAATCAACTCTTTTAACCTTCAATTACAAAGTATTCTCTTGTGCAATGTTCCAAACAAATTTATACAATTAACAGGATAATGTTTTTTCAGTTAACTGAAATTTGTATTGCTTAGAATGATTAGAGTTAACAATAGATGCCACTCAGAAACTGGGTTTGCTATTCACGAAGTGCAGCAAGCATCTCTATCACAGTCCATAAAGAGCTGGGAAAATTAATAATGTTGCCCCATATGTCTACATGTCAGTGGAGTGTCCGTATCCATGGTATCTTTAGCTTTTGCACATCTTCGTTTATCATAATATATTTTAGAGATATTTCAGTCTTTTATAAGAAAAATATGCTAAATCAGTAAAATACCATTTTATCATGCAACTCTTTGAAATTTTTATCAATTATTTTATCGTAAACCTCTTGACATTTTCATCACTATACATCTTATATGATAATAGACAATATACAGCAAAAAGAAGATAAAACTTGTAAGAAATAAGGAGTTCAGAAATCTTTCAATGATTAGGGCCATTGGTAACAAGTAATTATAGAAACCATGCCCCAACTTAGTCCATAGCACTCAAGTGAATTCGCATGCCATCTTAAAGCAGAATAACAATAATTCAAAGCACAATGATCTTATAGACACAGGTTTAGTATGACAGCTTTGGATAAATAAATAAATTCTTTCTGACAGCAAGCACACCCTTGCCTGTCTTGCCACATACCAAGGAACAGTACCACAGAACAGGTCTTAGAGGCATTCCCATCAACAAGTTACAAAAAGACACAACTAATCAAGTCTTCCATGATTTCCAAAATGCCAAATCCTGTCTCAACCTTCACTTGCCAGGAATGTTCAGAGTAAGTTCCTCAACTTAGTCAGATCATTTAATTCATCTTGCTGTTTCTAGGTGAGAAAGATGTGTTTAAACTTGCAAAAATAAGAAAACAAAAGTGTAAGGACTTAGACCACGTTAAGTGCATTAAAAGCGATAACCAATGGGTACTAGTCAAAGATGAGGAAATCAAACAAAGGCAGGAAAGTTACTTGAAAAAACTGCTAAATGGCAATTGCTTTGAGAATATAGGGATTGAAAGTATAGTAAACCCAAATAAAATTGGACATTATAGATACAACCATAGGATTAGAATACCCGAAGTTAAAGAGCCCTTGACAAAGATGAAATCAGGAAAGGCCCTAGGCCCGATGGTATACCAATAGAGCTTTTGAAGTATGTAGGAAATACTAGAGTAGTTTGGTTGACAAAGTTATTTAACAAGATTGTAAAAAATTTTAAAAAAATGCCAGATAAATGGACAAAGAGCTCGATTGTACCAATTAATAAGAATGAATGAGACATACAGAGTTGCATTAATTATCGTGGGACCAAACTTATGAGCCATACCATGAAACTTTTTCAAAGAGTGATTGAGAAGAGGCTACGACATAAGACGAGTGTATCAGAGAACCAGTTTGATATCATTCCTAGGAGGTCTAAATGTAAGCTATTTTCTTGCTTCGACAATTGATAGAGAAATATAGAGAGAGGAGGAAGGACCTCCACACGGTCTTTATTGACTTAGAAAAAGCTTATGATAGGGTCCCCAAAGAGTTAATTTAGTGAGTGTTGGGCGAGAAAGGGGTTTCGCGAGGATATATAGACATAATTAAGGATGTGTATGGGGAGCAGTAACAAAATGTTAGGCCCACCAGCAGAGAGATCGATGATTTTCCTATCATTGAGCCTGTACCTTTTCATGTAGGTTATAGATGAGTTAACAAAACATCTGCACGAGAAGATTCCACGTTGCATGTTATTTACCAACGATATAGTTTGATTGATAAGACAAGGAGGGTGTAAATACAAAGTGAGAGTTACGAAGAGATGTATTAGAATCTAAAGAATTTAAAATTATCCAAACTAAGATAGAGTATATGAAATGCAATTTTAGCAAGAAGGGGACCGGGAGTGGAGTACAAATAAATATTGATAACCACGAAGTCCCCCTAAAAGACCACTATTGATACTTGAAATCAATAATTCATTAGAACAGAGAGACTGAGAAGGAGGTTACCCAAAGAATCCAACTGGGTTGGAACAAATGGAGATGCGCCTCTAGAGTTTTGTGTGATCAGCGGGTGCCACTTAAATTGAAAGGAAAATTTTATAGGATGGCTGTAAGGCAGGACATGCTCTATGGATCAGGGTGTTGGGCAGGTAAGAAATAACATGTACATAAGATGAGCATAGCAGAAATGAGGATGTTGAAATGGATGAGTGGCAAGACAAGAAAGGATAGAATTAGAAATGAAAAAATTAGAAGCAACTTAGGAGTAGCATCAATAGGTAATAAGATAAGGGAGATTAGACTTAGATAGTTTGGACATGTCCAACGAAGACCGAAAATGGCACCAGTTGGAAGGAGTAAAGCAATCCAAGTCGAAGGTTTTAAAAAGGCAAGGGGAAGGACCAAAAGAATGTGGATAGAAGTGGTGAGAAAAGATTTTAAAACTTCAGGACTAAATGAAGGCATGATACTTAATAGAGGGGAATAGAGGAACAAGATTCACATGGCCAACCCCTAATCAAAATAACGTCTTGATGATGATGATGATAATTTCCAAACTCTCCCAATGGAAGAAGATTGGCTATGAAGGAAGCAGAAATTATTATGAGAAGTTGAAATGTGTTAGAAGCATCATTCAAACTGAACCAAAAGCATCAGATAGAGAGATCAACCTAGTTTTCATGATTGATTGCGTTAAGTTAACTTTCAGGCACAAGACTTAACATAAATTTTATCTCACAATGAAACCCTAGGAAACCGTGACAAATTTTTCAGAAATTTCAAAATGATTTTCGTTGAAACTTAAATTAAGTTTCTGAAGGTTTAGAAAGAATCCTTTTGAGTACATATACAAGTATATTTCTTTTAATATCTGGACAACAACCTGCAGCTGCACTTTCGCTGATTTCCCAAGCAGGAGAAATTATATCTTCCAACATGAGCTTCCCTCCTACCTAGTAGCTTATGGTGATTAGGGTGCAAACAGTTTGAAAAGCATATTGTATCTTGTTGATTAGATCGAATATTTTCTTCAAGCCTAATATCTAACTTGATCGAGAATATGGATAGACACAAAGACAGATCAATAAGCTGAGAAGAGAACTATATGATAAAGCAATCACATAAAATAAAAAGAAAAGAAGAGAAAAGAAAAAAACAGGAGATTGAGAAACCATAATTCAGTAATCCTTGAGTAATTTGCTACAATAGTAAAATATTAGCTTTGGTAACAAGGGGGAACACATTGTGGAAGCTAAATAAGTGCTGGTGGTTTAGAAAACTTGGAAACAAGGAAATATATGTTTTCTCGACAGAAGTCCATCAAATGCCCTGCAGATTTTGTGATCAACCTAATGCCACCATGGACGTTGATGGTGAAAACACTTGAAAAAAACTAAGATTGAGGAAATACATAATCATTCCATTGAGTGCACTAAAATGGTGTTGCTCTTAGATGGCATATTTCAGATGAACTTGTTGGGCCAAGTGCTGTAATCCAAGCCTTGCACGAAAGGGTAACAGATGGGTGAGAAATGAAACGGAAGGAAAAGGTGGCAGTTTCAAGTAAGTGTATTCATTGGTTGGTAACATCTTCTTAGGCTGCTTTACAATATAGAGTTACTCTTGAAATGAGATCAAATGGATAAAATCAGATGGTGAGATTCATGGAAAGCTTGGTGTACAAAAGAGTCCTAGGATTTAAGGGATAAAGCTCAGATTAATTTCTTGGATATGGTAATGCAGGCAAATGCGAAGGCTGATTCACAAGAAAAATGTGGAATCCATAGGCATGGACTCATTACTGGCCATAGTTATCCATAGCAGAGGGACAAGAGGAAACACAGACATGCAGTTGCAGATCACTCACATGTCCAGCTCTAGTCACTTGTTTGTTTCCCATTTTTTTTAATCTTTCAATAAATAAAATTTTATCTTCCCAGAAACAGAAATAAATCAAGTGGAACATAGCTGACTCTCTTAAAGACTACAAATGCCTTACATATACTACTCCAGTCAATACACAGTACATGAATAACATGTCAAACTCTACATAATGAAGGACCAAATAGCATCAGATACAACAAAAGGGCAAACATGCACGCACACCCTCCCCCAAACTGATCCACTTTTCTAGAGGACATGTATTCTTATATCTTCACAAAGAAAGTGAAGATAACTGCAGCCATTCTAGTGATGGAAGAAGTCAAGGCTTTCCAAGGAGGTCCAGATTCTCTGCTCTCTCAAGGAAGTCAAGGCTTTCCCGGGAGGTCCAGTTATCCACTCTCTCAGAGACCATAGACAGTGATGAAGACAGATATGATTTATAATAAGCACAATGAAAAGGGCAGCACGGTGCACGAAGCAACCATGTATGCGGGTTCCAGGGAAGGGGCGGACCACAAAGGGTCTATAGCACTATGAGTGCCACTAGTGACCTTTGATAATAATGATGGTTACATATAATACTCATCATAAATGGTATAATATATCTGTCGGTCCATTTTTATTGACGAACAAGGCTTATAATGCAGCCTTGATCACCATTTTGCAAAACAACAATAGATGATAACAACATTGTGTTGGGTGTAAACCATATTGAATCTTCCATTATGGAAATGAAAAGGAATGCACATAAAGAAGAAACAGAACCTAACATCTGCAGAAGGGTCTCAACTGCCTCGGCAAATCCATCTCAAATACAACCCAAAGCAAAGGCAATGAACCTATCTCCACACCCCTTATGTAGGATACCAACATATACCAGATATGATAATCCAACTATAAAATTAGTATCACATGGTAGACCTATACCATTATGGCCCACCCCTTCCCCGAACCCCGCATAGGCGGGAGCTTCATGCACCGGGGCTGCCCTTTATGGTAGACCTATACCACAAGATTGGGCACAAGCAGAACATAAATGCCAATAAGAATACGAGTTCATTGATGGATGAAGATACTGCAAACGAAACCTAAAGTTTATGGAAGGCTCCAGCTCTCTCTCCAGTCCAGTTCAAATGAGATGTAAAACGTGTGGCTGTAAACCTATCTCCTTCCCCTACCTGTCCTTACAGAGTACCAACTCAAAGAAGACATGATATTAGATAATATGGCATACCTATGCAATTCTGTAACATGGGAACATTAAATTTTAGGAAAATACAGGTGAACAACCACAAAAGATTGTCCTAGCATTCCTACAATGCCCAACCCATGGCAGAATGCTGCATAACTTAGACTACTTTTTATTCAACACAGAGACCTTTTACTTTCCATATGACTGTTAATTGTCCACCAAGAATCAAGCGGAATATTACCATTTAAAAAATTCGAGACTTGATCTTCAATAACAGTGACAAGCTGAAATAAGGCTGAATACGCCCTTTACTTTCCAAAAATAACTCTTTCATAAAACCCATCAATTCTGATAACTAGTAACTTGTATATAGAGTATCAAGCAGGCCTTGGAAATGTTTAGCATTTTGTTGTAAGAGGAACAGAAACAATAAGCGATGTGTCAGCAGAAACATAAAGAACGTGCATGCATGCTAGTGTACCTTCATTGCACCATTAGTAGCAATTGCACTCAGTGACATCCCAGTTAAGAACGTACAAGAGCCACAAAAAGCAACCAGCATAAGTGACTCGCCTATACCCGCCATTCCAACAATCCTGTAAAAGTAGTTTCAGCGTGCAATTACATCCTTATCTCCTTATAGGAACATAATTAAATGCACAGAGACACAAATCATGATGTCATGGTACAGTCCAATTGGACAAACTTTTGTTGCATCATCCATAGAACTAGTAGCAGATACTGTTTCACGCAAAATTGCTCCAATTGATTGGTACCAATGTGTACTAATCAGCACAAAAATATCCCCACCCAGACAACACAAGCCTTCCAGTCAATAAATAGGGATGTGAGCAGTTCATTAAATTGATTTTCGTGCACACAAGCTCCAATAGACCCATCTTCATTTAACACTAGAAATAAGAAGAGCATGGGAAACGCCATAAATAAGCCTTCCCTAGTGAATTATGAAGATCCCAGCAACTGGACCCACATGTTCCAATCAGTTTGGACTCCAGGAAAGTGGGTGGTTTTAGTTTCCATACTAATTGTGATCTTCTTCTACATTGGAAATGTGTAAGATCTAACTGAGAGTTCAAGAAAGGTTGTTTTCAGAAAAAGTTAATGCATTCAGCAAGTTACTTCTAAGTATCAAGCGCTGCTGCTCTGTAATCTTTCTTTGCGATATAAATATTGGTCATTAAACAGATATCAACTGTCAGGGCACCAACACAATTGAGCACCCTGTACTAAAGTCTGATGAAGAGTATAGCAAACCAACTGAATCTTAACCACATAGGACTAACACAATGCCTTATTAGCTTCATTCTTTGACATAGAACTGATAGGCCACTCTTTTAGTACTGCTAGCATGAACTATCTTTTCTTGTTAATACTTTGCAAGAGGAGATTTCATGGTGCATGTTATTTGCAAATGATATAGTTCTAGAGTTATGGAGAGATGCATTAGAATCTAAAGGATTTAAAATTAGTCGAACTAAGACAAAGTATATGGAATGCAATTTTAGCAAGGAGTGGAGCGGGAGTGGAGCATCAGTAAAGATTGATAACCAAGAAGTCCCCCCAAAAGAACACTTCCGATAATTGGGATCAATAATTCATGAGAGTAAAGAGACTAAGAGGAAGGTTACCCAGAGAATCCAAGCGGGTTGGAACAAATGGAGATGCACTCTAGAGTTTGTGTGATTTGAGGGTGCCACTCAAGCTGAAAGGAAAATTCTATAGGATGGCTGTAAGGCCAGCCATGCTCTATGGATCAGAGTTTTGGGCAGTAAAGGAACAACATGTACATAGGATGAGTGTTGCCGAAATGCAGATGTTGAGATGGATGAGTGGCAAGACAATAAAGGATAGAATTATGAATGAAAATAGTAGAGGAAACTTACAAATAGCACCAATAAGTAACAAGATAAGGGAGATTAGACTTAGATGGTTTGGATATGTCCAGCGTAGACCAAAAAGGGCACCAGTTAGAAGGAATGAGGCAATCCAAGTCAAAGGTTCTAAAAGGGCAAGGGGAAGACCCAAAAGAATGTGTATAGAAGTGGTGAGAAGAGATATAAAAACTTTGGGACTAAATTTAGCCATGACACTTAATAGAGGGGAATGGAAGAACAAGATTTATGTGGCCGACCCCTAATCGGGATAAGGCCTTGATGATGATCATGATAACGATGCCTCTTACTAGCTTAATCCTCAAGAGCATGACCCTTTTCTTTTATCTTACATGTCACATAAAAGAGAACCAAACTGAACATGAACAAATGAATCTAAGGCAATGAATCTGAACTTCCTCTTCTTTTAATTAATCTAGAAGGGGAGCTTGGCACAATGGTGGAGTTGTCGTCATGTGACCTTGAGGTCATAGATGCAAGGTGTGGAAACAGCCTCTTGCAAATGCAAGGTAAGGCTGCGTACTATTGACCCTTGGTGGTCCACCCTTCCCCGTACCCCACATATGCGGGAGCTTCATGCACCAGGGCTGTCCTTTTTATGCATTTTCTCATTGTTAATAATTTCTACATAATTCTAAGGCCTGACTCATAAATATAGCCATCAATTTGGTTGTTTTCCAACCTTTTTTTTTTCACTTTTTCACATTTTGCATGTTTTTTGAAGAATGCTACGGTACAAAGTGTACATATTATACTCCAGTGCAGAAGCCCCATTTTTGCTGTTGATTTACAAAATGGCCAATTTTAAACTGCTTTTTACAAGAAAACATGTTTAAGAAGGGAATTGCAAACAATGCAGCTTACAAGGAGATCTTCGTCAGTATGGCATTCTTATTTTCATCCCTATCTTCCCCTAAAGCAGCCCCCATTTTGGCTGTTGATTTACAAAATGGCCAATTTTAAACAGCTTTTTGCAAGAAAACATGAATAAGAAGGGAATTGCAAACAATGCAGCTTACAAGGAGATCTTGGTCAGTATGGCATTCTTATTTTCATCCTTATCTTCCCCTAAAGCAGCTTAATATTAGACGTCCTGTAAATCAAACAGACAAAGTAGGATGCCATGGTGGAGTATAGTACTTACGCGCCATAACATTGAATTCCTCTTATTTGAATTCTCATTTGGCAAAGTTCAAACTCTAACTATCAATGAGAAAAGAGCAATATATCATTCAAAGACATTTAGGAGTATATTAACCATCTTGTGACCTTCTTTTTGCATTTTCATTTTCAAGGGTTCTTTTTTCCTTCTTTTTTTTTAACATTCAATACTATCTTTAAATTAGATAAATGACATCTTCCCCAAGGTCTACGTTTGTATACTAATGCTTCTTTTCTCATTGTTTTTCGCACTCTTTATGTCATTTTGTTTTTAACTTGTACTGTAAGCAGTTTTTTCTGTGCAAGTTAAGTCGTTTCTTTTTTTATAAGCAGTTAATTTACTATTTCTAGAACTTCTTTATGCAGGCATAAGTTCTAAACTCTAAAGTCAGGAGGCAGCTAGGATTGGAAGCCTGATTAAGAAGCACATCTGCTTGCATTAACGCCCAGACTCACAGGCACCCACAAACTGGTATAAGTGAGCATATATGCACATATAAGAGCTGCACATTTTATTTAACAGAGGACATCTAGAAGATTTGTTCATCATATATTACATATAAAATTAGGAACATTTCTTTTTCTTCAAATTTTTTTTATGTTGATTTTTGTAGGATTACAAAAATGAGTAGAAAGAAGAATGTTAAGATGGTGAGGATTGTGATTCGTGGTCCAAACCATCTCTCCCTCCGTGCATCACGCATGCCTTTTCACTAATATACAAGAAATAGGGTAATCTCTTATCTCCCGGCTTGGTCAGTAAGGTTATGAAAAATTTCTACTTCTTTTCTCTCTTATTTTACACATAATTACTTGGATTAGTACAATTTCTGTTCATCTGGGCTCAGGTCTTATATTAGAAGATCTAAGAGTAGCATTATTTACCAACCAAATTTATTGCCCTTTCCCTAGGATTGGCCATTGTTATTATATATTTATTCCATATTCCATCTAACTCTTATTTGTAACTGTTGCACTGCTTCGTATTTAAGTCATCATCATCAAAGCCTTATTCCAATTAGGGGTTGGCTCCATGAATTTTGTTCCTCCATTCCCATCAAGAGTCATGGCCTCATTTAGTCCAAAAGTTTTTAAATTGTTTCTCACCAATCAAAGCCTTATCTCAATTAGGGGTCGGCCACATGAAACTTGTTCCTCCATTCCCTCTATCAAGGATCATGACCTCATTTATTCCAAAAGTTTTTAAATCATTTCTCACCACTTCTATACACATCCTTTTGGGCCTTCCTTTACCCTTTTAAAGCCTTCGACTTGGATCAACCCACTCCTAACCAATGTCATTTTCGGTCTCCGTTGAACATGTCCAAACCATCTAACTCTACCCTCCCAGATCTTGTTATTTATTGGTGCTACTCCAAGATTTCCTCTGATGTTTTCATTTCTAATTCTATCATTTCTTGTCTTACCACTCATCCATCTGAACATCCTCATTTTGGCGAAGCTCATCCTATATACATGTTATTCCTTGACTGCCCAACACTCTGATCCATAGAGCATGGCCAAACTTACAGCCATCCTATAGGATTTTCCTTTTAATTTGAGTGGCATCTGCCAATCACAGAAAACTACAAAGGCACGTCTTCATTTGTTCCAGCCCACTTGAATTCTCTAGGTAACATCCCTCTCAATCTCTGCTCTCATTGAATCATCGATCTCAAGTATCACAAGTGGTCTTTTGAGGGGGAAATGGGGGAGGGGGGGTGTTGCTTCTTGGTTAGCAATCTTTAATGGTGCTTCACTCCCACTCGTTTCCTTGCTAAAATTGCATTCCATATAACCTATCTTAGTTTGGCTAATTTTAATCCTTTAGACTCTATAACATCTCTACACAACTCTAGCTTTGTGTTTACACCCTCCCTTGTCTTATCAATCAAAATTAATTCATTTGCAAATAACATCCGCCATGGAATCTCTCATGCAAATGCTTCGTTAACTCATTCATAACTAATGTGAAAAGTTACATGCTCAATGCCAATCCCTAGTGCAATCCTGTAGCGATAGGGAAATCATCAGTCTCTCCTCTATTAATCTTAAAATTTGTTAGCACTCCCTTATACATATCCTTAATTATGTTTATATACTTCTATGAAACCCCTTTCTCACTCAACACCAACCATATTAACTCCCCAGGGACCCTATCATAAGCTTTTTCTAAGTCAATAAAGACCATGTGGAGGACCTTCCTCCATTCTTTGTACTTCTCTATCAATTGTCTAAGTAGGAAAATAGCTTCCATGGTAAACCCCCCAAGCATGAAACCAAAAACGGTTTTCTGATATACTTGTCTCATGTTGTCACCTCTTCTCCATCACTCTTTCCCAAAGTTTCATGGTATGGCTTACAAGTTTGATCCCACAATAATTAGCGAAACTTTGTATGTCTCCTTTATTTTTATAAATTGGTACAATAGAGCTTTTCCTCCATTCATTTGGCATTTTCTTCAATTCTACAATATTGTTAAACAACTTTGTCAACCAAACTACTCCAATATCTCTGATATACTTTCAAACCTCTTATTGGTACACCATCGCACCCTAGGGACTTTCCTAATTTCATCTTTTTCAAGGCCTCATTCACCTCAAATATTCTAATCCTATGGCCATAACTATATAGTCAAACATTATTTGGGTTTACAATTATCTCAACCTCTATATTCTTAGAATATTTGTCATTTAGCAATTTTTTGAAGTAACTTTCCACATATTATTGATCTCATCATCTTTGACAAGTATCCTTTGGTCATCACTTTTGATGCATTTAACATGGTCTAAGTCCTTACTCTTCTGTTTTCTTATTTTTGCAAGTTTGAACAAATCTTTCTTACCTTCCCTTGACTCTAATATATAATAGAAATCATCATACACCATGAGTTTAGCCTCACTTACTACTCTATTAACAACCTTTTTAGCATTCTTATAATGCTCAAAGTTTTCGTGTCGTGTTCAGGTCAACCCGAAAACGACACGCCAAAAATCGTGTCGTGTTCGGGTCAATCAACATGACCCATCGTGTTGACCTGTTTGACACGCGACCTATTTATTTATTGTGAACTAACAGTAATATAGGACGGTTCATTTGGAACCGTCTTATATTACAATATGATATGTAATATAGGACGGTTCATCTGGAACTGTCCTATATGTAACATGTAATAGAGGACGTCCTCCTATACAAGTCCATCGTAACATGTAATATAGGACGGTTGCTTTGGAACCATCCTATATTGTAACTGTAATATAGGACGATTCCTTAGGAACCGTCCTATATTGTAGTGTCATAAGTAATACCTCCTATTATCCTATATGAGTATATGTTACATTACAATATAGGACAATTCCTTTGGAACCGTCCTATATTGTAGTGTCATAACTCATAAGTAATACCTCTTATTATCCTATATAAGTATATGACACTACAATATAGGACAATTCCAAAGGAACTGTCCTATATTACATGTTAATTACAATATACGACGGTTCCAAAGGAACCGTCCTATATTGTAACATGTAATAAATATTACAACCATCTTGATTGACGGTGATTGGACGGGCTTGGGGCCTTTGCGCAGCCAACCAGATCTTCCAGTTCCTGCGATACTCTAGCTGCATTATGAACCTTTTCAGCTGATAGCAGTAATACAACTATTAGTAGTACAGGTGGTGCACCAAAAAGAACAAATGGGCAGTCAAATTCGCCGATATGATAGCAATAGTACAGGCGGTGCTCCAGCTACATTATGAACCTTTTCATATCCAAACAGCTACCAAATAGCAAAGGTTTTGGGTTGTTTAAGTGAGGGGACGGCAATTGGACGAGCTTGGGGCCTTTGCGCAGCTAACAAGATCTTCCGATTCCTTCTCAATATCTTTTGTATGAAGTCAGTATACCTCCGCCTAATCAAGTGTCCCTGCAATAATAGACTTGTGTTGTTTGAATTTATCTTTTGTCGCACCATAATTTTTATATTAGAGCAGTAATATAGGACGGTTCTTCTGAAACCGTCCTATATTACTATATTATTTATTTAATCATGTTATACAAGTCGTGTCGTGTCGACTCATTTAATAATCGTGTCGTGTTCGGGTTATGGATTTTTTACACGATTATTATGTGGGTCGTGTTCGTGTCTACCTAAACTCGAAGCGTGTCGTGTTCGTGTGGACACAAACATGACCCGCCAACCCGAATTGCCAGGCCTACCTCTCATATCCTTTATTTTCTTTTCCTACATGACCATTTAAGTTTGCTCCTGTAAATATCCCTTCTGCAATGGGAATTTCTTGAATTTCTCCCTCCATGTGTTCCCAATACTGTCTCTTGATTCTATCTTCTGAAACCACCTATGGGGGTATGCACTTGTAACATTTATAATCTTCTCTCTTGGAACAAGTTTTATAAGTAGAATTATAACACTGGTTCTTCAAACATCTATAACTTTATCCTTCAATTCTTTATCCACCACCATACCTAAGTCATTTCTATTATTGTTCTTTCTTACATACCATAGTTTATACCCATTAATTTCTTTAGTTTTAGCCCTTTTCCACTTGGTTTCTTGGACACAAGCTATATTCACTCTCCTATATTTCATCGTATCTACTAACTTCATACTCTTATTTGTCAAACTGCCTACATTATATGTGGCAATAAGAATCTTATTTTCCTGAGCTAATCTCTTTACCCACACAACATTTAGAACAACGTGGGAACCTTTGCCTACTTACACTGCATCTAAGATCCGATGCAATGTGTCGCTTGTGGGAGCAAGCCCTAACAGTCCTTGCCCATTTTCCACTGCAACCAAGATCCGATGCAACACGTCACTTACGGAGGAACGCCCTAACAGCCCTTGCTCATTCCCCATTACATCCAGGCTCTAATGCAGTGCATAGCTTATGGGAAAAGCCGTAGCCTGAGGAAATGCCTTAGTCTTTAGATTCATGTTAAGGATTTGCCTAAAGATTTTACGTCATCTAACAACCTAACACAACCCTCTTCCCTTATCTAGGCTTGGGACCGATTGCAAAATCATAAAACCACACAGGCATAAATATCTAAATCATATTTGCATTGATATTCATGAAAGGTTCAGAATATTACAAAACTAAAACTTTTCATCAGGACTCCTCTGTCTCACCTTTTATGAATCAAGATTTTTACTGCTTTATTATCTCCTTGTCCACATTAAATTAGGACTGCAATCACAGCATGATAGAGTCCTTCCACTTACAGGTCCAATCTTAGATAACATGTATGGAATATGCAGTGGCAGGTGCATTGTTGATAAAACCAATTCATCAGAGTTATCATCATTCAAAATAGATATCCAGATATCATAATTTATCTAGTAGCATAAACATCTAAAGTTTCACAAGTGCAGCAAAACTAAGAACAGATAACAAGATAAAGGATGAGCAAAGTAATGGTAGGAAAGTTGTATTTTTACCAAGAAAATCGAATGTAGTAGATAATTCCCAGTATGTTTTGTAAGCAAGGCACAAATACACCCATCATAGTCCCAAGTTTAGGAGCAGTTGGCTGCAGAATAAATTAAATCTCATTCATTAAAGCCAGAACAGAAATGAAAAAAGTGCAGTGAAATATAACGAATCAGTAAAAAGTCAAATCCTTGTGATGCTGGTTGTTGCACATGCTATCCCCTAGTTACAAACAGAAACTAGTTTCCTAGATGTTCATCAGGTTTGCATCTTTGTAAAGGCTATGGCAAAGAAGAAATGATGTAGTCTCTTGATAGTTGATCAATTTAACAAACAATTATCAGTGTCAAATACCTAAACAAACTGCAGACTCAATAAAGCAGCTTGACAGAGAGTCCTGCCATACATCATTGGCACATAGCAACTTGCATTTCCAATAACTAAAATTACATGGACTTGCAGGGAAAATTGAGATATGTGGATTATGATCCATTGAAGTAGATCTGATATTGTTTTCTTGTTTGGTTTAAAGAAGAAAGTAAAAAGCACTTTGATAAAAGAATTGATATTTATCAGCTCAATCAAAGTTAGTTGGCCCAGACATATGGAGAACTAGGTCTGTAAATAGATAATCATCTTAGAGAAAAGCTTATGCTTAGAGTTAGCTTTCATGTAATTCCATCTTGTTTTTCCCCTTGATGATGCCTGATTGCTATCCAATGATTCCGAATGAAAGTAACCATAACTTACAAAAATTGATAAAAATTCTGTGCCATCAGAGCAGAAAGCAGGCAGACATTCATTAATTGTACAAAAAAGTGTGTGACTACATAAGCCTTAAAGCAAGAATTCATCAGAGGATGCAATATATGTAGATGGCTTGCTGTAAATTACTTCTGTGCAGCCCGGACAGTAGCATGCAATTGAACTTACAAAGCCAGGGATGGAAGTCCTAACAAAAATTAAGTGAACAATGTACCTTAGGCTGTCCAAGAGTGATAGAAACATCTTCACCATCTCTAGGACTAGAAACTGATGTCACATTTTCTCCTGTCATACTGCAATTTACATTAGTCATTATTTAGAACCCACTACAACTTATAGATTAGCCAAAAAAAAAATACCACATTACCACTACCCACTCATAATTACAGACAAAGGCATGCTTTGCTCGATTGAGAGAAAGAAAATTGAAAACCAATGCTATAGGATAAGAAGCAGAGGCAATAGAAAAGACTACATTGAATGATAACCAACATCATAGACATGAGATTTGCATAAAGTGAAAACTTTTATATCTAAGTGAGTGCAGTACCTCTTAAGCCCCAAAATATTGACAAGAGAATCAAAACCAAATAACTCCAGTTTTGATTCCCTATGAGATCCACTAATTCCTGCATCAGTGTTGTCTCCTGCATTGATCCCTGTGTTTGATTGTGAGATGATATCCTTTCTCCTGCCACATGCATTAGTACCAACATGAGATGCTTTCAACCCATAAAAAGAAAAACTTCCACTACAGTTTGATCTTGCACAACAGTGGCCATTATAAAAATGGATGAATTTTTAATACAACATATATCCCCATATATGATTATCAGCATCATGTATGACAAGGATCGGGTAGGGTGATTCAAAAAGCCCAAACTCTCAGAATAAATTTATGAAAGGGAAAGGGTAAAATAGATTGGTTAAAAGTGACTCTGAAGTTATGTTGAAATATTTTCCAACAACATAATTGGTAAATCTATTTTAGTGTAGTTGAGTTACAAACTAAAAATAGCACATATTTTTCATATTGAGTTTTAACAATTAATACATTTGGAGTTCAAAAACCAGGCAGCTCTGGACTGAAAATACTGAGGAAGGGAGAGGTTACAGGAAAATTTATCAAAAAGTGTGACACCGAGTTATATTTGGAGTTCAAATTCACCCACCATGACGCAGGCGAGCACACACATACATAAATATATAAATATAGTATGATTGGCAAAACTTATTCTGTTTGTCATCATACCTATAAGCTCTTATCTGATAAGCTCTTAATTGATATTTGTGTCTAGAAAACATAGTGCTGTTTGGTAAAGGCTGGTTATAATATCTGCCTATCTGTTGCTGAAACCAGAATGGTGTTTGGTAACTTAAATCTGTTTATACGTCAGAAACCTTGATGTGTTATAATGTCTGCTCATAACAGTATCATTTGGCTTCCCATGTATTATCACTTCAGTGCTGGATAAAGCATACATAAGGTACCTAGATTGAATCAGGTCCATCAATAGGATACTTGATAGTACAAGATCAATTAAATGAATAGAAGGAAAGGTCCTCATAAAAAAAGGGCAGCCCGGTGCACGAAGCTCCCGCATATGGAAGGTCCGGGAAAGAGGCGACCCATATTGCATCATAGGTAGTAAATATCATCATTTTTTCAATGTAGGAAACTTTTATGTCCTAGTTATGAAAAAACATCTAAAGATAAAGATTGAGGGCAAAAAAATAGCAAGAGAATCTCACAAAATAAAAAATGGAAACTGACTTCAACCCCAAAGGACATCAACATGATAGCTTTCTAAAAAAGTAGGAACTTTACTTTAAAAAAAAAAAACATTATAGACAATCTCTCCATAGGCAGGGTCCCCCAAAACGTACCAAGCAAAAATTATACCCAAATTTGATTTCCTGTTTCTATACAGCAACATCAAAAGAAAAGACAAAAGTGAGATTAAATTCGCTTGCCAAAAAGTGAGTTTCTGTCATATTTATAGTTAACAAATGCGGATACCATACCCAGCAAGTATAATACCCGCTTATGACTGAAACACACTTGTTATAAGCATTGTCAATCGCACCATTAGTTAATTTAATTCTTCTGAGATCAGTGTCATAGCTCAGCACATCACTTTCAGTGAACTGTCTTGGTACAGACGACATAAGAGAGACTTGTATCAGCACTCCTACATTGGGTACCAGTTTAAAATTGCAATTTTCAAAAATAATAACTTCAAGTCAAATAGTTCCTTCTAATAAATGCTTACAACAATTCCTTGAAGCCAATTGGACCGTTGATATAAATGAAACTCAAGATTTAAACATTACGTAAGCTGTAGTCCATTCAAACTTGATCTTCTCTTGTGTATACATCCTAATGACAATAAAAGTATAGAAATATGCAACGATCCATGTCTTTACGACAACAAAAGTTTACCAAACACAAGTAAACATGTCAATACTGCTCTTTGAGTGCATTTTACCTCGATAACCAAAGAGAAAAAAACAGCATATACTGTAAAATGTTATCTGAAACTTCTAGTGTTGTTTGCCAGCCAAACAGGGCCAAGAGCAAGGACCAAGATTTAATTTTAGGTTCCACTCTAACTCTAAAACTCATTGCAGGCATCCAACAATGGAGGTTGAACTCTGCAGTATATCAAAGTTCTACCAGCTAATGGCTAGTCTTTGAAAAGTTGCCTATGATCAAGCTCATGATTTTTCACAAGAAATATATACATGCATGCGACACCATGTGTTTCAAGGTTGTTGAACTACTCACAATGTTTTCATGCATTCCTAATCACCTCGACACATTTCATAAGCTCCACGATTACATAATTATTATTCTTCTCAACATTACTATACTGTTGGTATACACATTCGAATTTTCCTGGCACCAATGTCGTATACGTACTCTACACCCATGAGTGAATTATGTATGTTTCAATGTCCATAACGTGAAGATTAAGATGCATATTTTTAAATATAAAATACCCACACTAGAATACACAATCCCAATATGTAACCAAAAGACCGTACTTTTTCCGTTAAAAGATGAAAACAGTTACAAATTAAAGAAAAAAAACAATGAAACTTTCACCAGATAAAGAAAGCTCTATCAATAAAGAAAACAGCCGATACGCATAAAATTCAAAATCCCAATCCCTGACAAACTCATTAGCCAATTGCAATTCAATAAACCTCAACAACTAGAAGAAACAAGCAGTCGCAGGAGTTGAGAGACAATGGCGACTCCGAACGGAATCCGAAAATTGTCAAAGCGGAAAATACTAAGATTTCAGCTTCCTAATCTTCAAAAAAGAAGAAAACAAAGAGGATTTGAGAAAGCCTACTTGTCGGAGCCCTCGCGATTGGGCAACGGCTGAGGAGATCCAGAGCCAATGGAAGACATCTCTACAACAGGTCGATCGTGAGCTACGACGGGGCGGTATTGCCGCCCTCTTTGTGAGGTGGGAAATTCCTCGTCTGCAATCTCGATTTCGCCATTTTCCATGAATCTTTTCCCCGATCTGAGCAGAGTTTTTCAGAAGAGCGAGCGAGAGGCTTTACAGATCTCCGAAAATGAGAACGAAATAATCTCGGAAGAAAGGCGTTGTTGTTTTGTAATTGAAGAAGAAGAACACACTTCAACAACGAAAACCAAGTTTCTACGAAAGAGACCACCTATTAGAAATGTTCAGGAAAAAGACGGGTGCGCCGGGAGATCTGGAGGCTGTCGTCGAATTACCATTTTACCTCCCATTTTTTCTTGAAATTACGAAAACTGCGACTGGGGCATCGTTTTCTATGGCCCAACGATCCGAACCGTTCATATGTTGCTGATTTGTATTTTGCCGCTGGATGGTAGGGTTAGGATAGTCCAATTCCGTATAAGAGATAAACGGCATGGATCATTTAGACCTGGTTCATTCGTTCCTTTCGGTGGGATTACCGGTTTATGTGGTCCCATGATGGGTGTAAATGGTTTCCGAATTTGGAAGGTCCAGATGTATTTCAGTAGATTGATTAGACATGACATGACTTCTCATCTCGCCCTTGAATGAATGATTAATCCTGAAGTAAACTATCAGTTCACGGCTTCCTATGGCCAACGAACCGGGACTCGCAATATCTGATGCAAATTAATGAAATTTTCAGAATTTTTTTTCCTTTTTAGTAGAATGTAAGCCTTGGTGAGACATTGATTTGTCTGCCGTAAACTTGAGATTACAGGTTCAATGCATGAAAATAATCTCTTGCAAAATATAAGATAACAAACATCTGCATGAGGAGCTTCCCTAGTGCAGGCTATTTGCAGATGATATAGTCCTACTTGATGAGACAAGGATGGTGTAAATATAAAGCTAGAGTTATGGAGATAATCATTAAAATCTAAAGGATTTAAAATTAGCCGAACTAAGTCGGAATATATGAAATATAATTTTAGTAAGGAGAGTAGGGGTAGAACATCAGTCAAGATTGATAACCAAGAGATCTCTGTGAAATAACACTTTCGATACTTAGGATCATTGATTCATAAAGGTGGAGAGATTAAGAAGGAAGTTACCCAAAGAATCTAATCGGGTTGGAACAAATAGAGATGTGCATCGGATGTTTTATGTGATCAGTGGGTGCCACTCAAACTAAAGGAAAAATTCCATAGGATGGATATAAGGCCGGGCATACTCTGTAGATTAGAGTGTTAGGCAATTAAGGAACATCATACTCGTAGGATGAGCATTGCAGAAATGAGGATGTTGAGATGAATTAGTGGTAAGACAAAAAAAAGATAGAATTAGAAATGAAAATATTATGGAAAATTTAGAAATGGCAGCAATAGGTAACAAGATGAGGGAGATTAGACTTATATGGTTTGGACATGTTCAAAGGAGACCAACAAAGACACCAGTTAGAAGGAATGAGGCAATACAAGTAGAAGGTTATAAAAGGGCAAGGGGAAGGCAAAAAAGAATGTGGATAGAAGTGGTGAGAAAAGATTTAAAAACTTTGGGACTAAATGAAGCAATGATATTTAATAAAGTAGAATGGAGGAATAAGATTCATGTGTCCAAATCCTATTTAGGATAAGGTCTTGACGATGACCTTTTCTCAAATCTGCACATGCAAAAGGTTTGTGCATCGAGCAGCGCCTTTTCTTTTTTTTTTTTCATAAAGAGGAGCATTGGCGCAACAGTAAAAGTTGTCATTGTGGGACCTTGAGGTCATAAGTTCAAAGCGTAAAAATAACCTCTTGTAGAAATACAAGATAAGACTGCCTATTATAAGCCCTTGTGGTGGGTTTTCACGATTCACCTCGGAGAACCGAGTTTAATAACTAGGAACACAACAACAAAATATCGGTTATAAATCAATATATTGTAAAAGTTAAATAGCCAATACTATACTTTTGGTAATATATTTGCCAATGTACCTGTTACAACCGAGATGACCTCTGATATGGATAATTTATAAAAGTTTTGGCTTCAGTCGCTGCAACAAAAATACCATTATTTTGTTCTAGATAAAAGGGTTATCTCTGTGCACAAAGCTCCCACATACAGGGGTTCAAGAAAGAGGGTGGACCATAAGAGTCTAAAGTACACAGTCTTATTTTATATTTTACAAGAGACTATTGATCCCACGACGAGAATGAAAATACCATTATTTTATTCTAGATGATTAAAAAAAAACACTCCAACATTCAAAGAGAAGTCTTTCTATGTCATTGACATATGGACAAAATCTCCGCATAAGCAACTGTTTCGCATTGGATGAACCAAATAATTTGGAATTATAATTAGTTGCCTAATGTGGACCATTTCTTTCGTATAATTTATTATCCCTCGCATTCAACAGCCAAAAGATTGGACTGGCAACTTCGGCTTGAGTTTGACAACTCACGTAGCACCTCACGGTTGGATGATCTGACCCGTTCATTTAATTGCTCTAAGCAAAAAAGATGATCTGATCCGTTCATTTAATTGCTCTAAGCAAAAAAACTATCAGGAGGCCGTACTCTAAAGTAGCGTTCATTTTCCTTTATTTATACGCTATCAACGATTGATGAGGCAACTGTGTTAATAAAGTGTACGACTCAAGAAGGGAGTAAAATTGTGCACTTGCAGGAAAACTATGGCACTCGATCTTATAAGTCTATTAAAAGTGAGAAATACTATTGAAGTAGGTCTTTGCATACAACAGATTTCTACAGGGATTCCTCCTGAATTGGGTTTTCTAAGATGGGTTATCTGCATTATTTAAAGATAGATCTCTCTATTTACATGTTTTAGCATGTATTTTTAGCAAAAGGGGAGCCTTGGTGCAACAGTAAAAGTTGTCATCGTGTGACCTTTAGGTCACTGGTTCAAGGTGTGGAATCGGCTTCTTGCAAAATACAAGTAAGACTGCCTACTATAGGCCTTTGTGGTCTGCCCCTTCCACAGACCCTGTATAGGCGGGAGCTTCGTGCACTGGGGCTGCCCCTTTAGCATGTGTTTCATAAGTGATTTTTTTATGGAAACGTCATATTTAAAGTGGGATGTTTTGTATTAGTAACAAAGAGATTAAACTAAATCTGAATTTCAAAATATTGACTGATTCATCTTCTTTTGATTGAAATATGACCAAACAATGTCCTATTTAGTAGCCCCGATGAGACACCATTAGGGTAATTACTCCATTCAATATATCTGTAGAGATATTTGGTGGACTTATATTATCAATGGTGTTATTGGCCTCGAGTGAGACATCACTGAGGATTGATAAGGACTACAGGCTCAAGTGAGTGAGTGGACCATCATTTGATCACGTTGCTGATTGGTTAGCAAGGATTAAGTGGACCTTTGGCCGCGTGGTATGAGTAGCCCCATCTAATCAATGATCAATGAGGTAATGACCTCTATTGATTCTTCACTGAGGATTATATGTGATTATGTTTGAATGCTCAAATCGGATTTATCAACTTTCAGTGAACTGAATTTATCGAATCTTAGTGAATCAAATTTCTGAACTTAGTGTCTTCAGATTGCATGCTCTTATATGAATTAACTTATATACCTATCTGCAATGTTTTCCAATTACTATTATTTTATAAGAATAATTTATTCAAGTGCTCACAATGTTTCTTATTTAAATGATTAAAATGTCCGAATATTGCATTAATTCAAACAAGAATTGCTAAATTTATGCAGAAATAATTATAATCCGAGAAGTGTAACTTTTTTTAACCAAAGTGTCCCTCGTAAAGTGAGAGACTCTGTTGTTGTTGTTTCAAGACACATGCACCCAAGTGTACAACCTTGACGTGCTCTTAAAGAACACATGAATGCTTGAATCTTAGTAAAATCCTAGTTACACTATGGAAGTTTTCTGGTAGTAAATGAATGTGATCTTATATCCATCTGAATAATAAGTTTTGGGGTGTTATGTTGTGTAAATGGTAGCTTAGATCAAAGTATGGTTAAGTTTTTGAAACCTAGGGGAATGAATTTTTCACCATAAAAAAATAAGAATTTTTCTCTCTTTTTTTCCACAGATATGAATTCTACTAATCAGGAATAATAATAAGATAATAATGCAAACATTTTGATATAGGACATACAATAATCTAGATTTATTCATATACTACTAAATTAAATAAAGGAATCGTTTCTAACTTCTAATTGAATACCCAATTTGACTAGGTCGCCGTGAGTGGGACTCCGACCATAATATAATCGACAGATCCAAGATGTACTCCTTCAAATAAAGGGGGTTCAAATATTTATTTATTTATTTATTGCACTTGAAAGGTTATGAATCAATTAACAAGTCGAATCCAATATCTTGATTTTGAGCGGCAATGCATCACGAACCTATACATAAGGACTCAAAGAATATAGCTTTTATATAGAGCCTCTTTAATGCCCTATAAAATCAGTACAAGTATTTGAACTCCATTGAATTGGAACATTATAAAAAGGGGCAGCCCCAGTGCACGAAGCTCCTGCCCATGCAAGATCTGGGAAAGGGGCGGACAACAAAGGCCTAAAGTACACAGCCTTATCTTGCATTTGCAAGAGGTTGTTTCCGCACCTTGAACCTGTGACCTCAAGGACACATAACGACAACTTTTACCATAGCGCCAAGGCTCCCCTTCACATTCCTGCAGTCTATAACAATACATAATAACAAAGCAAGCAGCAAGGAATGAAAATAAATTATACCGAAATCTCTGGAGCACTTTAGCATTTTGCATTACAAGACCTGATGATATAACATGAAACTTAGGAGGCTCAAAGTCTACAATCAGAAATAACAACAAAACTTTGAGCTGCATGGAGGCAAAACAAGCACCAATCAGTAAGCAGTTTATTTGATGCGTTCGAAGAAGTTCCTGTAAGAATTCACAGCAAACTAAGCATAAGTAACATAGTCTTTAATGATCTAATTCATGTGATATATAAGCGATCTGTGCAAGTTGATGATGAAAAATAACATTAAAAAAAAAAAAAACATTTCCTGAATTTTCACTGTTTCTTTTCAGGTGTCATTTTTCCATTTCACTAAAGTTTGATTAGTTGATAAAAGCCCAACACATGATTTGGTCCGGAATGAGAATCATGAAACAATTTAAGTAACAGCAACATGATTTTAGATTTGTAGCCAAACTTTTGTGATCTTGACGTTACAGGTTCAAGGCATGGAAACAGCCTCTTGCAAAATGAAAGGTAACGTTGTGTACTTTAGGCCTTTGTGGTCCTCCCCTACCCCGGACCCCGCATAGGCTGGAGCTTCGTGCACCGGGGCTGCCCTTTTAGCCAAACACCAGGACTTCAGTGATCTATTATCCCCAATCAACATGTACTACTTTAGAGATCCTCAAGGATGACAAATTCAACATTTTTTTTTTTTTTTTTCCGGGTGAGACGCAATGAGACATCATATTGTGCTCAAATAAGCTGTAGTACAACAGCGTTATCGTAGATAAGAAATTATCCTGGCTTGTTTTTGGTCATAAGGTTCCAAGGCCTGTTGTTCTTCTGGTAAGTCTTATCCAATAAAATTTTGTCCTTGGAAACATTTTTACTTCAGAATAAGAGAATAAGTGCATTTCCACTTGCTGGTTGCAATTACACTTACCCTTGTCTTTTGAAGATTAAATTGCTCTTTCAGAGTAGAATTTTCACAGATGATTGTGCTCCAAATAATGGTAGCTTTTATTATGGAAAACATTTTATTATCCTGCAACCTGCCGCCTCTTACTAGAACTCCTTAATGTTGAGTTGGGGAACATATACAACGTCTCCAGGCCTCACACCGCCGTTATTTTATGTTTTGGAGAAAAACACAAAAATACGTTATGCATATTAAATACTACTTCGGAAAAAAAAAAGGACAAATGATATGGACTGATGCAATTAAGATGAAAAGAGAAAAAGGATCAGTACCTGGTGATGCGTCCTGAGAAGAACCTTGCAATTGGCATGAATTTCTTGAACATGGGAAAGTGCCTTGAAAAAGTTATCATTTAGGTCTTCTTCCTCAATGCATTTATCTGCACTGAGACAGCAGTAACAGCATAAGCTAAGCAAGCAAATTTAAGACAGCTTTCTTCGAATAAAAGAACTGCTACAAATGTAGTGTATATATCACAGATAGTAGAATTCTAATATGTTTATGCATACCACCTCATTTGAAAGTTGATAGTCTCTAAGCAATCATGATACTATCTCTTGCCGTTGTGTAGTGAATTCAAGTTCATGTTTGAGCTTTGCTGTAGTAGTGATGATATCTCCAGTAGTAGCATCACAGCTACTCACTGACTTCGCAATTCTGTGAAACAATCCACTGTCACGTAAAAGTTTTTATATGCAGATTGAAGGGGTTGGTCTGTAAGCACACGGAATATTCAAGGAACAATATTTTCTGTGGATGGCCAAGGATAATCCCAAGTTTTTTGTACGACTCATTTTCCTGCCGATGTTAATATAGCACTGCAGTAAAGCTAACAGACAATCAATTGTTTAAAACAACCTGCAGCATTGGATAAATAAGGAAGAACCACTCTCCATAAGCATACTCATCATCTTCCGTGGGATGAAGGAGGGAGGAAAATCCATATCAGCTACTATACAACATTCTGAAATCTGACAAGTACATTAATCTCTAATATAAAAAGGGCAGCTTGGTGCAACAAGCTTCTGCGTATGTCGGGTCCAGGAAAGGGGCGGAACACGTGTAATAGTATGCAACCTTTGCCTTGCATTTTTTTTGGAGGACGCTGTTTTCATACCTCTAACCCATTGTGCCAAGGCTCCCCTTCACATTAATCTATAATATGATTGACAAATTGTCAACAGCCTGAAGCCTTGTATGCAATTTACTATCTCATTTTAGAGATTAAGTAAAGTTCCAGATCATAAATGACCACCAAAAAGTGTCCAATGCAACATATTTCAGCAGAATTAGTTCCTTAGAAATCTCATTGAGAAGCTCTAAAGCTTGTATGATTTACACTAAAATGCAACCGTCCTTGACAAGACAAATGTTGTAAAAATAGAGCAATATTTTATATTTTAGCATTTGATTTTTATTTAATTGTTTTTATGTAATTTTTTATATACTTAATTTTTACCTAAAATTTTATTTGCTATTTTTATATGAATTACTAATGTTTTGCTGTTTTATAAATTATATTGGTCAACTCTCTATTTGTCTTTTATTTCTTATTTTTAATTATAAATAAATAAGGTATGCAAAATACAATATAAAAATACTTATATTTTTTAAATGTTAATACTGACTTCTTTCCAAGAGGGATTCATGAGAATATAACTCCAAATATGCCTTCTTCTTTTTTCTAAAAATTGATTAAGACGTTTAGCACATTATTTTTGGTTAATGGGTGCCAATATTAAACCTCAAAGTCTTAGATAGTTCTTTATTGATCTTTGAGAAATCAAAATAGATTTTCAAGGGCTATGGTGGATATTTGAGTCGATATACTCAATATTAATATTGATGATGTATCCAATGCAAATGATATAACAGCCAATATATATGAGAATATTATTTGGTCAATAAAATTGATCAAATATCTTAGAAATTACTTCCAAAACCCAATATATTGGCTAACATCATCGATCTCTCGACAATATTTTGTACAATGATTCAAACCCATAGCCTTAACCATAATGCCTTCAACCAAGTCTGCCTAGAAGAGTTCCATGAAGCACAAAGGCTTTTGCTTGAAAAAGGCCCAACTTTTGAATGATCCAACCAATTCATCTAATTACTTCACCTATGATGACTAGATGATCCTAGCATCCTATACCTTATTTGTGGAAATTTAATGCGCGGGAATTCAATGTACACCATTGTTTATCTAAGATTTCTAATCACACAATGTCATATGATCAAAAGAAGAATTTTTCAAATGCTAGAATCATCTTAGCTACATGGGTTTTAACTATTTTGCATCCAAAATTGGAGCAATTAGATGAATTGGTCAAATGTCCAAACAAAGGAACCATTCGTGCATAAGTAGAGTGCTATAAGACATGCCTATTTAACATTTTTGCCGTGCCACACTCTATCTTGTCTCTTCGTTTAGTAGGAAAATTCTTTCTCAAGGAAAGCTTTCATAGAAAATCAATCTCCAATTTCAAACATTTCTTGTTGTTTTTCTTTGTTTGATTAGAAACAATGAATGAAAATTTCTTTCTAGAAAACTTATTTTACGTGGGAGAGATAGAGAACTCTCTACTATTTGGGATTTCACCAGGGCACCGTGAACTTTAGATATAATTAGATATAACCCCAATTAGACGTATATGCATTCTAATTTCTCTGAGAAAATTAATGAAGGTTGATGCCACTACACTTTTTCTTATGTGGTTGTCTACTTGTTTGTTGACCATTCGACTTGTCTCTTGACAATATTATATGATTTTGGCCATCCAGGTTGTTGTTTGATCATCAATCAAAAAATGAAAAACCTAAAATATAAATGTTATTCCCTCTTCTTCCTCAACCTCAAACACTTCTAGTTTCCCATCCTCCTTCCTCCAATATTGGCTAATCTCAATGGAGTATGCAAGCATTGATGTGGCAAAACTCATCTTTATCTCTTTTTTTCTTTTCTTTTTGTTGGTCTTTTTCTTTTTGATTTAAGGTTATATACCCCAATTTTCATTATTGTTGTTATTTATCACCATCTACTTTGTAATTGTGATGTTTTCCTAGATTTTTTAGCATACATCTCTCCCTATATGTCTAGATTGCTATTTGTTTTTTGCATATGATTTTAGGATTTTGTAGCTACCTCTGTGTACTATTGGATTATTTGGTGTTTCTTGTTTTGTGTGTATAATGATTGTACTACTACCTTTTAACGTTCATGACTACCATCCAAAATACTTGGTAGTTGTTAATTAGTACTAGTTGAATTAATGCTACCACAAACATTACATTAAGACTCAAACTCCAATAACATGGTGCAAATTCATTCTCCTTTTATTCCATGGAAAATTATTAAGTAATACACTAGATATAACCAAAACAAAGAACCACTTAGTATACCTAATGAATATAAATATTGTCTTCAGTGATGCCTTAGTGAATGAAATCTAAATTCATTGAGTTCATAGATAGTCTAACTTAATATTAGCATCCTATAATCCAATGGTAACCTTGGGAGGCAACAAAAAGTTACACATATGTGCATCAAATGACACTAATGTAAATCCATACACCAAAATTTAGTAGATTGATATGTTTTAGAGTTGTTGATTCATATATGGAACAAAGTTTAGTACCTTGTGTTTTTAGTCAAAGAAATTAATATAATTATCAAGAACATGGGATTGCTTGTTGCAGTTATGGTTATATGACGCAAGCAAGTGTTTTTTAGCCAAATCCTATTGCTCAAATAAAGACATTAGATCTTGTGAAGTTTGGTTGTGCTTATGTATAGATTGCTAGATCTTGTGAAACCAATTAGCTACATTTCAAGAGAGACATTCGAGTTTAAATTACTAGTAGTAACAATCAACATAGACAATTCATTCACTGTTCAAAATGGTTAACTAGTTACTATAATTTTGTGAATATTTCCATCTCTATTTCAAAAGTACAATCAAGATAAACAATGACAAGGGGATTACTAGTACAACATCAACAAGGTAAATAACATAGTAAATGTATTCATACCTAGACAAACTCTACATTGCAGCTTCCCTGACAATAGCTTGTCTACCATCAACTTCCTATCTAACAACAACCTCTATTCCATCAATAGCTTCATCCATCGATCTAAAATAGTCAAATTCGTTATCAACATCCTAGTTGGAGCACTTATAAAAAAAAATTCTTGGAAATGGAATGGTAATCTTCATATATACAAAATGTTCTAATAATCCACAATGTAAATACACTTATCTAGCAATTGGTTATAATGCATTAAATTCATTTAGTCCCATAAAATCTCATACCAATCCAATCACACAAAATAATCTACTAATCCATTAACACAACTTCTCTACCAATGCAATCCCACAACTTGATCTCCCAATCCAATCTTCCATTACATGTAGGAACTCATCCTTGTAGAACTACTTTAGGAAACAGCCATCAAAACTTATGTCTATATATCTCTCTCCAATCATTAGCCACTGCATAAAAACAGACATGCACTCTTCGAAAGACTTGATTTTTCCTAGGTGTTGGCCTTTGCACTAATAGCTTAATAGTACTAACTGTGTTTTTTGCCCTCACCTCATATGCATAAGCAATAATCTTTCCACATGCTCCCTCAATGTCTCATGAAAGAGTTTTAAAACCCTTGCATTGCCTATTCAACACTAACACAATGTAGCATCAAATTCAAATGTCTCTTTGATGACATTTCTTAACTCTCCCAACTCGATATTTACCTTTTTACTTATCTTGTCCACCAAAATTTGTTGCCAAATAAGTGAAAGTTAATTGTATGTTCCTTGAGACTTCACACATGTATGAGTGCTACTGTTGACTTACAAACATTTAAATCCTTTTGTCAATGAGACATAAACTCTCTAAGGGCACTCTTTAGCACCACATCTAGACTCAGCCTTGTGACATTCAAACTTCATAAACTTGATATCTCTCTTCTCGTGCAATAAATGTACAATCAAACAGGCACCAAAATATCCACCAATTGTATAATAAACTCTCACTCAATGTGAAGAGTGATACAACCAAAACAATTGCAAATGTCACAGTAAAATTACATTGACTAA
The DNA here is from genome assembly GCA_035236585.1 of Warburgia ugandensis. NCBI lineage: Eukaryota > Viridiplantae > Streptophyta > Magnoliopsida > Canellales > Canellaceae > Warburgia > Warburgia ugandensis. Next base: position 56,624,146 of record CP141137.1, on the reverse strand, counting down.
CTAAACTAAATTCTCACTGCAACCAATTCTCTCCTTGCTAACAATAAACAAGTGAACAATGAGAAATTTTAGACTCATAAACTCTGACCTTTGCCAACAATAAGGAACAACCCATTTCACTAAAACTATGTAGCTTATTATCACAATTATGTAGAACTTAATAATATGCTCACTTCAGTCCATCATTTTATATCCCTAACCCAAATAGGTCCTAATTTTTAACTGTAAAAGCCTAAACAAAAAAATATATATATTTATTCACTGCACACAAGGTCTAAATTTCAATTCCCATGTCAAAAAGAGACCTAATTTGCACTAAAAAGAAAAGTTTGGGAAAAAATAATATTTTAATACTTAGAATAGGATCAAATTTGTTAACAGAGTAAAGAATACTTACATGGCAAGCAAACTAAAAAAGCCTTAATTTTAAACTAGAACATATTGTAAACAACAATCATATAGAATAAATTGAAAATACATTGACACATATTGCATAATCTAACCTAATCATATAGAAAAAACAGCAATTCCTAATGCTTAGGTTTAAGTAACTATACCCAAGGCTTAGGTTTAAGTAACATACCTATCAAAGTATTACAACAATGTCCTACCAACTGAGTAGCTAATGTAAGATCTAGAATCGCCTTCATAGAAAACCAAAATGCATTTTCCTAACAACTTCTTCTTTGCCTTCTAGGGTTTTTGATACTAGATAATTGTGTAAAACAAAATACAATAGCATAGATTAAAGATAGTTTACCACTCTATGGATATAGAATGATCACCACCATAGAGATACAAACTAAAGTAAGAAGTAGCACACCAATCCTTGGATACATAACTACCTCCAAAGATATACATAACTATGGATAGAAACTATCTCACCACTTTAAGGATACATATCATTTACCATCTTAAAGATACAGAATTAGGCAACTCACCACCCTTTGATCCCTCCAAGAGATACAAAAGACACACTGAAAGCTGAGATGCACTTGGGCTGACACAATAGAAAAACATCAAATTCAAACTCTACTATCTTTTGATTAATGCTACAATGGCTTTAAATAGATAGGAACATCCCTCCCAAATAAGCAATGTACAAGACTAATAAGCAACTTTATAAATATAAGAGTTCATATTCCAAAAAATAACGTCTAAATCTTAGGTACTTAACAACAAGAGTTTCCTAAACTCCCTTACTTGCCTTCTAAGAACTTTCCTTAATCTTGGCTGATTTAGGATCTTTGAGTATTCAATACACCTTGACCAAGGAAAACTTCTTAGAAACATTTGACCATGTGGAACTAGGAAGGTTTGTTAGTGGACCAAGGGATGTCTCTCTTTGACCTATCTGAAACATCCAAGTGCATTGATCCATGACTTGCATTGTGTATTAATCCAAGACGTCCCTCTTTCATTGTTCCAAGATGTCCTTGATTGCTGACCCAAGACGTCTTCTCTTGATGATCCAAGACGTTCAATCTTTGAGGAGTAAGGACTAACGTTGTTCACCCCTTCAAGATCTAAGACATTCAAAGCACGTTGATTTATGAAGTTTTGGTGATGATTTAGATCATTCATTACTTGACTGTTCTTGATCTCTCTTGATCCACCATCAATATTGGAATTTTGGACACTCCATATTGGTTTCAGGTTTAAAGGAGAGTTTTTTAAGCCTTCTTCGGAGATAGAAAAGGAGTTTTCTTTGTTTTTTTTTACACGACACTAACTTCTTTTTCACTTCATTAAGTAGCGGCTCAAAGCCACCGTCAGTCTTAATTAGTTTTTGAAATGAAATTAAAATGGCATGTTCTATTATACCTAAAGTTTCAGGTACATATGTGAAATCGGAATAATCGACGGTTTTTCCCATATTTCTTTTCGTCAGTAAAAAGTTATTCCTTTTGAAGGCGGACTTTAATTCATCTATTGAACTTTTTGTCTTCCAAATGGTTTTTAACCACACAGAAAATGATCGAGAATTAGGCACTAGCTTGCTTGAGTAAGCGAGGCATCTTTTGGAACCCACTAGTCCTTTGTATGAAGGTGGCTACACGCCTATCTCAGTGGTACTATTTTTGTCTTGTTTGGAACCTCCAGACCCTTTTTCGGGGAGGTCATGTTTAGAGTTTTAAGGCAAAAAAGGTAGATCATTGATTTTTGTTGGACTAAAAAGGTAGCCTTATTACACGAAGCTTCAGAATGATATGTATCCATGGGCCAAAATCTCATAGTTCTCCTATCAATTGTGTGCAACGTTAACGGTATGGATCCATGCATAGACTTTCCCATGGGGAGCCAGAAGAGCGCCTAACTTCCTTGACAAAGCTAGTGCCCATCATAGTAGTTGTACTCATTAACAAGAAGAAAAAAACAAGAGCAATAGCTGCACAAGAGAATGAAGTCTGTTGGGAATTAGGAAGTTGATTCTGCTGACAATCAGCCTTTACCTATAAGAAAAGATCCAATTCTGGGCATTCTACTTCTCTAATAATTTTTTGGGTCTGCTGTTGATGCAACTGCTCAAATGAACTGGGTTCCTGGCCATGCCAAAGTTAGTCTTTCTTGCTTTGTTCAAAGAGGGGCTTAAAATAAAGCTGGCTATAGGAGGAAGGCTCTGCTTCAACTTCGTTTGTGTCGCCGTGAGGAGAGAGAAAGAATAGAAATACTTCAGTTTGTTGTGCATATGATTCCAGCTTTAATACTAATCCTGTCTCTTTGTAATGTTCTTTCTTCCATAAGTTTTTTCATCACCATTCAAGAAAAACAGAAGAACAACCCCAGCCGCAAATCTTATTAAACAATAACAAAAATGGAAGTTACAAAATTCTGAGTTTTCAACGATAACAGAAATTATACTTCAAAGAAATCTCACTTTCCAGCATGCCTTCCGCAGTGCAGGCAACCAAGACAAGAGACGGGTACGTTCTACATCAGAAAGGGTGTGCAAACTTCATTTCACTTCCTCCCCAATCCCCATTACAATCTGTTGGAATCGCAGCAGCTCATGCAAGTACAGCACAAGCTTTTCAGTAAGCAGCTCCCTAACAGATGGGTGCATCAACCAGGCTTGCGACACGAGATTGGATTAGCAAGCTCTCTCGTTTCTCTCAGGAAGCTACTACAAGCGGGAGAATGGGGCGTTGATGGGAAAATAGGAAACTGGAATTGGAGCTCCACCGTTGGCCTTGACTTCTGGTAACTTCTTTGGAGGGCGCGCTCCTTGGCAAGATGATACGCGAGAGGAAGGACCGAAGCAGCTGAAGATGGAAGAGAAGAAAGCCATGGCTAACTTCGCTCTGTTTTCTTTCCCCTTTGATGCTCTCTTGCATACTCATTTGACTATATATAGACACAGCGGCAGCTGCTCCAGCGAGTGTGATTCCGCGTTTAATGTGTTTCCAGGTGGTGCGCGTAGGCCACGAAGTAATCAGTCTGTTTTGACCGAGGTAACTTGCGAGACACGCCTCGATTAGGAAACATCCCGGTTAATACCGTTAGTCAAACTCGTTCACGCAACTCCCGTATATGCAGGATTCGGAGAAAGTCCGAAACATAACAATCATTAGCACGCAGCCTTATCTTACCTTGCATTTTCATAATAGAAAATAGACCTTAATTCTTGTCTCTAATCCAATACCATCCACTGAAATTCTACGATCATCAACGAGGATGAACTGTTCAAAAGGTTCCAAAGCAACAGTAGCTTAAATCTTAATGGAGAAGATTTGTGAAAAGTTCTGCGCGTTCAGTCATGGGTCCTGCTATTCAAGTTTTCATGCCCAGTGCATGTTTTTGGCTTTATTTCTTTAGGTAAAAGTCACGGCCATCTATTTTTTGAGACCCAAAACAAGTGGTCAATTAAAATAGCCCGGATGCATTGTTTTTTCTATAGGTTATCTATTGAACATATTGTGAACATGATTAACGGCTTTGATCTATAAAATAAGTTTAATTATGCAAGCAAAAAGAGACTCCGATTCCTCTTCTTGAGACTAAGACTCTTGATTGTTGATAGGTGAATCACCTACCATTCAGGCTCTCCATGTAGACTAGCAAATGCATGTATTTAGTTCGGAGAATTGACTGCCTTGAAAGGTTAGTCACAAGACTTGACCGGTTAGAAAAGATTCGGTTTACTTGGCCATAACAAAAAGAAAAAAGGTTTAGTTTTTCAGGAGAGAGAGAACCTAGCGCCGATCTTCTTCGTTCATTTTTTTCTTCTTCCACTACAAGCAACAAGGGATTTGGGAGACACGCACACACACGCACTCTCTTCCCATGTCTTCTTACTCTCGATTGTCGGTGACAACGGCTCGCCAGCACCACCTGACCTGACAGCCTGAGCAGGCTGCCCATGGGAGACACTGTGTGCGAACCCATCTCTCTCTCTCTCTCACCTCCAATGGACATTGCCCAACGGGCACCCCAGTCCTGTTTTTCCCCTTCCCTTCCTCTTCTTCTTGTCCCTCCAGGCGACTACCTGAGCCGACCTCCTCCGCACAAGTACCAGACCCTTTCTTCTCTTTCCCTTCCGCTTCTCGCCACTAGCGCGTGCACCCAGCCGGCATCCTTCTTCCCCTTCTCTCCTTTCCCTGTTGGGGTTTTCCCCCAGCATAGCCGGCCCGACACGCCGATGCGCACAGACCGGCAGCGAAAACACTATTTTCCCCCCGCGTGTTCCTCCTCCTCTGGTCTATCCTAAGATTTTTAGCCAACCGGCGTCCTTGGACCCACTATCTCCCTTGCCCATTGCCTTTCCCTCTGTGGTCAGGCACGGGCGGCAACCAAACCGACATCAGGCACCACCAGTTGCCGCTGCCCCAATCTCCATCTTTCCCCTTTGCTATTTGGTACAGGTGGACCCCACTACGCTCTTGAACTCGGGCCTCTTTCCCTGCTCAATCTATAAGGGATCTCACTGATCCGATATGTTCATGACTATCGCCGAGATATCAGGAACAAAATCCATCAGTCAATTTGGCCATTGGTGAAGATCTGAGTGATCTGAAACAAACAACAATGTATGATCACGATCAAGTTGATTCGTAATTGATCTAATCATTCATCTTCATTTAGCCCATAGTCTATCACCAAATGTCCAATCGATGACCAAATCAGCAAAACCCCACATTATCCAACCGTTAATCAATTACTAGAACCCAAATTTACACCCAATTTGACTTTTTATCACGATTCAGCTATTGATTGGTTAATGGATGCTAGATTTGTGATTGAGCTATCTCTTTTATATTATCTAACCTTGCAATCAACTACCTAATGCCTAGATCAACCACTGATTTGAGCTTCTATTTTGTTTTGACCATAGATCCAATAATTGATCTGAGTCGTTCATTCTTGAATTTTTAGATTAAAGGAGATCAAACTTGATAAAGCCATATTAGACACAGCTTTAGACATGGATTTAAGTGATCATCAAATCTTATTTAAATCAATTAATTAAATTTTATTTGATTATTCTTGAAAAATGTAGAAATTTTAGAAAATAAACAAGATTACAATGGATTAAATCTTGAAAAAGGTTAACTGAGCTGTTTATATTGTTAATTAGATAAATCTGATGGTTAGATTGTTCTAATGACCTTAGATTCGAAGATTTGATATTAGTAAAACTTAGAACTATTGATCTAATTGATCAGAATTTATTTGATTGTCGATTTAATAGATTAAACATTGAAAAATAAAATAGACTATAGGTCAGGCTAAGATCAATAGAAGTTGATAATAATTGGATGATCTAAACCATTGATCTTTAATCAACGATCAGGATCTGATGATATTATAAAAGTAAAGACATATATCATCGGAGATTTGTAAAGACAAAATCATTATGTTTAAAGATGATCAATAACAAATTAGTTGTAGATGAGGTGGTGGCTAGCCACACGCGGGCACCTGGTCATGGCTATCACGCGGGGACACGTGTTCCCTAAGGAGGAAAAATGTGAAGTCTTGAGGGATGAATCCCAAGATGGGTGAGGTATTAAGAGTTAGTCCCACATTGTCTGGGGAGAGGGAACTTGGTAGTTTATAAGAGTTTGGGAAACTTTCCTAGTAACAAGGCCTTTTCTCATAAGAGGGGAACAAAATTGTGAGGCTATATGGCAGCTAAAGCAGACAATATCATTGTTGTGAGACCCCCAACTATTACAAATGGTGCTAGAGCAGGTTCCCTTCGTGGTGTGGTAGTTAGCCACACACAGGCGCCTTATTGTAGATATCATATAGGGATGCGTGTTCCCTAAGGGGGAAAGATGTGAAGCCTTGAGGGATGATTCTCAGAATGGGTGAGATGTTGAGAGTTAGTCCCACATCACTTGGAGAGAAGGAGTTGGGTGATTTATAAGAGTTCGGAAAACTGTCATAGCAATGAGGCCTTTTCTCGTAAGGGAGGAACAAAACTGTGAGGCTATATGGGTAGCCAAAGCGGACAATATCGATGCTATGGGACCCGATGAATTGTGATAGGAGAATGACATTTCATGCATGTATGACTTGAAAGATACACTAATTGATATGAGATTGCAGCCATTGATCGTTTTGAGGATTAGGATCGCCCGTATTCGAGGTAGGTGGAATCTAAGATGCTAATTTTTCCAAATAGCATGATTTGTTAATATATCATGATATGATTTGATAACCTCATGAGATTTGGATTACGTGATTTATTCACAAAAGATTATTATTATGCAATATTATACATGCAATGTTTATCACATGATTTATTAAATAAAAATGTGATATTAATATATATGAGAATTGTTACATTATGATTTCATGGGTTGAAATGAAAGTGCATGTCAATTATTTAAAATGCATGATTTAAGAACATACAATATATTTTTCATCCACATAATTTGTTTTAATAGCCAAATGAGCTTAATATTAGTATAGGGTAACAACTATGCATACAATATAATGTTTTTGTGGATTTGATTTGAGACAAAGATGTTGTTTGATATTATTATTATGCTATATACAGGCATGGAGGCCTACTAGATTTTGTTTCACCAGGCATAGGCCTCTAAATGCTATACTAGCAAAGTTACGCGAGTTTGGCTACCAGCTTTCTAAAACTTATGATATGGATATTATGCCCATTGTGGCAACTACAGGAAGGCCCCACTATGGCAACCTGTCTCCCCATATAGATATGACGATGTCTTTTTCCACCTTGGTGTCAGTAGAGCATGGTAGTGGATTCAAGCACGTAGGATGTGAGATGCAGCATAGTAGTCCTTTGCATATTTTGCCCTATGTGTGCAGATTGTGATGATGCATGGCATAATGATATGCATGGTATGAGCTCATGATCATTATGATTACTCAATGTTGACTTGATGCATATGTAGACCTAATAGTGGCTAGTGTATGTAGACCAGTGGTGGCTGAATGTTTATGATTATATACTATTATTTCACGAGTTTAATGTTATTTAACTTTCATTATTATTCAGATGCTTTATTCGACATTCTAATTGTGATTTGTATACACCTCTGCATCACTGGATCTATTTGTGATGTTTACATCTATTTATGAAGTTTACTTGATATTCATATTGTTATTTGAATACGATATTTTGTTGTTAGATTTAATCATGATATTTATATGAAATGCTTTGAGTTTTGATATTCTAAAGTTTTAGATTATCTTAAAATTAACTGTGTACATTATAGATGTAAAATGTTTTAATGCATTGAAATGAATATTATGTTGTAAAAAAAGAGAGTCTTATTTCAGTTTGCACATGCACCGTATTTACTTGAGATTCATACATACATACATACATACATACATACATACATACATGTGTGTGTGTGTGAGAGAGAGAGAGGTAATTTCAGCTAGGATTTGTAAGTGTAAAGTGTAGGTGACATTTGATTGTGTGACTTCTAAGTAGGTAATAGGAAACACAAAGAGGGGAATGGAAAACAAAAAGTCATAAAGAATTCAAAATTTTACTAAAAATAAGAAAAACATTTGTTAGCTAAAATTACTAATAAAAAATTAGATAGTAAACAATCACAAGAAATTTGAGAAAGCTACTACTAGACTAACATTATTAGAAGAGATCATCTCATAATACAATACAAATTGAATTTTCATATAATATAATCAATCACATACAATGTGTAAATCAATACACTTATATAATCAAGTATCAAACTATCAATAGCAAACTAAATTAGTAAACTAAAATGGTGAAAAATGATTAAAGGACATACCTAATTTTGTATGAGAAAGAGAGGAGAACTGTAGATGGCATTCAACAAAAGTTGAAAGGAGATTCATATCCTAAAGATTGAAACATTTCATAGTTAGTAACCTAAGATTGATAGCCATGATTCTTCAAAAACCTTAAGTTCAAAAAACTTCGTTCATTGTTCTTATTAGTTAACTTTTCTTTGCCCTTATTCTTAGGATTGGATGGACCTATAAAAAAATTGGTTAAGGCATGATATTAGTGGTGGAATTATTTTTTTTTAATTTTTAAATAGAAAGTTGATATTTATCAAATATGAAATTGTACATTCATTATCCTTGGGATTACTATTAAAATATAATTGAGTTTGTCTAACATCAATAGATCTAGTAGGTCTACAACTAGAACCACTACTATATGTAGGTGCCTCATCTTGAATACTCAATGAAGGTGATGTAAGCTTAAGATTAGTGGATCGCCTAGGTTGCCATTCTTTCCCATTAAGCCTCTTCAATCTTTTCTCTTTGAATGTAATGACATCTTCATCTATTGCTAGGAGCTCAGGATTAATGTCCTATTTCTTGTATCATCCCGAACCATAAGGGGCATAATCAAGCTTAAAATACAAAGATAAAGCATTAGTTAATATGTTATTAGAGGCACAATATATACTCAAGAGTAATAAATAACTAAATCTCATAAATATATACACAAAAAGTAGCCTCAAATTAAAATAAATATGCACTAAGTTTTCTCCACAACTAACACTCAATTTATTATTTAGACATTGTGTCTAAAACTGCAGGGTGTTTCTTACCTTGTCAACAAATGATGTGCTAATTGATTGAAAAAAATCTTAAAGTTACCTTCTATGGTTCTTTATATTCAAAGTGAGTTAGATACACCAATCGATGAGTGTTGTAAGGCGACCCCTACCATCAGACCTTGCTGCTACACTTGTAAACCTTCTCCCTTTCTATGAAAAAATATTCAAATGTCTACTTAATAACTTTGCCAGCTTTTCATTTTGAACAATCTACCACAATGCATCCTGTGAATCACCTTATATGACTGCATCATCTTCTTCAAAAGTTTATTACTTTGGCAAATAAAAAAGCTCAAAGAAAATGATAAGAATATAACTTGGCAAAATATATACCTATAGACATTCTTTCTTTCCCCACATGTACTGGTAGCATAATGTGGGATCTTTCATAGTACTTGGGTGTCAAACAATGTAGTATTATATTCACAGAAAAATATCCCACATCAGTTCTAATATAGCCCTAACCCTCTCAGTTGTATTTTCATCATCATCATTATCAGCTAGTGGATCTTGTATTTTTCCAACCATAGAGTCAATTTCCTCCCTCATAGACATCTCAAATTCAAGGGCTTTCTTGATCATAGAATTTTATCATATTAAATATAGGCTTTGTAATCAAGAGAGACTTATTTACCTTCTCCTGGTACACGTCTTGCAAGATGATATCTTTAATGTTTGTATATTTTGCTATCATAGTTGTGTCGCCTTTAGCCATTCCATCCATCTATTGTTTCTTAAACATTAAAGTTTGTGAATCATGCTTAATAGTTACAAGCCTCACCAATGTCTTATAGTGAGCAACAAGCCACGTCTTCACCATCTCTGAAGGCTCTAACCTAGATTTGCTTATAAATATATGTAATGCCTAAAAGTGGTTATATATGTACTTGACTATGCCTTTATTTGTTAAATGTGTCTCTCTAGTCCACTTGAACTCCATTTGTAGATATTTGAATATCAAATTCAAAGTATGTACTACACATGGTGTGACGACTCGAGTTTTCCCATGTATTTTAAAATGCAATATCTAATTCCTAAGGCGGGATCAATCCCTATTTGAAAACATTTTTTTGAAAACCATGCAATGCAGAGGAAAATCTTTTATTTGAAATTCAATTTTGAAAACCCCAAGTGTCATTTGCTTTCGAGATGAGTAAAGTAGTTTTGAAAATTTCTGAAATCATAAATGTCTTCCCAGGTCTATCCAGTTACAGCCAACTGTAAATAAATATTGAATCATGTCCAAAAGGTAGAGTTTTTACTTACATTCATGCTTGTCTTTTCTTCGTTCACTTGACCATAGTACTAACATATTCTGATGCTTCTTCTAATTCTGTGTAGAGCTAATATGGAAAAATAATATATTAGGGTGAGTATTTCTCATACTTAATAGGTCATCTGATACTACTATTTAAAAATACGGTAGGCAACATGCATGATTCCAAAAGCTTTTCATGTAAAACATCAGTGATTCTTTTTGTGTAAGCATGCATAGTTATGCATAAAACATAAGCTTATTGATGTAACTTCAATCATGAAACCTTTTACCGAGATTTAGTCTTCAACGATATAGATTTGACTGCAAATCATAGAGTAGAAATCCATAAATTCATTTACGAGAAATCTCGGCAAACGCATCAAATCACGAATCATATATAATAATCATGAAACTCTTAAAATAGTCATCTTTTATGCATATGCAATATTATGCTCACGAGTCTCTCGGCGAACACATCACGCCAACTGGTCATGAGTACTCGTAGACGACCATCTCAATGCTATATGCATATCAATCTCACTAAAATCATAGGGTCACTATGCTCACGACCAGAACCCCTCTGAATCGTGTCTCCAGTATCTAGAGACCAGTCCACCATAGCCTCCACGGCGACTATAGATATGTCCTCGAAAGGGTGTTGTGAACACCTCCAGTGGTCGTCTCTGTTTACCACAGCAATAAGAGAAGGGACAATGTCATTTTTTGCAGTGATACCATCCACCTTTTTGGTGGTAGAGGCCGGGAGGCTAACCCCGTACATACACAACTTCTCAGCATAGTGCCCACAGGCTCAATAGCCCAAAAATATGAATACATGAAATTCCGATCGCAATTATCATAAATCATGCAATTTTATGTAAATGGGTTTCGAAACATGCGAGCAATGCATATAATTATGCATATATTCCAAATCATTACAAAACATGTATGTAGTGCTTATATAAAGGCTATTTGGCTAAAAAAGCATACATATAATCCAAAACTCAGTCATTGTAAACCATGCAACTTATGCAATCACTTTCAAGTCGTGCCAGCAATGCATAAAATCTGTTCATGCCAGTAATAGCATTCCAGCCATATATCATGAAGACAATTCCGTGAAAGCATCATATCTCAAAAAACATAATAAATACGGCAATAGAGTCAAGTAAAGCAGTTGGAGTTTAAAATACATTTAAAAAACTTAGTAGTATCAGACTACCTACCTCGATTGTCGTCACTTAGCTTGTATCCCTCTTTCAGTCGAGTCCTTCATTACTCAACCCGACCCTAGGTCTCCTTTATAAAATCCTGGATACGAATGGATAACAGAGATTCCACATCATTTTCTATCTATTTATAATTCCCTATTTGGATCTCTAGATTAATGGCTAGATCTTGTGTATGGATCTACTATTCAATGGTTAGACCTTATAATTTGTCATCTGATCCTAATTTCTATAGTCTCAGTAGGTCCTCGCTGTTAATACAGACGCGATGGTTCTTTCATATCATCAATCGGAGTCCTACATCCTCCGTAATTGCAGTTTTAGTGTCCCAAAATCACGGATGAGCCAATGTCATCCACGCGAGGCCCGCACATCTGGGTTCTCGAGACGCTTGCGTGCCCTGGTCGAACTAGGACCCCCCACCCTCACGTTGCATGTGTCTGAGGGCCGCATTAGGGACCGCGTTCGCTCTCGCACACATGCCCAAGCGATGCGCTATGACTCGCGTCCTGGAGGGCGTCGCGTGGACGCATCTTTGACGCATGCGCGGTGCACCTCAGCTCCCAAGGCGCTCGTGTGTCCTGGTCGAACCTAGGACTGTGCCCGCACAAGGTGTGGGCCCGAGGACTGCCCTAGGGAGTGCGTCATACCTGGCATCCCCGAGGTCGTCTTCTTCGATGGGTTATCAGACCCATCAAGAGTCCGTCATTTTTAGGCCAGAAAAATGACCAGATCTGGCCTTGAGGAAGGAAAAACGGAGAGAGGGGAAAGAGGGGCTTACCTTGGGTAGCTTAGGGAGCGACCATCGCCAGTGGTAGACCCCCTTTCGGGTGGTGCGGCTCCCCTGTTTCATCTGCCCAATTCCCAGGTCGCCGGAAAACACATGAAGGGGAAATCCCATTTTTCCCAGTGCCTCCAAGGGAAAAACAGGGGAGAGAGGAGAGGGGAGAGGCCGGCCAGAAGGAAAGGCCTGGCCCTTGCCAGAATTTACACAAAAAATCGCAGGAGGGTTTTCTAGTTTTTTTTTTGGAAACCCCAGCCCCAAGTAGCCGGGAAAACGTGATTCGGAGAGGAGGGAAGAGGGCTTTTTATAGATGAGGGAGGCGATGCCGCCATCCTTTCCAGCACCGCCCTACAAAGGCGGTTCTAGAAAAATCTGGAATGGCGGTGGTTGGAGGAGGAAGAAGACGGGGTGCCGTTATCAAAACGGCCCCCTATGGTTTTTGGCTTTTTTGTTTTTAGGTGCATTTTACAAAAAATGCCCTCAATCTTCTAACGCCTATAACTTCTTCATACGAGCTCCGTTTTTGGCGTTCTTTGAGGCGTTGGATTCCATTTTGAGTGTAGTATCTAATGGTACTAATTTTTATTACAAATTCATTTATTTACTATTTTAAATAAATTAACACATTTCACATGGTTAAATGTCCAATTTATTTTTGTAATGGATGCAAAAATGCTCGGGGCATCACACATGGGCTCTAAATGATTTGTGAACAAACTTCTGTAAGCAGTTCCTCGGCCTTTTTGCAACTACTTGCATTGACACTAACAACTTGAACTACATTAGACGAGCTCTTAATAACCTAGCATGTTACTTATAGTCGTCACCATCCCATGCCAATGTGGATAGTGGAGTACGTCAAATGGTACTTTATTTGCTGTCAAAGACCTCAACACCAATCTATCAACATTCTCCCTTATAGTCCTCTTGAAAGCATTTGCTAAAGGACCCATAGAAGATCATAATGGGGCACTAGACTTAACAACACCTGAACTTGCAACATATCCAAGTCTTAACCTCTTTACAGGCTTCCCACTCAAAAGATTAACCTTAGTCACCATCTTTTTGAGTCTATCCATCAGAGATTTTTACCACTTTAGGACAATGCGTGATTCCTTGATTTGGTACCTTAGGTACATCCAAGAAGTGATAATAACATCTAGTATAGCTTCTGTTATTAATAACTTCAAAGTGCATAAATTTCCATCTCTTCGAGCCCTTAGTCTTCTACAATTGCATAATGTCTCCACCTCCTTCCACAAGGTGTAGCCACTCCTTTCTTGTTTATAACATTTTCATTTTCATCTAAGTTCTCCAATTTGTCATCAAATAATCATTATCATGCTCCTCTTCTATATTAACATGTTCTTCATTGATATCATCCCTTTCAATACAATGTTCACTTTTGTAACCATGGGCATCATATACTTCCACATTCGATTGTTGTTCATTTCCAACACTAGCCACAAATTCATTTCCACTTGACCTCTTCAAAACCTGCAAATAGAATGACAACAAACTACAATATTTCCAAAGACTCAAAACACCTTGATTGATAAATAATGTCTCCCTCACTTATCTATGAAAATTTATTTTGGTTGGCAATATGGAATCTAATGTTTCAATTGAGTCCCAAAGGATTTAAAACTATAATAAACTTTCATAGAGAATGAACCTTGCCATCTATTGCTCCTATTGCCTTAGTCATTTTGTTTCACAATAAAACATATCAATGAAACTGAAGACTTCATGAAAGATCTAAAACAATTAAGTAAGATATGGAATACAAGAAAATAAAAGAACTCATGAAATTCATTAAAGAAAGTGAATAAGATGGTTGCTAAGTGTTATGGGTAGTGCGAGACATTTTTGGTGATCAATAATTTCAAGACTGATAAACCTAGAACTATTTGGAATCATAGTTGGCTAAAATTTTAACAACTCCTAAGTTAACTAGGAATTGACAGTTTTATTTAAGAACAAAGAGAGAGATACAAGTTTAATCCAAGAAGTGCAAAATAAAACAGGAAAGTCACACATTAACTATTCAAGATTTTTTTAGGATAATAGCAGAAACCTAAAACTTCAAGGACTAGTGAATTTTGGGCATAACAATAGAAACATGGAAAATCTGTATTCAATATAGAGTTTATAGGTTTAGAAGCAAACCTGGTGATAGTGTCATTCTACTTGAGAAGGAAAAATGAAAACAATTGTTGCTGGTTTTAAAATAGCTAACAACAAGCAACTAGTATCTAGTTCAGTAGTATTCACAATTCTTGAAAATTCGATAGGATAAATTTTATCCAAATTTTTTTACAGATTTTATAAACAGTGGGCGATAATTATAAGGAATAACCAACAAAACAATGAAACCAAAGACCATCATCACCCATTCTCCATGTCAAAAAGATCGTGGATCTTTCACTTAGCATATGCATGGCTGCTAGAAAGCTACATTAAGCAATTGTTGTTACTTTCCTTTGCTTCAAATTTAGTTTCAAAAGCCCACATCTTCAATAAGATAAACAACCCATTAATTTTAGACAGAGCATTACAAACCCTCCAAAAAAAATGTTGAACAATGAAGACTTCTAAAACTATTGAAATAAGGCCTCATGAGCTTGTAGCAAGAACTTAAAAATACTTGTTTTGTCATGACTCATGAGTGACCAAGGAGAAATTCTTCGTACCAATGAAAAATTATGAAATTTAAGTCAATCAATTGAAATCTCAATCTTCTTCTTCTTCATCTGTGGTGAAATCTTGATTTTTCCCTATGAGGTTGCTATTAAAGAAGATGTAATGAAAATGGCAAAATCTATCCTTTGTGGAAATAATGTTCCAGTGGCAAGACATAGAGAAAGAAACTTAATTTGGGGGAGAAAATAAACAGCGTCTAACTTATAACCATTGAGAGTATGATCTTTGTAACTTAACCTTAATGGTTCAATCGTAAGTGTTACAAAGATTTTATTCTATTTCATATATATCAATCTAAGGGTTTGAGGCGTGGAAATAGCCTCTTGCAAAAAAATGCAAGGTAAAGTTGCATACTATAAACCCTTTGTGGTCAACCCCTTCTTTAAACCCTGCTAGAGCTTCGTAAATTTGGCTCACTTTTTTTTATCAATCTTAAGAATATGAAAAAATGTAGAAAATGGGATCTTATTAAAAAAGAAGAAAGAAACTATTTCATTTTTTGAAAATTTTGTATTTTATAACATATTTGATTCATTTAAACAAGAATCCAATTTGTTAGATTAACAATTTCTTATTCAGAAATATCATGAATTAGATGCATCATAACTATGTTTCCAAAAGATTTGGGAAAATGAGATTTAGGAAAATGCATTTCAAAAAATTTGGGATTGTATTTGACAACCTTGGTTTTTATTGGTGGGAAGCTACTGGTGTTAAAGTGGAAACATGCTAACTTTAACGGGTTTCTACCCAAAATTTATACCACAGCTAAAACAAAAAAGTTTAATTAAATATATGTTGTTCTAATCTCACGTGTGCATGCACATGTGTTTGTGACTAGTGAGATTGAAAAATCAAAGCCAAGTTTGGGCAATCTTTAATCTCTTTTAGATCTAACCCTAAAGATGAGGAATCAGCCCTTAGGTGGTGAGGAGACAATCATATTGCTTCTCAAATCTTGAGAACGATAACATAAAAAACCTAATTCATCATCGTCACTGTCAAGACCTTATCCTCATTAGGGTGTCATATGAATCCAATTCCTCCATTCCCCTCTACTAAAGTGCCATGGCTTTATAGTCCCAAAGTTTTTGTGACACCCCAAGTTTTACACAACAATTTAATACCAATTTTTATAAAAGTCAGGATCCTTGTTTAAAAAACTTTGATTTTTAAATCAAACGAAAACAAAACTCAAATAAAAAGGCATTCATTTCAAAACCCAAGAGTCATACACCCACAAAATCACATATTTAACGGCAAAATGATATTCTCAATTCTAGCAAAAATCTGACAGAGTCTTCTCTATATTTTGGACCATCGCATATAACCCATGCAATACAAAAATACATGATGGATACAACAAATAAAAACACATCACATAGGAGACTCAATCTCCATACCCATCCATCCAGACCATTTTCAAAACTCGGTAAAACCATATAATAACCTTTCCTAGGGTCAGTCCATACACAGCCATCACATCCAACATAAATGCATCTATAGATCCAAGTCATAAATGTAAACTATTCAAGTGTGTAGTTCAAAATTTATACTGAGGTAAGGTTAAAACCATATAATAACCTTTCCTAGGGTCAGTACATACACAGCCATCGCATCCAACATAAATGCATCCATAGATCCAAGTCATAAATGTAAACTATTCAAGTGTATGGTCCAAAATTTATACTGAGGTAAGGTTCCAAACAAACCTTGTCCCTTACTAAAATATCCTCATATGCACTGCATGAAGGCCTCCAATGCCCTCAAATGCTCTGTTAGCGCGTAATACCTGATACTTCCTTCTGTATCTGAGGCATTGTAAAAATATCGCAATGCTTCAACAAGCTATGCTTATGTAGGTGACACTAAATAACAATAATAAAAAACATTAAACATAGTATGAAATAGCATACATCAAATCTCACGGCATGTAATGAGATATCGATCTCATAAGAATAGTTCAAACATCATCACAATATGAGAGTAAATAATAATGCAGTACAACATGGTGTCATTCAAAACTAGCAAGATAGGTGGCAATATCCAAGCCACCTTCATTTTCAAAACATGTAGAGTAACAAAACCTCAAAAACTCATCAATTGATGACACCAAATCAATGTAATCCATGCCAACCACAAGCATGAAAACATGTCAATTCAACTGAGCTCCTAAGGCTTATAAATGTGTAAAAAATATGTCATTACTGAGCATCAAAAGCTCAAAGAATAAATTTATATATCATTATCAAGGGCACCCTTATATACGAGTCCCTAAAGTGTCAAAATCACATCAATGCAAAGCGTCAATATGCAAGGAATATCAAAATGCATAAATGTTATCAATGCAAGGTACCCTAACATGAGGGTCTCACGAGTGCACCACACACTTGTATCACCAGTCATGAGTATTCATTCCAATTCTAGGTTTTCTCACTTATAGCACATAGAGTAACTCGCTCAACCATAGGCCCGCTCATATAAGCTTCACCCAATACATCCATACCACATGAGCATACATGATAAGAGTATGAGCCACTATACTGCAGTGGCAACCACTCCAAGGTCTCAACCATTGCCGCTCTCCATTGACACTAAAATAGGAGACTTCCTCCACCTTACATGGGGGGACGGACCCATAGTAGGGATTACCCATGATACCACAACCTACGTATATTTTCCCTTTATGGATGGTGTCTAATCATAATATCATAAAGTCAGAGAGTGGGTAGCCAACCCTACAATCCTCCTAGCATAGTATCCATCGGGTAGAAACACCTCTCATAAAATACAAAAATACAAAAATCACATATATTATAAAATTAGGAGCACTTGTGGTTCACCATCTCAAGGCATTGCGCCTCATCCCAAGGTTAGCCTCTCAAGGATCATCCACTAAGCCTCCATCATCAAATCCACAGATAAATAAGCGATAAAAATAGGACATCCATGTGCCTCAATGTGTTATCATAAACAAAATCACTATGTAAAAAGGGTACATAAATCATGTGACATCAATATCGCTTATAAAACATAACTAAATCATGATCAATATGCATATGTGGATAACTATAAATCTATGAAATCATGTAAATGTGCATCACTAGCAACAACTCAATACCTCAACATGAAATTATGGTATAATAATAATATGCCATGTAGGTATGAAATTAAAAAAATAAATAGAATCATACCCGTTAATGATTGTCATCACCTACTTCAAACGAAGAATCACTCATCTGTACCTCTCAAATAAATCAGACTTCAGTCGAGCTTAGTCTACCTCAGTCCCACCACCTAGATGCACATCACATCCTGATCACATATCGAATCCAATTTATCTAAATTGGATCCTTAATTATAAGACACATTATATTTCTACATCTCAATACATGGTGTTTCAATAAAATCCAATAGCTCATAACCATGGAATCTCAAGGTAGGGCTAGCCCCATCCGGCTAATAATCCATATCTTGGCCCTCTTATAATCATCAAACTCCTTGCATAATTACATCATTATGTATTTTAGAGCTATCATGCCTAGATCATGTCAATCTCAAGGAAATTTATCAAAATCAACCAATCGAGCATCATTTTATGCTATTCATGCATAACCTTATATAATTATAGTTAAATCAATAAAAATGAAGAGGTTAGGATTAGAATTCTACCTCATCTAAGTCCATCTGAAGAATATGCAGCAATCCACGTAGCTAGATCATCAATCGATCACCTCAAATGTATATGATCAAAGAAGTTTGTATCGATCTGATGACATGTCTCCACCTGATCATCCCTGATCAAAGAATACATCAATAATTTTATTCATACAATCTCAAAGATTCATTAGAATGGAATGAATCATCAATCTCAATCCAATTCTACATATAAATCATTGATTAATCTCAGCTGTTGATCAAGATCAGCTAGATCATCTCACCAATATCTAAGATCCAGTAGACCTCACATAGATCTTGATCTACACATCACAAGGATCGCGATGAATGGTTTAGATCTTGAAATCGCACCTCATGGATCTTAGATCTGACATGGATCCAAATTAGACAATTAGATGATCCCCGATCAAAGATCTAACCTTTTCATGGTGTAGATAATGCTAAAATACCCCTAGGGTGTGATTTTCACAGTGTTCCACCAAGACACCTGAGCTGATTGATCATTGCCAGAGAAGGTGACAACACAATCACCACCAGTGGCCCATTTTTCATCGGATCTCAAATTTCTTAGAATGGGTTGTAGATCAAGGTCTCACCTTCACTCTCCTAAAGTTTGGTGCTAATCTGACATTGTTTGATGCTAGAAAATTCAAAGAAAAGTTCTTGGTTGCTAGATTTCTACTATTCTCTGGCATCATTTTTACTTGCCTGATCATAGTGATTCTTGAAACTTTTTTATCATGGGATCATGAAGAATAAAATGAACAGCTGGGATCATCCATTTGAGTTGTCATTTTTCTAGCCAACTTCTTGTAATTCGGCTACCTGAAAATGCACTTTTCTCCCCCTTTCACCAGATTTTAACGTAGTCGCTGTCGTCCACGCCGTTGCTAGTGGTTGTCTCTTTCCCCTTCTCTTCTCTCTCTTCCCACTTTCTTTTTTCTTCCTTTTCTTTTCTTTCTTCGACGGTCACGAGGGAAGGTGCCATTATCAAAATGGCACCACCCTTTTTTATATATAATATTTTTTTTATATGCTTCATATTCAAATTTTCATATCTTTATCATCTGAACTTCGATTTCAGCAAAATTTATGTCGCTGGAATCGTCTTTCCGAGTATTATCTAATTATAGGGTTTCAATGTTTGATTTAATGTCTATCAAATTTTTTCACTTATAAAACTCCAAAAATAAGAAATTTCACAATTTCCTTTTTATCCCAATTGAAAAGTTTTCAAATTTTGGATAAATTGGGATTTAAAAATTAGGGATGTTACAACTTCTAAATATTTTCTCACTACTTCTGTCCATGTTGTTTTGGGTCTTTCACTTGCCCTTTTGTAACCTTCGACTTAGATTGCCTCACTTCTTTGAACCGATGCTTTTATTTTTTCTTCATTGAATATTTCCCAACCATTTAAGTCTAATCTCTCTCATCTTGTTACATATTGGTACTACTACTAAATTTTCTCTAATATTTTTATTTCTAATGCTATCTTTTCTTATTTTGCCACTCAACATCCGCATTTCGATAACATTCATCCTATGTACATGTTGTTCCTTAACTACCCAACACTCAAATCCATAAAAGCATGTTCAACCTTTATAGCCATCCTATAGAATTTTCCTTTGAGTGGCACTCTTGGATCACACAAAACTTTAGAGATGCATCTCCATTTCTTCCAATCCACTTGGATTCTCTAGGTAACCTCCCTCACAATATCTTCACTCTCATGATTTATCAATCCAAAGTATTGAAAGCACTCTTTTAGGGGGACTTCTTGGTTATTAGTCTTTACCGATGCTCTACTCCCTTCCTCACCCTGCTAAAATTGCATTTCATGACTCTATCTTAGTTCGGCTAATTTTAAATCTTTTAAATTCTAATGCATCTCTCCATAACTCTAGCTTTGTATTTTATGTCCTTCTATGTCTTATCAATCAAAATTATATCATCGGCAAATAACATGCACCATGGACTCTCCTGGTACAAATGTTCTATTAACTCTTTTATAACCAACGTAAAAAGGTATGGGCTCAATTTTGATCCTTAGTGCAATCCTATAGTGATGGGAAAATCACTTATTTATTTATTAGTGGTCCTAATGTTTGTTATTGCTCCCTCATGCATATCCTTAATTATGTCTACATACCTCCATGAAATCCCTTTCTCATCCATCACCCACCACATTAAATCTCCGAGGGCCTTATCATAAGCTTTTTCTAAGTCTATAAAGACTGAGTAGAGGTTCTTCCACATCTCCCTATATTTCCCTATCAATTGTCTAATCAGGAAAATATCTTTTATGGTAGACCTCCCTGGCATAAAACTAAACTAGTTCTTTGACACACTTCTCTCATGTCGTAGCCTCTTCTCAGTATCACTCTTTCAAAAAGTTTCATGTTGTAGCCTTATCTGATTTCATCTTTTTCAATGACTCTTTCACTACAGGTATTCTAATCCTATGATCACATCTATAAGTCCATTATTATTTGGGTTTATGGTACTCTGAACCCCCATATTCTCACGGTAATTATCCTTTAGAAGTAACTTTTTCATCTTTGTTTGATCTCATCATCATTGACTAGTATCCTTTGGTCATCACTTCTAATATGTTTAATATGGTAGAAGCCCTTACTCCTTTTTTCTCTGACTTTTGTAAGTTTAAAAACATCTTTCTCACCTTCTCTTGATCCTAATCTATTATAGAGATCATCATATGCCTTGCGTTTAGCCTCACTTACTACTCTCTTGGCAACCTTTTTATCAATCTTTTAGTGCTCAAAGTTTTCATTATTTTTAGTCCTCCGCCATGCTTTAAAACACACCCATTTCTCATTAATAACTTTTTGTACATTTTCACTCCACCATTAAGTTTCCTTTGTTGGATGCCTTTTACCTTTAGATACTCGTATAGGACATCTTTTGCCACTTTCCTAATGGATGTAGCCATATTAATCCACATGGTGTTTATTTTTGTTTCATTATTTGAGTTTCCTTCTACTATCAACTTGTCTGTAAATGATGTTATCTTCTCTCCTTTTAAGTTCTACCACTTCGTTTTTGAACATCTGTTAAGTTCATTTCCTTTATTCTATATTTAAATGTAATTATTCATAACCATTAGTCCATGTTGTGAGGTTGGACTTTCATTGGATATCACCTTACAGTCCTGACGTGATAATCTTTAGGTATTTCTAGGTAGAAAAAAGTTTATTTGGCTTTTATATGGTCCGCTTTTAAAGGTTATTAAGTGCTTTCTACTCTTCTCACAGTATGCATTTGCTATAGTTATGTTATATGCTAAGGCAAAATCAAGTATAACTTCTCCCATCTCATGTCTTTATCTAATACCACACCCTCAATGTACCATATCATATTCTTCATTTTCTTTTCCTACATGACCATTAAAATCTTCTACTATAACTATCCCTTTTGTGTTGGAAATGTCTTACATGACTCCATTCATATCTTCCCAAAACTATCATTTGATTCTTTCTTCTAACCTTACTTGTAGTGCATATGCACTTATAGCATTTATGATCCTCTCTCCTAGAATAAGTTTTATTAGAATTAACATAATTCTAATATAACATCTACAACTTTATCTTCCTACGAAGCATAGCTTATATCCCATCAATTTCTCGAGTTTTAGCCCCTTTCCACTTAGTTTCTTGGATACAAGCGATGTTGACTCTCCTATATTTCATACTATCCACTAAATTTAGACTCTTACATATAAATATGCCTATATTCTATGTAGCAATACATATATTGCTCTCCTGAATTAGCCTATTTACTTGCGCATTCTGGAACAGCATAGGAACTATGCATACTTTCCACTGCACTTGACTTTTGATGTAATGCATCTCTTTTGAGGGAATGCTCTACTAGTCCTTGCCTATTTTTTTTCTGCATCCAGGATGCAATGTAGTGCGTCGCTTCTTAAGGATCGTGCTAGCAGCCCTTGTTCATTTTCTACTGCATCTGAGATCTGATGTAGTATGTCACTTACGAAAAATGCCTTAGGCCCAAGGAATGTCAAAAATCGATTTGTGCATGAGGTTTGCCATGGGTTTTACTTGCTAGCTAGTAACTGAGGCAAAACCCTCCTTTATCCGGGCTTGGCACCTGATGCAAACAACTTAATTACTTACTTAAAATTTGACAATGATGAGAAAAATATATTTACGCACCTAATTGATGGGTGCAATCAACTACTTGAAGTAGGCTCTCCAATGACCTAAAAGTTCTTGAATATAACTTTTGTACCATCATTGTTTTTGTGAATATTGTAGGCCATCCATTTCTACACTTGGTAAGGATGTTTACAGTGCATGAACATTTATTTTTTAATGATGGTTGTGTTCATCCAGTTAGAGGAGAACTATTGAGGAAATTGATCATGGTTTACAAGATGGCTGATTTAGATGTCAAACTTTTGTGGCACATGTGCTGATTTACATTGTAAACTATTTACATGCACTACTAATAGACACACAAATAGACTATAAGGTCACTCTCTTTAAATGTTCACAAAAGAGTTTAAAATCCATACATATATGCATGAGAGAGAGAGAGAGAGAGAGAGAGAGAGAGAGAGAGAGAGAGAGAGTTTGTTTTCACATTTATGAGGCTTGCAATTAAGGATGGAAACATTTCTCCACTTTTTGACCTTTTAATATTTACTTTTGCCAAAATGACCTTAATTTGTGGATAGATATAAATAAAATTGACTCTCCTAAGTTAGTCTTGTTGAGCTGGGAAGTTTCCTTGTATATATAGTATAGATCAAACTTTCTATCTACCTTTTATCCTGCATAAAGTTAGAGGACAATCTCAAATTAATTAATTAAATGGTTGAGATATTATATTATATAAATTCAGATGTTCGTTATTTCATATTATTATAAAAGAGTTGTGAGAACACTAAAATTTTGTAATAAATACAAGAAAAATGCTTTCAAGGAGGAAAATTGAAAGTTTTTTGGGACCCACACATGTTCCATGGGCATGATTTTATCTGTTAATATGGCAGATAATAATCAGCCTAACCATCTACAGTGATTTTATCTTGATTGGATGTTTCTAGACCTGTCATCAAATCAGCCTTGTCTAGGGCTTTGGAGAAAAAAAACAAAAACATGAACCATCATTGTTTATGACCTATAGTGTGCCAAAAGGACCCAAGCCTTGTGGTTTAATTAGCTATTTGATGGTGTGCAAGTTTAATGGCATGGATCAAGCTACCAATTCTTAATCCAGGCAAAAAAAGCTTACTTCTTCCTTGATTAAGAAAGTTCTTTTTCTTACTATTCAAACCTAATATAAAATGAAATGTCTTTCTAGCTAGAATGGGAAAACATGTAATATTAGCTATTTTTAAGTTCTAGAAATATTTAATTTTGTGAAATAATGGAAAATTAGAAAAGTTAAGGAATTGAAGATTTGAAAATTTTAGAGATGGAATCTTGAGTTGAAACATTAATAATTATAATGTACTCGAGAAATGGAATTCTACATTACTAAAAATGCTAGAATCAAAGATCGAAGAAAAAATGACTATTTATTTTAATTTTATATTTAATTAAAATTAACACGACAGGCAAAACAACCATTTCATAGGTGGGGCCCACGAAATCTGGCCCTGAAACCTATGACAGGACTAGCATTAAATGGGCAGGGTGATGATTACCAGCAATAAATGTTGGTAATCATATCCCCATAAATGTAAATTCAAAAATCAAAATTTTATCATATTAAAGGGGGGGCTTTAAATGCATTTCTCCCCCCCCTGGTGTCATTTCCTGTCACCATTCCTCCATTTTGTGTGTCACCGGCAACCGCAATAACTAGAAAACGAAGCACCTTCCTCTCCTGTGAGCACGCACACGAAAAAAAAACACAGGTTTTGACCTGCGTAATTGAGGTAGGCCACCCTCGGCTCTTCTTTTCCCTCTTCTCAATGGTTTTCCTTGTTTTTAACGCTGGAAAGCAGCATGGGTTGCCGTTTTTCCAATGAGTTACATGTGTCAATAGAGAGATTTTTTATAAACGTGGTAAAATCATGTAAAATCTTGAGAAAATGGAAAAATCTGTTGATGGGAAGCTTAAAAATAGAATGTATGTAAAAAAGTGAAAAAACCAATGTAAAAATCACAAAATATAGGTATTTGGAGGTCACCAGCGACGACCGGAGTCCGACCAACGTCTCCGATGACCAATTTAGCCATCATCCCTGATGATTGTGAAATAGACACGACGCTGGGACGCACTGTGCATAACATGCACGTCGTCTTCAAGTACGGCGGACGCATGTGCATCCTGGACACTGTGATGCATGCGGCGGTGTGTTACGGTTCGCATTACTAGCGCGTACGTCCTGATGACGAAGACGCATGTGTCGTGCACGCGTTTTGGTGACGCCACCCTATTTATTTATGTATATTTGATTTTTGGAGGAACTTGGGCTGTTCATTAACTAAAAATGTAATTTTAGGAGCTATAGAGGTCCAAATTACGATCCGAAAAATCCACTGTGATCGTCTCAACAATGCAGACCTAGATTTAAGATAAAAACCTAGATTTGAACACCTTTTAAATAGTTAAATTACTGAATACCATTAAAGACCTAGATTAGGCCGATCAATGGATGATCAAGCCTTAGAACTTGAGTATATACACCAAATATGGGATGATCTAGGGGATTAGCAAAGTGGATTTCTTGTGATTGCCAAGAAAAGTGATCTTGACCACTGATATGATCAGGTACCTTGGGATTTACTGATTAGAGAGCCATCTGACCATCAAACGAGGTATAATCATAGAGACACGCATAAATCACTAAATAAACATTGATATTAGCGAGATCATGATAAGAATAGTTAAAATTGATGATCAGATATCAATTATGAGTATTATGGAGTGATTCAGCGGTCAGATTGTCTCCAAACTTTACAAGATGTTAGATATTGACCCTTCATTGATTAAGGGGCACCAATTATGCAGATTATAACATAGATTGATGATTAAGGACCACAGATATTTCTCTAGGCATTATAAAAATCTACATCTAGTTCAGGATTGGCCTAATAGAGGGTTAATCAGATTATCTGAGCCGTTAATGTAGAATTAACTATCAGATCAAGAGAATTGTCATTTGGATTTGTTTATTTTGATATGTGAGTACACCAAGTGATAGATGACTTGTGATGTGACAGATACGTCAAAGCGCACTACGTGACATTGCTTACGCACCTGACTAAAGTATTGCGTTTGTCGAGGTAGGTGATCACATTTGATATTTCTTTTTTATTTCATGGATCATGACTTGTTATCTGAAATTCTTGAGGCGTTTGTTTTATGCACTATCGTGTTTTATTGTATATGTTTAGTCATTCATGGTTGATATTGTGACATTTTATTTCATGATCATTCATGTTTTGATGTGTGATGGATTACACCTTATTATGAATCTTAACTTGAGACCATTTGGTGAAGCGGGGTATGCCGAGTCTTATACCAATCTGAGGGGATGGCTGACAGGCTTACGTTGAGAAATTGACTAATGCGGGTTGCGTGTGAGGGACAGATGGGTCAGAATGTATCAGGTGAAGCGGGGGTTAGCCGGGTCTTGTACCGATTTGAGGGCAGGCCAGGGGATGACTGACAGGTTTCTGTCAAAAAATAGACTGATGCAGGCTACACATGAGGTACCCAGGGATTGGAATGAGTACTCATTACCATCTCCATGAGTGTAGTTGAGGCAATCATAGGGTTTGATTGTGCACATCATTCTATGATCGTGACATGCATTATATTGTTCTATGGATACAGACTTTTGTTTACCGTGATGCTTGTGAATCCATGAGTTTTATGCCTTGTATACTATGACACTCAGATTTGATTGCTATTTATTTGTCTCATGATTTTCCTGATTTACCCATTATGGATGTCTGAGGTTTCACATGCCTTGTATACATTTATCTTATGAGATTTCACCATGTTTATGATACTTCGTATCATATGATGTTATAGTATTTATTATTAAATGTGAATCGCCTACACAAGCATAGCTTGCTGAGGCATTACTTTATTTTGCAATGCCTCATATTTGGAGTGCAATAGTTCAAAGGGGAAGCAGGCAGAGTAGAGCTGATTAGAGGGAGGATTTGAGGACCATATGCTCTTTTTGTTTATAGAGACTAACCAGTGTATGTTCTTTGTACTTATGTTAGGGTATTTGGTGCTGTACTTGGATGGTTGTACTTTGGATAAATTGGACTCACACGATTACATAGTGTATATTTACTTGCATATGTGTATGAAGTGGTGATCGTAGGATGGAACCTTGGGGCTATTGGATTTCTATTATCTTGGGCTTCTCCCCGCTTCTGTTGATTTATCGTGATTTTAAATGGAGCATGCTTTGAGAATCGAGATTTGATTTTGTTGTTGTCGCAGTTTTGGGATGAGGATGACCCTTGGGGGTTTTCTTTTAATGATGCATATAACTTATTTATTTGCTCATTTTTATTTTTTAGGGATCCTGCCTATTTTATAAAAACGTATTATTATTCTATATATGAACTTGGCTAAAAGGTTTAGAAAACCTGGGGTGTCATAAAACATGTCAAGTTTCAATGTATGACCTCACTTTTGCATGAAGATAGCTATGTGAATGATCTTATCTGTTCATCTGATTGCTCCAGTTTTGGATGTTTTGTAGTCCAAAATACTTTAGCTGGGATTAATTTAGAATCTAAAAATTCATACTTCTGATCATTCAAAACAACGATTGAAGTTTCTTTACCACCTTCTCTGGTCCAATTGGTCATGAGAACTCAATTGAGGCAAAAACCATGGCTCTTCTTATGGGTCTCAAATTTTATAATGAGAATGAGGGAGTTCCTCTTTTAGTAGCTGGGTATTCGACTTTTGTGAGAACTTGTGGGTTTTTGGCTCTAAGATAGGGTTGTGGAGATTAGGTCATTTCTAGAACGAAATTAGAGACATATCTGTGTATATAGGGCAAGCTCTGCTGGATTACTAATTATCTTTAGAAAAAGGCAGTCCCGGTACAAGAAGCTTTCACGTATGAGGGATCCGAGGAAGGGACGGACCACAAGGGTCAATAATATGCAACTCTACCTTGCCTTTTGCATAAGGCTGTTTCTACGCCTTCAACCCATGACCTCAAGGTCACACTTCGACAACTATTATCTTTTTTATGAAGATATTCATGACCAATTTAAACAAAAATACTGGTTAGTAATTTCTGCATAAACATTCATTTAGATTCAGCAACCAGAACCACAGTTCTAGGAAGCTAAAATCGTCCTAAATTTGTGATTTTTGGTTTACAAGATACAGAAAGCTGATCAACCAGATAAGTAGGTTGGATCATCTAAAGGCAGGCCCCTATGTGCAAGAGTGGGGTACGACACGATACCTTGCATGTTGATAGCATTCCTCTAATACAAAACTTCAACTGGGACAATGAAAAGCTCCCTTCATCATCAAACTCCCGGTCATTGTGATTAATTCAAGGACATTGGTAGATTCGTCAAATGTTGTCCATCCACTCCACCTACTACGTTCATGCATTTGTCCACAGAAAATTATCAACTGATCCCCATCTCACGTATGCATTGTGCTTGAGTCGAACTCCACTAAAAATAGTCAAATGGTCCACATCTTACAAGCATTGTATATGGATTGGCAACCTCTATATGTTAGCAAAGTGGAGTGTATCTATTCCACAAGTTGTGCTAAGCCATTATCGGCTTTTTCTACATGTGATTCTGCAATCTAATAGTGGAAGGTATTTCCAATGGGAGAACAAGCATGGATTACCTATGATTCTGTAAATCTCCCAGTTCACGCTTCTCCTTCGTTAGCACCTTTGGGTGTGTGAGTGTGGCGCATTGGCACAAGAATGAGCTGAAGTCTGATGCATGTTGGGGGTACGAGTATTTATCTAACAATGTCAAAAAGAAAAAAGAAAAAAAGAAAGAAAGAAAAAAAGAAAGAAAGAAATTAACAAAAAATCTATAGCACTTTCATTTCGTATTCTATCTTATGCTGCGTCTTTTTTGGGCATTTAGCTATAAAGTGCAACTCATATTTTGTTTAAGTGTTGAACACACAACCCTGCAAGTGTAAGGATAAAAAGAAAAAAAAAAAAAGGTGTTTAGATTGCTACGACGTGGACAATTCGTTGCCGACAACGTCACGAGAAGTCTGATCGGGGAAGATGGATCTAATTGGAGAGACAATAGATCTTCACCCCATGACTCTAATACCATGCTAGAAGCTACATGTTTACTGTATTGATTGATATTAAAAGAGTAATACAAATATGCTTATATAAAAATTACATATTGATAAGCACTAAAAATAATGTAGATCTGTTTAGTCGATAATTTCTCTAACAGATCTTATCTGATAACAAAAAGCACCTCGAACCCATGACCTACTAGGTATCACGGAAACAACCTTCTTGCGCTAGAAGGCATTTGCTCGTAACACATAATTTCAGTACAAGCAGTCTTGCTGCATCAGTCAGTCCTCTCCTTGGTTTATCCATGCCATGGGAAGCTGATTGCAGTTATCAATCTTCTTGACCGGCAAATTTTTACGTATATAAGGGGATAATTCTAACATCTGTACTTTAGTGATTTTTTTTGTTCCAAATTTGGTTGTTCCTCAGTTTCATCTCTCAAGATTGAATCCTCTTGCCTGCTGGGTAAAGTTAGTCTGGTCATGGTCCCTTTTGTATACAAAAACAACGAGTAGAATGATCAGGTGTTTCATGGAGTCTAAGAGCGAACACATCATATTTAAAGACAAGTTTTCGTTGGTCTAATCCTGCATGAAGTCCATCTCAATCGTCATTAAGTCAATACTCTGAGTTTTTTAATAAAATTCATGATCGATTGACTTGGGCTGCTAAAGGTGGACGTTGGATCCATTTGTTTGATAATTCAAATAGTTAATCTGTTCGACTGATCGGTCCTGAATTGGCTGGGTCATGCCCAGAAATCTTCCCCATTACAAGATCCTAGACTAAAGATGGAGATCATTACAGCAGTTAAAATATTGATCAGTCAACAAGTTAAGATCGGTTGGCCAGTCCTATCTAAAAAGACCCCAACGGAGGAATGATTTGGTTCACCAAACATTTAACTCCGGCCATACTTTCTGCTGCGCCCAACAATGACATCTTTTGATAGTTGAAAGCAGGCTAAAGTACAACAAGCGCCACTTACTTGACCATGCTAATCCGGGACTGCCCTTGTGCATGAAGTTTCCACGTATGTTGGGTTCGGGAAAGGGGTGGACTACAAGAATCAATGGTATATAGTTTTACCTTGCATTTTGCAAGAGGCTGCTTCCAAGCCTTGAACCCATGATCTCAATATCACACAACGCCGACTCTACTTTTACACCAAGAATCCCCTTCTATTGATCATGCTCATCCATAGATTAAAAAATGCACGAAAAGTGTTCGCCGTCAGATGATCCTAACTATAGTTATCTGTTAAGTGAAAAACAGATGGCTCACAGGTACATAATGGTAGTCAAATATTAGGCCAGCATAATATTAGGATTTGCAGAAGATCCCCAGGAACTTGTGTTTCTGGAATTTGTCAAGAAGATGAACAGTTTGGTTCATCAATCATCTGGGCCATCCAAACATGCATTATGGAACGTACACTCTCCAAATTGAAATGTGCTTTATTTCTTTTTATAGATCAAAGTCATCCGTCATCTTTGGAATGAGTTAAATGGGCTACTTTGGGCACCTAGTCTACAGGCAGGCTGTCTCTAGGAGGGTCTTTCAAACGTCACTTAAGCTTATTCAACTGATTCAGGGCTTTAACAGTGTGTCCTTGTATCTGGGAAGATTATCGGTGAAATTCGAAAATCTTCTCGGAGTCGCCACCTAGAGAGAAGGCTCTAAGAGTTCTAATATTCTAGAGATTAGGTTCATAGCTTGGTTATGGAATTGGAAGTTCTTAAGCACCAATTCCACTCGGTTGGCAAACCAATCTCTACTAGATAAGTCAGTCATTAAAACTTCTTTTTATTGTCGATTAAGATGCCTCTCCATGCAGGCGCAGTGCTAATACTAGCTATGCCTTCCTTTTCGATTCGACGCTTTCCTGGAGCGAGGAATGTTCTATTATGTTTTTTCCCCTTTGGTCTTGTTGAAGCGTGTTCAATGCAATTCTATTATAGGCTATAGCTAGACTTCATGTTCAAAGAATTTTGAGCATTCAATTACCCGTGAGTTGCAAAATATAGGAGACTTGCAAAATAAGCATTTCTACTCAACTAGGAGCTCTACTAAGTTCTTGAATTAGTCCTTCAATTAAATTAACTACATATGAATCATCTAGGTGTAGATGCTGATGATCGGCATAGAAAACATTTAGTATAACTTTCACATAACTAAAGGATAATTTCATCACACCATTTCCACAGTTGATAAGGAAATTGGACTTTGCCAAGAATGGACATCCAAGAATTACTGGGATTTGACTACCAGGGTCTAATATAGGAATGGCATCCAGGACAATAAATTCTACCTATAAGTAAAAATAGTTCACTTGTATTAAGACATCTTCAACAATGTATAAAATTTTAAATTATGACCCTAACCATAACCCCAACTAACTTTGGGTCATAGTTTTTTTACTCAACATTGTTTGGGTTAAAAAAATTGCTTCCCTAACCCTAACTTGTATGAGTCTGGTTCCCTCATTAACCCTAACACCTAAAATTCTTTAACAGTTGAAAACTTTGATCAATAACGCTGAGTAATTAATTATTCCTTCTATAGTAATAATTTTTACCTTGTTTAAATAAATTAGAAAGGGGCATTAGATAAATACCAAAATTATAATTCTTTTAATCACTAAAATTCGTTTACACTTATAGTTTAGAAGAACATAAGGGCATTTTAGTTAATATAAAAATACATAGCAAAATGTTTGGGGCCCATAAGCTTTTTTTTTTTATCATTGACAATTGACGCTAGCCTTTCCCTACTATGAATTTGGGTCACAAACTTTGACCCTAGTCCTAAACCTAAAACCAAAACTTTTTACCCTAATCCGACCCTTATAGATCAGTTGGGATCAAGCCCCCTAATTGGCCCAACCTTTTGTCATCCCTACAACTCTTTTGTGCTATTTTTATAATGATCAAACTATGCGTCAAAGTGAACATAATAGTATTAGCTCAATGTGATTGGCTAGTTTATAGAAGGAATGACTAAGGAAACTTACGTCAATTAAAAAAGGTGTTTGAGGCCATTTGAGATATTAATGTACAAATATTGGACATGGGCAGGTATTTTTCCAGTATTTTATCTATAAATATGTGGGCATAATGCCATCGTGACAACAATGAGAAATCACTCTTTCAGCCCTGTTTTTTTTTCTTTTTTCTTTTTAGTTGTTGTTGTTCACGTTATGTCCTAATATGGTGAGACATGTCTTCTGGTAATGTCTTAATTCTATCTCAAATTAATCATTTGCTTGAATGCATAAAGGGCAGCCTCAATGCATCAAGCTCCCGCCTATGTGGGGTTCGGGAAGGGGCGGACCACAAGGGCCTAAAGTACACAGTCTTACCTTGTATTTTGCAAAAGGCTGTTTCCACTCCTTAAACCTATGACCTCAAAGTCACATGACAACTTTTATCGTTACGCCAAGGCTCCCCTTCTATCTGCTTGAATACATCTGAATTGTTATTCTTGTTAACATTTTTCCCTATTATGTTTCATTTTATTTGAAAGAGCAACTCATGAATAATGGAGGGGACTTAACGCTTGAGGAAATTTGGGTCCTCTTACTGCTTTGCTTAGACCCAAGTTCTAAGACTTTGGTTAACTCATCTTCTCTACCTTTATTTTTATTTTTATTATTCTTTTTCTTAACGGTGCTGGTTTCTTAATTTCCAATTTACATATAGTTTAATGATAATTTAGGTAGACGCATTTGACTTTTGATAAAGATATAAGGTGGTGAGATGAAGGGGAGCTTTGGCGCAATGGTAGAGTTGTTGTTGTGTAACCTTGATGTCACCCAGGAAGATCAAGATAGATTCTGCATGTACAAGTACAGTAATCACACAGCTAAACCTACATGGGTAGGGTGGCGCAGATGATTGATGATCCAGCCATTCATCTATGCGGTTTATTGTAGGCGAGGGATATCGCAGAAGAAGGAGAGCCTTTGTTGTCCTGTGACTTGAAGGTCACAGGTTCGAGGCGTGAAAACAACCTCTTACCAGAAAGCAAAATAAGGCTGCATATTATAGACCCCTTATGGTTTGCTCCTTCTCGAGACCTCACATATGCAGGAACATCTTACACCAGGGATATCACATAAATTTTCTTAGTTGGATGATCTTAACATTGAGGATTTCAACCGATATTGTTCCCGGAGTCTATATAAAAAGGAGCAACTTCGGTACATGAAGCTCCCACCTATGCAGGATCAGGGGAAGGGGTGGACCACAAGGGCTTATAGTAGGCAGCCTTACCTTACATTTTGCAAGAGGCTGATTCCATGCCTTGAACCCGTGACCTCAAGGTCACATAACAACAACTTTTACAGTTGCGCCAAGGCAATGAAGAAGATTTTTGGTGGATGCCCCGTTCAGAATTTGGCGAACCATTTTAATTAGCAAATTCCTTGGGTGCACCTTAATTACATATATATATATATATATTAACCTGCAGTTAAAGTTCACTGGCTATCAATTTTCTACTAGGAATATCATAATTTACGTTATCTTTAAGCCACTCAGCAGGCAAGATGGCATGCATGAGTGAAGGAGCAGTTAATCAAAGGTGGCAGAAGTATAATTCCGGAAGGTGCTTGCTCCACTGTTCAAGGCTTAAGAACTTCATATTTGCAATAAATTTTAGCTTTATATAACTAATGAAGGAAAGTCTTGGTACAATGGTAAAAATCATTATCATGTGCCTTTGAAATTACGGGTTCAAGACGTAAAATTAGTCTCTTACATACTTTTTTGTAGCTTATCCTTTTCTCGGACCCCTACATAGGCCAGAGCTCCATTCACGGGGCTGCCCTTTAGCTTTATATAACTAATAAAACTTTAGAAGGAAGGACAACGAATACGTTCGTTGGCGCATGCGCACACTAAACACACAAACGGGGAGACCGAAATGATTTGATGTAACGCATAGCAGGAAGGCTTATCTGTAAACAGATCACTGATGTGATTGTTATCGAAGAACTCGCCTCTTGTTCACGAGTTAGGGCAGATCAGCCCAAGTCACCTTGGATCGCCTCATGAAATTTGTCATGGTCCGAATGTTACGTTCATCAACTAAACAACATGATTGACGGGTTAAATGGTTTGGGAAAATTCCCGTATCATCATCAAGACCGTATCTTAATTAACATCGGCCATATGAATCTTGTTTCATCATTCTCATCTATTAAGTACATGACTTTATTTAGTTTTAAAATTTTAAAATATTTTCTGATAACCTGTATCTACGTTCTTCTGAGCCTTTTCCTTATCTTTTTAGAATCTTCCACTTGCATTATCTCGCTTTTTTTAACCGGCAATATTTTCAATCTTCGTTAGACATGTCCAAACCATATCATTGGATATGGTAAGGGCCCTATGTTAGAAGTATATTTGCATATCATGATTGTTCAATGGAAGCCATGAAATAGAATGTATGAAAAAAAAAATTATTCAATAGCATGCATTCTGAGAACGAAAGGAACTCTTGGATCATGGGTTTCTAGTCCCACAAAGGTCGAAATTGGTGGATGCATTTCCTTTATAGTTAAGTGCCACCCTGAGGACTAACTAAGAACCCTAGATTTTAAAAGAGGGGTTAAAAGGCCGAAGCTACCTAACGCTTAGTTGATCTCGATTATGGGTTAGCCATACGAATCTTGTTCATCTATTCTCCTCTATTAAGCTCCGTGGCTTTATTTAGTTCAAAAGTCTTTTAAATTATTTTTTATTACTTGTATCTACCTTCTTTTGGGCCTTCTCCTTGCCGTTTTACAGCCTTCGATATGGACCAACTCACTCTTTCTATCTAGTGTCATTTTTGGCTTTCCTTGAATATATCCAAACCATCTAAGTCTATCTCCCTATCCTTGTTACCTATTAGTACTACTCATAGGTTTTTTCTAATATTTTTATTTTTAATTATATCCTTTCTTGTCTTGCCGTTTATCCATCTCAACATTCTCATTTTGGTTACTCTTAAATTAGTAGCGACAACGACATATTTATCTTTATTATACTTTGTCGAAGGTTTGAGATAGTGTTGTGACAGATCTTTCACGGATCTCGCAACTAGGATTTATGGATCCGAGAATTATACAATAGCACACACACACAAATTTACATGGTTTGGCCATCTTGGCCTACATTCATGAGAGAAATACCACTATCTGATCAGATTAAATCTTTGTTCTTCTCTCTCATTCTCACCTCTCTCAGATCCTATTTATAATAGTTACAACTATTAGATCGTCAATGTGGCAGTTATTACAGTCATCTTTTACGATACCATCAGGCGCCGTTATTAATTTTCCCAAGTCGGTGTAGTGCAACCTTGTAGATGTTGGCTATTTTTATCACATGGGTATGAACCATAGCGGGTTCACCCCAATTGGCAGCACTTTTCCTTTTTCCCACGGATATTTCAAGTACATTTAGAAATTAAGTTATACCTCAAAACTCTTTTCTCTGTAAAATGAAAAGAATGGAATGACAGAGACGCCTTAAGTCAAGAAACAAAAGTCGTCCAAAGTCTAGTCACGTTCATTTGTTTACTCACAGGTCATTGATTATAGAACACGAGAGTTGCTTGTGTTTGGTCTGTGAAAAGCGGTTGTGGTTTTAGGCCGTTGACACAAACAAGCCATTGATGGACGAAGAGAAGGTGGCACCACTCCAGAACAATTTCCAAGCACAATTAGTGTCGCTGTGGTTGGGTTTTATTTTAATCCAAG
Organism: Warburgia ugandensis; assembly: GCA_035236585.1. Taxonomy (NCBI): domain Eukaryota; kingdom Viridiplantae; phylum Streptophyta; class Magnoliopsida; order Canellales; family Canellaceae; genus Warburgia; species Warburgia ugandensis. Next base: position 56,588,411 of record CP141137.1, on the reverse strand, counting down.
GCACCAAAATGGTAGTCTTTGTCCTTTCGAGTCCAGACCGTGGGCGGTTGCGAAGCTCAACGGAAATGGACGTCACCGCGCTGCCTCTTGCCGTTACGAACCCTTGCGGCCACGTGCCCCACCCCTACAAGAAACCGATACGCGAAAGATGCTACGAAACTGACCAGTCGAGTAGTTATATGTGGTAGTCGACCGGCCAACACTTTTATGTTTACTGCGACGGGTAGAACTGCAAGTTGGGCCTACGAGTTTAGGGCTCCATTGCCATGGCTTATATAATCCGGTTTATACAAATAAAACGGATGATTATTCAAATTGAGTCTTTGGATCTTACATAAATGAGTTGTTATATGGTTTTGGGCTAGGATTTGAAGGCCCTTGAAGTACAACTAGCCAAGTAAGGCTGGATGAGTGATCTAAATCTTCAATGCACCTTAGATATCTTAAAAATGAGCAGCCTAATATACGAAGCTCCCATGTATACAGGGTTCAGAGAAAGGGCAGGTCACAAAAGGTCTATACTATGTAGCTTTACCTTGCATTTTGCAAGAGGTTATTTTCATACTTCGAGCTTGTGACCTCTAGATTACACAGCAACAACTCTATCGTAGAGCCATATATGGATGGTGTTGATCTTTTTGTAAATAATGATTTATTAGTGAATAAGAATTAGACTAGACTGAGATGGCCTTATTGTGGATGATGTTGACCTTAGGTTAAATAAGATTTAATAGAAATGTGATTTAAATTGTATTCTTTGTGGCCTAGCACTGATGAGATTTTGGAGTTGAGTTAGGGCTTCTTAAAGAGGAATATATGGGTTTGGGATGGAGTGTACATTTTATTTCCCCATTTTTTTACCATTAAAATGTTGATTTATTGATAAACCAAAATGATTCATCCACAAATAATCTCAAAATAAAGTGCCAATTGATTACATTGAAATAAATTGAAATTGTACACAATATGAATAAATTTTAATTAACCTGCCTTACTATGTTACCCACATTAGTTTAGTATAATATTAGGAGGCATTATACTCTAAAAATTTATATCTTTCAATTTTTGTATGAATAAAATTTAATTAACCTAATTTAATGTTACCCGCATCAGTTTAATATAACATAATGAGGCATTATACTCTAATAATTTATATCTTTCAAATTTTGGTTCTGGTTTCTGGTCTTAAGCCCAAAATTGGTACAAAACCAATAAGATTAAGTTCTTGAAATAAAAACCATTACACATATCATTGTTTTCAATTGAATAAATTTACCCTAATTTTTTGTATTCAGTTCCTATCAATTTTTCATTTCAAGGTAATACCATGTAATATCCTTAATTTTTAGGATAAGATAGGAAATTTTTAAATAAACAAAAATAAAAATCTATAGATGGAAATTTTTCCTTAAAACATAAGAATTAGAAAGTGCTCGTCGATACAAGTCCAACGCCACCAAAAACGCAAAAAACGGAGCTCAAATGAGGGAGTTATGAGCCGTTGAAGTTGTAAGGGCAAATTGGTCTTTTGACAGAAACGTGTTCCACAGGGGTCCAAATTGATAACGGCACCCCTGTCTTCCACACATCTCTACCAGTCCGGCGAAATCGCCGGAGAGACGTGAAAAGAGACGTGTGGGGAAGAGTTTCTCTTCCCCTAGGACTCTAAACCCTATATCTATACTCCCCTATGAGCCAAAATGCTCTACTTTGAGCTTTTTCTCTGAGTTTTTTACGCAGAACCCTAGCTTGGAAAGATTGCATTTTTTTGGCGAGTGGAACCTCGGCAATACGAGCAACCTCAGCCAGGCGCAAGGTAAGCCTTAAACTCTAATTTTTCGTATTTATTAAATAGAAAAACTAATTAGAAAAGCATGAAAAAAATTAGGAAAAATCAGATTTCCTGGAAACCTGTGTGCACGCTACTGTTGGAGCATGATTTCATGGATTAAACCTCGTCCGTTTGAAAATCACACTGTCCAACTAGTGCACAAGAGACCCAAGAGCAAACCCTTTAAATTTGGGAGTGATCCAACGGTGGATTTCTCCAGAAAATGCAAAAACCAGTACCTAGGGATGATTTTAGGAACTTGGGAAAAATCATTTAAAAACCATAGTTTTTGGCATAATCAATGCAAAAAGAGGGCATAAATGGATTCTAGAGAGAATTCTGAAGAAAATGGCACAAAAATCATGCAAAACGGAGCTTTGTAGCTCCGCCGGAGGCGACCGGAATCCGGTCGTCTTCTCCGGCGTTGTTAACAGCGTCGGCGCCCTGGCGCTGATGCCAGGATGCACTCGGGGACGCACTCACGTGTGCGAGGCGTCGCGCGCATGCGGGAAGGAGCCGGTAGGTGGTCGCGATGGGGCCGGGACGCGGTGCGTCCTGGCGACTGTGACGCACACGCGTGTGTCACGGTGCCGAAGACGCATGGCGTGCGTCCCATGCGGTGTTTGCATCTTTGTGCGTCTTCGTGGCAACGGTATAAGCCGGTATAAACCGGCGAAAAAGGGCGCCGCCGGTATAAACCACCTTATGGTGGTCTGGCAGGCCCCATTTGAGAGTAGTTTTCACAAAAACTTGATTTCTAGGAGCTAGAGAGGTCCAAATCACGATCCGAAAGAGGCATTGTGACCGTATTGACGACGCGGACCTAATTTTAACTTAAAAACTTAGAAATGACCACTTTTTATTTAGAAAAATATTAAAATAGTGATATGACATGTACAGGTGCACGTGAATATACCAGTTAAAGGGAGTTATTAGCAAGCTAGTGCTCTCACACTGAGGTAGGTGACGACAACTAATGTTTTGCCTTAATTTTTAAACCATGTTTAAACTTAGCATCATGTGTGATTGTGTTTTAAATTGCAATTATTATTTAACGTGGATTTCATGCGACATTGAGTACAGGATGGTTATTCCAAATTGAAATCTTTTACTGAATAAACTTATTTCAAATGCTTTTACAAACATGATGTAAATTAGTTATGCTTAATTAGAGACTTATTTCTTATTATATATATAGAAAATATATGGATTTACATGGAAATGAGAATAGAGGCTTATTAGCTGGTCCTTTTATAGGCTAACCCTAGGATGAGGAGCATGTCTTGGGGATTGCAAGCTATAAGTGCTTTTATGTTTTAGCATATACATATGATTTCCGTGTTTTTTATTTGATGACGGGTGCTCTCGCTCGGTGGGCGTCATGCTAGGAGGGATAGGGCCAGCCACCCACCTTCCGAGATTATGATGTGATGATTTTGTGATATGATAGACACTTGCCCATAGATGGCATTCGGTAGGGGTTTAGTAACATGGATAGTCCACACTACCGGTCTGAGCCTTTCCATGGGGAGAGACGCTAAGTCTCCTGTTATGGTGTCGACAGAGAGCGGCGGTGGTTTATACCTATGGAGGGTTGCCACTGTAGCATGATAGCCCATATTCTTATTATGTGTGCATGTATGATGAGCATGGTTATGGATGGTATGCCTAGGTGTGACGACACTCAGAGGTTAACTACATGTATTCCTGATCAGGGATGTTAGTGCGATGTGGTGGGACCCATTACCTTAGGGTGCCCTTATTCTTGTTGTATGCTCCATTTTATTGATTTATGTCATGTTTTAACTCTATGATTGCATGTTTTAGCATATGGAATAAATTGACATTTATTTGAACATGACATTATGATATCACTATTTTCATAAATGTTAGACTTTTCATCAGTTCCGTTCATTATTTCTTTCATTTATTACATTAATTGTCTATATACCTACACAAGCGATAGCTTGCTGATGCATTGCTTTGTTTTGCAATGCCTTAGATCTCGAGCACGACACCAAGAAAGGAAAAGCGGTTGATAAACCTTGAGAGCTGCTGAAGACTAGTTTTCCCTATAGTTTTAGACAGTAATGTGAGTCATTAGAGAGGATTATCATTTGAATTTTATTATGGACTGCATATTTTATATTTGGATGTGAATTGGATGTTTGGACATATGTTGGACATTTATATGGGATGTTATGATGGATAGACCCTGGGCCATATTATTATTGTGTTTTGGACATTTATTTGATTTAAAATAAAGGCGCCTATTTATTTGACATTGATTTATACGCAGATTGTTTTATTTATGTTTAAATTACATGTATGCCATTTTGAGAAAGGAAAACTAACATCCGGAGTTTTTAAGATAGATTTTAGTAAAATGTTAAATAAAGCTTTTCTCATGGGATCCCAGATGCTCTTATTTAAAATGTCATTATTATAAAATAAAAAATAAAAAATTTGTCTTAAAAATCCGGGGTGTTACATACCATTTACACCAAGGAGCTAAGATATGAATATTGGACATGTTATTCCAAAAGTAGAATGGGAACCTTGGCTCAACGATAAAAGTTGTCATCATGTGACTTTGAGGTCATGGGTTCAAGGTGTGGAAACAGCCTTTTGCAAAATGCAAGGTAAGGTTGTGAACTTTAGGCCCTTGTGGACCGCCCTTCCCCAAACCCCGCACAGGCAGGATATTCGTGCACCAGGGCTGCCCTTTTTTTATTCCAAAAGTAATATCCTGATATCTTTGATCTAATAAGATTTTCCAGCTTATTCTTTACACGAACTTCTTGAGGTGGACCATTTTTTACTATAAAATGATAGTGATTAGGAACTTCCATTGATCATTTTTAATAGTGTCGCTTAGAGACATTGTATTTGGTTTAATCTGTAATGGCAATTATATGCCTTAAAACAGTGTAACTTTTTCTCCTTTAAGCTATAAAATTCTACCAAAAAATAGAGTCTAGGCCTTGTAACGTAAGTTTAGTGAACATTTGCCATGATCTTGTGCAATCTGTAGGTGTCCAAGATATCTATAGTCGCTGAAACTTCACTTTAAATATTTATTTTGCCAATATTGTCTTTCAAAAATAAATTTATTCTGACAATATAGTCCTCCATTTCCCACCTCAAACAATGAAGGCCAAGATCGTCCAATCGGAAGATTTATGGTATTTCTGGTTCCTGGCCTACCAGAGATAGGACCCAGATCATTAATACTCTACACCACAAAATCTAGGCCCTTAATAGTTTAGGTCGCAAAATGTAGGGCCGACCTTTGCATTATCGCTTGTGGTCGGACGAGTATTACGTAATTCTTACAGCGATCGAAATGATTATAGAATGAGAAACGGAATGAAGAGGAGAATAGAATATTGGGGGTGTCTTTATCAAAAGAAGGCCACTAGATTTAAATATTGTGTGTGTGCGAAGTAGGATCAGATGAGGCGATTGTGGAGAGAGAAAGAGGAGGTTGTTCTCATCTCTGACAAGAGCGCGTTCACGAACCTCACGCCACGGCACGCCATGGCTGGGCCTAGCGATGCGCGTTACACCGCCGGCCTTTGTTCTTGTGGCCTGGGCCCATCACCCAAAGCTCGTTCATGTGGTCCCACCCACCCTCTCTCTCTCTCTCTCTCTAGACTCTCCTCCTTTACTTTTGTGTCTTCTCTCTCCCATCTTCTTCTTCTCCTTTCGGTTCATCTTCTTCTGCTGCAGCTGCTGCCACTGCATTAATTCAGGAAGAGCTATTAGCGACAAACTAGTTTCTGTCTTTTTGTTCATTGATGATTGAGCGGGGGTTCTTCTTAAATCTTCTTTTTCTTGTCTCTGTTCTCAAGTTATGGTCTTGTTTCTATTGAAGCTGTACTTGCAGTGCCCCCCTGATGCTAGTTTTCTCTCTGCTGCGGCTGTAAATGCTCTTACGACGGGTTGAGACGTCTCCTTCGTAAGCAATAACGTTATTTCTTTAGCTTGCTTTCCACCCACTCGAGATCCACGGAGAGGAGAAGAAGCCGATCTTTTAGGGTTTCGCAAAACGAAGTGAGATTTTTTTTTCTTTCCTTACTTCTTGTCCTTGTTTTCTCAGTATTTTGTTGGTTTTTGTGGTTGGTGGAAGTTCGCATGATGGAGACGATCGGTCGAAGATTATTTGTTTTTGCATATATTATTCGGGTGTAGAAATCGGACACGTTGAATTCATATCGGTAAAGTAACGGCAAGCGGAGGTTTTTTTGACCAAAAAATCCGGATTCTGCATGCTGTGATAGTCGGTGAATTTTGCTGGGTGGATAAAAACGTAAACCCATCTCATTCCCTTCTGGGCTTTGGTTTTGCGAGCAGATTTTGAGAGATTTGGAGAAGGGAATCAGGAGAGTAAGTCGGTGGATTCACTTTTGTGCTGATAGAATGATAAACCCTTCTGATTTCAGACTGGGTTTCTTTTTCTTTAGCAGATTTTGAGAGAATTAAGGAGGAAAGAGTTGGCGAATTCATTCTTCGGCTGACATAAACATTAGCGGCCCATATCGTTCTATCCGGGTTTTTGTTTTGCCGAGCCAATTTTGCAAACCGAAGGAGAAAATACTCGGATAATTCATCCTCAGTTGGTACCTATCTGGTTATCGTTTCGTTGGCAGACACCAGGAGAGAGGAGCAAAAGAAAGTTGGTGAATTCATTCCTCAGCTGATAGCAACACAAAACATCTCATTTCTCATCTGGGTTTTGTTTCCTGAGGAGATTCTCACTGTAAGTAGAGGGGAAAGGTCGGTGAAAACGTTCCTTGCTCAGCATAAACTGAAATCCCTCTGGGTTTTCATTTTCCAAGCAGATTCCAAAGATGCAGAGAGAAGAAATGAAGGGTTTGCAGAATGATCGCCGATCAAGACTCAGCCTTGAACAGCAAGAACAACACCAACAGTTACAGAACCAGCAGCCTCAACAGCCACAAAAATGCCCTCGCTGTGAATCTCTCAACACCAAATTTTGCTATTACAACAACTACAGCCTCTCCCAACCCCGGTACTTCTGCAAGACATGCCGTCGATACTGGACGAAAGGAGGAACCTTAAGAAACGTCCCCGTTGGAGGAGGATGCAGGAAGGGCAAACGGACTAAAAGACCAGCTTCTTCTTCCTCCTCAGAAAATCTCATCCAAAACCCACAACCACAACAATCATTTTCCTCGGCTTCTTCTTTCCAAGAAAAAGAATCCACTGTTACCACCACAGCTACCAATAATGCTAGCCCTTTGAGAACCGAAACCAATTCAACAGATTTACCTTCCATTTACTACCCTTCTGCTAATATGGGAACAGGGTTTTTATCCTCTCTTGTTGCTATACAATCCTTCAACCAAACAATGAACGTCCCAGATTTTGGACACCTTCAGGCAAGTTCATCAACTTCTGCTTTCAATCTCCCATTGCTACAAGGTTTCACTCTCCCAGTACCTCAACAAAGCCAGAGTCAATCCTTTCCGGGTTTTCAAACGAGTATTAACCGGCCGCAAAATCAGCTACTGCCTTCGAACGAAAACCCAATTGAACCCACTTCCGTTTCTGCAGCTCCTCATCAAGAATGGCAGAATTCCAGTTCTCGCACTTATAATCCACCGCCAATTCACGGAGGTTACTGGAACAACGCCGCCGGTGGGCCATCTCCGGCTGGGGCCCACTGGCCTGATCTACCAGGTTTTGGTGCTCCTTCGTCTGCTTCCTTCTTATAGAAAAAGAAAAGAAAAGGAAATGATCCAACTTAAACCAAATATCTGACTATGACTGGCTGAACAATCTTTCATTTTCATTTATCTGCATATTTTCGTTCTTTTTTACCTTTTGAGTCTGGATGTAGATAGGAGGAAGCTGTAGAAGCTCTTATCCATGTTTTGATGGAGAATTTTCTTTGGTTTGTTTGGTGGCTTTGGATTTATTAGCTCATAAAAGAGAATATGGTTATTTAGTTTATTTTATCTTCATTTTTCCTCTCTGAATTGATCACGCTGTTGTAAACATGCATTCTACTGTAGCAGACTAGAAAAAGAGGACGAGAGAGATTTATCATTTTCACAGTCTGTGAAGTTGCAGTCTGCTGTTTTGTTTGTTTAAAGTGACAAGATGGTTCGTTTTTGTGCATGTGCATTGCGAATCTGACGATCAAGTGATTTATCATTTTCACAGTCTGTGTAGTTGCAGTCTCCTCCCTGCAGAATCAAGCTCAGCATCTTCTGCCCCCTCCCTCTCCCCCACCTTCTGTCGCTCTCCCAAAGGACACATCTTTGGGGGAAGTGCACAAGATTGGCTTGCCATAAATGCATGCATGCTTCATTGATATATATACACCCAGACTACATGCGTGCAATATGGACGATCAGCCGAATGGGGATTGGAGAAGAGATTTCTTGTAACTGGGTCTTGTTGGGTTTTTCTCTTTGATCTTCTCCTCAAAATTTTTTTCATCTGGGTTCTGTAGATTCAGTAGAATCAAGATGACAGCCGACTGCTTGTCTCTTCATTTTCTATCTATTTTTTTTTCATTTTCTGGGGTCTGGGACATGTATACTAGGGTTTTGTGGTGTATGGATTCATGGGGGAGTGATGACTGACGAGCAAGAATAAAGAAAACACAGGGAAAGAAGCTTTGGTTTTGCTGAAGAATGTGAGATTTGCGGTTCCCGAAACAAGCATATCTTTCGTCTGAGAAAGTGAGATCTAAGACCCAGAGAATAAATGCGAGAGAGGCGTAGAAGCCTGGATTCGTGGTTCTTACCGTACGGTTCTCCGATTCCATTTGAGGGAATTTTTAAAGCAGAAAACAGGATTTGAGAAGTTGGTTTGTGTGATCGAGAGATGCACTGGAAGGTTGGACTGGTAGGATTTCTGTTACTACCTCTGCTGCTTTTCTTTACTCTTTTCTTTCTTTATTTTCATGGCCGATCTCCGAGAGAATTTCTGGGAAGAATCTTTGCAAGCCTTAGAGGTGGCTCGTTGGCCATGACAGACTATCATGGGTGCCTGCTGGGCAGCGCTTTTTCGCCGTTGTTATCTTGCTGTCTTCTGAGGGTCCCAACACTACTTCTATATGCTCATCTTCTGCACTACGGCAACCTTCAAGCCGCTGCATTCTCCTTATTACGGGGTGTACTGAAAATGGTAGATCTCACAAGGCAAGCTTTCTGTGGATTCTGCTTTAGATCTAACCGTGGATTGTAGGTTTCTACTATCACGATTATTTGGCAATGATTTTGGTGCATGCGGATTGGATTAGGCGGGTTGATCTTGTGGGCCAGCAAGAATTTGGTCCCATTGTCTCTGGTCCCACGTCTTTGCCAGGGTAGTGCTGACCGTTCGATCAAAGAAGAACGGTCGAGGAGGATGCCGATAATACAATCAGGTCCATGTCTATGCAAATGTTGAACAAACGTATTGGGCAGGAACTAGTTTTACGTAGACCGACAGTTTGGATCCTTAATACCATGGTTTCAACGAAGGAGTAATTGGAAATACAAGTGGAAGTGGGTCCACCTTGTTTAGTGATCCTAACAGTTGGTTTACTACTGCCACAGATGGACCGTAGATCAAATTATTTGTTTTGATGATGCTAAGTTTTTTAGTTGTTGGCCTATATAACCGTCTATTTGAGGGTCTGAATAGGATTGAAGTTGGCCAATTGTCTGATAGGATTGAATTTATTAGATAAACGGTATGGATCATTGATGTTCGGTGGGGCCTTGAACTAGCTGGTAGCTTAGTGGATCGGAGGCCTTAAATGTTACCACATTTCGTGGGCCCGACCAGAACCCAATACTATCGACCGCTGTGAATCCATTCATTTGCAGTCTCTTTATGTGGCATTGGCTGGTCTCGTTTGGCAATCAAGAATTCAGGAATGACGTTGGGACATGGCCGTACATCTCCATCCACCAAGGTGGGTCCCGGCTGACCTACGGATATAAGCTAAGCTTTCTTTCTTATGAGCGGCCACGCAGAAGATGATTCTGATCTGGGGGTGCTTAGGTCAACAGTAAGACATTCCCCGCATGATCAACGGCACACATAATTGCTCTCACTCCGAATAGACAATCCCATCCCTTGATTCTAGAGCTGGTAGGATGAGTAGGATGTCTCTGACTAGTAGTTAAAAATTCGATGACTCGGTTCAAATTACAATTGAGTCAACTTGACTCGCTAGCAAATTGAGTCAATTCGTCAAATGATTGCCGCCCGTGCGAAGATCCAAAGAATGACCTCCAGCAAAATCCATCCGAGTTGGCTGGAGTTCATGACTGGCCTTAGTGCCGCCCGTTGAGTCGAGTTTTCGAGTTTTTAAACTATGCTAGGACTAGAACCAACCTCTAGTTTGATGGCGCACGGCCATAATCAAGTCAAGAAAATTCTCATGCAGGAATATTTATATTCCATCTCTTCCAAGGATTAGGTAGGATTGTGGGAATAGTCTAAGAGCAGGCCATCACCCGACGTAATCTAGTAGGTGGCTCAATTGGCACTTCACAAGCCATTAACCACTATCCTCCAAAGTGGAACCGGTACTCCCACATCATGCTCTGTACAACCTCTCCCTCTCATCCTTTGACGAGAGGACAATGACTTGAAAAAGTCCTGTTTATGGTATCTGAGTTATTGATGGGTGCCCATACCAATTCCCTGTGTCAGTATCGGGTTAAGAAAGTAGGACCCACTGCTTACCTAGCCCTTCAGTTGTGAAAGTTTAAGCTTCTTTTATGGCTTTGACTCAGACAATGATCTTTAGCTTCTTGACTACGATTGTCCATTCTAAGCCAAACAGGGGAAATGTTGTTATGGTAGGTACGAATTACAAATCCCTACCCCCTCTTTTGATATTGGTACCCACAATTTCCTTCTAGAATGTTCTTCTCTTTCAATGGCTCGGACATCCATCCCTTAGGGCTTTGCCTGCCCTATCTATCCGCATGCTGGTGGGCAGGGGTAACTCTATGCGATTCGCTACACTTGCTTGGACCTATTGGCTAACTTTTAGGAGAATAAGCATAGCTGCATAAATTGGAAAAAGGAGTGTTGTTATCAAGTTTAGGGGTCTTGACATTTCATTAAAGATGGTCCCGATGCACAAAGCTCCGGCATATATAGGTTCGGGTAAGCTACAGACTACAAGGGTCTATAGTATGCAACCTCACCTTGCAGTTTTGCAAGAGGCTATTTTCATGCCTTAAACCCGTGACCTCAAAGTCACAGGATAATAATTTTATCATTGTGCCAAAACTGCCCTTCTAGGTCTTGACATTTCATCTCTTTGCAAACTTGGTGTAAGTAATGACCAACCAATGACCGTAGAAGAACAGAATCGGGAACCGATAACTTGTCTTGCCCTTACTTATCTCGGAATGTTTTGATTTTACATGCAGTAACCCCATAAGAGGTAGGAGACATCCGAAGTTGAAGTAGTGAATGGTCGGATCAGCCAAAATGGTAGAGTTATCGTCCTGTGACTTTGGGATTATGGGTTTTATGTATGAAAATAACCTCTTACAAAATATACAAAATAAAACTGTTGTAGTATAGATCCTTGTGGTCTGCCCCTCAATCTGAACCTCGCATACGGGGAACTTCGTATACCGGACTGCCCTATTTCCTATACTACATTGGCTAGAGCAGTCTACTTGTTCTAAATTTGGGGCTTTCAATTGAAATGCAGCAGGGCACCCGTAGATCCTCCCAACCACGTGCTCAAGCCGCCAAGAGGTACGCATTTGGTCCGTCTCCATCTACGAGGACAATGCCATGGTCCTCAGCATCCATGGATGTTGGAAAGGGAAGGTGGTGGAGGTTCCCCAAAAGATGTGCCATCCACATCGACCACCTGTACACGTGAGCTGGTGAACGGATCCACCTTTAATGGTGCATCCCTCGCGGTCACGATCGCTAAGCCAACTCTTCGTAAGAATCTGAACCCCCACTGAACCGGTAGGACAATTGTCACATGGCCGATAGAAATTAGAAAAGTTCACTAGATGCAAAGCTTCCCTCTATGCAAGGGTCAGAAAAAGGACGAATTATAAGAGTTTATAGTATGCAGTCTTGCTTTACATTTATGCAAAAGACTATTTTCATGTCTTAAATCTGTTATTGCAATAGATATTAGAGGGCAAAAAACAACATCGAAGGCGCCGTTAGCCAAGACGGAATTCTCCTTAGTATTGAATTCCATCTTGTGTCTTGACTGAAGCCATTCAAGATTCACCATGGAAATCCAAATAACAACGATTTAGCACTTCAGGTAGAATGAATGACTACCGGAATCCACCAACAGGTGAATTCGGGAGTAGTGCACGCCATGAAAGTGTGAACTCCTTCAATCCACCAAAGAATTCAATTTCATCTTGACTGACGTACGCAAGTCTGTTCTTTCATTACTGGCACTGTGTGCCAGTATCAATGGCCTTGATTTTAACTTGATTCAAGCACATTTCAACTACGATAGTCTATAAACGAATGAGAAAGGGGAGTCTTAGTGCAATGATAGAGTTGTTGATGTGTGCGGCCTTGAGGTCACGGGTTCGAGGCATAGAAAAAGCCTCTTTGAAAAATGAAAAGTAATGCTACACAGTATAAGCCCAAGTAATCCACCAAGCTGTCTACGAACATAGTAGTTAATTACAGTTAATGGCTTCTCAAAGAATAGCAAAAGAGTAACACTCACAACTATATAGCCTTCTTGAGAAAGCCCAATAACGAGGTCCTTTGGGATCAACCAAGGAAGGTAGCTGCTAACCTAATCAGATTGCCTTCAGATACATGGGAGCAACGGCGATATTTTGCTGCTCAAAGCTGTCTAGTGCAGTTGGTTGCAAACATTATGGTATCTCTCTTTGTTACATTTGGTTGGAGGTTCAAGGTGACAATTTCTCCTTACTAGAAAGATTTCAAGTAAATTTGGGAATTAAGATATCCTTCTAAATAGTTTGCTTTTGATATACTTAAAAATATAACATGTAATATTCATGTATTTAGCAATTTTTAACCTTGAAAATAACATAAATATTAATAATTAAAATTTATTTCACAATTTACAGGATTAGGGCACAACTGAGAAAAATGTGTATTTTTGGCACTTGCAGGCTTAAAAGAGTGCAAAACCAAATCATGCCCCCATATGTCAAATATGAAGTACGGAAGTTAAAACTGCAATATGGTTGTCGTTAATTATTCAACACTGTCGGAAACACTAGAGCATAAACTTGATCCTTCAAAAAGAGGCTGTCACTATTTAAAAAAAAAACAGATAGCAAAACTTTCCATGCATGCATTCTACTATCTTTGGAGAGCTTCTAAGTGAAGTTTCTGTGCCACAAACATAAGTTCCATAACTGTTTACTGTTAAAAGAAAATTGAATCTTTCCTTCGCATGACTCATATAATTGAAAATGTCTAATGGTAGCCCACAAAAGGGCAGCTCCGGTGCACGAAGCTCCCGCCTATGTGGGGTTTGGGGAATGGGAAGACCATAAGGGCCTATAGTAGGCAGCCTTCTCAAAGAAATGCAAAGTAAAGCTGCCTACTTTAGGCCTTTGTGGCCTGCCCCCTCCCCGAACCCCACATAGGTGGGAGCTTCGTGCACGCCCTTTCTTCGTCAGTGTTTGGACTTTCCCCTTTGATAGCTCAGTGAGCACAAAAGGAAGATTTTGTTTGGGCATGTAAGGTTTGGAGCATTGCTCGTTGTTTCCCACCCATTAATTTTAGACGTCTAATTCATGCCCTATAATTGGACTCTCATACAATAGCCAAAAGAAGATTAAAAGAAAAAGGCCAACACTTAACATTAAAATGGGGAAAAAAGGAAAAACTTACTTAGAGGAGATTATAATAATCTAATGAGAAATTATTTACTAATATGCAATGGAACCTTGGCACAATGGTAGAATTGTCATTGTGTGACCTTGATTGAGGTCACAGAGTTTAAATTGTGGAAATAGCTTATTACAAGGTGCAAGGTAAGGCTAGAATACTCCCTTCCCCAGACCCTGCGTACTCAGGAGCTTCATGCACTGGAGCTGCCCTTTACTAATCTCCAATGGAGCCAATGCCAGGAAAATTTTATGAACCAAGTCTTATTAAGGGCAGCCCCGGTGCAGGAAGGAGTGGGCCACAATGGCCTAAAGTAGGCAGTCTTACCTTGCAAAAATGCAAGAAGCTGATTCCACGCCATGAACCAAGTCTTATTCATGTTTCTTAATCTTCCGAACGCTTCCATCCATCCCTACTAATGCTTTCTTTCAAAATTGGGGTGAAGTCGAGGAGGACTTAGTCGACATTGTTGAAGAGGCCAAACTGACGCATGTAATTGGATTTTGCTTGAGTTGTTCCTACTCGTCGTTTCAATTTTAACTCATGGCCTAAATAGACTTTAAGTAAGGGATCTTGGCCAATAGTTTGTGCATGTAAACAGTTTCTTACAAAATATGCAAAGTAAAGCTGCATACCATAGATTATTTATGGTTCGCCCCTTTCCCAAATCCTGCATACTTGGGATTTTTTTTTTTTTGGTTCTTCTAGTGTGTAAAACGTTTCCTCTCTTCTTTCAGATCATCGAATTGTGGTTTAAAATGGTTGATGAAGCCATCGACACCTTTAGGCACCACCGTTGTTACTTAGTTCTTGGCTCTCTCTGCCTGTAATTTCTTCTCTCATTGCACCATTTGAACATCACCAGTATCCATCCGAACAATTCCTGTTTCCACTACATGACTCCATTTAATTTCTATTAATTGTGGGGAGAACCATGTTTTGTTTCAGCACAAAACAAAGAATTTCACATGGACTACTACAAAATGTTGCATTGAATTAAGTTCTCTCTTCCTTAGAGAGAGGAAAGACGTGGGACTTTTCGGCATGTGCATAAAGGGCAGCTCCAGTGCACGAAGCTCCCGCCTATGCAGGGTCTTGGGAAGGGGCAGACCACAAGGGTCTAAAGTACACCGCTTTACCTTGCATTTGCAAGAGGTTGTTTCCACGCCTTGAACTCGTGACCTCAAGATCACTCTTCAGCATGTGCATGTGCATATGAATTAAAGAACATGAACACATGCACCGGTTGTGCTCATTTGCATGCATGGTTTACGAATGCACACCTATTAATGCCCCATGATTAAGACCAGATATTTACATATGCATGCATGCATGGGTTGAAGTACATGTTGTTTAACATGAACGTCTTAGGATATTTAGGGGGCTATGTCTCTCAGTAACAAAGGGGCTAATATGACATACTATTAATGCCTGATAAGGGGCTTAATTTAAGAAGGAGAGCCTTGACACAACGGTAGAATTGTCGTCGTGTGATCTTGAGGTCTCAAGTTCAAAGCATTGAAATAGCCTCTTGCAAAATATAAGGTAAGGCACAGTACTATTTACCCTTGTGGTCCGCCCCTTCCATACATGAGAGCTTCGTGCACCAGATAGGACTTGTACACCGGCGGGGTTGATGTACCTAGTCACATTAAGGAAGGAAATTGTTTGCAGTTGAAAGAACCACACTGATACGGCTCTTATAATGGCTTTGTAAAAGCCCCAAATGCAAATATTTAGTATGTGGAAACATTTACTACCAACTCAAATAGAGAACCAGTGTCCTTTCCCTTTTTTCACAACAATAACACAAAGCCCTCTTTCACTAAGTTTATACAACTTTAAACATTATTTAAGAGATAGCTCTGGAAAAGATAGGGTGGAAAGCGATCCAATACAAGGCACGCATTGGTCCTGGATGGTCGATTAGTAGAAGTGACAGAAGATATTTTGATTATATCTGGAAAATATATCATTGTCATCAAGATCTTATTCCAATTAGGGGTCGGCCACATGAATCTTATTCCTCCGTTCCTCTCTATTAAGTAACATGGCTTCTACTTGCATATCTGAAAATATATATAAAGATTTTTGTTTAATGACTTTGTCAATGGTTATGAAATTGAGAATTATTTATTATCTAGTTAATGTGGCAAATGAAGAACCTAGTCTTTTCCTCTTTCTGAAAGGAGCAAACAACTAAAGAAACTAAAGAAAAAAACCAATTTAGACCAATTAAATAGTTATGGATACACTGAGCCTGCAAATCCTAGTGAAGTAGGTTAACAATGCATTGGGGGTTAAGGATCTAAACAAAAGACCCACTACCACACTGATTAACTTAGCGTTGGGGCCATTTATTCAGCAGTTCAGTCAAGTCCTTCACCATTTTTTTCCCTGGAATGCCATGATTCATTAAATGCATAAAAGAAAACATATACAAAACACAACTTTTACCATTGCACCAAGGCTCCCCTTCACTGGGGTCCTTGTGGTCTGCCCCTTTCCCGGACCCCACATAGGCAGAGCTTCGTGCATCGGGACTGCCCTTTATACAAAACACAGGAATCCAGTACAGACATAACTTGGAGTTTGTTACATCTTCTGTCAAGATAAGCTCACCCAGCATCACTTAAAAGAGTTGACATAAAAAAATTAGGCGAATCCTCTCTCCAATCTTTAGATATCTGTTGCATAGAAGCCTTCTTCACAAGGAAGTTAGCTGATTCCTTCGCTTCTCGGTAAATGAGATTGAATGCAACCTCCTTCTCCCTCAAAAGCCTCTCCAATAACCCTTTGAATCTGTTGGACTTTCCATAGCAATTTGCCCTCTTCTTTCATTCTTTATGACTAAGGATGACGGTAGCAAGTGCACTACCATATAAAAGAGTTGACCATTCAGCCACGTTATTACATTCTCTCAACAATATAAGAGCTATATTCTACCACAAAAACTGCCTTCCAATCTCTTAAAATTCCACCAAAACCTGCACAACTGTTTCCCCAAAACAAAGTTGAAGAACTCCTTGACATGGAGGAGTCCATTTCACTTTAAAAAATTCACATTTAGACTGTATGATGTTTGCCTGGTTCCACTTCTTTAGAAAGTAAGCTGATCCAAGAAATATAGATGGTAGTCGGATAAGGAGTTAGAATACTCTATCATCACTCTAGCCCTCCAATTAGTAGCATCAACCTTTCAGTCATTTTGTTCCTTCATAGCCATATACTATTTGTTAGGATAAGCTGTAATCTGTAGATTACAGCCAATATCTCTTGCTATAATCACCATATTATAGTAAATATTTTATGCTATAATCACGGTAAAAAATTTTATATATATATATATATATATGTATTAGCCTTTGATAATCAATCAATGCAATAAAGACATTCTATCATGGTATCAGAGCTATGTGTCTGCATCCCATCTGCTCTCTCTCATCTCCTTCCTCTTGCTGCAACTTTTTACTCTGTCTCTCTCCACGGGCATCAACTACAGCACTCTCGCCGAACTTAGAACTCGCTCCACATCATCGCCCACCTCGTTCCACCTATGAGAACCTTCCACACCACCTTAGAATTCGCTAATGTAAAGTTTCGCTGGTGTTGAGTCTTTCTGAATCAATTTCCTTAACTCCCTCATCCTGCTCTAGCAGTGAACAAAATGCAATCGCCCTAAAAATGGTCTCTATCTCACTCTCCTTGCCTTGCAATACCAGCCAATGATCAAAAGATACGGCGTCTGTCTTACTCATCTTCTCCAGAAAGAGCAAGAAGTAGAGGCTTTGTGATAGGAGAATGCAGCGGTTCGGAATGAAATTGGAGATCTAAGCATGCAGTTTACGCCTATGTCGATTTTCGCAAAGCAGAGTCCCCTATGAAGCCGCATTGCTTCACAAGGCTTTCAGCTGTTGTCAGTTATGAACGACTTCCGGTGATTCTATTATTTCCTCTTTCCTACTCTTACCATTATCTGATTCATAATATCCACTTTCATTTCTCCTTTTTCTCTTGATTTCACCCTCAACGTGCGAATAAGTTCCTCTGCAGCTTTGGGTTGAGGGTTTCGTCCTTTGTACACTAGAATCATCGCACCAGTGTAAGATGGTGGATGTGATGGCAATACTGGGCATCATAAAAATAATAAAATAAAAGGTGTTTTGCAAAATTGCCTTTATTTTATGTTGTTTTTCTAGAAGATCCAATGTTTTTTTAATTTTGCAAATTTGGCATTGTTTTCAAGAACAATGTAAATTTGTCATTATATTACTTTTTTATTTCTTTTATTTCTATTAAATTATGATATTATCCTTGTTTTCTTATGGCAGCCCTTCTTTTTGATGCATTGTTCGGCTTATTAACATCCGACAATCCTGTTACACCCTGTTTCTGGCACCCCCTCCCCTTCTGTTGTGCCCAAATCGCCCTCCCCTCCTGGTTGAGGCTCCCGCACAGGTAGTTAGTTCCCCCCCTCCTGACTGGCACCCATGCACTGATAGTCATTTCCCACCATCCTCCTGGTTGCCGCTTGGCACTACCTGGATCGCCCCCCAACGCTACCCGAGCCTCCATCCCCCATCAACATTACCTAGTTCGTGCCCCTCCCTTGACCGGCACTCCTCCCCCCACCCTCGCATCAGGACATCAAGAAGATCCCCAGTAGACAATACTCCCGAGGTCGACTATGCCATGCTCAACGTCTGCCGCCAGCAGAGGCAGAGAGGCACTGGAAAATGTGTCAAAAAGAAGGGTTGTCAAAGAGAACAAGGGTAATATTAGAATTTAGTAAAACGTAACGGAGAAAAAGTATGAAAACCTAATAAAATGGCAAATTTGTAAAGTTCTTGAAAATTTAATGACAAATTTGCAAAATGGTGAAAACATTAGGTTTTTTTGCAAAAATGCAATAAAGTAATGGAAATTTTACAAAAAAACCTTAAAATAAAATCAAGTCTTGACCCATCTTCAAGGTGAGGAATAAAACCCAAGTCTTTACAGGCTTTGATGCAATTCCTCTTGAAAGTTTGACGAAAGAGACTATCACCAGATCAGCCATTAAATGGCTAGACATTGAATAGATGAATTCCAACAATAGACTTTTTTGGGTTTTTGAGCGAGGGGAAGACCTTTAACCGATGTTTTCTACTGTCCATTTCTCAATGGATGCAACTTTATTTGTTAGTCTGTGAAGGAAGAGAGAGTTCTGAACCCATTGTTTTGGGGTTTTCAAGAACTGAGTTTTGGTCTCAGATCTGTATGGGCGCGTCTCATCATCTTCAGTGATTACTGTATCTTTGGGGACAGGGCCTTACTCTTATGCTGTCCCCAAAGCTCATTTGACTTGTAAGTCTCATATGTACATGTTGGTTCGAAGGGTTCAATAGTGCATTCAACAATCTTACGTGCTATGTTAAACTATGGTTTTAAAGTTCTTAAATGTACTAAAATTTGATTTTGTAATAAACTATTAAATTTTATTTATGAGGTTTTTTGTAAAAATGCCATTACATTTTGGCTTCTTCTTTTTCTTTTTTCTTTTTGAAAAAGTCCAATGTTTTTTTAGTTTTGCAAAATTTCTATTCTGTTAGTTTTCTTCCCTATTAGTTTTGTCAAAATTCTAATATTGCCCTTATTTATTTCTGTGATGACCCGAGTTTTTTCAAGTTTTTATAACACTTTTTAAATTCAAAAGACATTGACTTAGCGAACTTGATCTCTGATAAAATTATTTTTAAAGAGTAAACAATGCTGGAAGAATCTTTTCTTTTAAATTCACTTTGAAAAACCCCAGGTGTCATTTTTCCTTCCTCAAAAAAAGGGATTCTCGGTGAAATGAGTAGTCATTTTTACAAAAAATTTGGCAGAGTTTCTTATGTTTTTCTAACATATGACATTTAACGCATGTCATTGCGAAGTATCTGATAAATATTCATTAACGTTTTAAAACATAAATGAAGACTTTGTCTCCTTTTCATACATCTAACAAAATAACAATAATTTACATCAACAAAACACACCGAGAACCTCCACAACACAACCCAGCCATATAAGTCTTTTAACTCTCTTAATTACATACAATGCAATCTCTTTTTCATCTGATACCATAACTTCAATTCAAAAACCAATTCTTACTTATCCATTTCCAAAGCTTCCTGCAAGGAAACAGCTCCTCTTCCTTAGGAGTCCTTTGTTATGAGATACTATCAACATGCTAGACTTGCTACTATTCTCTGTATCTAAGCCATTGTAAACCAATGCAATACCTCAACAAGCAATCACTTGTGTAGGTGGAATAAGAGGCAATTTTATATAAACAAAATCATGATAATTCTTTATAGATCAATTTGTCCATGCTAAATCATGCAACTGCCATTCAGTTATTCATTTAACTTAAAATAGTTCAACATTTATTAAGATCATGAATGCATGCTACAAATGAAGAAATATTGATGCATCAGTACTAAATCACATTCTTTGAAATACAAAGTATGAAATCACATATCAAACTTACAAGTCATTTATATTTCTTAATACCAGTCTTCGTTTTTACGAGCCATTTTGCATATCAAATACCATGTATGCATTGTTGTGCATATCATAGTGTATAGCAAGCAATATTATCCTCTTTGGGCCCCTCTGTAAGGTCACCTCATTCAGTACTCACCTCACTTGGGACGCGTCACTACGTGTTTTAGAATGTACAACAAGCAATATTATCCTCTTTGGGCCCCTCCTCATGGTCACCTCATTTGGTACTCACCTCACTTGGGACGTCGCTATGTGTTTCAGAGTGTACAACAAACAATATTATCATCTTTGGCACAATGAGTCGGCACAATGGGTTAAACCCAAAAACACACCAAATCCTAAGACACACCTCAAGGATCAATTTCATGATCAAGTACATAGTAGACATCATATTATCCTCTTGGCACAATGGGTTAAACCCAAAGACACACCTCAAGGATCAGTTCTTGGTATCAATCTCATATTTCTCACATGGTTCTCAATAATACATAGCTTATGCATGAATAGTTAAATTATCATTCAATTTTAGCATGCACCTTCATTTTATCATTAATATAAACTGACAGGCTTGTTTTAATGCTTGAAATTCATATAACTTAAAATTCATATACATATACGCATATAGCAAAAATCTTGTAATCTAAATTCCATCTACCTCAAATGGAGAACTTTAGGTTCACTGACGCGATAAGTTATTTAGTTTGCATAGCATTCCCGATCAATTACACCTCTATAACAATACAAATACATATTCAGTTATACAATTCTAAGACTTCTCTTAGCTTCACTAGTATGGAAGCTTTCTCTAAGTTAGCTTTTGACACCATTCAGCGCAAGGCAAAGTGACAATGCTTATTACTTAACTGGGGCATTTCATTAGCTATTGATTGGTCATCTATTGAATGATCAATAATGATGGGATTTCCAATCCCACACTGTTGGTCCTGGATGGGGGTTGCAAAATATGACACGACACGATAACATGACACGAACCAACACGAATTTAGCGGGTTTGGGTCGAGTCTTATCGTGTTCATGTCATTTTTGGGTCGCTAAAAATCGTGTCATGCTCGGATCAATCAACATGACCCATTGTATTGACCTGTTTGATACGCGACCTATTTATTTATCGTGAACTAACAGTAATATAGGACGCTTCATTTGGAACCGTCTTATATTACAACATGATATGTAATATAGGACGATTCACTTGGAACTATGCTATATGTAACATGTAATAGAGGACGGTTCCTCTCCTATATGGTAACATGTAATATATATTACAACCATCTTATATTATACCAACAAAAGGCAATGAACTAGTAAAGCTAGGAATGATATGGCTAGCCGAAAAGAACAAATAGGCCGCCAAATTCGCCATGTAACTGTTTGGATATGGAAAGGTTCATAATGCAGCTGGAGCAGTAGTACAACTTGGGACTTGGGGCTTGGTGACGGCAATTGGACAGGCTTGGGGCCTTTGCGTAGCCAACCAGATCTTCTGGTTCCTACGATGCTCCAGCTGCATTATGAACCTTTCTGGTTGATAGCAGTAGTACAATTATTAGTAGTACAGGCGGTGCGCCGAAAAGAACAAATAGGCTGCCAAATTTGCCGATATGATAGCAGTAGTACAGGCGGTGCTCCAGCTACATTATGAACCTTTCCATATCCAAACAGATATCGAATAGCAAAGGTTTTGGGTTGTTTAAGTGAGGTGACGGCAATTGGACGGGCTTGGGGCCTTTGCGCAGCCAACCAGATCTTTCGATTCCTTCTCAATATCTTTTGTATGAAGTCAATATACCTCCGCCTAATCAACTGTCCTTGCAATAATAGACCTGTGTTGTCTGAATTTATCTTTTGTCGCGCCATAATTTTTTTTTTATAATAGAGCAATAATATAGGACGGTTCTTCTAAAATCGTTCTATATTACTATATTATTTATTTAATTGTGTTATACGAGTCGTGTCGTGTCGACTCGTTTAATAATTGTGTCGTGTTCGGGTTACGAATTTTTGACACGATTATTATGCGGGTTGTGTTCGTGTCGACCTAAACTCGAAGCATGTCGTGTTCGTGTGGACACAAACACGACTCGCGAACCCGAATTGCCAGGCCTAGTCCTAGATTGGCTATCCACCACTCTTCTTAAGTGGCTGCAAGTTACTTTCACTGTTCAATGGTCTTAACCCTTGATTCCTAACCAGATCAACTCTCAGGTTGGAGCTAGATGTTATTTTCCACATTACAATCCTCAATACACCTATTATTGTATTCCTAAATTGAACTGATATAATGAGCATCATGAACAGTTCATATCACCTAATTCATTTATTTTTATATAAGTTTACTCAAATTCCATACTTTATATTATATCTAAGCTAATTCAAGGTTCAGGAATCCATCTGTGACCTTTGATCACTGATCTGACATCACAAGGTATCTGTTTGAATAGTGACAAATCAGCCAGCCTAGATCATTCGATTTGTTTCACTTCAAACTCATATAATTCTAGTCATCTTATAATTTTTAAGGACAGGGAATTCATTTGTAGGTTTGATCATTAATTAGACATCACGAAATTACTGCGTGAACAGTACCCAATTGGACAACTGAGATTGTTTGATCAGTTTTTAGCTTAGATTTGAAATTTTTGTGTGATATGAGCTACATCATGCAGTAAATTACCTATCCCTAAGATTGGATTAAAAATTGAATGGTTAGATCGTCTATAAATCTAGAACTAGCATAAAAACTCAAGGATTTAACAAAATACCACAAATTTAAAGTTGGATTTTGTAGATCTTACCTTCTAGACACATTTTCGTGTTTTCCCCTCTATGGAATGGGCTGGATTGGCTTAAATCGGTCTTGAAACCCTCCAAACCTAGGTGTGCGATGATCTCCCCTTAGATTCGTAGTCCAAATCATCTCAGATTTCCCCTTAAGTTTAAGGATTTTGGTCGCCTCTTTGAGCTGAATAGAATGATTAGCTCGAATTATCGATTCAAGCCCTCATCTTCTCCAGCAATTTTGAAAATTTTAGCGACCCTTCACTGCATTTTTTTTCTCTTCTTCTTCTCTAGCATAGGGGTTTTCTGGTGTGCAAATCCTAGCCCTACCTCTTTTCCCTTCTCTCTTCTCTTCTTCTCCCCTTCCGTTGGTTTTCTTTTTTTCTTTTCTGTCGGCTTTGGGAAGGCAGACTTGACAACTGCATCGGGTTTCCTTAAGTGGGGGGGGGGTGCTCGTATCAAATACGACCCCCTCTGTTTAAGCCCTTTCTTTCTTCCTTTTTTTTTTTTTCATTTTTTTTTTCCAAAAATGCCCTTGATCTTTAACTCCTTATATCTCTTCTATCTGAACTCCAATTTCTATAAACTTGGTGTCATTTGAATTGTCTTTTCAAGTAATATCCAATTATAGAGGTCTCAATACATGATTTGATATCTATCAAGTTTCTCACATATAAAATTCTAAAAATATGAAATTTAATATATTCTTTTGATCCCAATTTCACATTTTTCTTGAAATCACTCAAATTGGCATTTAAAAATTTGGAATGTTAAAATTTCTCTCTGTTAATACGCTCTAACAGACCTGCTATCACATGTGATTTTTTGCATCATTAATCAATATAAATCTTTAAAATTGATCTTGTTAGATTGAAGATATTGACAAAAAGAAGACCTAAGTCATAGATTTTCAATTTTCATTCAAAAAGACATTGAACAAAGAGCTTAAAATCTATTACTTGTCATTGTTCACATGAACATAATAATATTTTGCTTATGTTTTAAAATAAAAAAATTTCTTTAATTTAATTTATTTTTATTGATCCAAAAAATGGTTATATTCTAATTTGTGTTAAAAAGAGTTTTATATTACTTTATAGTGAAAAATCGAAGATTAAATTATTGAGTTTCATTGAATAAGCTTAACATGTATTGTTGCGTAAGTTGGTAACATGGTATTTTGCAATTGAATATCTCACTCTTTGGTTGATTTTTGTTGAAAATAAAGTGTACTATTATATTCCATGTTATTGAATTGTGTTAAATACCAAATTTTAATAAAACTTTCAATTGGAAAGTTATTGAATTTAGTGGCCAAAGTCGACAACCTAATCATATATGCGCCTATGAGGTAGCATGTTTGCAAGAACGCATTAAAAGAGACAAATAGAGAAGGGCAATATCAAATTTTCAAAAAACTAATAAGGAAGGAGTGGAAAACTAAAATAATGACAAATTTGTAAAGTTCATGAAAATTTAATGGCAAATTTGAAAAAAGAAAAAAAAAACTTTGGAACTTTTTTACTTTCAATATGGTGTCAGTTATTATTATTTTTAAACAAATGAATTGTCTTTTGCTACCAATCTGTGCAGTTGGTTAATCGAACGCTTGCTGCTTAAGTCATCCACAGCATGACCCAGAACGTATGGTCGTGATCATTGGAAAACAGAGGTGGGCCCGACTTTGTGCTTCACCCCGCTATTGTATTTCCAAGTAAATATAAGCGCGTCCACGAATCGCCTCATACAGCAGCTCGTGCAATAACCCTGCTGCGCCAACCATTGTTTAAAGAAGACGAGAATGGTGGCAGAGCGGAGGCTTTCTGGCTCTGTAGGGTTTCTCTGCATCTCTCTTTCCTTCTTAATTGAAACCCTAATCTACAACCCTTCAATCTCCTTCCTCAATCGAAAATGATTTTCTAGGGTTTTCTAAAACCCTAACCTCCGAACCTTCAATCTCCTTTCCCAATCGAAAACGATTTTCTAGGGTTTCTGAAACCCGAGTCTAAACTTTCTGCAATCCCAATACCCAAAAATGTCCGCTAGAAATCGCGCTCTGCCTCATTCTCTCAAAGGAAATCCCCACGGAGGCCTTCCTCCGCCAATCCACGAACTTCCGTTCCAACTAGTCCCTCATCCTGCGCTTCTCGAAGAAATGCGAGAACTTCCATTTGGCCGCGGCCCAAGACCGCTTCCTCCTCACCCAGCCATAATCGAAGAACGCCTCGCTTCACAACACCAAGAAATCCAAGGCCTTTTAGTCGATAATCAACGGCTGGCAGCCACCCACGTTGCCCTAAAGCAAGAACTCGCCGCAGCGCAACAGGAGCTCCAGCGAATGCTCCATGTTGCTGGTGATATGAATGCTGAGAAAGATATTCAGTTTAGAGAATTACACGAGAAAGCAATGAAAATGGAAATGGATCTTCGTGCCGGGGAAGCCATGAGGGCGGAGTTAGTCCAAGTTAGGGCTGATATTCAGAAGCTTAATGCGTCGAGGCAGGAGCTCACTGGGCAGGTACAGGCACTTACGCAGGAGTTGACTAGAAATACAAGTGATTTGCTGCAAGCGCCTGCTTTGAAGGCGGAGATTGAGGCGATGAAGCAGGAATTGCAGAGGGCAAGGTACATTTGTTGCTAATCTAAAGTTTCTTTACTGTTTGATTTTGAATTTGTTGTTTCAGTGTAATGTCTGTGATTGTATGCGCTGGGAATGTTACAGGGCTGCAATTGAGTATGAAAAGAAAGGGCATGCGGAGAATTATGAGCAGGGACAGGCAATGGAGAAGAATTTGATTGCGATGGCGAGAGAGGTGGAAAAGTTGCGGGCAGAGATTGCTAATGCGGAGAAAAGAGCTCGAGCAGCGGCAGCCGCTGGAAATCCAGGTATTAATTTCCTTTTTATGTGAAAGTCTGGAGTTCTACCGATGATGAATGCAGTTTTAGGTCTTAGTGGGACTTGATAGGTTCTTGCATACGTTGTTTTGAAATGGTTGACAATGTATAGGATGAAATAGTTGATGTCAAATGCCTGATAATAGGTTTATTAAGCAGAGTAATTTCTGATCTCTTTTGTTCATCTTTTGGAAGAATGCACCTTGCACGAGATTTGCTTCCTCTATGTTCGGTTCCATGACTTTGCGTCCTCCTTTAGATCTGCTTGGTTATCAATTTTTTCTTAATTACAGTGACCTCAACGCTGTTGTGAATTTAACGTTCTATCTGGGATTAGGATATCGTACTTGTGGCATGTCATCTTCTGCTTTTGCAATGAGTATGTATTTTGGGATTGTAACCGTACCGAATGCTATGTCAACATGACTGTACGGAAAATGCAGTATCAATGTCTTAGGAGCTTTAGGCAATGCGCCTTCATTCTTATGGCTCTACTGACATTATAACCGGGTATTGCAATCTTTTTCTGAAGATAACCTTGTATTGCAACCCTACTGAGCATCTCATCTTCTCTTTTGTTTACCAATTTTTTGACCTATCTGTTCCCTTTCCCTAATTGGGATAAGGTCTTGATGACGACGACGACGACGATCTGTTCCCTTTGATTGGAAATAGTCACGTGTTCTCATCCTGGTAAGCAACATTAATATGTTACTTGTCATCCTGATGTGAACAGAAACTAGACCTGCCTTTTCATGTGTACCAAATGCTAGTTAATGTTATATTCCATTCTCACTAAGAACCCCTCCTTTTTCTTAAAAAACAAATGCATGTCTTATATCGGTAGTGTATGTGGAATACTTGAGTGAAAAGTTTATAATAACAAATTGGCCAGAACAGTGAATTTCTTTACTTGCAGGCGTGATTTTATATATCAGGATACAATCTCTTTAACCTTTGAAGCATCTGCAGGGTTGATCCGTGGATCTTTTCTGAAATGAATCAATATGATGATGGAAAAGATGATGCGATTGGTGGATCTTTTAAAAAACTGATTGAATGATGTGATGGTGAATGCTTCTGTAACGTAACTTTCCTACCTTCCATGTATTGAGCAAAATCTGTTGGGTCTTGCTGGAGGGTTAGAAATTGAAAGTGCTATTTGCTTCAGTCCTGTCATGTAGCAACAGATCTCTTAAAGCCCTTGGGACAAAAAAAGGGAATTGCAAGGAAAGAATTCATATGACCTTAATTTGTCAGTAAACTTGGTTAGATTGAGTGTTCTATCAAATCTTCATCCTTTCTTAAGCATACAATTGTTGCAAGTATAAACTTTCTCAAGGGTAGCTTAACTTTTATTGACACATTGGGTACTTTCAATGCTTGAATTAGTTTTTAGGCATGTTTTCTCATGGACCATTTTTTGAAATTTTCATGGTTTTCTGGAAATATTTCATAACACAATCATAATAAAGTTTTATGTTTTACATAAGAGAAATAGCTTATGGTGCTTTCATTTTGTTGTCTTGCCTCTTGATGCATTTATAAAACCATTTTCATCCTTTGACGTTGTCCATTGGATCTAAGCTGCAGGTTATGGTGGAAATTATGGCAATTCTGAGGCTGCATATGGAGGAAATCCTTATCCTACTGGCTATGGCATGAATCCTGTATGCCATCTCTTGCTACTTTAGTTCTACAGGCAGCTCCAATTTATTCTTCTAGATATTCCTATTTCATGGTTTGCTTCTGATGAATGATGTTCTGTCTTCTTATCAGGTTCAAGGTGGTGTGGATGGTGTTCCTCAATATGGACCAGGACCAGGTTCTTGGGGTGCATATGACATGCAACGAGCTCATGGGCGGCGCTAAGCAAAAGTACAACGCCATGCTAAGTTGTGGCGGTCCTTTGTTGCTACCTGTATGGGTCAATCCTCAGCTGCAGCTTAGGAACCTACTAGGTTAGGGCTTGAAGTGTTTGTCACGAATGGCTATTTGGCAAAGTACTGCTCAATATGGTTATATTTGGATATTGAATATCCTGGCTTGCAAATGTTGACATTATATCATTAGCATATTATGTTCAATACTAGTTTTGTTTGAGTAAAGATCTGCTTTTTGAACAGAATTCAGTATTTGTGGATGTACTTTGCCACGATCAGTTGCTCTTGTTTCCTTGAAATTTGTTATCTAAGCAAGTCATCTTGCTTCACAGTCAATTGGGAATGCCAACAGCATTTGTTATTTTGTAGCTCTTAATTCTTTTTAGTTTGTTAGCAGTCAGATGAGTCAAGTCTTTTGAAATTCTTTATCACATGAGATGTTGAACAAATTAGCTTCAGTGCTGACACCTGGGATTAGTTTGGATTCTTATTGATTTGTTGTCTAGCTTATGTAGCATGAGTGCTTTCTAACTTGGTTCCTGTCAGCAAATAGCAAACTCACATTTTTTGTTCTGGGATTTTAGCTTCCAGTACATTGTTTATGCCAGATCAGAATTCCATTAGGATGATTATTTTCTCCACGTCATTCCTAGAATATTTCCCATAAGTGACTAGCTGGTTGCTCCTTAGAATATTTAGCTAGATTGTTTTGGTTCTACTTCAACTTGCTTAGTTCTAGGCTTTGCTGGAGTTGACTGTGGTTTCAGTCTTGATGAATACTTGCACTCAAGCATGTCTTAGGTGGGGAAGAGCATTATAAGTTGTATTTTGGCTAATGGTATTCTGTTGCTCCTGTGGAGAGTTACTGTCGATTTGTGCAGTCAGTATCATCAGGTTCTAAAGATGCCTACAGGATCACTTATGTTGATAAGATATGTACATCAGTCCCTTGTTTGAGTCAAATTCGATTTCTCTTCGTTTGGTTGCCATTCCTCAGAATATTTGCTTAATTGTTTTGCCTTTCATTGGTTTTCTTAGTTATAAACATAACTGTTTGACCTTGTCCTTGATCTGTTGGAATTGCGAATCTATTGGAGTTGCCAGTGCTTTTAGGCTTGGTAAATTTGCTTTACACATGGATGCTTCCATTCAAGCATTTCTTATGAGGGGAAGACCATCCTGTTTTATTTTGACTAGTAATGTTCTGTTGCTCTAGCAGGAACTTCCCTCCACGTCCTTCCAAGTGATTGTGTGGAAATCCCGTATATCCTTCTAGGATTAGGTGCAGCATGGCCCATCTATGCTGGTCCTACCTCATTCTTATCCTCTCTTAGATATAACCTTCTGATTCTTTGTTCAGTAGTTCGGGTCATGGTGGGCTTCTTTCTGGACTTAGAGATTCATGTATTTCTCGCATGGTCTTATATGCATGAATTTGGTGTCTTGTAAGCATGCATCTGCCGCTGCAGTATTTGTTTTAGTTTCTCTGCTGTTATATTTGTGGCAGTTAGCATTAATTTTTTTTAGGGTTTTTTCTATCAATGGGAAAAATTGTATTTTCTTTCTTCCTCTAGAAACCATGGACAAACATCCTAATCCTGGTATTTCTAGGAATCTTACCAGTCCTTATTATTTACTCTTATGAGGTTACTCATTAAAAATCTTTTACAATTTACTCTTATGATCCTTCTTATGAAGAACCTGTTGCCAGTTTTGAACTTGGCATACTTTCAACAAGCTTCTACTACTTGAATCAGTGTCACATCCCAGTCAGTGGACGTAGATGAGTCTACAGTTATACAACCTTCTGATATTTTGTTCAGTGGTTCGTTTCACGGTGGGCTTCTTTCTGGACTTAGAGATTCATGTATTTCTTGCAAGGTCTTGTATGCATGAATTTGGTGTCTTGTAAGCATGCATCTGCCGCTGCAGTATTGGTTCTAGTTTCTCTGGTGTTATATTTGTGGCAGTTAGCATTAATTTTTTTTAGGGTTTTTTCTATCAATGGGGAAAATTGTATTTTCTTTCTTCCTCTAGAAACCATGGACAAACATCCTAATCCTGGTATTTCTAGGAATCTTACCAGTCCTTATGATTTACTCTTATGAGGTTACTCATTAAAAATCTTTTACAATTTACTCTTATGATTCTACTTATGAAGAATCTGTTACGAGTTTTGAACTTGGCATGCTTTCAACAAGCTTCTACTACTTGAATCAGTGTCACATCCCAGTCAGTGGACATAGATGAGTCTACAGTTATAGCTGTTGGCAACTGATTTAGTTTAGGATGGGTGGGGTGTCTATTGGGAAAATAGTCCTGTCTGAAACTCAGCCAGTCTTGAAAGAGGCACAGCAGTAATAGGGTGCTTTGTATTGATTGCATTGGAAGGCGCTGCTGCTCACTGGGAAGGCAGGTTCATCGTGAAGCCCGCTGGATGAGGTCCAAGGTAAGTGATATCATCTTCCAGAATGCTTTTCATTAACATATTTAATTGCTTCCCTTTTTTGGTTAATTTGCATCTTGTGTAGTGTTTGTTTGACTAGGAATGGTAGGCTGAAGGTCCTAAAAGGATCTTACCTAGAAGCACCCACATTTGGTTGATCCAACCATTCATCTTATTGTTCTGGCTTCGAATAACTACTAGTTCAAACAGCGTGCAGATTGGATAGTTCTAGCATCTAAAAATGTGTACTTTTATCACAAGAAGTAGAAGATTTGAAACTTTGTATAAACAAAGGCTTAAATTCAATGGCTTTTAGGATGTGAATCATCCAATCATTGGAATCCTTCGTTTACTAGTTATCCATGGCCGGAGCAATGAGATGAACTGGTCCGATCATCAAAATGGTGGTGGGGTGCTTCTAGATAAGGTCCTTTTAGGGCCTTCAGCCTAGCATTCCTCTTGCTTGACAACATATTTTGATATATTTTTTTGCTATAGATAGGTTATGAATGTTAGTGTTGTCTGTCAATATTTTTGCAAAAGAAGTTTCCCTTCTGACAACTGAGGTGTCCGGGTCGATGATGGTATGAGTATTATATCATAGTACCATCTCTGGGTTTATTATCCATATCCCTTACTGTGGATGTGTGTGTTTCATTTGATAGTTCATCTTGTGGATGCTTTGTCAATCATTCTCAGATCAGCTGTTCAAAGCATATTTGGGAAGAAATTGTTAGTATAGAGTTTGTAGAGTAGGTGTCTGATCGAAGCTACCTACCTTCCAAATGAATATTATCACTGCAGTTGCATTTAAGGCCTTGGCATTATACTATTATTTGCAATAGTTTTTTAGGCAGTAACCTTACCTGTTTTCTTTTCTCAGTGCCTTCTGTGAGGTTACTTTGTGACCCATATGTATAATCTGTCTCTAGATATAATTGTCTTGTGACAAATAGCAATAAAAAACTAAATCATTAAGATGGGACATAGTTCTGTCTGTGCAAAGCTGTTAGCAAAGTATTTTAGATGTGAGAGCAGTGACCAAGGTGCTTGTCTGCCTACATGCATTCTCTCTCTCTCTTTGGTTTTGTTTATGTGGTGTTTTGTGTGAACATGGAGCATGAATCTAGCTTGTCACAAAGTATTTACCAAATTACGTATCAGAGATTTGGTTGGAGCTATCACAGCCATACCATAATATCTCTCCATCTTGGAGCTGAATTTCTTTAGAAGTTAGTTAGTTTTCAGTGTGTATGGTTTGGTGGAAAGGCTATTTAACCAGTTTTCTGTTCTTTCCTCCGCAAGGATATGATCTTTGATATTGACAACATTGCAGGTCTTTAAAAGGAACAGTTTATATTTTGGTTATTTTAGGAATCTGGCCTTATTTCTCAACTGACATACTTGGAATTAGGATTCTTGCATTTTATGACTTTTGACCTTCTGACCATTGGTCAGACTAGTGCATCTCTGCCTTTTCTACTTTGAAAGCTTGTACACTTTCTCTGTTTTCTGTTGGTTTTTGGGGATCCGGAAGCCTTATAGCTTTGTGTTGTCAGTTCATCTGTCTTGATGGTTGTGCAAAGGTTGTGAATATGAAACTTTGTTGATTCCTTGGTTCATCTTCAGATTTTGAATTAAAGATCACTATGATTCTCTAGAAAGTCATGCCCTTCAGAAATTTTGTTTTGTGGAAACTTCACCTGGGTAATTATTCTTCCCCATCTAAAAACTACTTTGGTCCATGACACATGAAAGAACTTTCTTCAAACTATGAGCGCAGGAATTCCAATCAAGTTGAAGCAAGCATGTAGATTTGGGGTTGTTTTAGTTCTTTGGATTAGTACCTTCACAACATAATGCCCTTTTCTTTTTGAATGGTGAATGGCTTGAACCTGCAACCTAGTAATTGCAAACTGAAGCACCTTCCAAAGAGGTGAGGTACCCTAGATCTCCATGATTTTTCTTCCTTGTATTATATTAGAGATAGCTATAGACAAGTGAATGGGTGCCTTCTTTGGTTTCAAAAGACTGGTTACGGAAGAGTGGCTTCTTCTGCATGAAGGAAATTATGGGTCCATCATTAATTGTCTTGGATTGCCTTTGGGAGTCTATGACTGAAAATTGAAAACATTCATTTACTTGTAGCAGCACTTGGATTCGCTTAGATAATCATTTGTTACTTGGTATCTGAAGGAAACAAATGACTGGTGTGCTGCTCATGTCTTGACTCTTGACAATAAGGTCATTATAGGTTGTCGAGAATCCATAAATAATGTTGGAAACTGGAAATTACTACCAGGTACTAGAAGCAAGAGAAATTTCCACCAGAAAGGAAGTGAGCTTCCAGTTTGTTAGAGAAAACTGGGAAATGGAAGTTTTAAAACCTACTGAAAGACGGATCATTGACTTGGCTCAGAATCAAGAGAACATCCCAAAAGTAAGTGTATACCTGATGCCTGTTTATTGCAAGAATTGGAGACAATACTGTTTGTGTGGTATTACTAACTTCTTTATATAACTAAATCAGTTGTTGTGAATCTTTCCATTGGCATTTTCCTAACAAGAGGGAGGCTGAAGATTTATCCCACATGTATCCTCTTTAGTTCTTTTAGGTGACATGGTCTTAATGTGGATAATTGTTAGGTGGTTGAGAAAATAGTGCTTATTGTCATGTCAAGCTACTGATATGAATGTAGAAGGGAACAAATATACAGGCTAGACCAGGGAAAGGTCAATAACTGCAACAGTCAGTAGGAAAGGAAGGAAATCAAGTGTTGGGATGTACTTCACTATTTCCTGTCCAAGCAAGGAAACAATTTGATGAAAGAAGATGGCTATATCAGTGTTACATGCTCATTTGGTAAAGATATATAGACATGAAGAAGGGCACTGCATGTTGAACTGTTGTTGTCCCAATGCTGAGATCCATTGTTGCTGTTGCAAAGTATATTGAGACCTTTGATGCTTTAATTGCCTCCTGACTATTTGAATCTATAACAGCAGGTGAATTGGCTATATGTAACTCATACTTTCCCAGGACCAGATTTTCATGATGTCTGGATTGTTAGAGGTTTATTATGGAGATAAAACCATCATGAAGTCAATTTTTGGGGTTGATATTGATGATAGCACTCACTATGAAGTATGAAGCATATTCTTGTGGCAATGGACCCTTGAACATCACCATCCAGCTACCAGTTCTTTTACTTCCAAGGGTCTTTTGGTATGTGTAGTGTATTTTATTCGGTGAGTTTTTATTGGCCATATTAAGCCAATTTTAGAATGCTTAAATTGCATTTGGTTCTGATGTGGCCTCTTTATCTGGTGTTTATAGAAGCAAAAAATAATAATTTTTTGTCTTCTGATTCTTCTTTGTTTAGTCTGTTAAAAGAGCAGCAATCGGTGGTAAGCTGAATGCTTTTGTCTAGTGGGATTATATTTTTGTTTGGTCTTTTTGGATGTGCTTCTCCTTTACTGACTAGTACTGCAGCTTGCTCACTTTTGTCTGTTACTAACACTTAGTAGAATTTATATCACTTTGTACTTTTGACGCAGAATGGTTTCCATACTAAATGCACTGAAGGAGTTTTTTCTTTTGTTTTCTTCTTGATTATGATTCAGTGATGACAATGCTTTATCTTCATTTTGTTCTCATATTATATTATTGACTTTGAACCTTTTTCCTTTTACATTCTAGGGAAATTGCTTTTTTCTCTATCAGGTTTGCAATAAATTTAGCTCAATTCACGAGGTATATGTTCTTTTAATATTGCTAGTTATTTATCTTTTTATATAATTATTAACCAGATCTTCTTGTTCTTCAATTTCCAGAGAGAAAAAATAGAAAAGGGACCGCCGGTAATGGCAGAGAAATAATGGGTAATGTGTTTTGATCACATCCAGTTGTTTAAGCTAATCATAAATTGACTCAGTAGAGGCATTGTATCTTAAGACAGTATTTATTCATTTGTTTTCTAATATTTCTTTTTAAACTATCTCATTCTTAGTCAATATTACTTTAAAATGACATCTCTTAGGCATATTTAGATGTTCGTGTTGATTTGCTGCTATCTAATTTCATGCTGCATACTCAAAAACTTCTTTTGGCTATTTTGTGGATATGCATCCTTACACGCTAGATGTTGTTTCTGGTTTTTACATAAGAAATTGTCATGTGATATGTTATTAGTTATATTATGCATGCGAGAAGAGATATATATATATATATATATGTATATATTTTGGTTGAAAAATATACGTAATGGAAACAATCTGGATGGATCATGTGACTAAAAAAATGCAAGGCAAGCTAGAGTATTTTATTGGAGCATATGCTTTGTTTATGCTCTATTGATCTTAAATGCATGAAATTCCCAACATAGAGGAGATATTTATAAGAGTATACTTAAATGGCCAATGTCCATGTAGGAAAAAAAGAAGAAGGATATGATAGGGTACATGGAGGGTATGATATTGGAGAATGAAAT
Organism: Warburgia ugandensis; assembly: GCA_035236585.1. Lineage (NCBI taxonomy): Eukaryota > Viridiplantae > Streptophyta > Magnoliopsida > Canellales > Canellaceae > Warburgia > Warburgia ugandensis. Next base: position 56,553,683 of record CP141137.1, on the reverse strand, counting down.
GAGATGGGGAAGCTATCGTCTATTTTACTTTGGCATATAACCTTGTTGTTGCAAACATATTCTTTAAGAAGAGGGATAAACACTTAATTAACTTTTAAAAGTAGACTCCATAAAAGTTAAATAGACTTTCTTTTGCATAGGAATATTGAGAGATCAATGCGTAGGGATGGTAAGGTGATACCCGGTGAGAGTTTAACCTTACAACATAGGTCAATGGTTATAGATATCTATATTAAAAGATAGAAGAAAGATATTTACATCAAGACCTTATTTCAATTAGGGGTCGGCCACATGAATCTTATTCCTCCATTCTTCTCTATTAAGTACCATGGCTTCATTTAGTCTCAAAGTTTTTAAATCTTTCCTTACCACTTCTATCCACGTTCTTTTGGGCCTTCCCCTTGCCCTTTTAGAACCTTTTTCTTGCATTGCCACACTCATTTTGACCAGTGCCGTTTTTGGTCTCCTTTGGACATGTTCAAACCATGTAAGTCTAATTTCCCTCATCTTGTTACCTATTAGTGCTACCCTTAAATTTCCTCTAATATTTTCATTTCTAATTCTATCCTTTCTTGTCTTACCGCTCATCCATCTCAACATCTTCATTTCTGCAACGCTCATCTTATGAGCATGATGTTCCTTAACTACCCAACACTTTGATCCATAGAGCATGGTCGGCCTTATGACCTTCCTATAGAATTTTTCTTTTAGTTTGAGTGGTACCCGCTGATCACACAAAACTCCAGATGCACATCTCCATTTGTACCAACCTGCTTGGATTCTCTGGATAACCTCTCACTCAATCTTTCCACTCTCATGAATCATTGATCCCAAGTACCAAAAGTGGTCTTTTATGGGGATTTCTTGGTTATCAATCTTGATTGGTGTTCCACTCCTACTCTTCTTGCTAAAATTGTATTCCATATATTCTGTCTTAGTTCGGCTGATTTTATATCTTTTAGATTCTAATGCTTTTCTCCATAACACCAGCTTTATGTTTACACCCTCCTTTGTCTCATCAAGTAAGACTATATCATCTACAAATAGCATGTACCAGGGAATCTCCTCGTGCAGATGTTTTGTTAACTCATCCATAACCAACGTGAAAAAGTATGGGTTCAATGCCGATCCTTGGTGCAATCCTACAATGACAGGAAAATCACCGGTCTGGCCACTAGCAGTCTTAACATTTGTTACCACTTCCTCATATATATATCTTTAATTATGTCTATATACCCACGCGAAACCCCTTTGTCACCCAACACCCACCATATTTACCCTCTAGAAACTCTATCATAAGCTTTCTCTAAGTCGATAAAGACCATGTGAAGGCCTTTCCTCCTCTCCCTATATTTATCCACCAATTGTCTTAGTAAGAAAGGATTTAAAATTAGCCGAACTAAGACAGAATATATGGAATGTAAATTTTAGCAAGGAGAGTAGGAGTGGAGCACCAGTCAAGATTGATAACCAAGAGGTCCCCATGAGAGACCACTTCCGATACTTAGGATCATTGATCCATGAGAGTGGAGAGATTGAGAGGGAGGTTACCCAGAGAATCCAAGCGGGTTGGAACAAATGGAGATGTGCATCGGGGGTTTTATGTGATCGGCGGGTGCCACTCAAACTAAAGGGAAAATTCTATAGGATGGCTATAAGGCCGGCCATGCTCTATGGATCAGAGTGTTGGGCAGTTAAGGAACATCATACTCATAGGCGGAGTGTTGCGTAAATGAGGATGTTGAGATGGATGAGTGGTAAGACAAGAAAGGATAGAATTAGAAATGAAAATATTAGAAGGAATTTAGGGATAGCACCAATAGGTAACAAGATGAGGGAGATTAGACTTAGATGGTTTGGACATGTTCAAAGGAGGCCAACAACGGCACCAGTTAGAAGGAGTGAGGCAATACAAGTTGAAGGTTCTAAAAGGGCAAGGGGAAGGCCCAAAAGAACGTGGATAGAAGTGGTGAGGAAAGATTTAAAAACTTTGGGACTAAATGAAGCCATGGTATTTAATAGAGTGGAATGGAGGAATAAGATTCATGTGGCCGACCCCTAATTGGGATAAGGTCTTGATGATGATGATGATGATGTCTTAGTAAGAAAATAGCTTCCATGGTAAACCTCCCAGGCATGAAATCAAACTGATTCTCCGATACACTTGTCTCGTGCCGTAGCCTCTTCTTAATCGCTCTTTCAAAAAGTTTCATAGTGTGGCTCATAAGTTTGATCCCTCGATAATTAGTGCAGTTCTGTGTATCCCTTTATTCTTATAAATTGGTATAATAGAGCTTTTCCTCCACTCGTAAGGCATTTTCTTTGATTTTATAATCTTGTTAAACAACTTGGTCAACCAAATTACCCCAATATTTCCCATATGCTTCCAAACCTCTATTAGTATACAATCGGGCCCCATGGCCTTTCCTGATTTCATCTTTTTCAAGGCCTCTTTCACTTCAATTATTCTAATCCTATGTTCATATCTATAATATCCAATGTTATTTAGGTTTATAGTATTTTTAATCCCTATATTCTCAAAACCATTTTCATTTAACAATTTTTGAAAGTAAGTCTCCCACCTTTGTTTGATCTCATTATCTTTGACTAATACCCTTTTATCATTACTTCTAATGCACCTAACATGATCTAAGTCCTTGCCCTTCTGTTCTCTTACTTTTACAAGTTTAAACACATCTTTCTCACCTTCTCTTGTTCCTAGTCTATTATAGAGCTCATCATATGCCTTAAGTTTAGCCTCGCTTACTATTCTCTTTGCAACCTTTTTAGCATTTTTATATTGTTCATAGTTTTCATTGTTTCTAGTCTTCTACCATGCTTTAAAACACATCTGTTTTTCTTTAATAACTTTTTGCACTGTTTCACTCCACCACCATCTTTCCTCTACTAATTACCTTTTGCCTTTAGATACTCTTAAAACATCTTTTGTTTTTTCTTAATAGACTCAGCAATATTAATCCACATGGTGTTTACTTCTATTCATAGTTCGAGTTTCTTTCTACCATCAACTTATTTTTGCATGAGGTTATTTTCTTTTCTTTTAAGTTCCACCACTTAGTTGATACCTATTAAGTACCTTTCTTTTCTTCCATCTTTTGAAATGGATATCCATAGCCATTAACCTATGTTGTGAGGTTAAACTCTCACTGGGTATCACCTTACAATCCTTACACATTGATCGTTCAGTATTTCTAAGTAGAAAAAAGCCTATTTGGCTTTTATGAAGTCCACAATTAAAGGTTATTAAGTGTTCATCCCGCTTCATAAAGAGTGTATTTGCAATGGCCAGGTTATATGATAAAGCAAAATCGAGGATAGTTTTCCCCATCTCATTTCATTCCCCTATACCATACCCTCTGTGTATTCTATCATATCCTTCCCTTTCTTTTCCTACATGGCCATTTAAGTCTGCTTCTATAATCAAGGGTATATACTTTTATGAAAAGTCTTGTATTGTATTTGAATTTGTGTACGTTGGACATTTGATGTAATAAATATCAAGGGCTATGTATGTAAACCACTAGATGGATCCTGTTTTCAATAAAAGAATTTCTATTGATTAATTCAGTAGAAATATATGTTATAAACAAAATATGTATATATGTAAGAGAGTGAAAGTGACATTCAGGTTTTTAGAAATTAATTTCAAAGAAAATATTTTCATTGCTTAAAATTTTTCTAAATCAGGATCTCCATTTTTTGAAAATAAACATGAAAAAGTGTTTGAAAAACCCAGGTTGTCGCAACAAATGTCTCTGTAAATCATAAGAAAGAAAAGAAAAACTACATAGTAGGACACTGTGTGGTTTGATGTTGTGGTGTCAGTTGTAGAAAGTGGTAGGTTTTGATACGTCTTAATTCCCATGGGAAAAGATAAGAATAGTCAATCCTAATAGCTTTTGAATTTGGTTCCATTATGAATATGCCTCATCTTTGTTGTGGTCATTAATGCAAATATAGACCACAGAGCGCCATTTTTATGTTGTGTAGCCTGCAGGATCCAAAAACTCAACTTATCACACATAGCAACCTTGATGGATGGTGCATTCAAGATAGTGAAGGAAATGATAGGAGTCTATCTATAGTTGGTCATTTCTGCAAGACTAGGATGGATGGTGTATTCAAGATAAGGAAGGCAATGATAGGATTCTATGATTTGGTCATTTATGCAAGAGTGGGATCTATTTTATTTGAGATGCAGAGAAAGTTTATGATAACTTGCTGGGTGTTTTTTTTTTTTTTGAATAATGATAATTTTATTAGTAATAAAAAAGCTCAGACTGAGGGGTCTGACTACAAAGTGAAAAACTAATGACCAATTACATCAGAAACAAGTGATAACTCAGCTTTTTGCGGGCTTGTCTGCTGACGCAGTGGGAGCTATTTGTCAAGAAACTTGAGTACAAGAAAAGTTGGGTGGTCCTTAACTTACTGTAACAGGAAGTTGGAGTTAGTTGCTAGGATACTTCATTTATAGAGAAGAAGGAAAATTAGCTGACTGACACGGTTCATGTTGAAAGTTGGACAGCACAAGCGAGAGCTCCACCAGTTTCTTCTGAAAGCTAACTTAAAAACCTCGTGATTGAGAAGTTCCACGGATTCTTAAATTGTGACTTACAGAAATCCTTAGAAGGAAATCCTTTCTTGCCACAAGGAATCTTACAAGATTCAATGAGCATGAAACAAAGCTTGCTTGCCAAAAGTGATGCTGACATCTCTAAAATAGAACTTCAGGAAAGAGAAATGATACTTCCACTCTGGTAACATGCTCCTGCCCACCTTAGTGGTTTTTTGGTCATTTACGTTTACTTTTGGGTTTTGGAACGTAAAAGTCAACATCTCCAACTACCAAATCGGCAAAAAACGAAAACTGTGTTTTTGTCGCTCTGCAATCTTTGTCATTCATTTCCTGTAGAAATTGATATTGTTATGTGGACAAGTTAGAAAGTTAGTGGCTTCGTTATTTATGGTCAGTAACCTTATTTCATAAGGTGGTGGAAACTATAATCACATCATTTTATGAGTTCAATACACAGCCTGAGCATATGTCAACTATCTGCTTATCAACAGGATTAAAAGTCATGGATCAAGGCTATGGTTCTTCTTCCACATGAAAAGAGCAGTCACTAAAAAATGCCAGTAACGACCATTTCTCTTTCATGCAAAGGAGTCGGATGCATATCTGAATTGGTTCCTTGGAAGTAACATATTGGCTTTGCCTGGAGGTATTGTAGTTGTACCCGTGTGAAAGATGTGGCATGGAATGTGGCGCTGAAAGTCTGACCCAAGAAGAAAAAAAAGGTCCGTGCCCCCAAGTTGGTGAAGACACTGTTTAGTCAGTTTATGTTGATACTTAAATGGTTCTATTCGGGAAATGATATTGGAATTCTCTTGTTTTTGTAAACCAGACAATTTCATGCTAAATTGTGGCATAGTTGATCGCAGTCTACTCGGCATCTCCCTTGGAATGGGCTTGGTCGCTGGTTGGAGTTGTTCCTTTCCTTCAGCCGGAACTTGGTTTAGGGGAGCGCGTGTGCAAGCGATTTGCTCTGTAAATCTTTGCTTGTACCAAAAAGGTGGAAAAAAAAAAAAACAGTGGATACTTCCATTCTATATTTTTTTTGTTAGCATGAGTAGGGAATATGGTCAGGACTACCAACAGGAGGGAATGGATAATGTTACTCTTAGGATGTTGGCTGTCCAGAGCTGGCACATTTTAAGACTGCATATCATGGACTTACTTGGATGTCACACAGCAAGTGCCCAAATTTCTCCGATTAGCAGTTATCTGTTTTGTTTCTTTCGTCCATCCATGTTCCAAGGATATTCTTGTCTCCTCGTACAGCTTCCAGAAAATAATGTAAACAGTGCAGATATAAATGACCGCCCATTCCTAGAAACATGTTTTCCTCTTGTTTTTGAGGAAATTGTAAGGATATACCTTACATTTCGGGATTTTTTTTTAAACATACCTTGAAATCACAGCAATTCCACCCTGCAGTTTAACACCATCTTTCAATCGTACCCAAGTCTGGGGAATCTCACCTGGCCCGTTAACAGCCTCAACAGAAGTGCACCGTGGACATCTGAGTCGTTGTTTGACCTTCCAGTTGGGCATTGGAACTTGAAAGTTTGACGTGTTAATGGCAGCTGTTACTTCACCTCTGGAGGAGTTGTAAAGGGAAAGGGAATAGAAAAATAAACTGGCAAGAATACAGGTTTATCGTCCACAACGTGAAAGTCTCCGTCCAGTTGGGAAACAAGAGTGAGTTGGCCAACACATTCATTGTTTGCTCAGGGTTCCCTGCCAAATATGAATTTACATGCTCAAAATCATGCTTGTCTGTTGGAATTCGTACTTGTCCAAATTATGCGGATCGGGCTTTTCCCTCTAGTGATGACCATGATACTGATCGATAAGAGATCTTGAGCACGAATCCTGATATTTCAGAGCACAACACAACTTTCAAGTCTTCCAGAACAGGGCAAGAAGAAATCAACTGTTCCAGCGGTTCGTTCTTGATGAAGACCAATGAGAGAGACAGACTTAAGTTGGGTAAAACCCTCGTAGAGAGGTGGTAATTTTAGCAGATCGGGTCTAGTAAATGGCAAGTGCTCTGGAGATTTGCGGAAACATGTTCTCTGGCTGAATGGTTAAAGCACCCAACTCATAATTGGAAACAATAGTCCGATCTGTTGGCTAGGCCAAGCCTCTTCAGGCCCTTTTGGGAAAGAAAATTTACAATGTTTTATGCTGGATCCTCCCCTGGTTGTACATTACCCATCTTGACATTTGTATAGAAAAGAGGTGCAATTTTCCAATTGAACTAACTTTTCCATCGGAACCGTGGATCGTTGAGTAAATATGTTTTCTGATCATGCATTGGTCGTCCTATGATCACATAGTTAAGCTCATGTGGTCAAGACAAAGCCTTTTATACTGTGAAGATCCATCGAAAGTCAAGCTGAATTTTCCAGTGGAAGGTGGCCCCATTATCTATGCCCCAATTAGAGAAGCCTCAATAGTTAGACTATGCATTTCAACAGTTTCCAAATAGAGCTTCTATAATCCGTTCTTCCGATCAAAATAACTTTGCCGATAGGAACCCATTATATAGTTAGGCTCCTTGATGACCTATTTACCTTTGCTAAGGCAATACTAAATTTGCACGACAAACCGTATCGGTGTTTAGGGTCATTTTATCTATATTCCAATGACTTTTATCTACGTAATAAGGGAGCAAATAGCAGGGATGAAAATCACATTTTATGGATAACTTAATCCAGAGTTAGGGATGCTCGTACAAAACAGCCCCCAAGTGTATGCTTGACAATACCATGAGCTCAACTGTTCTGATTAGCAACAAGCTACACGTTCCTCTTGTCATCCGTGCTCCTTACCAAAATCAGGGTCCTGGTGTCACACCTGAAAATGCAGCAACGTGCATGTGTGGTGCTTCAGAGAAGTCTAAACCATGTCTGGAAACTTTTTCTTTGTTTCATGCTTTCGTTGGACTTGTATCCTAGACTCATTACACAAATTAATGTGATTTGACTTTGATGTTGATTTTTTATCCATTCATTCCATTCCATGATCCAACCTTAGTGTCACCAGAAGTCCCTGCAAGAACATGCCCCATCTCTAAAATGGTGGAAGCGAGTCCGATCCCTCACCACAATTTCACGCTCATATACTTTAGATATAAGTTTTGTGGCCTCGTGGCAATCTGCACAGACACGAAGGTTCTTCGTGATTCGAATGGAAGCGCCTGGATCACTGTTAATTAATCCAAAAGCAGTAGCCAACTTCTCACTATGATGAACAAGTGCAGTTTCCTTCTCTTGCTCATCCATATCATGCAAAACCTGACTTGTTACGGGTTTATAACCTGCAACCTTAAGCTCTTTACTCATCTCATCCAATTTCGCATAGATTTCTCTACTCTGTGGATGCGAATTATCTCCTGCAACAAACTCATGAACACTACCTTTCAAGTCTATGAAGCTACAACCTGGTGTTTTATCGACCTCTCGTTCTCTCATCACTTTCCTCAGATCTGCAACTTTGTCAAACTTTCCTTCGGCAGCATATATGTTGGACAAGAGGGCATAGCGCCCACCATGAGTTGGTTCTAACTCGAGAAGCTGTTTTCCTACCTCTTCACCCAAATGGGCATTGCCGTGGATTCTACAGGCACTGAGAAGGGCCCCCCATACGGCAGAATTAGGCTTCATTGGCATTCTCCTGATCACCTCTTCTGCTCGATCTAACAGCCCAGCTCGACCATATAGATCAACCATACAACAATAATGATGAACGTCTGGTTTCAACCTGTAAATGTTTGTCATGGAATGAAAAAATCTTGATCCTTCCTTTACCAAACCCGAGTGGCTACATGCATTTAAAACGCCAATGAAGGTCACTTCATTAGGTCTGACACCATGCATCTCCATCCGGGAGAAGAACTGCAATGCTTCGTTGCCCCGTCCATTAATGGCGAGCCCTCCAATCATTGCGGTCCAAGCCATAACATTCTTCTCTTTCATCTCATCGAAAACCTCAAGTGCTTTCTCAACACATCCACACTTCAAAAACATGTCCACTAGTGCAGTACCCAATCGCACAGTGATCTTAACATTCTTCTTCTGCACATATCCTTCAATCCACGTACCTTGTTCCAATGACCCTAGATGAGCACAGGCAGACAAGACATTAACCAGCACGCTCTCATTCGGTTTGACACTGGTTGAGAGCATCAGTTGAAAGAGCTCCAATGCCTCCTTGAAACGACTATTCTGAACATACCCATTAATCATAACACTCCAAGATATGACATCTTTATGGGGAATTTCATCAAGCATCCGACGAGCTATCTCGAAACGACCGCATTTCAAGTACCCACCCATCATTATATTCATGGAAGCATCATCAAATTCCTCAATACTGTTAAAAACCAGTTCAGCCGATTCCATTGAGCCGCAGGACGCGTACATATGAACAAGAAAGTTCAAAACAGACACCAAACAAGACCAACCGAACTTGAAAATGTGTGTGTGAATCGCTTTACCTAGCAAAAGAGAAGGAATTTCAGAGCAAGCCTTGAGAAGCAGAGGAATCGTGTGAATATCGGGCCGAAGACTGTAAGATTCTAGAATATCAATGTAGAAGATGATTGCATCTGTTGGGCTAGGGGTAGACACATAGGCTCTAAGTATAGTATTGGCAGTGAAGATATCAGGTTTCCGGATTTGATCGAAAAGGAGACGGGCATAAGCGAGAGAGCCTTCAGGTGAAAGAGCGGAAAAAGATAGTATTCGAGAGGCAACGAAATTGTCACGGATGATTCCAGTGGTAATGGTTTGGGTGTGGATTTGTTCGAGATGTTTCATATTCTTACAAGAACTGAGATGGCGAAGAAGAGGGTATTGGGAGACGAGTTGGGTGGATGGAATCCATGGAGGACTTTGTTTTTGTGAGTGAGAATTGAGGGAGAGTTGTTCGAGAGATGGACGGAGAGGAGATGACGAGACGGCGGCTGAGAACATGCTTGATCAAGGCTAACTGAAATTTGAAATTTGGCAGGTGTATATAATGAGGTAGAGCTGTGAACGAGCCTGCTGGCTCATCTGTCAGGCCATTCAGTAAAATAATATCTGATTAACTTCCATTATATGAATGACTTGGCCAAGAATTCTTGAAAGGCTGCACTAAGATACCGACTCATCAACCACTCCTCACCGTCCAATCTGGTCAGATTTTAGTACCATCAACCTTGAACCTCTCCAAGGGTTAGGATGAAATGGTTCGCTTATCTAAGATAGGTCCATCGATCATCCTAAGTTAGGGACCCTCTTACATCCATCTGCACTTTGGTCCCACTTGTCAATCCTTGGATTTGCACAATCAGAGAGGAAGGCTCCATCTACGGTGAACAGTTCTATCCAGGTTTTAAGGCTGATACGAGCTTTGCATATAAATCCCAAATTGGCCCAGCTTGGTATCGGTGAAGATGTAGTTGCATTTGTTTCGGAGGGAAGTTTGGTTTGCATTTTCTTCCACTGTAACAAGAAGGAAGAAGAAGTTGGAGAAGGAGAAGATGGCGGAAGAGGAAGTCGTTAGTGGTGGAGAGTTGAAAGAAAGAGTTGAATCGATGGCTGAAGAAGTGGAGGAAGGAGAAATCACCGATGATTCCTCTGCTCTGACCTCCATTGTCGCAAACCCCCTACCTGTTCATCCCTTGGAGAATTCCTGGACGTTCTGGTTCGACAATCCCGCTGCAAAATCCAAACAGGTCGCGTGGGGAAACTCCATTCGCCCCATTCACACATTTCACACCGCTGAAGAATTCTGGGGGTATTCTCTTTCTTCCTGTTTCTTTTGTGTCTTTTTGTCATTCCTTTTGAATTGATAGAAGCCCATCTTGAATTATGATCTCTGTTGAACAAGCATAGATGACATGGCATGGGTTCTTGATGTTCTTGTCAAGATAGGAAGTGGATCTTTGTAAGGCAGTCCTCTTGGGAATGTTGTAGAAATTGATCATCTCATTAGTTTTGATTGGGCTAGTTCAAGCATCCAAACTGACGTGTCACATTCATAAACGAAGGCAAATGCATTGCATCTTCAGGTTTTTTTGAAATTTATAGGAGTAAAGACAGGGGTAGATGGGAAGTGCATCCTTTTCTAGCTCTTCATGGTAGAAATGTCATCTTGAAAGAGGGATTTGCATATAACATGCCGCTGAATCTCCTCACAGCACTGATGAGAAACAGTCTTGCTACCATCACTCAATTCGTGACTCAAGAAGGAATCTTCTGGAGGGAAGTTCTAATTTGCAGAGTGATGTTTATCATCGTTTGATAATGAGATATAGTTTCCTGTTGAACAGAGATTGAAGGTTCTGAATGAAATCATAAAGGTTGAGATCATCGGCTATAAGTAATTTTTGTCAGGTGCTGAATAGAATTAATGTGGGTACAAACTTTTACTAGATTATCTCCCAGATTGGTAGTAGAGACCTATGAGTAAATGCCTTCACGAGTACTGCCAAATAGCGTGCACACTTACTAATCTTGCTACTAGACTATACCTAGAAGAAAAGGCTGTGTTGGGATGATCATCAACTTACATCAAAGTTCCATGAGAGCTAGAGCAGAACTTTCTTAATTTGCCTACTGAATAGATGGTTGTTATACAGGTTACTTCTTTTACGTTATTGTTTCCTTTGACTTTGATGATTTGGAATCTTGAGTCTTTCTTTAGAGATAAATTTGCTCTAGCCTGGTAGGAGATAGGAATGGGAGCTGCAAAAGTAATTGGCTGCTTAAAACTAGCCCTTCTTTTGGTGATCATAAGCTTCTTTCTGGCCACTTGGCATGCTGTGTGTTCCTGCATTATGCTTGAGTTTGTGGCTGATATATTTGGAGGTTGCCAACTACTTACTGAGGAGATTAGATGTTGCACTTGCACAGTTGGTGGAGCAATGTTATCCTACAAAATGCTCTTCCTTTTGAGAGGCAAATGATATTACTTTGGTATCCAGAATATTTTGTGTGACACTGTGTTCCTGTAAAAGGCCATGCTGCCCATTTTGGAGGAAAGACACTCGATGAGTGTTGTGAGCAGATTTTATGGTTGGAGGTTGGAAAGAATTTTTTGAGCATTTTACGTCAAGTTGTCTCCAAGTTAAATTAGATGTATAACCTGATCAAACGTAGTTTTTAGTTATTCCTGGCCGCAGTAGTTAGCTAAGTAAATGGCTGCAATGGTTTAGCTAGATAACGAGTAATGGTGGCAGTTCTGTTAACATTGGGGAGACAAACGTGTAATTCAAGATGCAGAAATACTAGTGTGAATAAACGGCGGCCCAGTGCATGAAGCTCCCATGTATGCAGGGCCCGGGAAAAGGCCAGACCACAAAGGGCCTATAGAACGCAGCCTTACCTTGCATATTGCAAGAGGCTGTTTCCACGCCTCAAACCCGTGATCTTCAATTCACAGGACAACTCAAAATTTGCTCCAAAGGCTGCCCTTCTACTAGGGCGAATAAATAATTTAATTTTTTCATTTAATTACCATAATTTAAGGGTTGAGTAAGGCCTTTTTCCAGGGAGTAACCAAAATTTCTTCCGAACCCATCTATATCCTTGTCTAGCGTATCACATCTCTCGATGCATTTTGGACTAATTTGTTATACTTGAAGGCAAATAAGATGCGCCTGTTGACTGGTTAGCTGGGATATGATTTCTATTGAATGCTCATTTTGCACGGAGAAGTTTACAATAAAGAATATATCCCGATTATGTCAATCAGCACCAGTTTAATAATAGTTTAAATTTTCAGTTTGTGTAGCTTGTCTTCTAAATTAGATTTGGTAATTATTTGCTTTCCATGTCCCTCTTTGATTGTGATCAACAAGATTCGGAGGTTTTACATGAAACTGGTTATTGGATCATTGTAGGCCCTTACTTTCTTTTCCTTCCTATTGTAGTTTGCAAAGAGCTTGATTTCCATATTGCGGAACATGCCTTTGCATGTTATGGTGATGATATTGGTTTTATTTTGTTAGCCCAGTGAGTTCCTAGCCATATTTCATGGTCCTTTTTTACTTGTAGTTGACTTTGATTGATGCAATTTTGCTTTAGTTGTTATTTTCCAGCAAAGATGACTGTTGGTTGAATGTCCTCTTCCCTTAGGTTTCTGGTACCAAATCCTGATGATAATTGAACAAGCAATCTGAGAGGGCCATGAGTTGGTTGAATTTCCTCTGCCCTTAGGATTCTGGAACCAAACCCTGATGATAGTAGAAAAGGGTATCTGAGAATTGCAGGTCTTTTGCAACTTTTTGATGTGTATGTAGGTTACATTGTCTTGGCACATACAAAGCCCGGAATGCATGCATGATCCCCTCCCTTTTTGTCGAAGGTGTTTCTCACTTTTCAGGTGGTGTAATAGGTGTTATGCTTTTGGAGATGCCTTCAATGGGATTTTGATGTGGTTAAGCCTTTAAGCAGGGCGAAGATTTGACATATCCATAAGTCCATGACTTCAATTCTTGGAAGATTACCAAACTACGGTGCCAGTCTGGTGAATAAATGACATGGTTATTTGTCTGAATCTCCAGGTTGGATGAAGTTAGACTTTATTTTGTGGTCTCTTTGCTGAATGAACAATGGTGTTCATTGCCAGTATGTTTGAAGATGGTGTCAGTACATATGTATCATACTGAAAAGGTGAGGGGCATTTTAGTCTTTTCCCATTATGTGGAATAAGTAACTTTGTTATGGTAATGGAGTGGAACTCATGCTGACTGATTTGAGCAGCCACCTTTTCCACCCCCTCCCTCTCTATCTCTGTGCACATATTTTAATCTGCTGTGAGTACGATTTCTGAAGGTTAGCCAGAGCTTTGCAGTAGCTTTCTGTTATATAACTCTGAATACAAGGGCTTGTCAGTTTTTTCCATGCTTATCGCCAGTTGACTCTAGACACTTTTGTGATGTTGTCTGTTTGCATTCACCACATGAGTATTATTCTAGCTAATTTGGTATAAACTGTTTTGTCCTCAATGTTACCGATCTCCTTTGTTGCTGTGTTGGTTCTACATACCTGTAGTTGTCAAAAACCCTCTGCCGAATAGTAAAATACTTTCCTGCATCATTTTTTCCCTAACAGTGAGTTTCTCGCATCTGTTATGGAAATTTATTGTAAATTTCCACTCTTCATCAGTCTGTACAATAACATGCACCATCCAAGTAAGTTGGCCGTGGGTGCGGATTTCCATTGTTTCAAATACAGAATTCAGCCAAAATGGGAGGACCCAGTTTGTGCTAATGGGGGAAAGTGGACAATAAGCTGTTCCAGGGGGAAGTCTGATACATTGTGGTTATATACGGTATACATCTGGCAGCTATATGAGCTTACCCAATTGTTTCAGCAGTCTGGAGTCTTATATGTCAATTGTTATAGGCACTTACTACTTTTATATCGGTTTCTACTAGTTGTTGGCAATGATTGGTGAACAGTTCGACCATGGTGATGAAATTTGTGGAGCAGTTGTGAATGTACGAGGAAAGCTGGAGAAGATAGCTCTGTGGACTAAAAATGCTTCAAATGAAGCTGCTCAGGTGATACTTCATGTCCAGATTTTCCATGTGGATTTACTTATTGTATCTGTAGCAAATAAAGTCGATGTATGATCCTTTCTTTTACCCATATGCTATGGTTCAGCTAACGAACTTCTTGTCGAAAGCTGAAATCTCAGCACATTACCTTTCTGAATCATAAGTGCAGCACTAAGTAAGAATAATCAGTTGGATATGTAAATGGAAAGGAAAATATAATCGTGACTTTTCATCTCAGTTGGTAGCAAATATAGTAAAGTAAATTAAGAAAACTTCATTGCATAAGCCTCTCTTACTTCTGCAATGCCAATGGAAAGTACTCATTCAGAAGGGAGAGGAATTCACAGAAAATTGATTCAACACTCAGGGTGGGTAAAACCTTAGGAAGATTTTTCTTTTTCCTTTTTTGTTAAACATGATTGTGTAGTTACAAACAATTAGTATCATGAAACACCAATCTTCCAAGTCATTCATTGACTGAATAACTCTCAAAAATTGATTATTTTTTTCTTTCCAAAGGCAAGGAAAAAAAAGATTAATGAAGGACATAATCCTGACAGGGTTTCCTGTACAGAAACAGTTTCCATGACTGAATGATCTTCAGCACGCTGCTGCAAATATATCAGCAACATGCTCAGATTACATATTATGTTCATGGATGATAAAAAATCATATCAATCTGCATTGGCATAAACATCAAGCTAGCTGTTATCATGTTAGGAATGGGCATTCGAGCAGGAGATGTCAACTGTATCTTTATCCTTTCTGCACATCCGATCTGGTGCTAGGAGGTATTTCCTGTACGAGTTAACTGATATCAAAACTCTATACATGTCTATTTGTTCTTATACAGTGTTCTCTTACTTGATATATGTTGCTTGTGGAGGTCTTATTTCATATCAAATCGTAAATATTCATTCTAATTCACACCTTGTATACATCATGTTTTGTTAGTTTCTGCAACAACTCCTAAAAAATGGAAGTTTTATTTACAGATGAGCATTGGGAGGCAGTGGAAAGGATTCTTGGATTACAGTGACACTATTGGTTTCATATTTCATGTAAGTGCTTGGTTTGCTTATTCCTATGCTTGCTTGTGTGTCGTGAGCTGGGAGTTCAATGAAGTTGTAATCTATTTCATTTCAGGATGATGCCAAGAAACACGACAGATTCGCCAAGAACCGCTATGCAGTATGATAATCTGAAGTTTTACTGGGAGTCAGGCAGGAGTTGATGCAAAAATGATAGCAAATCTGCTACAAAATAAATAAATCTAGCCTTGTCGAATTTTCTGTATATTTGTTCTGACGCAGGTGATGACAGGCACAGGTTAGCAGGAGCTCATGAGATTGTTCTCTCATTTGTTGCTCCAGGCAGCTCTATCTCATGGCGGCTAATAAGACAAGCAGATGATAATTGGTGGTTTGAAACCCCTTATTGTAATGGGTTTTCCATTAGTTGGGCTTTGCTTGATTGTGTTAAAACTCAGCTGACTAATACAGATTTTATGTATATTCTTGATCTCTTGTTTACAAATGCAAAGAAATAGATCGTAGAAAAACTCGTCCACCAATACAATTTACAGGAGCCTCGACCTCACCCATCCTTGTGGCTGCGAATCCTGGGATTGATTAGGCAGGCTTTGGATGTCTAGTAGTTCAAAAGCACGTGGATTGGATGATTATATCGTCGAAAAAAAGCTGTCTTTGCTCACAGGAACAACTGATTTCGAAAATAGATTTTTTAGAATCCTAGAATTCTCCAATCATTTTGATTTTCGTTCCCGAGAAATTCAATGCATAATCTGATGACTGTCTTGGATCATCTAAACTGGGGTCCCATCATGAAAAATCCATGTAAAAGTTACAAGCGTCCGTCGAGCATACCTCCCAAAGACAAACATTCTTCCTTCTGCAGTAGATTGGCTCTGAAGACAAGGATTGCTGCAATCGATTCGATCTCTCTTTCTCATATAACAACAAGAAGAGGGGAAAAGAAAATCATCCCACTTGAACAATTTCTCAAGCCATCTCTTCCAAATTCTTGAACTCCCACTCTATACTTCTCCTCCTCGTTTTCATCTATGCAACTTCTCTAACCCTATTTCAAGCTCGAATTCTAGGGTTTAGGAAAAATGCAATAGAACCGTATCTATGGCCCATTCGTTCAAGCTCGAATTATAGGGTTTCGGAAAAATGCAATAGAACCGTATCTATGGCCCATACCATAGGAATTTTGCCCCGGATACAATACAATTTCCGTCGATCCCGATCTTTCTCTGCAAGTTGGAGGAGATGGTGGATATTCTCCGCTTGTTCGAGATGCATTTTATAGGTGTAAAGAAATCATATTTAAGCATCGCTCAAAGCCTTATCATCTGTCGATGACGGTCATGCGAGGAGCTGTTTATGACTTGAGCAAGCTTACTATCGTCGTTAGATCTGCTCATGAAACCGTGAGCTTCCGATTGTTACGAAGTTTTGACTTTTGGAAATCTGTTTTGGAGTTGAGTGGGAGCAATGATGATTTTGTTTGTTTTTGGACAGCTTCAGCTTGGGGTGAATGAGAGTTATTCTCTGTATGTAAGCAAAAATGATGGACGGTCGACTATTGGAGAAGCTACCATAGAGGTCAGATGAGGACTTAAGACTTTGCTTCTACCTTTTTCATTTGCTTATTGATGAACAAGAGAATGCTTTCCTTGCTTGTCTTTCAATGGGTTTAGATATTAACGGACCTGGACTTATCGGCTGCAGCTTTGTATTGTGGATGATTTTGATATAAATTGCTACAGTCCTGACAGCAACAAAATTACCTGCCACCAATATTGTGAGTAGAGAGCAGGATGGCTGATGGTTGCAAATGTCTTCGTGCCATTTGTAACACTTCATGAATCCAAGCAGCAATCAAGGGGAGGTGAATTTGAATACCTTTATGGAGGTGCTATATTTGGCTCCTATTTGTTATTCTTGGGCATGCAAACAGTATGTTAAGAGGCATTCTCTGGATTTATAGTTCCAAGGAACCAAACTGGATTTCTAAAAGATGCGTCAACTACATTGTGTAAATTATCTTTTAAGTCTTATGCACATGGTATACCAAACCCATTCACACAATTAGCCACCGTAAAAACTTCTCTATTCAATGCTCAACTCTCTTTAACCAGGTCCTTGGTATACAAGAACCCATTCACCCAATTAGCCAGGTTAAAAAACTCCTCTACTTAAGTCATAGCTCAACTCTCTCTTACCTGTTCCTCCTGCCCGGGTAAACTTTTGGTCCATATTTGAGTTTTGCCTCATCAAATCCAGCTGCACTGTTTATGAATCACATGTGTTAGACTAGTCATCCTAGTTCTTGGCCAAGTCAAGCCAAGTTTGACTCCTTTTTTCTATGATCGTTTGTTGTTCTGCATTCCACTCTTTGAAGTCTAGTTGTCTTTATATGACTATTTCTTGCTGATGTTATGTGGTTGGTTGAAGACTAAAAGGTCTCGAGGTGTTTTTTTATGATGTGGTCTTGGATAATATGGCATGGATCATATGAGGCCAGGTAAGTGGTGCTGTCTGTAAGCTTCTTATAATTGGTAATCCTTTCTGCTTGTTGATGAATTCAGAAAATTTTAGTCTCCCAGCTCATCAAATCCACTAATGCATCCATTATATATGAAAGACTTTTTATTCTGGACTGAAGTTTTATTTATGTTATGTTTATTCCATTTGCGGGCAAATATCATTTATGGAGCAATAAGTGGATTAGAGGTATGCATACTGCACAGAAAATTTTTCTAATAGTAATTTTGGAGATAGAAAAGAATAGTGGAATATGGACAAATACAAACACATACGTCTGTCTTAGGATTCTTTTAAACCAAGTCCAAACTCTTGGACATGGTAAGCTCCAACTTGCCTATGGGCTCCTATTATGCCATGACAAGCTCCAACTTGCCAAGGCGCTTCCCTCATGCAGATAAGTCCACGGACTAGTCCTTGCTCAAATCTCTAGATGAGCCATGCATCTTGCTCTTTTGTGGTAGCAACCCCATATTACCACTCAAGTTATTAGCCTCCACACCATGCTTGCCTTCATGCTCTCCTCATGCCCAAATACCACTAGTAGAAAGGTAACAAGGTTCCAACCTTGCTCTGATGCCAACTGTCACCATACTTCCTTAGCCACGCGATAATGCGGTACTCATGCTAAGCCTCGCTTTAGCGCTAAATCAGCCTAACTCCAAGCTCCTAACCTTGCACTCTCTAGTACCTTGGATATTTTTACACTCCATAAAATAATGGAATCGTGCATAAGTGATGTTAAAGGAGACTCTTTATTTACTCTCTCAAGAAAGCCTACAACCCTAGATGTTGTACAAATAAGAAGTCCTTACTTACAGGTCTCCACCCTCATCTACATACTCGATGGATAGCTATAATCATGCCACGTATCTACAATTCAATTGTTAGGACTATTCTAATTCTACTCTAGATTATTCTACACCATTCCTCACAAAGAATCCTTCCACTGCCTGCTGGCCTACTCCCTAGAACTATCTAGACTTAGATATGTACAAAAGATATTTCTGTACACTTTCTAGACTTTGAGCCTTCTAGAGCTAGATCATGCACCACAAGCATCCTCCATAGAACTTCAAAGCAAGCTTAACTCTTTATTCCAAGTCCAAGCTTTTTATGGGCCAACTCCTTGGCCCAAAAATCTTTATCCACGCTAGGAGAGGCTGAGAGAGCCTTTAACTTGTCACTCCATGACATGGTGCCCTCTTCTACATCTCAGGTTATTTTCTGAGTCTGGTGGTGTTTATGTAGTAGAAAGTGACCCATCTAATGACTCTAGGATAAAATATATCATCAAGCAGTTGGAGATTTGCGTTTCCCTTTTATGAAACCGGAAAATTATCAAGATAGAGCTTATCCTTCTCTTTGTTTTCCTAAGAGTCCTAATGAGCTTTGGACTCCTTATTTATAATCTACTTCATGTGATTCTTTGTTTGTTAAACAAGTACTCTTTTCTCTCTCTTACTAAGTTTTTCATTGCATGACTGAAAAGACTGATGCAAATCTCCTTGCCAGTCTACCTTTGACATTCTTGCATAAATCTGTTCTCCCTTACTAATTTCTGAATGGTAATCCCACCCAATTGAAATCTCATGGTCTTCTTGCTTGAGAAATAGCAAATTTCTAACATGGGATGGAAAATGGGACACTTGGATAGTGAAATTTCAATTTCTAGCAAGTATTTCAAAATTGGAAGATCAACAAGACCAAAATTTCCATTACAATGCTTTAAGGTTCTTCACTTTACTTTCTATCCTCTCCATCTACAGCTGGATGATCTACAGAAACCAGTAGAAAAGAAACACATATATCCATTTTTTCAAAAGAGTTATATGATAGCAGAAATTATCCTCAATTTGGTTTTTTCTCACTTCCTATTGTAACAATTCAAACCTATGCTTGGGATGCTTTGAGCCCATGGATGAACATGTTGGAATAGCACCATAGTTATAGGCTTTACCTGGGGCTAAATCATAGAGGTAAGGTTGTGTATGGTTATCACACCAAAACTCTGTGAAGAAACAAATTTGGAACAAGGGTCTATAGTACACAGCCTTACCTTGCATTTTTCGCAAGACCTATAGGTCACACGATGACAACTCTACTGTTAAGAAGGCATGGCGGAACATGTCATGCGAAGGGTCATTGCCGACTTTAAGAAGTTCAAGCAAGAGATGACCTTATGAGATGGAGCAGGTTAAGGCATATTTGGGTGATGTGGAGGTCATATGAGCATCCATAGGTGAGTACAAGGAGCTTAGGAGCAAGCCAGTGCTCCTTAAAAAGGTTGTGGTCAATGGGGGTGTGGCCAGACATGAGGGCATGGGGAAGAAGATTCCTCCACCAAAGAAGTTCAAAAGCACAAGGGAGGCCAAGGCACTAGAGAACTTTTTATGGAACATGGAGAAATACTTTAAGAAGTTGAGGATCATGGATGAGGTGGAGAGAGTGGCCACGGGGGCCATGTCCCTCGAAGACAATGCAATGCTTTGGTGGAGGCGAAGGCATGGCCACACAGAATGGGGCTTTTGTGTCGTCAACACATGAGGGTTTCAAGAAGGAATTAAGGAGGCAGTCCTTGTGAACATGGAGTACTTGCCTGGAACATCTTGGCCAGGATAAAGCATATTGACTCTATTAGGGAGTACGTAAAGGCATTTATGCTCTAATGTTAGACTTGCCTAACATGGGGGACAAGGACAAATTGTTCTTCTTCATGAATGGACTGCATACATGGCTGACAAGATTTGGGGTTGAGGGGTGTGATGTACCCAGCTTCAATATTGGCTTGAGCAAACAAGTTGACAGAGAGGGAGAGGCCAAGGACGTTAGACTCACCCAGTAGAGGTGTGTCAAGCTTGCACCACAAAGGAACACGAGGGTACAGAGGACTTGTGCAAGGCGGCAGCTAGCATGAGAGGTAAGGACTATGAGCTGCGGAGAAGTAGCTGCTTCATATGTGACGGAGACCACAAGGCATGTGAATGCCCACAAAAATAGCTCTTAGAATGCAACAAGAGGAGAAGGATGAGATATGTTGGCTACCTTATAGCTTTTGGGCTCTAGATGAGGTCATGGCGAGGACGTCGACATTATGAATACTATAACCTTGTTACTCCCTAAGCACTCGACCGTATAGTACTCGTGCTAAACCTCGCTTTTAGCCTAAAGAAGCTTAACTCCAAGCTCTTACTCTTATACTCAGCACCTAGGATGCTTAAGCACTGTACAAGAGGAAGGATGCAAACATAGGTAGTCTCAAAGGAAGCTCATCTATTACTCTTTCGAGTAAGCTTAAAAATCTTGATGATGTACAAATGCAGATTCCTGCTTATTAATAGGTCTTCACCCTTATCCACCTTCTCAATGGATGGCTAGGATCATGCCACATTCTACAATCCAACATTTAGGACTATTCTACTTTAGATTATTTTGCATCACTCCTTACAATATATTTTCTCTTCCACTACATTCTAGACTATTCCATAGAATAATCTAGACTTAAGTATTTAAAAGGATGTTGATTCGCACTTTTTAGTCTTTAAGCCTTCTAGAGCCAAGCCATATACCACAGGCCTCTCTATGTGGCCCAAACTCTTCAAGCCATCCTCCTCCATAGATCTTGAAAACAAGCATAACTCTTTAAGCCAAGTCCAAACTCTTGGGCCAGCTCTTTAGCCCAAAACTCTTGTTTCACAATTGAGAGGGGTTGAAAGAGCCTCTAGCTTGTCATTTTGTGACAATACGATGGGTTCCATAAGAATCCTTGCACTCAAAAGGAATGGAAAAACAAAGCATCATCTTCCCACATGTTCTTAGCTTTTCTTGATAACACTTCCAATGGTGGGGATATGTGTCATTGAAATTGAAATTGGCAATCCAATGGGTGACGAGACCATTTGTCTATCTCTTCTTTTCCATCTCCATATCCACAAAAATTTGTATCCCATTTTCAATCAAGGTCTAGAAGGAATTATCTAGTAAGTTCTTTCCTAAAATTACAAGAAAACAAGAGGCCTTTGTCTACTGAGAGAAGCGAAGGAATCAACACTTCATTGCCTTCAAAAGATTCTCCTATTACACTTGTCCCATGAAGCCCAAGTAATGGCAAAGGGGATTAGAAGCCATAACAAGCAACCTTCTCTAAGGTGCCAACTACTCCTTTCTAGAAGGAAAGGACAAAGCAAAGCTGTTTGTTAGAAGGAAAGGACTAGCATAGGAATCTGTTTGCAAAGATCCCAGCTGTATCGTAATGAATAAACAGATGATTGTCAGATTGGTAGGTTTCCTTACATGTGATATATTGATATCGAAATGGCAATGCTTGCATTTGAAGATGTTAATTCTGTTGATTTTTAATGGTACACCATCCAGCAGAAACACATTCTGACATAGGTAAGATAATTGTCACACCCTCCCTCATTTGGAGGGTGGCCCTCTTTTGATTAGCGAGATGAAAATATCATCTTTGGGTATTGATAAATGACAATGTCCTAGAATTAAGAAGGAGAAGGTTACTAATATATGCAATTTTCTCATCATGGACACAACATATTCTCAGCAACAAAGCTCTAGATATCCCCTTAATCATGGCACAATGGACTTCAACCAACTACATGTCGTCCAAAGATTTGGTTCTCATTCTCCCTTCCAGCCTCAGAGGAATGAAAGACCCAAGTACTTATTTATTTAAACTGCATAGGTAGTAGTGTTACTATGGTAAGTTTGTCGCAAGGATGATAGAACATCTGAATGTTGTTTTATGGGTCTACTCTTTGCTGTCCTTCCAATTTCTCAATTCTGGTTGTATTGATGGATATCAGAGTAGTAAGGTGATGGCCACTATCTAGTGAATTTTGATGACTAGAATGGAATACGAAGTGTGGATCTTCCATGCTAAAGCAAGACATGTCAAACTTGATTCCCATTTTGTAAAAGAGGCATTGATTGCACCGTGAGAATCAGTTGTGTAGATTGATGAGCAGGTTGCATTGTTATCCTAGATTACCAAACCAAATTCAATTTGTATTTGCATGGAATTCAGATCGTAGAGAATAAGCAAACAAGGGCAGCCCCGGTGCATGAAGCTCCCGCCTATGCAGGGTCCGGGGAAGGGGCAGACCACAAGGGCCTATACAACAATCCAGAAAAGAACACAGATTTTATTTTTATATTGTAAAACCCCAAATTAAGAAAGCATCCAGCCAAATATTGTCAAATAATTTCCACTATTTAGAAGAATGAGTTACAATGGAGTACGACCACTTTAGGTACTAGTACCTTCAAAATTCATAATTCCTTCGTGATCTTCTAGTTTTTGTTCTTCTTCTTTCTTCTCTTTCAAAACAAGAGAATAAACAAAAGTAGTTATTGCTGGGGTTCTGCTCAAAGACTCCACGTGGTAGCCAGCTGGCAGTTGTTTCCGTTAAAAAACTATCTACATCTAAGATGCCATGTGTTGTCTTCTCTAACTAAGACATGAGCATGTAATTGAACTAATATATGGAAAGAACCATCCAACTTCAAGTAGAACTAATGACATTGCATATATGATGATGCAGAAAACACCACATCTTTATTATTTATCCTTATTTCTGGAATTAATTCCAGTTCATAGCATGCCCAAGATAAAGATAATTTGGCAACTTCTGCAGATTACTTTTAGTACCTTGTTGGCAAGCTACAAATGGGAAAGCTCATTCACCAATTAGTGTTAGATGTTTCTTAAGATTGAACATGTTGCTGTTATGTTGTTCTTGGGAGTTATTTTTGCAAGTTTATGGGGATGTCAGTGTCCAGTTTAGTTAACTGGGAATTATAGGTGTCCAAACTTGACAAAAATTTCTTCTCATTTCTTCACAAATAGTTGGACTTCCTACTTTTAAGGTTTTTTGTATATATTTTGCCATATTTGAAATCCAGCTGCAGCCTCTGGGTGCATCAGGCAATCTAATACACTCAACAAATTTGTTTGGTGAAGATACCTCTGCTGGTAATCTGTAATGTATATATAAAACCCAGGAACTGATGAAACTTCTGACTCTTATTTATTTATTTACTGATGTTGGTGTTCTTTGTAACTTCAAATAATCATGAATTAAGTAATGGTGGCCCTCCTTTGGTGACAAACCGTAGCAGGATAAAAGTTTTCAGCCTTGGATATTAATGCTCCATCTTCTTCTTCTTATGTAAATATTTGTTGCATTATCCTTGTATGCATGCTTCTCTGATTGTTGCTTCACAAGAGTAACTTATGATTTTGTTCATCTTTGCAGGGGAGTTGGTTATCCTGATCTTTGGCCCTCTCTTAGTTGTAAAGAGCCACTTGATGTCACCAAAAATTTCACATTTGATGTGGTTGGTGTTATTTTGACAGGTCAATCTCGTATGTTGTTGCTGTTGTTTCTTGGTGATGTTGCATTAACAAAGGATAGTTTTTAAATTGATTATCAATGTTTTCTAATGTTATCTAGGTAGTTGGTATCTTGATCATCTAGATGAGTTTGTCCGCAAGTTGTTGCAAAAGGTTTCAGATGCATTATAAGTAATGAAGGTGTTTGGTATCTTTGATCATCTAGATGTTCCCTGGTAGGATTTTTATAACAGTGAACTACTAGAAGGAATACATGACGCTTTGCAGCAAAAATTTGTGCTTGGAGGAGAAGTTTGCAAGTGGGGAGGGACAGTTGATACCTCAGATGCTGAGCAAACAATATGGCCTCATGCCACAGCAGCTGCAGGTATGAAAATATGGTGGTAAATATAGTCCTTCCAAAAACTTATGTCCGGTAATGCCTTCTGTGGTGAGGGAGGTCACAGGATCATGCCACAATTTTTATTACGAAGCCTGCTTGACAGAGATATGGACACCTGAACAGAGACTTGAATTGGAACTTCTGAAACAGAGACATGGATAAAGACTGGCTTCCTTTGTAAGTTAAATGAGTGGTTTTTCTAACTGAGAGATAAATGAACATCGACGACCGCTTCACTTTCTAAATTAGGTAAGTAACAGTACTGTGTTGTAGTACTTTCTTGCTCAAACTTAATATCAAATATGCAATTCTAGAGAAACAACCAAGATGGTTAATTCAAGCTAATGTCAATTTAAGTTATGATAGTTAAACTTTTTCCAATTATGAGAGAGAGATGTTCTTTTTTAACTAACATCTTCTTATATCCAGTCTCATGTCATGTTTTAACACACTGAAAGCTATCAGCAAGCGGCAACAGCTTTGATGCCATTCTTGCTGCAAGCTTCAAGCAGTCAGTACTATCAGAGAAGGAAACGCCCTTATGATTGCAGCATAAGAGGGGCTCTAGAGTAGCCCATGACAGTTGGTACTATGCAGGTTTATGCAGTCATCTGACTATCATAAGAATCAAGTCAAATAGGATTCTGCGCTTATTATATTCTTTTTCTAATGGTATAATTGAAGTTGCTGACATACATGCTTCGATTTACGATGCTTGCTTTGCTACTAATAGTTTTTCACTTTTCTAACCCATACATCAAACATCCAAGTTACCCTTTTTTCTGAAGGATAACATCGAAGTAACCCTTTTCTTAAATCTAGTTCATATAGCTTACATATGTGATGGGATTGCAATTCTTTATTTATGGATGTCTTATTTGGCCTCTTATGTATTTTGGTACTGTTGATAGACCAACTTTCATGACTATGAAAAGTTCAAGTTTACCTTTCTAAGTAATATATGTTCCGTTCATTTTTTTAGGCCCACGTATTTTCTATACAGAGCGCTTGTGGAGTAGTAGGGAGGCCACCTCCAGGGCAAATCTGAACTCTACTGCTAATGCTAGAATACGTCAGATGCTTGCTGAATAGGCGCGGAGTTGCAGCAGCTCCAGTTGTATGCCCACAGCCTCCATATAGTCCTGGATCGTGCTATGTTCAGTAATGTGTTATAAGCACAAAGGTTGAACTCTGAAATTTGGTCCAAGTACCATCTTCCGCTAGACATTTGTGGGCCGTCTGAGTACTTTCACGTATAGAATGTGGGTCAAAGTTAAAAATAAAGTCACAAGCAAGCTGTCTAAAGGTGTTTGAGACGATGCATTGTTTGGATCATGACAGACTTGGGCTGCACATATTTTTGGAAATCCTATATCTTACTACAACTGAAGTTGTATGTGCGCCCCATAACTTTCATGATTCAAACTTCCAAACAGTTAATTATCTAAAGGATATCACATGGAGACAACGGTGCAAAAGAATCAACTTTTCTATCCATCAACGGAACAGTTTTAGATGTAAAATTAACAATTTCGTAACTTAAGCACAAAAGGGTGAATTCTGTGTTTTTTCAGTTCCTTTTTAGTGGGTTGAGTGCGTCTGTAGATATTTTGGGCTGTAGGCTATCTAAAATAGGTATATGGAAAGATGTGTTTATGATCATCATAGATCTGGGCTTTACAGCTGCATTTTGATTTGCTAGTGGCACTTTGACACCGTACAGCAAACACTCGGTAGCAAGAAAAGATCTAGAGCTGGCTAAAAGAGAGAGAGAGAGAGAGAGAGAGAGAGAGAGAGAGAGAGAGAGAGAGAGGCACACAACCTTAACCCTGGTCACCAGACGAGAGACTTGCACCCCTGCACTAGATAGCAAAAGTCAATTAAAACGAGCAAGTTTTTTGAGACGAAATCTATGTTCTGGGGAAGCACTAGTATCGTGCAATGTGTATGCATCCTGATGGACTTCTAGGAAAAATTAGGGCCTTCGTATGCAGTCTTCAAAACTGATTCCACCATGATAATGGCAAGCCTGCCATCCTGCATCACAGCTCCTCGCATCGCCTGTCCAACGACTGTGGCAACATATGCTCTCCCTCACGGTGCTTGGAAAGATCATTCAATCACAATAGATCTTGTCCCATGCATTGATCATCGTCGTAACATCTATACCTCTGCCAACGTGTGAAGCAGGTTCCATTGAACGTCAATTATAGTTTTAGGTAGCTCTATCGACAAAAATTTCAAGGAGTTGCAGTTCTTGGTGTCAATCAAGCATTGGGGAGATGTATCCAAAACATGAACTTCTTAACAATCCGATGGAAACATTCTTACTCCCTATGTTACCACAAAATGAGACAAAAAAGAGTACATGAGAGCTGTAGCCGATCCACACAATTACAACAACAGTAAGGGAAGCATCCATGTTGGATTCATCAGTTCGGTGTGGTCATCATTATGCATTGAAGACACACTCCAATAGCCCACTAAGGACTGGTTCTCTCCTGAGAAATTTAAGGAAATAACTACCAGTTGACTTGTTTTCGCTAGCGAGGATGAAACAATATAGACATCTGAAAGCAACAAGAGATGCAAGCGTCACTCGTGCATTCCGTCCAACTTCCATGCCAATTACACAACAAGGCCTAAATCAGAATTGAATTCTCTTGTCCCGTGCCAACCTCCAGCCTCAGACTTCTCCTCGTCCTTTCAAGTTATTATATGGAATACCGATTCTTGGCAGATCTATCATACTTCTTTGAGTCCTCCTAAAACCAAGAAGACGCAATAACATCATGAACATTGTTTCAGAAGACAGAGGGATGTAATGCACAGAAAACCCAACTCACATGGGATATGAAACCAACTGTGTCCTTGTAATCAAGGAACTCCTTCCATTGCCTTCCAATGCTTATCTGTCAATTGAAGATATTGTTTGTGTGTGAAACTATCATAGGGATTAGCAAAATTCTGTTGCACAAAAGTTCCAAATCACAATGAAGACAAGCATTTGAAACGGGAAAAGAGAAAATCGGCAATAGAGTTCTCAATAGAGACCAACAAGCAGCTTATTCTTACCATTGGAAAATTATATAACTATACTCACTATAAACATTAGATCAATAATTGATTTCTAATGAATAAAAAATGGAAGCTTCTAGCAACATTTCCGGATGATTCAATTTCTCAAAGTCAAAACTTAAGATAAAAACCTTTTTTTTTACCCATTAACAATAGAAAAAAATAATTGGAATAAGCTTAAATCACATCAACAGAATGCAAGAAAGGCATCTAATGTACTAGATTGAGGAATTCTAGCTGGTAAGTTGATGTAATAAGTATTATTTGGATTAGGTCACTAATCGTCATCCATCAACTGCTACAGCAAATAGCTTGTTCTGTAACATAAGTATTATTTGAATATTGACTTTTGTTAATTGAAAGATCTTTCTCCCGTAAGGTCTTCTTCCACTAAACACCCCTCTTGGAAGGACACCTTGACAGAAATCAATTTAAGGGCAACTTTGGACCTGCAGATGAGTAGTTCCCATCAGTTTTTCCTAACATAACAAGTGCTTGAGTTCAATGTTTCTCCATTTCCACATAAAAATGGTCTACAGCTTTAAATCAGTAACGCATATAACTGCTTCTACTAAATTAGTGCAACATAGTTAACCCCTAATCTATATTAATCATACAAACTCTCTTAGAAGATTGAGTTTGCAACCTGAAAATTTTGTTCCCATATTCTAGCAATAAAGTTGGAATGTTGAATCACACCATAAAACAAGGATAACTTAGTACGCATTTGAGTTTTCATTGTTATATAGACAATACGAAACCACCCACTTCATGGACCCATGCAGCTTAGATGGACAAGAGAGTTACCTGGGCAGCTTCGTTGAAAGCATTCTTTGTCCAGAGAACTATTTTTTCCTGCTTAGCTCTAACATTGACAACTGCTCCACAAATTTCATCACCGTAGTCAAACTGTTCACCAATCATTGCCAGCAACTAGTAGGAAAAGAAAAGAAAATTATAAGCAAAGGTAGTAATTATGATTCCAGTTTTTGAGTCAATTATGCTGACAAGATCACAAGTATACCGTATATAACCACCACGTATCAGATCTTCCTCTAGAACAGCTTATGGTCCACCTCCCTCCATTAGCGCAAATAGGATCCTCCCATTTTGGCTCAATCTTGTATTTGAAACAGTAAAAGTCCGCACCCCCAGCCAACTTGCTTGGATGATGTATATTGTTGTAAAGGCTGGAAATAAATGATATCCATACCCAAATTGTCAGAACATACACGATTTTACTGAGAAGTGCAAGAGTTAAGAGGTATAAAAATAGAGTCCCAACCAAGAATAGTCAACAACCAGAGAATTGAACATTTAAGTGATTCCGAAATCAGAAGGTGAAAACATATGCCACATAAACAAAATAAGTAAACTAAGGTTGAGACTATCACTCAACTAACAGAGACAAACTGACTGAAATAGCTTTTCTCAAAGAAGAACGAATGAACATAGGATAACCACCATGAACTTTTGAAACTACTCAAAAAATCATCCAATATTCCTTTAACTTCATAACAGCAAAGATATCATGGTCCCAGATGAATGAAATAGAAATTTAATATACAGATGAGGAATGAAATAAATAAGTTAGAAAGTTCTCAGAGAAGTTTGGGGGATCTAGCAAAATTAGAAATTATCACCTAACAAGTAAACCACTCACAACATTGGAAAAAAAAAGAAGGTAAAACCACTCATCAAGGGGTAGTGGTTTGAATCCACCAGCCACTCACAAAAGAAATCGAGTAAGTAAAACCTCTATAACTTTTGAAGACCTGAGCATATTAAAATTCTTATAAAGCAAGCACTAACTTTAATTGTTATACCCTTTTCTTTTGATCGGTATATCAAAACCATCACACTTGCTCCAACTGAAGAATGAACAGAAAGATGAGTGTGGTAACATGGTTTCTAGAGAGAGAAAAAAAAAAAAAAAAAAACTTGTCTCTCCATTGCATCACAATAGCACCATGATGTTGTTCCTTTAAAATTCTTTTTCTTTCTTTCTTGGTTAAAGATGTGTTTTGCCAAATAAGGGAAAAGAAATGGAAAAGTAGTAGGGACAAAAGACCTCGATGCAGACAGCGAAACCAGAAAAACATCTTCACAAAAATTTAAATTTTGCAAAGACAATGATCATGAGCCCCAGGATACCCATTTCCCTCGTCCTACTTAGCCCCATTTCTATCTAGATTATCCATGTTATGCACTATGATCACCAACATGCAGTAGTTATATTTCAGTAGCTATGAAAATCAAGCGTTATCCATACAATAGTAAAAGCAATAAGACTGTAAGAGACTAAACAAGCAATTGCATGTTGATGGTTCACCAACATCACAACTTTCAAAATTTAAAATAGAAAGAAAGGAAGCAAGCAAAAAATAAGATAACTAAACCATTGCCACATGGCAAAAGAGAGTGGCCGAATCAACTAGAAATGGAAATAGCATGAACTAACTCTGGGAGGAAAACAACACTAAGCAAAAAATAAAAACAGTACTTTCACTCAAGTTACTGTCAACGAGATGATACAAACAAATTATCTCTGAACTTCTTCTGGAAATCAACACATTCATATTATTCCCCAGTCATGGTAAACCAGTTTATAAGCACCATAATCAGAACCTTTGACCATGCTGAGTTCCTGAAATGCATTATGTATTCGTTTTGCAGAAAACAACATAATTCACTTGACTGCACATGACATCTCTTAAGGTGACATTGATTACAGTATATTCCTCAAACACTTAAGCGTGCAGTTATGACAATGTCAGTTCTGTTTTGTGCATCCAGTCCAGATATGCAATCAACTAAGGCTAGAAGTAGCAACCTTCACAAGCGTCCAATAATGAATTCTTTAAACCTCCTGATCAAAATATTAGCAAAGAGCATCTTGCATAAGAAGTTGCCGATCATGACTTGTTAAAGATAACAAAACATCACCAACAAATTTTTAGAGCAATAAGAGGCTATTAGCCTTTGCAGGAACAGGTCCTCTCTCTTTTAAACAACACTGCTTTATCCAAGATGTTTGATTGAGACAGATATCATACCCGTAAAAATATCTCAGAAACTTTCAGACATGGTAGCTACAAGAATCAAGCATGAATGAACTTAAACATAGTAAACTAGGAAGTTAGAATGGTCATTGGCATTAGTATTTCTCTGGCATTAGAAGAGAGGTGTCCTCAAGTAAGCTTTTAAATCCATAAGCATTTCAAATAAGATTCCTATGACCGAACTTTGGTCTACAGAAGAACCAAATTTCCAGGTAGAAATAACACCCTAGGCAAACCAAAATAATAGCAACCAAACATGGGCATACTCTCAAGAAACATCACTGGCAGAAAAAGTAAGTACACAAACATATTCTCCTTTTGTGTGCAAAATAATCAAATGCTGCTCCACCTCTCATATGCATTTCTGAGTTCCAATTTGCCAGTCATCCATCTAAGTCTTTCTAGCAGAACCTGATTAATAGATTACTGCAACATATGCCATCACATAATGCCAACTCATAAAACTTCATTACCCTGGGGTAATTGAACAACAAAAAACAACCTAACAAAAACATTAGCATGTGATCAAAGGATTTCTCTGGAAAAGATCACATTAAAATTCACAGGATATTTCACTCTCGCAGCAAGAAATTTTTTTGCAGGATTAAAGCCAAGTTGAAAACACAAAAGCATGAAACAAACATAGACAACTGATTGGTAGAATGTTTAACATCACTTTACGTTAAGAAAGAGGCATCACCGAAACTACCCTATCTGCTTGCTAGATCATGTGAAAATGACATCACATTCAAGGTGTTTGCTTCACAAGAAGAGTCGCATCATGCACTAGTACGGTGCCTTATGTAAACATCCATTAGGGCCACTACTTTTTCAAGAAAATCACAGCTACGTTTAGCTCTATCACGGCATCTTGCTAAACTAAAATAATAACATCTTCTTCTGCACCGTTGATTTCAGAATTCAGTGTAACTATAACACCTACCAATAAAAGGTCCTCAGAGACAGCCAGTATATACTCTAGATCTTTGCTTTCTGAAGATCTCTTATAAGCATACAAATTGTCTAGGGAGAGCAGGAAGGTTGTACATCCCAGATATCCCCTTGTTTTCCAGGCTTGTAACATTCAATTTGATGACTTAACAGCAGAACTGTCACACATCCCTCTCTCAACCACTCTCTTAAGCAATGAACTTGCTTTTGCCCTCTGGCAAATAACAATCAGAAGAAACTTTTATGCAGTAGACACAATCACAAGAAGGGGAGCTTTGGCGCAACAGTAGAGTTGTCGTCGTGTGATCTTGAGGTCATGGGTTCAAGGCGTGGAATACAGCCTCTTGCAAAAAGCAAGGTAAGGCTGGTACTATTGACCCTTGTGGTCTGCCCCTTCCCTGGACCCCGCATAGGCAGGAGCTTCGTGTGCGCCGGGGCTGCCCCTTTTACACAATCGCAAGAAGAGGGCTCTTATCCAGGTTCTTATCTTGGGTATCCTCTCCACCTTAAGAAACACAAGATATAAAGCATTTCTCAGGGGGTCTCATCCGTAGATGCTACCGATTAAAACTGTGAAACAATTCTTCCATCAGGTAATGATACTAGAAAGACCCATTTCCCGAATTTTCATGAAAAATACAATATACGACAATAAATCTTTCTCTGATTCTCGTCTCTTAACAAAGATCTTAACGTTTTCCCCACCAAAAACCATCCTTCCATTTAGAAACCCAAGATTCCAAGAACCCATCTCATTCAAACTACGATAGCAGTTTCATCGATTAGATGCGATGTATAAATATGCAATCAAAGAAAGAGAAAGCAATGAAGAAATTACCAACCTCCAGAACTCTTCGACGGTGGAAAATGTGTGGATTGAGCGGATGGAGCTTCCCCAGTCAGCCTGCTTGGATTTGGAGGAGGGATTATCGAACCAGAATGTCCACGAATGCTCCAGGGGATGGAAAGGTTGGGGGTTGGTCGGTATGACGGAAGATGTAGCAGATGAATCATCAACGATTTCTCCTTCCTCTACATCTTCAGGAAAAGATTGTCCTCTCTCCTTTTCTTCTTCTCCTCCACTAACTGTCACTTCTTCCTGTGCCATCTTCTTCTCCTTCTTCTCTCTCTCTCTCTCTCTCTCTCTCTCTCTCGATGCTGCCGAAGAAAGAAACCTCTCTCGATTCCGTGGGCGTTCTCAAGTCCCCGAAATGTAGACTGGCAAGGGTTTTAAGTTCTAACAGGGAGAGAGAAGTTGGGTGCGGCGCGGATCATGGGACACCGACTAGACCCATCCACACCGTCGAAATCTGGCGGGTCCTACTCTGCTCACGGTGAACCGATCCGATTTGCGCTCTCCCTAAGGTTGAGGAATGCTAGATTAATTACATGATGGGGTCCATCTATTAGATGATCTAGACCGTTCATCTAATTTATTTGGCTTCGAATTTCTCTGCTTCTAAGACCATTATGATCTTGTAACATGCGAATCTTACAAACACTTGGCTTTACATTCGACTTGTAAGCTCCGGAGGTAACAAACAGGGCGAAGTCATCAACAAATCGATAACTTAGAATCATCCAATCCATCAGTGTAGATGAAAAGTCTCCACCGTTGAAACAACTAAATGTGAAGTGTTAACTAAAGTTAATAACACTGGAGAAGTCTCAAACAGCAAGTAACATAATAGTCCTGCTGCCTTGATCCGCTGAGATTCAGCCCCATGCACACTTTGCAAATAATATTTCATGAAAAACTACTAACTACTGAAGATGTGACACAAATGATTGACCATACAATTTTTCCAAATAACAACAATAAAAGGACAGCCACAAGGTCTTAAAGTATACAGCCGGCTTAAAGTATACAGCCTTATTTTGCATTTTCACAAGAGGCTGTTTTCACGTCTTGAACCGTGACCTCAAAGTCACACAACAACAACTTTTACCATTGCACTAAGGCTCCCCTTCTTCCAAATAACAACAATGTGAAACCAAAAAAGCACTGGAAATTTGATTGATTAATTTTAAACCCTAACGCCATATTCCAATTCAGGTAAGTAAAGAGAGTTCAGCCGATTGAATCTCGACGAGGTAGAAGCCAGCTTGGAAAAACCAGTGACTAATCTAAGCTTTTAGCAAGCAACAAATCACCCAGAAAACCAAGCATTAAACTTTGTATACTTTTCAGTTTATTTTTTTTCACTTTTTTTCTGGTCAATTATATATTTCAGTTCCGATTCTCAATGAAACAAAATCCCTTAAGTCATCTATATATTGACATATTGTTCTTCATCGTTGCTCCACTCTTCAATACCTCAAGGGAAAAACTCAGGATCAATATAAGAGAGGACCAACCACCAACAAATGCATGAAGGCATCTTAACCCATCCGTTTACTAGATAATAAATATCAGAACTCTTCTCAATGCTATATCTATATACAGGCTTTTCTTCTCTCGCAATCATGAACCGATCTCCCCCTCCTCTATATCACATTCCCAGACAGCCTCCTCCTCTTCTTCCATATCTTCATCTTTCATAAACAAACCCAGCTGTTCCAATGGGTTCCCATGAATGGCATTAGTAGCAGCATCACTGTAGCCCTGATGATGATTATTGGGTTGACAAAATCCTAGCATCTCAAGGTCCTCCATTATCTCTCTGTTCTCATCGATGTTGACAGTCCTCTCCATCTGGATTAAAGAACAGTGCAGAAAGAATATATCAGTCTTTGGCGGATCTCAAAATGACAGAAGAACAGAAGCACCTTTCCTGGGCTAGAACTTGTGATGCAGAAAACAAAAGAGAGAAACAGACCTGTTGTAGTGCCAAACGAGCAGCCTCCCTTTGCTTCTGTCGCTGCATTTTCAGCTCAGCTTCCACCTTCATACGTGCAGCTGCTTCAGCAGCTCTCACTTTTGCCTCAATCCTTGCCTTTTCTGTTCAGAAATCCAAAAGAATATGTACCCGTTAATAATATCACTTTTAGTTCTCTATGGGCAAAATTCTGTTTCAGCTCCAAACTGTTCTGAAACAAAAACACATCTGAATAAATAGTTTACTTGATACAGTAAAAATTTTAGGCACTGCATGAATGTTGTTATTCTTCCTATAGCCTAAATACTAAAAAAGCAGTGCCTACAGACTTTAGACCAAATCTTGATCTAAATATACTGATCATCTCTCCCACAGCAGGTCGGGGGTTAGAGGCTGCTCATGGGAGCAAATGTCCAGCACTAAAATGAAAAATCATCTAAAACTGGTAATTTGGGTCATTCACTTGCTGTCCAAAGAATAAGAGTGCATTATCCTTCTGTTTTAAGATGCTAATGTCGTCCTTTATATAACATTCATCAGACACTCAACCTTGCAGTATCAACAGATCAAAAATCAGTCTATCCTAACAATCATAACCATCTGACCAATGATATTCAGGAGAAAAGCTAAGACAATCCGGACAATTGACACTTTGCAGTCCTCTAGGATGGTGGATCGCCCTTTTTGCCCTAATGAATCACCCATTAAAGATCATCCACTTGTCTCATATACATCATTTGTAGCACTTAACACAGGGAGACAAGGTGCCCTAGACCATCCTATATACAAATACTATAAGGTGCCTTAGACCATACTACACAGTAAGTGCTATTATACTGACACTGAGGAATGCTAAAGCAACCGCATATGAGGTTCAGTCAAACAACCACATTTTCTGGAACCCACCCGTGCAAGATCTTCATATCTCATTGCTCCAGCTTTCAATGTCTAGTATATAAAAAAGTATGGTCTCGACAATTCCAGAGTTTTTTTATATACCAGACATCTAAAGCTGCAGTAATGAAATGAATAAGTTGGATCTCGCACAGATGGGCTCCAGAAAATGTGGTCACTTGACCATACCTCATAATGGGATCAAACTTTCTGATTATCAAGCAAAGCTACAACTCCCAAAAAACTATCACCGACCATCCAAGAGGTGGGTCAAAAATTACCATTATCAAAGAAATGGAGTGGGGATATCATTGGTCACCATTTCCTCCACCACAACAATATTGGGCCTATAACAGAAACTAAAGAGTGAGAGCTCCCTCTTCCTTTATTGGAAAAGTAAATCTATTCAAAGGAAGAGATGCCATCAGAATTCCTTCCCATTGAGTTTGCTTTCCAACTCATTGAATCACTTGGATAAGTTTCGAGGTATCTACAAGAAGAGTTGTGACTCAGCATCATAGCGAGTAAAATGGTGAGCTCACTCACTCCAACCCTCCCAACACCCAAAAACCAGACAGGGGTGTGTGTGGATCTACACCACATTCTGGCGCCTTTGACAATTAAATACGAAGTATTTAAGAGAGAGAGAGATTGTCAATACCAAGAAAAGGGAGTCTGTCTACAAGTTTATGCGTGTGTATTTATCCACTCTGATCTACTTTCACCCATTTCAAGCTATACAATTGTAGCAACTTGTACAAATCCCTATCTTGATCCAGTCCCTAGATCCACATTGTCAATATCAAGCAACAAAGGTACAATAAATCAAAGAATTGCATGCACATGATCACAAATGCACTAGACATAGTTTTATATAGTTACGCATAAAGTAGCCCAAATCACCTTCTTTCTGCTTCTTTTCCAACTTTTCTCTTTCTCTCTGCATCTTAATTGGATCCCCTTTCTCACCCTGCAGGATTAGAGAAGATTAATGACACGCGCAACTTCTAGTCTCTGAAGATATAATGAGAAAAAAAGAAAAAGAATACATGATTCAAGAGTGTCTTGTTTTGTGCTTTCAGGATGGTGTCAGCAAAACGGCTCCTCATGATTGCAGCACGCAGAGCTTTGCTTGGTGATAGCTGCTCGCCATAAGATGTAACTATGCCTTCTATACCATTGAAAACAAATGAATAAGTGGCCAGGTGCTTTCAGAGGCCAGCAGTACAAAAGTCAATATCATCAACAATACTAGAATTACCAGGAGAAGAATTAAGATGAATGTTTTCTTCTTCCAGCACACTAGCTGCCCCTGCATATTTCATGTCCAGAGAAATGACTATCTGTCTATTGGGAAATATCTCTAGATCAGATATTCCTACATATAGCAAAAAGATGACCTTTCTTACCATCAGAATCAGGATCAGAACTTGTCCTCAGAAGGCTGGTTTTGGTATCATTAGGTCTTAGACGACCCTAGAGTCAAACAGAAAGAGTTCATTTAAAGCTTGCAAAAAGTATAATTGAAATGTGCTATTCAGAAAAAATAAAAATAAAAAGAAAGAAAGAAAAAAGTACATTGACATTCTTGCTGTTGATACACACCGAGTTTAATGTACCAGCACGACATGCATGCGTCTCTCTACCTGATGATCTATCAGAATCCAAATCTAATCACAAGAAAAATGAACAAGTCTGTCACCTGTCCACAAATTATTCATTCTTGCAGGTTGTGAAACAGTCAGGTGAACAGTAACTAACCACTTGATGAAGCTTGAGTAAAATCATTGGGACAGCTACAGCAGCAGCTCAAGCCATTGCATGTGCCATTTACACACGGAGCGATGCTCATATGGGAATCATCATTGACACTGCCATACTTAGACCTATTACTGTCGCCATTACCTATATGACACCTTTGCCAATTAGCTCCTGAAATGAGCTGTGCAGCAGAGAATGTCAAGAGTGCACTGCCACTTCATACCTTTAGATATGTCCTTCTGTAGAGAGCTGTACCCAGAATTGTTTTCCACATCTGCAATCTATATTCAGAAAATGATAGCCAAGCCATGTTAAAAAGTCATACAGATGCACCAGAGGGGAAAAGAGAAGATCTGTAAGAAAGCATATCTGAAGAAAATAAAAATGGAGTCATGAAAGTAGCCACTTACCTCTGTGGATCTTGCTACCACAGAACTGGTCATGATTCTGTGCAATTCTTGTGCCGTCTCTGCATCAAATGCATCTATGTCCACTTCAAGTTTGTCATTGTTAGGCCCAAGTGCACCAATTCTCTGAAGAAAACTACTCAAGTGTGGTGGCATATTCCCATGAGAATATTTTGCCAGATCTTTTCTCAACTTCTGCTTGTCTGCAGGTGTCAATGACGTTCTGTGTGGTGATTTTAGGCAGAGTCCAGGAGTCTTGTCTGGATTACGTCTAGGATTATGAGTTTGCTTCTGTATCTTTTTCAAATTTGACCGCTCCAAAGCCAATGGATTTTCTTCTTTCCATTTTAACTCCAAAGACTTCCACCTCAAATTAAAAATATTATTTAACTCCTTTGCCATGATATGGACATCATTGGCAGGAGGGTTGTATCGCATGGCGTTGGAGAAAGTTAGCTTCACATCAGCAGCAAACTCTTGCACAACTAAGTACATCTTGGCCTCCAGTTTAGATTTCACTGTACCCAAATCCATTGGTTCAGAGATGATTGCGAAATAATCTGGAATGTTCAACTTCACTGGATCAACTGGTTGGTTAAACACCCAACCGACTGGATGAGTCATTAGCTTCTTCAGAATAACGGAACACTGCCTCATCCTGGTGCCATCCATTTTCTGCATCTGCCCCTTTTGTTGACAATCCAACCTTCTTACAGATCCACATCTATTAGCACTTGACATGACAGATCTGACTCCAGTCTTGCCAATAACCATCATTTCCACATCATCAGAGTGATCAGAACTGGAGAACTGCTTAGACATAAACATTTTTTCTTCTTTGTTAGACGTTGGGTCACTTTAACTGTTAAGTGATGACTGCAACACAAATCCACTAAGGGAGTGTAGGATTAGGCACCTTTAGAAATTCCAGAACAACCTTTCCGAGGAATGTTTTGATGATCTCCTGTAGCAACAGAAATTATCTGACCTAGCCTCTATGCACTAGCTTTGGCTCTTTCAGTAACAGATCTCAAGTGAGCGAGTTGTTCTCTAACTTCTTCTTTAATGCTAGCTTTTCAGCAATAGGCACAGATGATAGTTGAAAGAATTGAAGAGGGGCATTGTGTAGATTTCTATAATCACCTGTAAAGACCATGATCATGGGATTCTATGATTAGAAGAATGCTATGAGATATGAAACTGACAAATTTCAGCAAACTGCCAAGTTTGATGTACTAAACACCATTATGTTGGATTAGGCAAAGATGAAAAATCAGTCTCAACCATGTACCAAAAACACAATACATGCCTGATTTTTCTTATTGGCCTCTAAAATCTCAAACCAAAGCTCAAACATACACAACACGAGATCATATAAGCATATCCTCAGTTTATGTTATTATCATTTTGCTCACCCAAAAAAAATTTCATTGCATACTGATTTGGAACTTCACCTCTAATGATCACCAATCCAAAATTCACACAAATTCTTGGCCCATATCTCATTTCTTTATCAGGTTACCAGGTTAGACCATGGCTGAAAATCATAGCAAATCACCTATCAAAACATAGAACTGACCTTCTTTCATTTCAGCTACAAGAATCTCAAACCACAGACCAAAATGCGTGCCACAAGGTTAATCTTCCACTACAACCACAGAATCTTAACCTCATATGCTAAGATAAATCATTTTTCTAAAGACCAAAACATTAGTGGTTCCTCCTTCCAAACCTGTCCGTATAGAACAGGCAACGCAAAGCAAGAATCAATAACGGCACAATTCAGCAATGCCTCCTTGTAATACAGATCACCAACAAAACAACTTTGTAAATGCATCTTTATCAGACATAGTTAAAGCAAGGGCTTGACTGACTCCAAAGCAACAGACACTAAGCAACCATACGAACTACAGCTACACCCAAGGATCAAGTGATGGATAGATGATAAACTTATCTAACCCCACTGGTCAATAGAATGCAACAACTTGGAAGAAGTCTATTAACTTTTGCTTCACTACGTCAACCCCTGCCTAACTAAGATAAAAGAGAGTAACTGTGAATTGACCATTTGGACACCACCTTCAAATCTCCTCATCCTTCCCATCTGTCCTTATATGGATGCTCTTAAATGCTGCTACCAAACTGCTCATCCACGGAAAGACATCAGGAGGCTGGGCTGAATACAACCTGACCCAGACATCATGACTAGAAATTGTGAACAAAGCCTTATCTCCAATACTGCCAAAGTTGACGAATAAGCATGATTGAAGGAATCCCATTGAAGCAAAGACCATCCTGGGATATAAGCCTATCCCCCGACTTACTGCCTAAAATTTAATTTATCTGGAAAAATCATCAACTACGAAGGAACATTCAATAACTGCTTTCAATGGGACATTATAAAACAGGGCAACTCATTAGATGTCATCACATGTGCATCATAGAGCTCCCTAGTCACATGTGCATCATAGAGCTCCCAGTTCAAGCACTGTCAAGCATCCTTATATCGAGGGAGAAATGCAGCATGACATCTCTAGCCTTCTGCAGTAACACCAGATAAAGCGAGGAAGCTTTGAAAAGAACTCCAGGTTTCTCGGTAAACGTACAGAAAAATGATGCGACTGGCTGCTGGTATCACCTCAGATATTGGATTATTAATTTTCCAACCAAAATAGTAAAAGAGCACTCCTAGTCTACTCAGAGTTGCTGGAAATGAATGTTCTTTTCATGCATATCATTTGAGAAGCAAATGATTTAGCAGACACTAGTGATAGAACTTTTCTGCAGTTTCTATGTTGTCTAAGCAATATTGTAAATGTTTAATAGCAGTTTGTCATTTCTACTATAATATTCGTATCTTAAGTGCAATAAATGCCCATCTCTTCTAGCTTGGCTATATGTTACTCAATCCATGTATCAAAGAAGACTCATTCCCTGAGGCAATTCCTTTGAACAACTTCACCCTTGCTACTAGTCAGAAATGGACAAATAATGGAACGGTATAGTAACAGATTAGGACAACTTCGCCCTTGCTGCTGGTCAGAAATGGACAAATAATGGAACGGTATAGTACCACATTATGCAATTAAGTCTGAAACAAGAAAGTTTAGAATTAGGCTTGAGCTATTTTAAATGTGTTTGTGCTTTGCTTTATTTCAACATTTTGATAAAAAAACCCAGATAGTTAGCTTTTACCAGTTCATTTTCAGGAAGTTACTGCACTAATTTATACATGGTGGTAGCAATGGGACGACAGTTTTCATTACTTGTTAAAGGTCAATTCAATTTCAACCTAATAAGCAGTATTCGCCAAGTTATAATTGATGCATTCGCATCATTCATAAAAACAATTTCCCTTTTTTTCCTTACCAGTGAATGAGTAGAGTGTTTTGCAACATCACACTATCGGGTGGTGTTTTTGCTTTTTCCTTACTGGAAAGTCATTTTTCTGAAGCTGATTAACTGTCACTCAGAAAATTCATTTTCCCACCAAGGCAGAAAAATAGAA
Source organism: Warburgia ugandensis (assembly GCA_035236585.1). Classification (NCBI taxonomy): domain Eukaryota; kingdom Viridiplantae; phylum Streptophyta; class Magnoliopsida; order Canellales; family Canellaceae; genus Warburgia; species Warburgia ugandensis. Next base: position 56,512,732 of record CP141137.1, on the reverse strand, counting down.
ATATTGCCAAACGCACTTAGTTAACTGAATTACTCAACGGCATGTTTTAGGCCAAAGAAGAAAATGTCAGTATTGACTTATATGAAAAGAATTACCAAGAAACAAATATATAACCTTCACGATTTTTGGCCGATGGTTATCTCCTACGAGTGGATTTTCCTCCCCTTTCCACCACCGAATGACAAGACAGCGACATTACCCTACAAAAAATTCAACAAAAGACGATCATTATTATTTATTTTTCTTACTAATCATCTTATAAAGAAGCGATGAAGGCACATATGGGGTATCACAGAAAAGAGAGCCTCACAAGATAACAAACCATTATCGAAGGAAACAGGAAGTGACATGGGCTTAAAAATAATAAGAAATCAACAATTCCAGGAAAAAACAACCACATTAACATGCAAAAGAGATAGAATCCAGAAGAAATCCTAACAAATGACAGAAACGACAGCAAGCAACAACAAACAAGAAAAACAACCATCAAATTACTTGCAAGAGACCCAAAATCAAAAGCAGCAATACGAATACCTACATGCATCAATATACTTTTTCCAGCTGAAAACTCTCAACTGAAATACACAAATCCTAATCGAGACGGCGATGGAAGGGCAACAATCTGCACAGAATTCTGGGGTTTGGGGGGGGAGAGGGAGAACTACGGACCTGATAAGGAGAAGAAGATTCGTGAGAGAGAGATTCTACTCCGCTCTTTCCCCTTATCAGTTTGTAACCCTAGGGGGTGTAGAGAGTGGGGTTTAAGCTGAGGAAGGGTTTTGGTGCTCCGAGGACTACGGATGACAGCAAGTATCGCAGAAACCCCTTTGTCATGTTTTCCTTTCGGTGACTGTCAGAAGGGCCGTGTTTTTGTGTCTTTATCCAAACAGGAGTAAATTGCTTCAGTGGCCCGCGACCTCACTGGAGACGATATGCGACGAAGACGCGGAAATGGTAACGCCATAGATTCGTCCTCGTTGTCACAACCTTATCCTAATTAGGGTCAGCCACATGAATCTTATTCCTCCATTCCTCTCTATTAAGTACCATGGCTATATTTAGTCTCAAAGTTTTTAAATCTTTCATCACCACTTCTATTCACATTCTTTTAAGCTTTCTCATTCTCTTTTAGAACCTTCTACTTGTATTGCATCACTCCTTATAATATGTACCGTTGTTAATCTCTTTTGAACATGCTCAAACCATCTAAATCTAATCTCCCTCATCTTGTTACCTATTGGTGCTACTCTTAAATATTCTCTAATATTTTTATTTCTAATTCTATCATTTCTTGTCTTACCACTCATCCATCTCAACATCTTCATTTTTACGACACTCATTCTATAAGCATGGTGTCCTTTAACTGCCCAACACTCTGATCCATAGAACAACGCCACCCTTATGGCCATCATATAGAATTTTTCTTTTAGTTTGAGTGGCACCCGCCGATCATACAAAACTTCATATGCACATTTTCATTTGTTCCAACTCACTTGGATTCTCTGGATAACCTCCCTCTCAATCTCTCAACTCTCATGAATTATTGATCATAAGTACTAAAAATAGTTTTTTACAGAGACTTCTTGGTTATCAATCTTGACTGGTGTTTCACTCTTACTCCTCTCCTTGCTAAAATTGTATTTCATATATTCTGTCTTATTTTGGCTAATTTTAATTTCTTTAAATTTTAATGCTTCTCTCCATAACTCTAGCTTTACGTTAATACTCATCCTTGTCTCATCAAGTAAGACTATATCATCTGCAAATGGCGTGCACTAGGGAATCTCCTCGTGCAAATCTTTTGTTAACTCATCCATGACCAATGTGAAAAGGTATGGACTCAATGCCGATCCTTAGTGCAATCTTACAGTGATAGAAAAATCACCAATCTCGCCATTAGTAGTCTTAGCATTTGTTACCGATCCCTCATATATATATTTAATTATGTCTACATACCCCTGCGAAACCCCTTTATCGCCCAACACCCTTCATATTAACTCTCTAGAGACTCTATCATAAGCTTTCTCTAAGTCGATAAAGACCATGTGAAGATCTTTCCTCCTCTCCCTATATTTCTCTACTAATTGTCTTAATAAGAAAATAGCTTCCATTGTGGACCTTCCAAGCACGAAACTAAACTGATTCTCTCATACACTTGTTTCATGTCGTAGCCTCTTCTCAATCACTCTTTCAAAAAGTTTCATAGTGTAGCTTATAAGTTTGATCCCTCGATACTTAGTACAGCTATGTATGTCTCATTTATTCTTATAATTTGGTACAATAGAGCTTTTTCTCCACTCATCAGGCATTTTCTTTAATTTTATAATCTTATTAAACAACTTGATCAACCAAACTACCCCAATATCTCTCATATGCTTCCAAACCTCTATTGGGCGATTGGCCTTTCTTGATTTCATCTTTTTCAAAGCCTCTTTCACTTAAGGTATTCTAATCCTATGTTCATATCTATAATATCCAATGTTATTTAGATTTATAGTATTTTCAATCCCTATATGCTCAGAGTCATTGTCATTTAACAATTTTTGAAAGTATGTTTCCCACCATTTTTTTATCTCATCATCTTTGACTAATTCCTTTTAATTATCGCTTCTAATGTACCTAACATGATCTAAGTCCTTACCCTTCTGTTTTCTTACATTTGCAAGTTTAAACAAATCTTTCTCACATTCTCTTGTTCATAGTATATTATGGAACTCGTCATATGCTTTAAATTTAGCCTCACTTACTATTCTCTTGACAACCTTTTTAGCATTCTTATATTGTTCATAATTTTCATTATTTCTAGTCTTCTGTCATGCTTTAAAATACATCCGTTTTTCTTTAATAACTTTTTGTACTATTTCACTCCACCACCATGTTTCCTTTACTAATTGCCTTTTACCTTTAGATACTCCTATGACATCTTTTGCCACTTTCTTAATAGACTCAGCAATATTAATCCACATGGTATTTACTTCTATTTCATAGTTTCAATTTTCTTCTACCATCAACTTATTTGTAAATGAGGTTATTCTCTCCTTTTAAGTTTTACCACTTAATTTTTGGATACCTATTAAGTTCATTTATTTTCTTCCATCTTTCGATATGGATATCAATAACCATTAACCTATGTTATGAGGTTAAACTCTCACCGGGTATCACCTTACAATCCTTACACATAGATCGTTCATTATTCCTAAGTAGAAAAAAGTATATTTGGCTTTTATGAAGTCCACTTTTAAAGGTTATTAAGTGTTCATCCCTCTTCTTAAATAGTGTATTTGAAATGGTCAAGTTATATAACAGAGCAAAATCGAGAATATTCTCCGTCATCTCATTTCGTTGACCTATACCATAACCTTTATGTGTTCTATCATATCATTCCTTTTCTTTTCCTACATGGTCATTTAAGTCTGCTCCCATAAATATGCCCTCAATGTTGGGAATTTCTTACACGATGCCCTCTATATCTTCCCAAAACTGTCTCTTGATTATATCATGTAACCCTACTTGTATTGCATATGCACTTATAACATTTATAATCTGCTCTCCTATAACAAGTTTTATTATTATAATTCTATCACTGATTCTTTTAATGTTTACAACTTTATCCTTTAATTCCTTATCCACTATTATTCTTACGTCATTTCTATTACTATCCTTTCCTACATACCATAATTTATACCCATCTATTTCTCTAGCTTTAACCCCTTTCCACTTGGTTTCTTATATACAAGCGATGTTGACTTTCCTATATTTCATTGCGTCTACTAACTCTAAACTATTACCTGTTAATGTTCCTATATTCCATGTGGTAATACGAATCTTATGCTCTGAAGATCCCATTTACTATCTCCTTTCTCTACCTTCATGGCATAAACCCATGTCCACTTTTCACTACACCTGGGTTCTGATGCAACGCGTCACTTCCAAGGAGATGCTCTAGCAGCCCTTGCCCATTTTTCACTACACTTGGGATCCGATGTAGTGCGTCTCTTTTGGGAGAATGCCCTAGCAACCCTTGCCTATTTTTCATCGCACTCGAGATCCAATGCAACACATCGCTTATGGGGAAAGCCCTAGCTCGAGGAAATGTCAATTTTCGATTTATGTCATGTTAAGGTCGCCATAGTTTTACGAAACTGAAGATGATTTTCATTTCTTCCTTACAAACTAATATACAAATGCATATTCATTTACAAGCAGAAAAGAAATAACAAAATCATCTTCAGCTTTACCTCTGCCGGCAGGCACCTAACTCAAGGGTTGCCATATTTTAAGAAGCTGGAGATGATTTTCATTTCTTCCTCACAAACTAATATACAATTATATATTCATTTGTAAGAAAGAAATAACAAAATCATCTTCAACTTCTCCCTTACCAGCTGGCACCTGACACAAGACCCTCCTTTTTCATTCGAGCTTGGGACTGGCATTGGCGGAGTTGGGACCGCCATAGATTGTAGACAAATATCATTCATGGATATTTTTGTTTATTTGGGCACTGGAAGCCCCAGTTCAATAGCTGCACCAGCGCATGCCACAACTTGGCTGGGTCCACCTTTCCGTATATTTGAACCATTCAAAATCTTTTCTGTGTCCTATATGAGCTATGCACTGAAAATTATATTCATTCATGATTCTACCACGTTGAAAAATGGACAGTTAAATTATTTACTGATCATTTTAAGATATCCAAGGATGGAGATAAGATTTGTAATGGTTCAGATCATTAATGGGGGAAGCATATGGAAGAATTATAGTTTGCCTTAATTTTGATATGGGTGGCACATGGGAGGTGCCTTTATTTTTCCAATTTGGTTTTTCAAAAAATTATTGGAATTATTTAAGGAAGTTGATGTTCTTATACCCCTTTGGCACCTGAAGTCACTCCATCTTTTTGAAGTTTTATCGTGCTTTTATCTACCTTCATGATAATTCCAACCGTTCATCTTAACTATTTTGCAAGAGATGAGCTTTGACCCAAAAATCATATATATTAGTTAACTGTACTATTGCTTCTTCTTTTTTAGTTTTAAAATTTAACGGAGTTAAAAAAATCAATGTTCGAATCATTTAAAAATATGTAAATTTTGAGACAGAACCCATCCATAACAAGATGTTTAAGATGAATGGTTTGATTACGTAAGAAAGTAGACCACACATGTTCCTTTAGCATGAAAAGGGCAGCCTTGGTGCATGAAGCTCCTGTCTATGCAGGGTTCTAGGAAGGGACAGACCACAAGGGCTTGTAGTACACAGCCTTACCTTATATTTTTATAAGAAACTATTTCCACTCCTTAAACCTATTCTGTTAAAGTAGAAGGGCCAGACACTCTACTCTCCATTATTCTGAAAAACTGACTCTTATGTAATTTATCTTCTTCTTTTTTTCTTTCTTTTGAGATTTTATGACGTTTGATTTTAGATATATTCTTTTCTCGAATATTTTGACTATTTATCTTTTAACTACTTTTATGATATCTTGAGTATTAACTCTTAGTCTTATCTATCTAGCCTTATTTTTTCCCAAACCTATTTTGTTTCCACTCTTACTTGGTTATTTCCTTCATACTGCTTTATCTTTATTAATTTTTTCCTCTCTATAATTGAATCTTCGATGCATTTGATCTATACAGGGTATTAATCTTATTTATGAGAATTATTGTCACAGCATGATTAGGGGAGCCTTGTTGAAATGATAGAGTTGTCGTCGTGTGACCTTTGAGGTCATGGGTTCAAGGTGTAGAAAAAGCCTCATGCAAAATGCAAGGTAAGGCTGTGTACTATTGACCATTGTAGTCCACCCCTTTCTCCAAAACCCACATATGCGGGAGCTTTGTGTATCAAGGCTACACTTTAGCCTAAATCTAAATATGTATCAATGCCGTTTGCAACCACAAGCTTGAGAAAGGAGCATTGTTGGATTAAATCAATACAAGACGAAAATTTTTAGATCAAGCAATTAAAAAAGGCAGACCAGTGCATGAAGCTCCTGTGTATGTAGGGTCTAGGGAAGGGGCGGACCACGTGGGTCAATAGTACGCAGCCTTACCTTGCATTTTGCATGAGGCTATTTCCACGCCTGGAATCTGCGACCTCAAGGTCACATGACGACAACTCTACCATTGCTTACATGATCATTGTTGTGCATCCTTGGATAAAAGTTTTAGTAGGATTTGGACCCCCACTCACCCTGCTTCCCTTCCCTGCCCAACTTGCAACTCTTTTTTGTTTGTAATCTTGCTTTGGAACAAGCCGTCTACTAATAGGGTGTGATTGCAATAGCTTTTTAACTTAAGGGTACAATTAATTAAAATAGAAATCTGGGGCAACAATTAATAAAAATGAATAATTTAGGGTTTTTAAGCCTAGTCAAAATGGCAAGTCTGAAACCAGTAACTGACTACTAATGCCCATATTTAAGTAGCAATATTTGTTTAGCATTTAAATTCTACAAAATTCAGAAAAATGATTAAATTTGCGATATATTTTGTTTAGCAAAATTTTTATATTTTTCTCACATTTCTTTAGTATTTTATCATGTGATTTTATATTATTCTTCTAATTTCAAAGCAAATGAAATTAATAGTCTTATATCAAATCAAATAACTTACAACCTAGAATAGAGACCTTGCTTGATTGGATCTAATCCTTAGAATTCGTTGGACCATCCGAGTTCATTGACAACTTCAGTCCCAATTGGCATCATCTTATTAACGGTTCCGATCATGCTAGCACCAATTAGTGGGGACCACTATTAATCAGCTTCCAAAACTTAATCCTAAAACCCTAAGAGGCTGGCACCCCTGTTGCTACCTTCAAAAGCCAAAATCCAACCTCTCGAGGCTTTTATCAACAGACTCGCTGGTGGGTAAAGTCTGAAAGACGTAGAAATGCGAGCCACCGGCGCCGTTCACTCCATCGCCGCCGCTCCAGTCACCGGAGCTCGTCTCAGGACAACAAAAAGTGGCAAAGCAAGCCCCTCGATTGTGAGAATGAGCCTCAAAGAAGATGGTCCATCGCTCGTTGTTGTCAGGGTCACCAGTGATGTCGGCCAGGAATTCCTTAGCGTGATTTCTAATAGTGATTTCCCCTACAGAAGCATCAAATTGCTAGCCAACAAGAGATCCACCATAAGTAAATTTTCCTTCGAAGACAGAATACGCTGTCAAAGAATTAATTGCAGAAAGCTTTAACGACATTGATATTGCTTTGTTTAGTGCCAGGGGGTCAGTCAGCAAGTAGTTTGGGCCGATTGCTGTTTCTAAAGGTTCGATTGTTATCGATTACAGTTCGGCATTTAGAATCGATGAAGGGGTGCCATTAGTAATTCCGGAGGCGAATCCCGAAGCAATGAGTCATGTTAAGTTGGGGTATGGGGAAGGGGCGCTAATTGCGAACCCTAATTGCTCAACTATTATTTGTCTTATGGTCGTTACTCCTCTTCATTGTCAGGCAAAGGTATATTGGTTGTTTGATTACTTGTTTAGCTGAGCTTATTGAAACACTTTTTTTTTGTTAGGAAATTAGACATCCTTGTTTGTGACAAAGGAGCTGATAAAGGAATAACTTTTCCCTTGTTTGATTCGAAAAGATTTGTTTTTTATTTTGGATTTTCTTTTTGAAGGTTATTGCTTGGGATTATTATCCTATAGAAATTGAAAGCGATATGTTTTTCCTTCATTTTGATTGTCAATTGTATTTGTTTAGTGGTGGTATTTGGACGTTTGCTTTATCGTCTTAGAAGAACCCATAAAGAAAATGTTCTCCTTTTCTTTGATTGAAAGAGAGATCTGGTAGCAATCATGGATGAGTAAAGCGAAAGCTGTTTTATGGGTATACAATCTCAAAAATCTTACTCCAATTTCTCCCTAATATTATCTTAAGAAAGGCTAATGGATGTGTTTCTATATTGAGAAAGAAACTATAGGAAGGTAAGATTCTTACCACAAGATTGAGACCCAAAAATAGAATTCCTTCACTAAAATTTTTAGTGGGAGGAGTCAGCAATATTTGATTCTGTTGCAGGTAGCAAATATCTTAGTGTCTATTGTATTTTAATGTACCTCTAGTTTGTATTCATCATCGAACATGATCTTTTCAACCAAACATTTAGGAGTGCTTAGAAAGTGACAAGAGATGTTCTAGGAGTATCTAAAGGTAAAAGACAACCAATAAAGGAAACTTGGTGGTGGAACGAAAAAATGCAAAAAGGTTATCAAAGAGAAATGAGTGTGCTTTAAAGCATGACAGAGGATTAGAAATAACGAAAACTTGGAGCAATAAAAGAACACTAAAATGATTGCTAAGAGAGTAGTAAGTGAGGCTAAATTCAAGGCATATAATGATCTCTACAATAAATTTAGGATCAAGAGAAGGTGCGAAAGATATATTCAAACTTGTAAAAATAAGAGAATAGAAGAGTAAGGACCTAAACCATGTTAAATGCATTAAAAGTGATGACCATAAGACAGTAGTCAAAGAGGACATACTCAATCAAAGGTAAGAAAGTTACTGTGACGACCCGGGTTTTCCTAAGGCGGGATGCATCCCTATTTGAAAACCACTTTATAAAAACCATGCAATGCAGCGAAAAATCTTTAGTTTTAAACTCATTTTGAAAACCCTGAGTGTTATTTGCTTTCACAACAATCAAAGTAGTTGTTGAAAAACTTCAAAAATCATAAATGTTTTTCCCCAGGTCTTTCCAGTCACAACACACAGTCCAACTACAAATACATGTCCAAAGGGTTGAAAGTTTACTTACATGTATAACTGTCTCCTTTTTAATTCACTTGCTTGTAGCACTAATATCTCCTAGGCGTCGTCTATTTGTGAGTGGAACTATCCTGAAAAATGTTAAGGATGGGGTGAGTATATACTATACTCAGTAGGAGTCTATCACTACTAGTTTTATAATACATACGATGTTTTACAATCATATGCTCTTTCCGAAACATGTGCATGTCTGAATACTCAAGTTCAATATCGATATAAAAATCCATTGTCAAACTAAAATACTAACGACTTAAAGGATCACATAATCCAAAATCGAAAGTATCATATACATATATATATATATATATATATCATAACATTATGATATGCATAAGATGCTTCATTGAATCCAACTCATGGATATCTAGTATGGTATGGTCGACCAACCTTATATCATGTCATATGAAATGCAAATAAGTCCACAAAACCATAGGGTCCAACTATGCTTACAACCTCGCCGCCGTGTGGTCCCCGGGTACTTGAGGACACAGTGTCATAGCCTCCACTAGGCATATGACACATCGACCCAGTGCCGTGACACCAGTGGTAGCCCCCTGTACCACATGTAGTCGATGTAGGGACATGCCCTTTTTTTGGCGTGGTGCCCATTCCACCTAGTAGTGGTAGAGGCTGGGTGGCCAACCCAGACCCCTCAGCATAGCACCCACGGGCTTACTAGCCCAAATCACATAAGATCAAATAAGCCAAAAACCTCTTTTCAAAACCTATCCTCTTTGGGTCCCTCACAACTGCCTGGCCATCGGCACTCCAGCGTCTTTTGGCAACCCTTAAGGACATGCAATCTTTGCAAGAACTTAATGCTCATAGATCATGCAATGTATGCAATAGTTTGCAAAACATATCTATACATAATGTGTATACAAAATATGTCTATGCATAAATCATTTGTCACATGCATGCTAAACAAGTCATATACTTAAATTATGTATTTGTAAAACAATCATAGTTCTTTTAAAAGAATCTAGTAGCGATAGAGCACCTACCTCAAAGTCTCTTGGAGTCGCGTCCTTTAGCACTCAACCCGTCCCTGGGTCTCATTTATAAACTCCTGGGTATAAATGGATACAAGAAGTCCTAATTAATTTCAGTCTATTTAGACATTAGACCGCTAGTCCTGCCTATTGGGTCTCTGGTTTTTGCCTAATTCATTGTCAGGCTAGATCCTATGGTATGGATCTACTTTCCAATAGTTAAATTCTATAATTTATCCTCTAATCTAACTTTAAAGTCTCAATAGGTCTGTGTGCCCCGGTTCCCAGGACACCTGTGTATCCTGGTTGAACCATGACCGCCTTAGGTGCGTGTGCGCCCAAAGGCCGTGCCCGGGACTGCATTTTGCACGCGTATATGCATGCTCAAGTGACGCGCTATGACGTGCAGCAGCACACGGACGCCCCTTGTAGCATGGCGCGTCTCAGCTCTCAGGTCACCCCGTGCATCCTGATCGAGCTAGGACTCGTGCCCCATGTTGCGCACGTACCCGAAGGCCGTACTGGGACAATGTTCGCACGTGTGCAAGCATGCCTAAGCGATGCTCTATGACGCGCATCATCGCATGGACGCACCTTGTAGTATGGCACGTCTCAGCTCCCAGGGCACCCCATGCCCCATGTCGCGTGCGCACCTGAAGGCCGCACCTGGGACAATGTACGCACTGTCGTACACCTGGATCCCGTCCCAAGGACCAGTCCCAGGTGCACGTGGTGCTTGGCATCCTTGGGACGCTTGGCTCGTGCAGGGTTTTTCTGAGCCTTTTTGGGACGTTTTTTGGCCAGGAAATCTGGCTGGAAAACGTTTGAGAACGCTAAATCTGGCCTGGATCTAGCCTAAAAGGGGAAGAACCAAGAGAAGGGAGGTAAGGACGTCTTACCTGGGCAGCCTGGGGAGTGCCCATTTCACGCTGGACCTTCCTGCTCGCCGGAAAAGCTCGCACAAGGTGGAAACCCTATTGCGAGGGGAAATGGGGAGACGGGAATGGCATGGCTGGGCTGGCTTTGGACTGGCCGTTGCCGGAAAAAGTAGAGGAGATGGGTTTCCGATCTTGCCGGAAACCCCAGTCTCAAATGGCTGGAAAAACGCCGGAAAACTTGGGTTTTTGGAGAGGGGGAGATGGGGCTTTTTATAGCCCTGCTATGGCGGTGTTGCCAATGGCGGTGGCAAAATCCTCCAGAAAAATCGGGATTGAGGGTTTCTGGAGGGTTCTTGAGGTTGAAGACGACAGGGGGTGCCATTATCAAAACGGCCCCTTGCGTTTTTCGTCCTTTTACGTTTTTTTCTTTTTCTTTTTTTGTTTTATTTCCAAAAATACCCCTATCTTTAAACGGCTGTAACTTCCTCATACGAACTCCATTTTGGGTGATTTTTGAGGCATTGGATTTCATTTTCGAGTAGAATCTAATGGTACTAAGTTTCCTCACAAATTCCTTCATGTACTATTTTAAATAAAATCAAACATTCAACATAGTTTATTTCCTATAGAACGTGCAATTTTTGTTAAAAATAGTGTAAATTGCTCGGGCATTATAATTACTTTCAAAAACTACTAAATGACAATAGTTTTGAAAATATAGAGATTGAAAGAACCATGAATCCAAATAATGTTAGACTACATAGATACAATTGTAAGATTAGAAAACCTGAAGTGAAAGAGTCCTTAAAAAAGATGAAATTAGGAAAAGCCCTGGGGTGCAGTGATATACCAGCAGAGATTTGAAAATTTATGGGAGACATTGAAGTCGTTTAGTTGACAAAGTCGATAGGATTTTAAAATTGAAGAAAATGTCAAGATGAATGGAGGGAAAGCTCTATCGTACCAATCTATAAGAATAAAGGAGATATACAGAGTTGCACTCATTATCATGGGATTAAGCTTACGAGCCATAACATGAAACTTTGGGAAAGAGTGATTGAGAAGAGGCTACAACATGATTCGAGTTTATCGGAAAATTAGTTTGGTTTTATGCTTGGAAGGTCTATCATGAAAGCTATTTTCTTCCTTGGACAATTGATGAAGAAATATAGGGAGAGGAGGAGGGACATTCACATAGTTTTTATTTATTCAGAAAAAGCTTATGATAGGGTCCTTAGAGAGTTAATATGGATACATAGATGTAATTAAGGATATGTATAGTGGAGCGATAACAAATGTTAGGACCACTGGCAAAGAGATTGATGATTTTCCCATCACTATAGGATAGTATAAAGGATTGGCATTGAGCTTGTACCTCTTCTTGTTGGTTATTGATGAGTTAACAAAACATCTACACAAGGAGATTTTGTGGTGCATGACATTTGCATATGACATAGTTTTGATTGATAAGACAAAGTTGCTTATACTGAACTATGGATGGATGCACAGCCTCAATGTGCCTATCATTTCTGTGTCAAAGTAATCATGATTAGTTGATTACTACTAATTCCAAGTAAAAGAATGAGAAATGGACAATCATGCCTACATATTGTGACTAATAGGACATGGTATTCTCTCTGTTGTCATTTATCACTCCCACAAAATGGTATGGTAGTGCATGGAATACATAACTCCTTGGTCTTTGACCCTTGGGAGATGTATGCACTCCCATGTTTGTCTAAGCAAGAAATGTATGCAAAACTAGATGCACTTCCAGTGGGACTTCTTGAGCATTGCTTGTGCATAGCCATTGCCAGCAACCTGTAGTAATGTGTTTCCCAATTTTATTATTATTACAATTGCACATAAGCACTGGTCAAATGTCATATTTCCTGCTTAATGTTTGTCAACTACTTGAAAGCTTAAGTTTGGTGATTGGATAACAGCATCATGTATCTGTTGAATTATTCAAATATTTGATTTGGAAGAAGAAGAAGAAGATGATGATGATGATGATGATGATGATGATGATGATGTTAAGTGTTTCCTTCTTCCTTCTTCTGTATGCATGTCTCAGGTACTACGGATGGTTGTCAGTACATATCAGGCAGCTAGTGGTGTTGGAGCTGCAGCAATGGAAGAGCTTGAACTGCAGACCCGTGAGGTTTTTGTCTGCCAATGCTATTTCATGACCTTCTGTCCATCATTCTTGTATTTCCATGTATTGTGATATTTGCATATATCTATGTGCATTATTAGGTTCTGGAGGGCAAGAAACCAACTTGCAAGATTTTTAGTCAACAGGTTAGTCTATCAGTCTTCTATATCGTTATAGCTTTGACATGTGAATCAATAGAGGAAATGGTGTCTTCCGTATGCCATATTTTATTTCTTAACATCTTCACTGTTGCAGTATGCGTTTAATCTCTTCTCGCACAATGCTCCAATTCTTTCAAATGGATACAATGAGGAGGAAATGAAACTAGCAAAAGAGACAAGAAAAATATGGGTAACTTCAGTAAACTGTGTTTCCCATTATACTTATTTGATCTCGTATGTTTCTATTTGTCATGGTCAATGCAATTCTTTTGCAGAATGACCCCAATGTCAAGGTGACAGCTACCTGTATTTGAGTCCCTGTTATGCGTGCACATGTTGAGAGTGTCAATCTCCAATTTGAGAAGCCACTGGATGAGGTAGTGCTTTGATGTCACTTCATTTCATTTTATTTGATACCATTGTAACGCCCCACATGGGTCCACATAGTTAGAATATTGTCTGCTTTGGGCCAGGCCCGCATGGTTGTAAAACGCGTTCTTTCGGGGTATCAGAGTGCCACACGGAAGCATATTGTCCCCTTTGCATCACCGTCCCTCCATCAGCAACGGGAGCGGCTTAGGGTTTTGTTCCTGTCGACACAGGATGCGTGGTTCCGGGGGATCATCAGAGTGCCACAGCAGAAGCATATTGGCTAGCCTTGGCTGATGAGGGCGGGCCAAGAGGGCTGGTAGGCTTCTATGCAAGGTGAGGCGCTGAGAGTTAGTCCCACATCACTAAAGGGAAGAGAGCTGGGCTGTTGATAAGAGTTTTGACGACTTCCCTTGCAACGACCAGCTTTCCCCCTCGGGGAAAGAACAAAACCGTGGGTGGGCTAGGTGATATGGGCCCCAGTCTGCTAACACGGACAATATCGTTGCAATGGGTAAGCCCTTGACCTGTTACAATTTTTTTGTTGCTGCCTGAGCTAGATTAACTCTTATCTTCTAGTAGCATAGTTCTTCTCACATGTTTTCTCCTTATAAGGGGGAAATTTAAGTTATTATATACAGCATATTTCAATGGTTTTGAATCAGTTATAGTTTTGTGAGATGCAGTTTGAATTATTGTCCAATTTGTTGGTAACTAGTTTTCTGAAGCTTTGACCCCCTCATATTTTACTATTTCCTTGCTTTTCCTTTATTAGTATTATCATCATCATCATCATCTTCATTATTGTTATTTTTATTATTATTATTTGTTATGGTCTGATATTCTATCTCTTAACATTTCATATTTACATATCTATTGCTGTATGTGTTCACATCTCTCAGAGTGAATTCTGGGTCAGTCAAGTTAGTATACATCCATATTTTTCTCCCTTTATTATCTGTGAATATGGAGAACTCAAATGTGCTTTCTTTTTCTATTGTTGAACTTTATGAGCTTAGAGTCAGGAGACTTGGCTGAAAAACTGGATCATACAATTTTAAGCATCAGAGTAAATTTGTCAACACTTGAAAGTAAAAGGAAGAATGTATGGAAGAGTGTTCTGTCTTGGATTATTTGGCAACACTTGTTTGGAAAGAAAGGAAGTATTTCTTGAAGAGGAAGAAAATGGCCAAGTTGGTGGGATCTGGTCAATAATGTGGGCGATTGGAAGGCTTTTTGTAGTTTAATTGGGAGATCTCACTCTTTTGAACTGGAATTTTGACATATTCGTACTAGCTTCCTTTTTGAAAGAGGAATTATCCAATTATTTATTGATTGGGGGGAGATTTAGAGGTTTTCTTGGGTCCATTGAGATTTCTGCTTTCCATTTGAAACTATGTGAGGTTTCTTGCTTATATTTGTTTATTTCTTGGACGTCCCATGTTCAGCAATCAAAGGAGTTGGTGGTTGGCAGCAGAAGGGATTGAAAAGCTTAATCCCTTTGGCTGGATCTGGTTCCTGCGTTTGACATGATGTCTATTTTGCAACTTTAATCTGCATTGAAAAATTATCTTCTTTACGTCCCTAATTGAGATATATCTGGGGTGCATTAAGCCCTTGCTACTTGTCCTTATATTGGTCTTACATGTGTTGTTTACGGGGTTGAGTTTATTGTTGGTGCTATTCTAATGATTTTACTTTCCTACATTTTATATCCATGTCGCTGCTAACCTAGCTTTGTGCATTTTCTAGTGAAAATAAATTCTGTTAGGAATTTCAGTCCTTGTTAAACATATAAATTTCTAACCCTCATGTTCAAATGCCCAGAAATCTGAATTAATTCTTTATGTTGACTTGCAGGATACTGCAAGGGAAATACTTAAGGGAGCTGCAGGTGTGGTTGTTATTGATGACAGGGCTTCCAATCGCTTCCCTACGCCTTTGGAGGCTCTCTCTCTCTCTCTCTCTCTCTCTCTCTCTCTCTCTCTCTCTCTCTCTCTATATATATATATATATATATGAATGTTGCACTATACTTTTGTGATGTTGTATTGGCTGCAGGTATCAAATAAAGATGATGTTGCTGTAGGTCGGATACGTCGGGATGTGTCACAAGATGGGGATCATGGGTAAGATGGGTGTTCATCATTTTAATTTATTATATGAATTTTGTTGCGCTAAACATAAGGGTATCTGTAACAGGTTGGACATATTTGTCTGCGGCGACCAGATTCGTAAGGGAGCTGCTCTTAATGCAGTACAGCTCGCAGACATGTTGCTGTAGTTTACAGGGAACCCAGATTTTAAACTTCCCACTTGTCCAGTTCTGGTTGAAGAGGATAGAGACGGGGATGTTACTCTTGTTCGGGAATTTATTATAATTAGGCAGTGTTTATGCGCGTAAGCAATTTTGAATCATGATGTATTAATACTTAAATAATTTGTTGTATTGGATTCAGCTCAGGCTTGAAAAGTAATGGAAACGGGTAGATAGATTCTAGTCCAAATTCTTTGAGGAGAGCTCACCATTACTAATTTTGTTAAAAATTCCTTTATGGCACTAAATTTTCCATTTTGTATGTGTTATAGTATTAATTGCTTAGTAGCTTCTCCCTGGAGCACCATCTTTGCAGATTTGGGAACCATGGGATTTATATAGTAGTCTCTATTATTAAAAGAATAACAATCTGTATGCAATTTTTGTACATTATCTCACCGAAATGGTGCAACCCTTTGTAATGACACGATGACTAGTCTTTCCCATGCTTAAGCTATCCAATTTCTTTTGGTCTTGATGCATGTAAGATCGCACAATTAATACTCTCCCTCACTGTCCACGTTTGTGTGCACATGTGCATGCAGATGCATGAATTTATAAATATATGACGGCAATGAGGAGATGACACTAATTGGTTTCTTGTATTGGCAAATCCAACCTTTTGTGTACAAAATCCCCAATGTGGGAGAAATCAGTTGCAGTTTACAATAAGAATAGACACAGTAGACATGGATGACTGTGACAAGGTGGTCAAGCACTGACCCGTCTCTGCATGTGCTCTTTCTTGAGGGCAGTAAATTTGGCAACTAAATCATCATAATCGGGGAGCCTTGGATGAACATGACAGCAGGAGGTGCTCGGGTGATCTGCCTTCTGCAACTCAAGTGATTCAGCATCTGGAATTTGCTTCATGGATGTAATGTCAGGCTGTTTGGCTGGAGCTCTCTTGGTCTTCAAGTAAGGTGAGGCTGTCCTTCTCCTGTCTTCCTGCTTTGCTGCTTCTTTTGCCCTTGATTTTCAGGGTATTCCTTATCTCTATCCAGTTGAACATCATGAGAAAAGCTTCTCAGAATTCCACCACCACCCTGATACTTGAAAGATGGACATTTTTCCCCATCATCCCCGTTGAAGCTAGCAACAACACAACATGGATGCTCTAGATAGCAGCGGTGAACCATATTATGCCTGCAGCTGTAGCTTTCCAGTGGCCTCCTGTTACAATAGCATCCATTAATATTATTACTGCACTCACATTCTTGGCAGTAAATCTCTGCAACAGTTGAGGATTGGGGGTGTAAAGGCTTCTTCTTCCTCGCCCTGAAGGAGCTACTTTCACTTCACTTGATATCTGCTGTTGATGCTTTCTGTGTTGCAGTCGTCGGTTGCGTAATTGACCATTTGATTTGGTTCCCTGGCAAAGTTTGGGTTTCAAGTGGTGTGGATCACCTAAATGATCTATTGCCTTATTATAGTGCCATGCAAATTCCCCATCCTTTGCTGACATCGAAGTAATGTCCCGTGGATCATGGATTCCCCAAGCGTAGCCTTCGTTTGTTCCAAAGAATTCAGTGCACACATGATCTTCACAATCATTACAGGACTGACTGTGCCAAGGTGTTGGTCTCCTTCTTGATGTTTGACCATGTGATTTCTTATTCTTGCTGGGATGCCTGTAGCCTGTAGCCTGATTTTCCATTGCAAAGTTCTCTACGCTTACTATCACAGTGTTGCACAGTCGATGAACATGCTCTGCTGCCTCTCGAGGGACTGGGGAAACAAGAAGACTTGAGCAACTTGTTTTCCGGTGTATGATTCTTTGCATGCTGTCGCCTACATTTGCATCTCCACTGCACACTTGCTGATTTTAAGATGAACCTACCCCTTTGTTCTTCTTCGCTGTCTTCTGGAGTGCTGGGGAAAAGTAGATCTGCCTCATCGTCGAGATAAATGATATCATCCTCAGGGGACTGTCTTAGATTTATAGAACACTGGCTGCTGTCACTCCTTCCATCTTATGTTGCAGAGAGATGATAGGAGACCTTCTTTGGCACGGGCTTCCTTGATTGCTTTGATTGGCAGAATTATCCACTAAAATTACTGAATCACGTGAATGATCCAAGTTCTGAACATCCTTGACATACACTGCTGACTCGCAGTTGCTAGTTATGGAAATAGGAGATTCCACCTGCATAAATATGACAGAGACAATCTGAATGCCATCCACAACTGTCAACCTTTAAAGAGTATAAACTAAGATTAAGTGTTGAAATTAACCTGTTGATCTAGCAACTTGTATCCAATTTGCTGCAACTTGTACTCATTTTCAATGTCTTGATATTCAAGTTGGGGTATATTTTCGAATTGGATTATGTCTTTTATCAGCTTCAGCTTCAGCTTCATCTCATCTGTTACTGTTTTTATGGAAAGTCTCTCGCTTATCTGCACCAAGAAAAAGGGTGTTAATATTGGAATCAATCCAATGAAATACTAGGCGACATATTTTTTCTCTTGATAAATAAATGTGTACCTGCTTGTTCACTTTGTTCCCAGGATATAATTCAACAGCAGCCACTACAAATTTTTTACCGTATTTCTGTCCAAAGAGGTCCCTCAGACCTTGCAACTGGGGCAGATCACCACATCTTGGAGCTGCAAATATCAAACTTGAGACTGCTTCGTTGATGTCATGCGGGCAGTCGCTGAAACAAAAGCAGAAAAATAATGAAACTCATATTGGGCTTCAATGAAAACCAAAGGTTATAAGAAATAACAAGTTCAGAAGATTGGAAATGAAATGGCCGTGAGCTAGAGCCTAGTTGTCTAGTATCAGTAAGTGCGCACATGGGGGATGCCTTTTTCTTCGAATGTAGGTAATGTTTGAGAGGATGACTTCGCAGAACCGATCCAACTGATGATATACCTTAAGTGCAGTTTGATCTTTGTGGAGTTGCTCTAGCTGCGCGTAAAAGATCAACGGAGACGTTAACATGGTTACCAGTGATCTTCAAAGAGTGAGATGATTGGATATACCCTAATTAATCAAGTTGATAATTATATTTCCAAATACTAAATGCTATAAAATTCACTAGATGACAATTAAAGATGGAGAAATATAATCACAGCAAATGATTGCATCTAATTCATGCAGATTTGGGTTTTATCGCTTTTATCTAAGTATCTCAGTGAGCTTATTCAGCACCAGTGGAGCATTTCCTTCCTATGCCAAGCACATGGGTGGACAAAACTATCAGATGGTAGCGATCTGACTGTTGCTTTTGCTAGCCCTAAAACATGGACAGCCATTCAATGATTAAGTAGAGAAGACATTAAAGGTCTGTTTATTTGTTCATAAATAGTTTTGTTTATGTTTTTAAGGCTGCAAATAATAAGAGGGAGGAAATGCTATCCATGAATAGTCCATATAGTTTGTTATTCTCATGCCAAACGGCCCCAATACTAGGAGAAGCTACTCTTTTGCTATTCATGGGTTTTTTAGTAATCCAGTATGAATCCAGCTTATAAATTTAAACATTCTTTCTCTTAATTTTCTCACTCTGATCTTTCCTCTGTCAATTTTTAAAATAGACTAGTTATGGCAGCTGCCAGGGGAGCTAGGGAAGTGGGTTGTTATACAGAGAAAAGAATAGCCAGGAAGGGAGAAAGTAGGATTAATTAGAGAAAAAAAGGGGAAGTTAGAGAACAGTGAGAAAACATAACTTGTATGATTGGGACTCACTGTTGTACCATTGGCCGCAATGACAAACCCAGTTCTTGAAGAATTTTTTGGAGAAGTAATTATTGAAGAAAGTTGATATGCTATTCATACTTAGGACATGACCAACATAGATCGAAAATGGCAATGGTTAGAAGGGGTGGGATAATGTTAGTTGAAGTTTCAAAAAGGGGAAAGGTTCAAAAGAACGTAGGTAAAACTAGTAAGAAAAGATTTAAAAACTTTGAGACTAAATGAAGCTATGACAGTTAATAGAGGGGAATTGATGAACAAGATTAATGTGGCTGACCCCTAATCTGGATAAGGTCTTGATGATGATGATGATGATTTTGTTTTTTAAATGTTTATTTATACTTGGGGTCTCTACTTTTCTCTTTCCTCCAACAAGTCATTAGTTTTTGCAATTTTCTCCTTTTGTTTCATGTTACATGTTGCATATAATCCTAACGTGATTGTTGGTTTCTTAGAAAATATGATACTATTAGCTATAGTCTACAATCAATTATTTGCTTGAGAGAGAGAGAGAGAGAGAGAGCTGATCAAAGGTTTGAAAATCTTGGTGACTAGAAGGCTTATGTTCTTTGGTCAAGGTTTGAAGTTCTTGAGGGCTTCTTGGCGCATGAGAAAACTCTCTTGTATAGTTGCAAGTGATTGCTAATAATAAATGGTTATGCAACCGATTTTATCTTAACTAACAAGTCATCCCTCTCATAAATTATCTGTCAACTGAACCCACCCGACCAAAGGCACTCTAAAAATTGCCGTTCTTGAGAAGCCGGGCTATATCCTCCCTTGATTGCCTAACAACCCAGTCTCTCCTCTTCATCAGTCGCCATAGATGGCGCTGTAAATACTTAACCAACTTCTTACTGCATAACCAGATGGGAGAAAGATGTCAGAAGGAAAGAAGAGTGCCAATATCAGATTAAACCCATAAAAGCACCAGCAGCTGCTTATTTTCTTTACCACTTGGAGGCTTTGCTCCATCCAAAAATAGACCCCAACATTGATCCCTCTCTCGCTTTTCTCCCCCAAAAATCTCAGCAGCAGAGGCAGTGGAGAAAGTGTGCCCAACACTTCAATATATATAGCTGTTAGGACTTGGAGAAGAAGAAACTAGAAAGCAAGAAGAGAATCTCAATTCAATCCAACTTAGCTTTTTATGCGGTGGAGAAGGGAACTAACATTATCACACGGAACAGTGAGCTCCATTGTGGGTGCCAACTGTAAGCAAAGTTTCTGGATCACATGATCAGAGAGAAGAAGATTGCAATCTCAAGAGAAATTATCCCCTCAAAAATAGGAAATAGAAGAAGATTGGGGGAGATCCTTAATCTCTAAAGATGCACCTTATCCGTACATCAAGAAATAGAAGAAAATTTTGAGGAGATCCTTAATCCATAATCTCGAGGAAGTATTCTCTCCAAACTAGGAAATGATCTGAGATAGTTATTGTAACTGTATTTGATTTTTGAAACTTCATCTTTAGATTAGTAAACATAATTTTAAGCATTGCAAAACATACTCTGCGACTGGGCCCATCTAAGGGCCATGATAGATGAGATGAACTGTTCTGATCATTCAAAAAATTGGTTCCAATTGCGATAGCCCTTGAAAGGGTCATGGGGATATCCTTTCCCTCCCCATGAGAATATTCTTTGAGTATAGGTAAATAGAGCTAAAACCTTGAGCTATTTGTTCCTAAATTACCTTACATATGTTCAAGGCTGCAAATAGCAGGAGAAAAGATTACACTACATTAATAACCAAATCCATGGTTTGTTATTCATGTGTCAACAGATATAATATCCAGCCACAACTACATCCATCAACCTACAGCTGAAACAATCTCCTTCAAATACTAAAATACAGATGAATAGAGCTAAAACCTACTCTATTCTTTCTTAAATAGTCTTGCAAAGGTTTAACGATGCAAATAGCAGATAAAAAATCAAAATCCAGGAATAACATAATCCATGCTTTGTTATTAAATTGAGTGAAGGGCCTAATAAAATATGGAGCTAACCCAGCTACTTGAACCCCTAAAATTATATGATTGGTTCCAACAAAAACCATAAACTATAGTGTGCCGATGGGTTGCCATGAAATACACTTCTTTGCATGAAACAAAACATTCATTAGTTTGATACTTTCTCCTTGCTCAAAAAAAAGAAAAAAAGTGCATCTAAGAAGTTGATGAGCTTTCAAGTGTACAGCATTGGAAATGTCAAACAAGTCAAACCATGTGCACTAGAGCACTTGGTAAGTGCCTTATCTCACAATCAAGAGGTTGTGGGTTCAAGTCTGCTGCTTACTTAGTATCAACAAAAAGACAGTAAATTAAGCCATAACACTGCAAGGGCTTATAGTGGAGTTTGTTTTGTTGGTTAGTTCTGCCCTTTCTTGGGAAAAATGTGAACAGACAGTTAGTCGTGGCTATTTGTTTGGAAAAGCCAAAACAAACGACACATACTACCAGTAGTCACTCCCTAGAGGTCACATGTGGTAGTCTTCTCAGAAAAAATGACTAACCAAATACTGTTAGTCAAAAAAGCCCATTAGGGGGGCTTTTCTTGGAAAAAAACTACAGAAAAAGACCAACAGCCCAAAATCATGAAAAAGAAGGCGAAAGGGGGGAAGTGTTTTTTCTTTTGGGTTGTTGATTTTTTTTTCTCAATCGGCCCTTACAGATTGCTCCGTTGAGAACCATATGATCATATATCGTCTAATGGTTTGGAAAGGTTTCAACCACGATCCTTATTGTAGATCAAGCAAAAAAATGGTTAAGACTTAGGAGTACCTAATTAGGCCTACGTACGTTCAAGTATGACCATGATTTCTTAATTCCTGTGCGGTTCACGTTTATACATGTCTATTTACATGCTAACTATGCGCCCATTTTAAAATAGTGGCATTGTACATGTCATCTTTCATGCATGATACGTAGTTCCAACAATTTCTTGTTGGATTTGATGAGTGTGGGGCCATGTATATGTCTCTTACAGGTTGGACCCACTGGGCCTGTTAAACTGATACAATAAGCCTGTAGATAATCCTCAGTGAGGCCCACAAGAAGAAGATGAAAAAAATACCAAGTTTAGAAGGTATTCTTTTTGTGAGGAAGAAAGGCAACCAGAAAAGGCAATGTTAGTTTCTCTTCATAAAAAAGACCAAAAACAAGAGTCCAAGAACAAACAAACAGAAACTACCAACAAACCATAAAAGAGGCCAACAGAAAAGAAGACAAACAAAAAAGACTATTGCCATAAAAAAAGAGAAGAAGACGACTAACAGACAACAAATTTCTTTTTCAAGAAAAGACGACAAAAGTTCAACAAGAATGACCGAGTGAGCACTGCATAAACATAGAACATGGAGAAACACCCTCATCTTAACACGGGAATTCTACTTGCTGATATCTTGTACCCACTACTTTTACCAAAGAACTAGTACCCTAGAAACATATTGAAATGAAACCCCGAGAAGAGCACAGAAGTCTATAATCTCCTTTGACAGGATTCACTGATCTCTGGGAACCTGCTAACTCTGTCGAAACAGCTAACCAACATTCAACTGATGCCTCAGGTTTCATTTGAAATAACTGGCTACACAACCAACTAATGATCAATCTTTACAGATGTTATTTTTGTTTCAAGGTATGGATGTAAAAAATTTATCTACACAAGCAAAGCAACTGCATGTTATACACATAAAAGTGGCACCTGATATATGCAACCCTTCATTGGTACAATGTGCTCCTTCTTAAATGTTTCTCCCCTAGAATAACTGGTTACCAGTCTCTCTTGACCATATGGATTCTGTAAGTACTTTCTCTCTCTTCCTAATTCTTATCATGTGGGTCCTGCTACTCTCTCTCTCTCTCTCTCCAGCCAGATTCACACTGACGGAATTCTGCAGAGGTTGTCTTTAAAATCACGAGATTCAGTCTCAACATTTTATACCCTCCAATATTTGATAAGAATAGCTGCCAACAATTTCAGCTGGGCAATCTCTAATTGGGTCTTCACGGTAAACTGCATTCTTTGCAATTCAAGCTCTCTCATGCTACTTCTCTAAATCAAAAGCTTCAACCTCTCTGTTGGCTCGTAAAGGTCTTCAAATTTCAAAATCACCTGAGTCAGCTCCTTTACCATACAGTTACCTTCACTGTTTCTGATACCCCAGCTGGGTCTCTGTCTGTCCTCTCTTTTTCCATTTGAGGTCAGTGGAGTCAAACTATCCGAGGTGATGCTTCAGACTTCAACGAATATGAATTACCATAACCAATTTCAATTGTTCCTCAACGCTGCTGGAGTTGGTTGAAAGATCACATTCCACCTACCAGAACTTCCATCAGGGAATTGGTGGAACACCTCATCGACCCTTGCAATGTGCCCACTACATTCTTTTATGATATGCAGACTCGTTTGGGTGTTAAGGGTGTTATTATCAAATATCAGGTGGAGAAAATGCTCAAATCAAAACTTGAGAAGGTGGACGATAACCTGTATTATGGCACCAGACAGATAGAGAGACTAATGGGCTCATATTGCAGGAAGAGAAACAGGCTAAACAGTCACTCCAGTGGTGAATTTTTTTAAGAAAAGGTGCAGAGTGACGATAGAGGGGTCCATATATCGGTACCGTAAATAAGATTCATCTACACAAGTGGAGCAACTGCATGTCATCCAAGGTGCACCTGATGGCATGGAAGATTGTTTGAGCAAATTGTTCGAAAAAATTTCCAGGCATGTACTAGTATGCTCTGTAAACTGCTTCGTTAATTTCCAAGAAAGCCAACCTCTGTATTCAAATACTTTAAATTTTGAAATTAAGAGGAACAAACTTTTCAGTACAGATGGGATGCAAATTTGCACCAGTAATTAGAAATAATAATGACTAGTCTTTGTAATGACACGATGACTAGTCTTGCCCATGCTTAAGCTATCCAATTACTTTTGGTCTTGATGCATGTAAGATCTCACAATTAATACTCTCCCTCACTGTCCACGTCTGTGTGCATGCAGATGCATGAATTTATAAATATATGACGGCAATGAGGAGCAATGAATAGATGTCACTAATTGGTTTCTTGTATTTGCAAATCCAACCTTTTGTGTACAAAATCCCCAATGTGGGAGAAATCAGTTGCAGTTTACAATAAGAATAGACACAGTATACGTGGATGACTGTGACAAGGTGGTCAAGCACTGACCCGTCTCTGCATGTGCTCTTTCTTGAGGGCAGTAAATTTGGCAACCAAATCATCATAATCGGGGAGCCTTGGATGAACATGACAGCAGGAGGTGCTCGGGTGATCTGCCTTCTGCAACTCAAGTGATTCAGCATCTGGAATTTGCTTCATGGATGTGATGTCACGCTGTTTGGCTGGAGCTCTCTTGGTCTTCAAGTAAGGTGAGAGCTGTCCTTCTCCTGTCTTCCTGCTTTGCTGCTTCTTTTGCCCTTGATTTTCAGTGTATTCCTTATCTCTATCCAGTTGAACATCATGAGAAAAGCTTCCCAGAATTCTACCACCACCCTGATGCTTGAAAGATGGACATTTTTCCCCATCATCCCCGTTGAAGCTAGCAACAGCACAACATGGATGCTCTAGATAGCAGCGGTGAACCATATTATGCCTGCATCTGTAGCTTTCCAGTGGTCTCCTGTTACAATAACATCCATTAATATTATTACTGCACTCACATTCTTGGCAGTAAATCTCTGCAACAGTTGAGGATTGGGGGTGTAAAGGCTTCTTCTTCCTCGCCCTGAAGGAGCTACTTTCACTTCCTTCGCTTGATATCTGCTGTTGATGCTTTCTGTGTTGCAGTCGTCGGTTGCCTAACTGACCATTTGATTTGGTTCCCCGGCAAAGTTTGGGTTTCAAGTGGTGCGGACCACCTAAATGATCTATTGCCTTGTTATAGTACCATGCAAATTCCACGTCCTTTGCTGACATCGAAGTAATGTCCCGTGGATCATGGATTCCCCAAGCGTAGCCTTCGTTTGGTCCAAAGAATTCAGCACACTCATGATCTTCACAATCATTAAAGGATCGACTATGCCAAGAACTTGGTCTCTTTCTTGATGTTTGACCATGTGATTTCTTATTCTTGTTGGGATGCCTGTAGCCTGATTTTCCATTGCAAAGTTCTCTACGCTTACTATCACAGTGTTGCACAGTCGATGAACATGCTCTGCTGCCTCTCGAGGGACTGGGGAAACAAGAAGACTTGAGCAACTTGTTTTCCAGTGTATGATTCTTTGCATGCTGTTGCCTACATTTGCATCTCCACTGCAGACTTGTTGATTTTAAGATGAACCTACGCCTTTGTTCTCCTTCGCTATCTTCTGGAGTGCTGGGGAAAAGTAGATCTGCCTTGTCGTCGAGATAAATGATATCATCCTCAAGGGACTGTCTTAGACTTTCTGAAACACCGGCTGCAGTCACTCCTTCCATCTTATGTTGCAGAGAGACGATAGGAGAGCTGCTTGGGCAGGGGCTTCCTTGATTGCTTTGATTGGCAGAATTATCCACTAAAATTACTGAATCACGTGAATGATCCAAGATCTGAAGATCCTTGAAATACACTGCTCTTCTACTTTTCTCTTCTTGGGTGTCATTGTAAACAACTTTGATATCCCCGTCTGAATCTTCTGTTATTGACTCGCAGTTGCTAGTTATGGAAATAGGAGAATCCACCTGCATAAATATGACAGAGACAATCTGAATACCATCCACAACTGTCAACCTTTAAAGAGTATAAACTAAGATTAAGTGTTGAAATTAACCTGTTGATCTCGCAACTTGTATCCAATTTGCTGCAACTTGTACTTATTTTCAATGTCTTGATATTCAAGTTGGGGTATATTTTCGAATTGGATTATGTCTTTTATCAGCTTCAGCTTCAGCTTCAGCTTCATCTCATCTGTTACTGTTTTTATGGAAAGTCTCTCGCTTATCTGCACCAAGAAAAGGGGTGTTAATATTGGAATCAATCCAATGAAACACTAGGCAACATCTATTTTCTCTTGATAAATAAATGTGTACCTGCTTGTTCACTTTGTTCCCAGGATATAATTCAACGGCAGCCACCGCAAATTTTTTACCATATTTCTGTCCAAAGAGGTCCCTCAGACCTTGCAACTGGGGCAGATCTCCACATCTTGGAGCTGCAAATATCAAACTTGAGACTGCTTCGTTGATGTCGTCCGGGCAGTCGCTGAAACAAAAACAGAAAAATAATGAACTCGTATTGGGCTTCAATTAAAACCAAAGGTTATAAGAAATAACAAGTTCAGAAGATTGGAAATGAAATGGCCGTGAGCTAGAGCCTAGTTGCCTAGTATCAGTAAGTGCACACATGGGGGATACCTTTTTCTTCGAATGTAGGTAATGTTTGAGAGGATGACTTCGCAGAACCGATCCAACTGATGATATACCTTAAGTGCAGTTTGATCTTTGTGGAGTTGCTCAAGCTGCGCGTAAAAGATCAACGGAGACGTTAACATGGTTACCAGTGATCTTCAAAGAGTGACATGATTGGATATACCCTAATTAATCGAGTTGATAATTATATTTCCAAATACTAAATTATCGATCAACTGAACCCACCCGACCAAAGGCACTCTGAAAATTGCCATTCTTGAGAAGCCAAACAATATCCTCCCTTGATTGCCTAACAACCCAGTCTCTCCTCTTCATCAGTCGCCACAGATGGTGTTGTAAATACTTCACCAACTTCTTACTGCAGAATCAAATGGGAGAAAGATGTTAAAAGGAAAGAAGAGTGCCAAGATCAGATTAAACCCATAAAAGCACCAACAGCTGCTTATTTTCTTTACCACTTGGAGGCTTTGCTCCATCCAAAAATGCACCCCAACATCTCTCTCTCTCTCTCTCTCCCCCAAAAATCTCAGCAACAGAGGCAGTGGAGAAAGTGTGCCCAACACTTCAACCCTTCAATATATAAAGCTGTTATGACTTGGAGAAGAAGAAACTAGAAAGCAAGAAGAGAATCTCAGTTCTTTCCAACTTAGCTTTTTATGCTGTGGATATGGGAACTAACATTATCATTTCCTCATTTTACCACCTGGCAGCACACAGCCTATATTGTAATTCCTAAAATCTCTTTATATATTATTCTTTTTCTTAAGATCAATTAAGTATTGAGTAAGATTCTTGGTGATTCTTTTAGATCACATGATTGGAGAGAAGAAGATTGCAATCTTAAGAGAAATTATCCTCTCAAAAATAGAAAATAGAAGAAAATTGTGGGAGATCCTTAATCTCTAATGATGCACCTTATCTGTACATCAAGAAATAGATGAAAATTTTGCAGAGATCCTTAATCCATAATCTTGAGGAAGTATTTTCTCCAAATTAAGAAATGATCTGAGATAGTTATTATAACTGGATTTGATTTTTGAAACTTCATCTTTAGATTAGTAAACATAATTTTAAGCATTGTAAAATATACTCTGCGACTGGGCCCATCTAAGGGGCATGATAGATAAGATGAACTGTATTAATCATTCAAAAAATTGGGTTCCAATTGTGAGAGCCCTTGAAAGGGTCATGGGAATATCCTTTCCCTCCCTATGGGCATATTTTCACTTCAAAATATGAGGGGGCAGATGTGTATGTGGGGTCTAGTCTTTCCAAGGATCTAGACAGTCCATTAGAGGGGCATGCTATGTTAATTCCGACAAAATTTGACAATAATGAACCCTGATTTTTTCCCCTTGAATGGATTATTAGAAGCAACAAAGTTACCACCATCAATAAGCTCTCCACAATCAAAGGCTTTTCAATTATCCAATGGTGGAGATTGTTCTGCACGAAGTAGAAGATGAATGCTTGAAATCATCGAAGAATAAGCCCTAGTGGTACTTTTGCATGCTCATATTTTCCAACTAAAAATATACGCATGAATCATATCACTGACTTTCCTTTGGCATCCACCAACAACATTGGTTCAAAATTTCAAATCATCCCACATCTATAAATAACTTCTTTTCTAGTAGATGACCAGTTCAGATTAAATATTATATTAGCCCTGTATCTGCAGCTTTTGGTGCAGATGGTAATCTTATGGCCTGAAAGCAAATAGCGATAAGTATGTATCGGGCACGATGTTGCAGTTCTCGTAAGCTAGTTGATCTGATCTAAAATCGCGCTGACTGATCGCTTTTATCATTTGAAATCGAGTAATTCAGATCATCAATCAGATTGATGGATGGTAGCTTTCTGGAAACATTGGTCCAATCCAAAACATACTTTCTTGCAAACAATTAGGCTCGCTCATAACAAAGTACGGAAATTTAGATGCACGGCCTAGATCAGCCAATGATGACGCACAGTATTATGTAGATGTGGGGTGCTTCCTTGAGGTGCTGCCCTGGTGTGCGTCCGTCAATCACCTTTTTGTAGTTTTTCCACTGCCATTTGGTTGGTGATCTAAGTTGGGGGTGGCATGGGTTCAGTCTCACTCTGTCACAGATATTGTCATTTACTGGAGTCTATTCACAAGATTCAGCAGAAAAAATGGTGATATTTGGACTTGACAACGTCAATAGCAAGAAAGATAGAGTTGTCGTCGTATAGTCTTGAGGTCAAGGATTCAAGGTATAAAAACAGCCTCTTGCAAAATATAAAATAGGACTGCGTACTATTAACGTTTGTGGTCTGCCCCTTCCATGAACTCCATATATAGTGTAGCTTCATGCGGCCCTACAATGCTAATAGCACTAAGCCGGATGCTCGAGTTAGGTGCGATCCCGCTGCTCTGACGATGAGACATGCCTCTTTCACATAAGGGCCTCACCTTTGGTTGATCCTGACCAGTGATCTGATTTCTTCCAATTTGGATATATATAGGAGCCAGCTATCACTCTAATTGAAGATTAGAATCATCAAGTCGATTGATTAGGATCCTCCATATCCAAAGTTGTAAAATTGAGACGTTGATTAGCCAAAGGTGAGGGCTATTATTGTGTAAAATTGGGGTCCCTCAGTGAGGTACCTCCCAGCTGCTGACCTGAATTCGGAGGCCCCAGTGCAGAGCCCTCAGACAAAGCGCTCTACTTTTGCATAAGGGTCCCACATTTGAATGATTCGGCACCTCTATCTGACTGCTGTGAGAGCTGGATCGAATGAAAGGGTCAGATCATCCATCTGATGGTGAATGTCTACACCGATCCTTGCAGCCTTATTGATTCTGGCCTTTGAAAGGATCTATTTGACAACTGGGAAGATGCAATAACTAAAATTACAGTTTCTAGATGTTAGAGTCGTCCAATCATGGTACTTTCGGAATTGGGTCAACAGAGATAGGGTCTGTTATGTCCAGGTAGAGTTTAGTTACCAAATACCTTAATAATGCACGTCAAAATCTTTTTCTCACACACTTGTTTCACCTGTTAGATGGGTAGCCTGGGCGTAACGGTAAAAGTTGTCATCATGTGACCTTAAGGTCACAGGTTCAAGGCATAGAAACAGCATCTTGCAAAATACAAGGTAAGACTGTGTACTTTAGGCCCTTATGATCCGCCCCTTCCCTATACCCACATAGGCAGAAGCTTCGCGCACCGGAGGCTGCCCTTACTTGTTTCACCTGTTAATATGAAATTATCTCTAAAGCAATATGAAACTTATTTCAAATTCATTAAATACGTTTGATAAACTCCTAAAATACCAATAAAAAACTTAAGAACAATTAACAAAAAACTCTGCCTAACACACGTTCTTACATGAAGATCATGAATCTAACAAATAATCGTTAAGATCTGACATGCTAGGAAAGCTTACGTGCTTCCTCCAGCCAAGTTGGATTTTTCAAATTAAGGTCTCAAATCAAGTGATTGGAAATTTTGAATTGGGGACAACAGCGAGGAAAGCAGGTTTGGACAACATGATATATGCCTGAGCAACCTCAATTTCGTTTCTAAATAATAAGATGAATGCCAACTTGTTCTTTGGCAAAGCATTTTCATCCATTTCATTTTAAGGAAAGTATTCTGATTTTGATAATTTATTTCACTCGAATGTCTAGGAGGAAGACATTCATATACATATATGTTTTTGCATACATCAAAGGGGCAGCCCCAATGCATGAAGCACCCGCCTCTGTGGGATCTAGGCAAGAGACAAACCACAAGGGTCAATAGTACGCAACCTTAT
Organism: Warburgia ugandensis; assembly: GCA_035236585.1. Lineage (NCBI taxonomy): Eukaryota > Viridiplantae > Streptophyta > Magnoliopsida > Canellales > Canellaceae > Warburgia > Warburgia ugandensis. Next base: position 56,482,197 of record CP141137.1, on the reverse strand, counting down.
CTTGCAAATTTAACGTCACACGACAATAACTCTACTGTTGCGCCAAAGCTACTCTTTATGGTTTTGCATGCATATAAGACCTAAATTTATTTATTTTTTTAATTATTTTGTACAACTACTTTTGCCTTTCTCTCTTTTGTTCTTTGTTTCACATTATCTCTCACATTTTATTATATTTCCTGTTAGTTTTCCAAATGTTTTCTATATCATTTCCATTTTTCCCGTTTCAAGTAAAATTTTTGCGTACATTTCTTGATTTATTTAGTTTCATGGTCATTTCATGATTTAACTTCAAGTACTGTTTCTCGGGCAGGTTTAAGGTTCATTTAATCTTGGCGTGGGAACTTGTTTGCAGAGGAATAGCGGTTAAGCGTGTGACAAATGGAGGGCGATCCAAGCCATTCGCGTGTGAACTTCATTTGTAGAGGAAGTCATTGTGGAAAGTCTTTCTTAATCCCATCTTCCATTTAGCTACTTCAAGAATTAACTAAATATGCAACATCTTGAGTCCCACCTTCAATTTGGAGCACCCCACTTTAAATAAGTCCCACCTTTTGGTTAATCCAGGCCCTTCATCGATCTCTCTAACTTCAGATAAAAAAAATTAGTTGTGAAGCTTTTATTTACACTTGATCTGTAAGGCTTTTGTTTACACTTGATCGAGTCATCTAGCCAATAAGCAAATAGCCAGAGAAACGTCTAGAGCAGTTGGCCGCAGACAACTTCAAACTCCCTGGAATAGCTTAGTTGCAGGCTCAACTTACAGTTTTCCGCAGATTTTGAAGTGTGCAAGTTATTTGCTTTGTATTTCTTCACTTTCAACCAAAAAAATAGAAGATTAAAGCTCAAAGAAAAGCCTCAAACACACAGCACAGAAGAAACTGAAAAAACAGAACCACACTTTGAGAGGGAAAAAAGAAAAAGAAAAAGAAAAAAGCAGCCCCGGTGGACATAGCTCCCTCCTATGCAGGGCTCGGGAAAGGGGCAGACCACAAGGGTCCACAGTAAGAAAAAATAAAACCTTTACTGGGTCAGATTTCCAAATGATAAGCTCCTTACGGTTTTAAGAGTCTTCCCAGCAGAGTAGACACTATCTGGAGCAAGGGCCTTCTAGCACAGTGGTGCAAGAAGAAGGTGACTTGTACTCAAGGCCACTACTGGCTGCGTGTCTAACATTAAAACCCTGCTGCATCTCCGCATCTGTGGGTGGGAGGTTATGTATGAAGTCCCCTTTTGAGCTCACCGGGCCTTGTACATTGAACTTTCAAACTATCGTCTAGCATCTCTCAAGAGATGAGTGTGGGTGTGTGAAGATTTCTTTTGAGCTCACCTCAACTTCTATGTTCAAGTTTCCCACAGTCGTCTAGCATCTCTCAAGAGATGAACTAAACGGCACCTGCCCATGTAAACGCTAAGCAATGTAAATGTGGAACAGATAATCATAAACGTTCATATTCTGAACCACATTGTAGGTAGGCATACTCCAAAGTATTCTCCATTGAATTCTCTCACAGGTCCAGTCGCTCAAGACTTTGCTCACCTTTGTTTCTGAACTCACTGATCACTCCCTTCTAATTGCGGGACCGGGTCATAGATGGAGAAGACTTTGGAGCATGGCCTATCTAACATGGGCATCACAAGATGAGCAGATTAAATCACCAATCATATGTTTCACATGTACTTTTAGCAGTGTGAACCAATGTATTGATTTCTAAGGCAGACTTGGAATAAAATACATTTGTAAGATTGTGTTGCCCAGTTATTCCTGAATCTGGAATTTGTACCAACCACCTCGATCAACAAAACCCAACAGAAAATTTATGAGATTAGCAAGCGTCGAGCAAATTAGATAATTGCTGGCAAAATGGAAGGCTAAATTGCATTTTCAAAATATGCCCAAAAGTCTTTTCTCTGGACAATTACCTTTACATGTCAGAAACTGCAAGTTGTGGATGCTCTTCACATCACTGCAAATGAGAAACACATGTTAAGGTCACATACAAGGGGGCAAAAGAATGAACAGCAAGCTAAACATACAATGGATTGAAAGTATGATAAGTACTAAGAAGTTACTTGCAGCAGTAAATGCAAATTATGTTATGCATATATCATATTTGACCCAGACCAGAGTGACTCCTAACAAAAAATAATTCCACAGCAACGCGAGCCAGCAATTGGCCCTAACTTCATTGAAACCAGTGAGACAACATACTTGAATGAAAAGGGAGGGATAGAGTCCTCCCAAAAGGATACTGTTAATGTCAACACAATGAACTGCTGTCAAGATCGTGTGATCCTCCTAAATTTAGAAAAGAGCTACACAAATTTCCAGAGTTTTGTGAAGCCTAAATTCATGCCATATGTATAGATTGGAAGTCAGGACCATATCTAGTTAAAGAAGGTTAACTGGGAAAACAACAGTTTCAGCTGTTTAGGAAACTACATTGCAGCTTCAACTGGAATTTATATTTTGGGTTTGTAAGTTAAGAATTGGAGTGCTTCCCGAATTTCAATTTTTGTTAGGTTTAGCATAGCAGTCCAGAACCTTTAGGGCTTCTTATGCAAGAAGGTTTGGCAAAGTAGAAAAGAAAGGACCTCCAAGATTCTGATTGCCAAGGATTCCAGTATGTTGCTTTCTTCTAAGGCTTCTGTACCATAGGAAAATAATAAAACGTGAAGCAACCTTGGTTGTTCTAAGCTTTATTCCTATAGTAACTATCTGTTGTCATTCAGTGGGTAGCTTTAGTAAGATCCAACAACAACATAATTCCAATAGTTATTGCCTGCGGGTCAGATCACCAATCTCTCTAAGGAGCGTTTGACTCGGTCTCAAACTAGTAACACTGAACTGAGTTATTTGCCAGCTAAGTCCATGTTTTAGCATTTCTCAATCATAACTCCAAGAAATAAAATGGACAATGACCAAAGGAGCTTGAACAATCGGCTCTCTTTTTGAAACAACATCTCAGCAAGTTCTCCAATGATAGCAGGAGTTGAACATTCAATCATTAAGTTAGATCAAAATGTCATAATGATACTTGCTGATCCCCAGGCTCTCTCTAGTTGCCTGTGGCAAAGTTTTGGAAGCATCGACCCTACATTTAAGAATTGGAGAGCCAGTGGAGGGAGCTACAGTCTGTGCTTCACTCAAACCTTCAAGATGTATAGGATTGGAGAACAGTACAACCCACTAAAACATTCCCCATAACCAGAAAATCCAAGATATAAGGAGAGCTTGCACAAAATCCCACTTAATAGGGCTGTTTGGCACAAGAATAACAACCATGGATTCGGTTGATTTGTAATCTTTTCCCTGCTATTTGGAGCTTTAAAGCATTTATAAGATTCTTTGAGTATAGGTAAATAGAGCTAAAACCTTGAGCTATTTGTTCCTAAATTACCTTACATATGTTCAAGGCTGCAAATAGCAGGAGAAAAGATTACACTACATTAATAACCAGATCCATGATTTGTTATTCATGTGTCAACGGATATAATATCCAGCCACAACTACATCCATCAACCTACAGCTGAAACAATCTCCTTCAAATACTAAAATACAGATGAATAGAGCTAAAACCTATGCTATTCCTTCTTAAATAGTCTTGCATAGGTTTAACGATGCAAATAGCAGATAAAAAATCAAAATCCAGGAATAACCTAATCCATGCTTTGTTATTCAACTGAGTGAAGGGCCAAATAAAATATGGTGCTAACCCAGCTACTTGAACCCCTAAAATTATATGATTGGTTCCAACAAAAACCATAACCTATAGTGTGCCGATGGGTTGCCATGAAATACACTTCTTTGCATGAAACATTCATTAGTTTGATATTTTCTCCTTGCTCAAAAAAAAATACGTGCATCTAAGAAGTTGATGAGCTTTCAAGTGCACAGCATTGGAAATGTCAAAAGAATGATATAGTTGATTGCAAATTGGCTATTCTTTCTTGTCAATTAAACTTGATTTCCTACTCAATCTTCTTCCACTTATTGTAATTACCTAAGTGCAACTTCTAATTGTAACAGGTTTGCCAAAAGATTAGAAACACTTGGAAAAACAGAAATTTAAGAGAAATGTTCTTTGTTGATCATAGAGATATCTATAGACAATCCTATAATGAATTCTTGCATAAGATAGTATCTGATGTTTGTTAACAGAAGTGCCCGGAAGTAAGCAGGGTGTGGAGGGGCAATAGAAGGTCACTGTTAGGTACTATATGTATCCAAGACCTCTCTCATAGTGGCAAGACACCAAGGCCAGAGCTGCACCCTAAAACATGGTATCAAAGAGCAGAATTTCCAAAAAATGCTGTCGACATGGCTGAATCCAGGGAAAATTTTGGCTTCTGCACAAATAAAAAGTTATTTTATTTTTTTATTATAGCCAGGCTTTAGCAGTAAAGAATTCCCGCTGGTATAAACTCCTTTTATGTCAAAAAGTGGAAAAAATTTGCACAATGCAAACATGAGAAAACAGCATTTTGCAGCCTTTTCGATACTATGCCCCAAATAGAACACTGATGCAACTTTTCTGATACAGCTGTTAGAGTTACCTTACAGCTAGAGTCAGACTTGGAGAAATACACATCAGCATAAGGCTGAAGTAAGTATCCTCCTAGAAATACCTTCTAGTTCTCTTTTCATACAGGTTACTTTCTGGACATCATGGAATAAAGGTCAGAAGAGGACAAAACTTTTTCTTGAGATGCAGGATAAACCATTTTTGTAGTGGTCTTTGGCAATTAAAGGAATTTGAAAAGAGGAATGCTAGCTGCACAGCATCCACACACACGGCTCACACACGTGGACATATGGAGATCATGAGTAGGCACATCTTTTATTTCCAGTAAACTGGACAATTCAAGGGAGCGCCAGTGAGGGGTGAATCTTTTCTTTATCATAAATAAAGGAGACATCCACGTGTCCGGATGTGTGCCGTCTGTGTGGATGCTGTGAGTGCAGCTAGCATTTCTCATTTGAAAGTACAGTGGTGGCAGGAGCTCGAACTCAACTGAAACATTTCAGTGGCCAAGAATGAGAAAAACTGATCAAATGTGACAATGCAACCACTGTTAAGTAACTCCCTTAGTAACTGCTGGACATCCTCTGAATTTACCACTAATTTTCACACCACTGTTTTGGGCTTGTTTCTGAGGTTTTCACTATCAATTTCCTTTACAGCTTTACAATAAATGGGCTGATTCATCCAAGTAATAAGCTGAGGTGAGCCAAATTGATTCCTTTTTCTATAGCCATGTCTTGGCCTGCATCCATCTTTGCAAACATGTAACAGAATTGCTAGAGCTCACAGGTACACAGTCAAGCTTCAAAAAGTAAAAGATTGAAGTGAATCACCTGTCAACAAATTGAAAATGCTGTTGAAAGAATATGAAGGAAATAAAAACAAAAGGTGTGTTACCTTGTCTTAGGTATTCCTTATGTAGAGAGGATACAACAAAATCAAAATTCCTGGAAGCTCTATACTACTTTATTGAAGGCAACCCTCTCATCTAGGTCAATGAAATGAAAGAGAAATTCCCTCCACCTAACTATTCTATTCTAGGTTCAAAGAGATGGAATAACTACTTCTCTGCCTTCAATCTATGGAGCATCTATATAGACGCTAGGACGATAGCAGGGCTGATGGCTGGTGAAGTACTCCAGATGTAACTATTAATCACCTCATCTTTACATGTGGTATAACTCTTAATGCACCTAGGCTGGGTCTTTCAGGATCCTTTCCTGGAAAGAAAATCAGATGCACTAAGTTGTTTCTTGTGCTTAGTAAGTTAAGCTACTTCTCTTGTTCAAAAGGTTGATAAGGAAATGGAAAAAGAAAAGGAGAACAGCAGAATATATGGTTGTCTCCCTTCACATGAAAAGCACAGGAGGAGGATTCCAAGATATAAAACCTCAAAGACTACAGTTATTGATCTGAGAAATTCTGTAACTGATTCTGACACCAACTGGAGAATATTTTAGTCAACCAAATGTGTAAACTAAATATTGAGCTAGGGGTTTGTAAATCGGTTGTAAGAGATGGCAGCATTTTTGGCCAACCTCAATTGAGTAGAAATTTTACATATTTATTTCATACTTCTTCCAAAGAGAAGAGTCGAGCAAGTCAAACCATGTGCACTTGAGCACTTGGTAAGTGCCTTATCTCACAATCAAGAGGTTGTGGGTTCAAGTCTGCTGCATACTTAGTATCAACAAAAAGGACAGTAAATTAAGCCATAACACTTCAAGAGCCTATAGTGGAGTTTGTTTTGTTGGTTAGTTCTGCCCTTTCTTGGGAAAAATGTGAAAAGAAAAAGACTACTGTTAGTCAAAAAAGCCCATGAGGTAGTCTTTTCTTGGAAAAAGACCAACAGCCCAAAATCATGAAAAAGAAGGCGAAAGTGGGGAAGTGTTTTTTCTTTTGGGCTGTTGATTTTTTTTCTCAACATGCCCTTACAGATTGCTCTGTTGAGAACCATATGATCATATATCGTCTAATGGTTTGGAAAGGTTTCAACCACGACCCTTATTGTAGAAATTGAAAGCCACATCAGACTAGAGATTTATGAAGGCTTGCATGTGGTGTCTATGAACGTTAAATCCAAGGATGAACATGCACATCCAGAAGCACAAAGCAATCCAAATCATTTATCAAATCAGCCCTATCTTAGATAGGCCATGAGCCAAATGTGTTCTTTATTTGATAGATCAAGAAAATGAATGGCTAGGACTTACGAATACCAAATGTGTTAGATAGGCAATGTCCAAAATGTGTTTTCTACTAGATAGATCAAATTAGCCCTATTTTAGATAGGCTGCACATGGTAACATGAGCATTAAATCCAAGGATGAAGATGCACATCTAAAAGCACATAACAACCCAAATCGTACATCAAATGAGCCTTATCTTTTAGATAGGCCAATGACCCAAATGTGACTCAAACGGCTGACATATGAGATTTTTTCGAGGGATAGCCATCTAAGATATATCAATCAAATGAAACATTAGGACTTAGGACCACCAACTTGGTCATATGTAAGTCTGGCCACAGCTTGGGTTTTCTGGGTATTAGATAGCCCATGAGAGATATGTATTCTCTGTTAGATAGATCAAATGAAACCTATCTTAGACAGGCTTGCACGTGGTGTCTATGAGCATTAAATCCAAGGATGAACATGCCCATCTATAAGCATAGCAAATTAGCTATCCAAATCGTTCTTCTTAATTCTTATCATGTGGGTCCTGCTACTCTCTCTCTCTCTCTCTCTCTACAGCCACATTCACACTGCCGGAATTCTGCAGAGGTTGTCTTTAAAATCACCAGATTCAATCTCAACATTTTATACCCTCCAATATTTGATAAGAACAGCAGCCAACAATTTCAGCTGGGCAATCTCTAACTGGGTCTTCACGGTAAACTGCATTCTTTGCAATTCAAGCTCTCTCATGCTACTTCTCTAACTCAAAAGCTTCAACCTCTCTGTTGGCTCGTAAAGGTCTTCAAATTTCAAAATCACCTGAGTCAGCTCCTTTACCATACATTTACCTTCACTGTTTCTGATACCCCAGCTGGGTCTCTGTCTGTCCTCTCCTTTTCCATTTGAGGTCAGTGGAGTCAAACTATCCGAGGTGATGCCTCAGACTTCAACGAATATGAATTACCATAACTAATTTCAATTGTTCCTCAACGCTGCTGGAGTTGGTCGAAAGATCACATTCCACCTACCAGAACTTCCATCAGGGAATTGATGGAACTCCTCATTGACCCTTGCAATGTGCCCACTACATTAGTTTATGATATGCAGACTCGTTTGGGTGTTAAGGGTGTTATTATCAAATATCAGGTGGAGAAAATGTTCAAATCAAAACTTGAGAAGGTGAACGATAACCTGTATTATGGCACCAGACAGATAGAGAGACTAATGGGCTCATATTGCAGGAAGAGAAACAGGCTAAGCAGTCACTCCAGTGGTGAAATTTTTTAAGAAAAGGTGCGGAGTGACGATAGAGGGGTCCATATATCGGTACCGTAAATAAGATTCATCTACACAAGTGGAGCAACTGCATGTCATCCAAGGTGCACCTGATGGCAAGGAAGAATGCTTGAGCAAATTGTTCGCAGAAATTTTCAGGCATGTACTAGTATGCTCTGTAAACTGCTTCATTAATTTCCAAGAAAGCCAACCTCTGTATTCAAATACTTTTAATTTTGAAATTAAGAGTAACAAACTTTCAGTACAGATGGGACGCAAAATTGCCCCAGTAATTAGAAATGACAATGAAAGCAAAAGGACAAATGTATATATACCCAAAAGTCTCATAAAACAGCTTTGACTACAGCAGAGGAACATAACAGAGACCATACTACATCTACCATTAAGATATGGAGGTCAAACATGCATGGATCATTTTCAAGTTGGAAACAATTAAAGACAAGTAGCAGAAGACAAAGGAACAATTGAACATACTTATAAATATAATGTAAAATCTATAGAATACAGCATCAACCATGAAGTAGAAACTGTAATAAAGCAAATATAGTAAGCATACCAGTTACTGCCTTCCTTGCCTCATCCTAACATAATGTGATATTCCTCCCCCTTTTAGCCCTCAGCAAGCAAGAATAAGTAATTAGGCTGCATCAAGACTATAAAATGAGATACTGCTCAATGGTCACAGCTGTGACGGTAATGCACCAAACATATCAATTCATCAGAGATCAAATCAATACTCTGAAGCATCCTCCTCCTCCTCTTCCTCATCCTCATCAGAATCATCAATGGTAGCAGAACATCCATTAAGATCAACATCAACACCATTCACCTGCCTCACAAATTGGCCTCGTACTCTAGGCCTCCTTTCAGCAAGTCGTTTCCGATTGACATACCTTATCTTTTTGTCAAAACATCTGTCCTTCCTCTTCTGTCTAAACTTGATCAGCGCCGCCTCTCTTCTTTCCACTCGACCAGATTTTACTTCAGTCGAAGATGGACTTGGGTTTGCCATTGACTGCCACATGTGAGGTGCAGGCACTTGACCTGGTTGCATATTTATATTGACAGGACAATAGGAAAAAGATGTCATCATAGGTATAGGAGGGCACTGTGGCAGAGCATTATACTGATGAGGTAACATGGCTGAATTGCCATGCTTTGCTACATCAGGCAGGTTCCCGAGATACAGTTCAGCTGCTGAAGGCATCATCATTTGATTCATCATTCCAGACAAATAAAATGGCATTGGGGCAACTGACAAATGACCTGAGTTGTCAATTTGACCCTCATTGGTCGAGTGCATTGTTCCTATGGAGGGCTGTCCATTGGATAGATGCCATCCTTGTTGATATTCTAATGGCATGGGAGCACATGACTTCTCTATAGGGCTGACTTCTGCACCATTCTCGGAACTTAGACCACCATTTGCAAGGGAGAACTTTTCCCATGCTTCTGTGTCTTTGTACGTCTCTGCATCACTCACTTGTTTACACAGTGAAGGATGTTTCTCTTCACTGGTCAGCTGCTCCACAGAAGCTACATTTTTATCAACACAACCAATCCTGAGGGAGTTATTTGTAGTTTGCACGCTTGACTTGATATATGTAAAGAAGGCTGAAGACTTGCCAACCCTTAGTTTGCTCTTCCTTGGAAGTGACAAAATTCCACCTGAGAATACCCATAACTATTTTTATCAGGGTGAAAGAAGAGAAACAAGAGAACTATAGGAATTTACAGCTACTGAAATCATTAAGAAGCCATTGCTGCAGAGAGACCACAAATCTGCTCACCTCCCCGCTCACTAGTCTCTAGAACTTCTGGATGATATTCTGATGTAGTCTTGACAGAAGGCTCCAGAAATGCAGAGGAATTGGACTGCAGAAATGCCAAAGATCAATTTAATCATCTTTAACCATCCAGCAACTTGTAACAGGTGCAAAAGATATGGCTCAGGAAGGAACAAACAGAAAGGCCATATATTGTGAACCAGTAAATAATCATTCAAATGGGTCCATAGCTACTACCAGAGTGTCTCAACTCTTCAACTAGATCCTGCTTCTTGTGCTATTTCTTTACCTCCATAAACAAGCCAAATTAAGAGGATGATATCCTGAAATGAAAACTAATAGGACCAATGGCAATATAAAAAAAGCTGAACTTCGTGACAGCCACAATGTCATTGGCTATTAAAGAGGGCATCACTTGAGCAAGACATATATGAATCAAGATATCGATGCATTGTAACCACTGAAACTTAGACATAAAAATGGTATGAGTGATGTATCAGAAAAAGAAACCTAGAAACTAACATTCTGACAAATGAAGATAGTTGAGTGAAAAGTTTGGATATATATCACCAAAGAAATCTCAGTTTGAAGACAGCATATGATATAAAACCATGCATAAATACATTGAGATGCAAAAACCTGGAACCTATATTAATAATAACAAAAGGCAAGAGCAACGGAAAAATGGATATTTTTATATGAATAACCATGTTGATATGCCCCCACACATGGCCAATGTGACATGTTCTAAATTGACCATCTTATTAAATATATAGCAGCAGAGCAAACATGAGTTGAGTAGGAATCAGCAAGAAGGTTGTGCAGGAATGGGTCAGGAGGGAAAATGACCTTCCAGACTAACTTTTGCCAAATTACAAACTACAGCACTTATACACACCTTTTTAAGATAATAAATAGAAAGTACATAAATAATACTGCTTCACACTTACCTCAAAATCACGATGATTTGGCATGCTCGTTTCTGGAAGCATACTCTTCCTTGACTTTTCATCCGTGTCATCTGAGAATAGAGTTGTGCTGTTGCTATTAGCATCACTAGGGTCCGATGCTACTATATCAAAGTCACAATTCAAGATGTGCTTTTCTTCCAGTCCAAGCTGTCAAGAAAATGAGAACCACACTGAATTCCCAATGTTTGGAGGTTTAAGGTAGAATGAAATTTTCTGCGATTGAGCAGTACAAACCATGCGCCTTCTTCTCCACATATGAGTCCACAAGTTTAATAGCTCATTAATCCGTAAAGGTTTCACAAGATAATCAGCAGCACCCAGTCTCAAGCACTTGACAACAACTGAAACCTCATCCTGCGAGGACATCACTGAGAAATCACATGCCCTCATTAGTATAGGCTACACAAACACATGCTTGCACTAAATAATGTTTGATAAACACATGCTTGAACTAAATAATTTATGATTAACACACGAAAAACTCATACATCAGAAGCAAATGAAAAGAATCACAGGAACTTACTTATAATGGGAATATGCCGGAATCCTTTATCCCGCATAATATACTTTAACATCTTGAAGCCTTTGGCTATTGGAAGATCAACTTCAGCAAGTATGATGTCAATCTCAGGTCCCTCAGCATTTAGCGCATCAACGACCTGCCTAGCAGTCCTCACCGAGATTACTGTCAGAGGACAAAAATCCATAATTAGTACGCGATGTCTATGTTATCTTCCATTTCTAAAGCAAGCGCGTGCAAGTGAATTGTTAAATTATCTGTTTCAGTGAATGAAAGAGATGTCAACTTCCAAAGCAAACGACAGTTTCTAGGAAGAATTTTCACCTACAGAGTTCTCGATGCAAAGAAGGAAAATTTGGAAAAACCATTCAGAAGGAGATTACGAAGCTTCTTTCAGGGGTCTGATTCTCAGTAAATAATAAGAAAAGCTCCCAGAGAAATCCGAGGACAAATTTAGCAAATAAGGAATTTACAAAAACAGGATCTACAAGTAAGCGGATGAAATACCTTGATAGGAGCACTTGCACAGGAGTGTGAAAACTTCTTGAGAGCTCTTAACATCGTTATCGCACAACAAAATCCTAACTTTGCTTCGATCAAGAAGATGATTTCCCTTATCTCCCCCCAATGGATTGCTACCTTTACACGCCATAACAATTCGATCAACTCCTGTCACTGTTTTCATTACAACACCATTGTCTCTGTCTCTACCCTCTAACGAACATAATTATTCCTCTGAATCCATATATTTCCATCATCACCAATCATCCACATGATTATCTGAAACATGACCGCGAATTCCTAGATCCTAAACTTTCCTTCCTTGCCAAAATCGATCTTTTTATTTCGATCACGTCCGGAAAATCTTCTGATTGCATCAGCATCATCATCTTTTACAACTATCGTCATCACCGGAAAAGAGAGAAGAATCCGCTGGCGCCCATTAAAGGAGGAAAAATGATCACTTTATGCAGTTTCATAAGACTTTTTATTCAGAGATTCGTTCAAGTAGAAACAGTTGTTCAAATGGAAAATACAGGATATCGGAAAGAAACAGCTCCGGAACCCTAATTTCGCATAGAAGAACAGGAAAATATCTCTGTGAATCGCGATTCAGATATCGGAATAAGAGAGAGAGAGAGAGAGAGTAAACGAGTGAGATCGAGAAGGAAGAAGAACAGCAACAAAAGCAGCGCACGTTAACACATCCGATATTTGTTGAGAACACGGTGGTTTTGGAACGACTACTACCAGCGGCGGCAGCAAAAACAACGAAAGGCAGCGTCCGATTATTTATCGACGTGTCTTCTCCGTATGTTGAAACGACGAGCAATGCTAACCTGCGCCGTGAGTGGGTTCCACGGTAATGATTATCCAACGGCTGCGATCGTCTAGATCTCTTTCAAACACGACACGTGCGAGTGACTTGAGAAAAAAGCGCAAAAAAGAGATCTCTGTGTCGGTCCCGAAAAGAAACTTCTCTGGATGGAGGGCCGGCCACGTCACTGAAATTCGCTTGGCGAGTGGCTATGTATTACCAACAAAAGCAACGACAGGACTTCTCTCCCTTTTGGGGCCCACATCGTAAGGCGATCTTGTCCGTTCGCTGAATTAACATGATGTGGACTTTTGGCCACCTATTCAAAGTGAAAGAAGATCCGATTCAATGATTTGGTGCTGGTACGTGTGCGATCAAAAGGTGACTCTTTGTTATTATCGGTTTCACATAGATCTCAGCCGTTGATTTTGGTTCGGTATCAATTTAATTTATGAGATCTTCTTCAACCCAGGTTTGACTGAACTGTTGCTCGCGGTGGGTCGATTACATTAATCACTAAAACGTGTTTCTTGCGTATTAACAGTAATTTAAGCAAAGTTCCATCTGCGCATGCGCGTACAAATTTATCGGGTCAGGCACTTGTTGATCCAAGCCGTCCATAATGACCTACATCTTAATTGGATCGGCCAGCTACCGAGATCATCTTAATAGATGATCCTAACCTTTATTATTATTATTCCGTACAGGAAAATGAACAGCTTTTAAGCATCTAAGATGCTCAAGCAAATTGGACCGTTAACAACATCTGATCGAGAATATCTTTCACTTTTAGGGTACCGCATAGCTGGTAGGGCCAGAAGATGGACGGTTCAAATTCACCAATAGGCAAACCTAGAAAATGTATTAAAATAATGAGAAAGCACGGATGACGTACAAACAAAATGGATTATTTTATGGTAATAGCTTTATTCTAACTTTCTTGGTTTGGAACGGATTAGGCAAACCCAGTAAATTAGTACGCACCAAGAAATGATATTGCCACCCATTCTTTCATGATCTATGCCAAACGGAATGCATTATGTGGGGCCGTCTAGCGACCACGTTTTGTGAGGCCTATTTTGCATTATCAGAATTACTCATCTCGCTGCTCTTGCTTTAGCAAAGTTTTTAAACTATCCATTTTTAATCACAATTAATTAGATGCATTTTAAATGTTAGAATCATCAAATCATATAATTATTAATCTATAAATCTAAATTTGGAGCAAGGAGATGAACGGGTTAGATTATTCAAAGGTAGCCTTTAACCCATGATCTCTAGGTCACAAGATGATAATTCTATTGGCTTTTTCATATACGAAGCTGTTTTTACATCTTGAACCAGTGACCTCTCGGTCATACAATGACAAATCTACCATTGAGCCAAGGTCACATGTACTCTACATTAAGCAAAATAGACATGGCTGAATCTCCTAAAGAAAATTTTCTTTGATTGCATGATCACTGCAAAGCTTGACCATCTTCCATAGCCGTTGATCTTCTTTCCTTCGGAAGATTCTGCCATTTCAAGTTGTGAATAAGATTATACGATAAAATTTCAAATCAACAAAAGGTTATTCCCTTTTTAACTAATTTAAGAGAAGGAGAGCCTTGGCGTAAAAGTTGTTAGTCATGTGATCTTAAGGTAATAGGTTCAAGGCGTGAAATCAGCCTCTTGCCAAAATGCAAGATAAATGAGATTAGACAATTGGTAAATGAGATTAGGCCATCTGTGGCCCACCCTTCCTCGAACCCTACAGGAGCTTCGTGCACCGGAGCTGCCCTTTTTTATCCATGGTGGCTATCCTCCAACCAAACATGCAAATGTAAGATTAAGACTAGACAATTGGTAAATGAGAGTACTGGGACCCAGAAGATCCAAGGTGGGCTCTACAAAGTGGACGACTAGGATGATCGAACCAAGCCAACCAATGAAATGAAGGCAGGTGTTTCTAAGGAAATCATATCCAGATTCTCACGCTTCAACAATGACAGTCACTCTTTGTTTTGCCTCCAATTAGCTTTTAGTGGTTATAATTATCCCGAAAAAAGTTATAAGCAGCCAATCAAGAAAGGATTTAATATGGTGAGGAATTGGTGGCCCCACGGCAAGAGAGGGAGTGGTCGTATCACTTCCAATGGGGTTGGATATTATTGGAGAATTCTTCTCCATTTTGGACAGAAAAGTGTTACGGACACCCAATATAATAACTTGGATCTATTCGTCAAAGTGGACGGGCACATTTATCATTTTCAAGCAGAAAAGTGTTACGGACACCCAATATGATAACGTTGCTAATTGCATTCCTTTAGAAAAATAAATAGAGAATCATCGATAATCTAGAGGTGAGCTGTGATGGATCCCTACATACAATAAAGTACAAATTTTTTAAGGATTTTTTATGTGATGTTTATGCGCGTCCAAACTTAGTGCGCGGATCTACACCGACTGAAAGTTACACGTGGGCCCTATTGTTGGGTGGTCCAAATTATTTGTCTTAGTGATCGCAACTTAGACCGGCAATGCATCAAAAATCTTCTCCATTTGGTGGTCCTAACGGCTATAATTTCAAAATCCAAATAGCTTGGGGAGTTTAAAAACTGCTTAATTAGTTAAGGTATCCAATGAAGAGGATTTTTGCAGTAGTTCAAGGAGATGCACAAATTTGGCTATTCCGACTATATATAGGCCTAGGTAATTTTATTTTTTTTGTGTCTTTTAATATACGAAAATCTTCAAATTGGGAGAATTCTTCCAATCATATCTTTGACGTCTTGATCCAAGTTCATTTGAAGGGGAGCTTTGGCGCAACGGTAAAAGTTGTCGTCATGTGACCTTAAAGTCACAGGTTCAAGGCGTGGAATCAGCTTCTTGCAAAAATGCAAGATAAGGATGCCTACTTTAGACTATTGTGGCCCGCCCCTTCCCCAGACCCCATATAGGCAGGAGCTTTGTACACTTTGGCTGCCCTTTATCCAAGTTCATTTGAGTGGGACCATCCTTTGGACTTTCTTGATTCCTATCAAGAAAACGAAATTATTTACTACTATAATGATGAACAAAGGAACAATTTCTAGTATGGAATTCTTAAGATAAACACTAATTGTAATTAGATGGGCTCTTGTGGTCTGCCGCTTCACCAGACCCTGCATAGGCAAGAGCTTTGTGCGCTGAAGTTGCCCTTTCAATATCAACTTTCAATAATAAATGTCTCTTTTTGAAAAAGGAAGTTCAAATATTAAGTTGCATACACACACAAAAGAAAAATGCTTTAAAGAAGTGCACTTTGTGGTTGTGGAAGAGGTATATCGTCGTCGTTGTCGTCATCAAGACCTTATCCCAATTAGGGGCCGGTCACATGAATTTTGTTTCTCTATTCCCCTCCATTAATTGTCGTAGGTTCATTTAGTTTTAGAGCTTTTAAATTATTTATCACCATTTCTATTTACGTTATTTTGAGCCTTCATCTTGTCATTTGAGAATCTTCGATTTGGATCGCGTGACTCGTAATTGGTGTCCTTTTTGGGCTATATTGGACATATCTAAACTATTTAAGTCTAATGTCCCTCATCTTGTTACCTATTAGTAATATTTTTAAGTTTTCTCTAGTAATTTTATTTATAATTATATCCTTTATTGTCTTGTCACTCTTCCATTTTAACATCATCATGTTGGCAACACGTTTAACATCATCATGTCAACAACACTCATCATATGAACATGTTGCTCCTTAATTGTCCAACACTTTGATTTGTGTAAGATGTGTAAGAAGTATGCACCAAGAAAAAAGTGTCAAGTGTTATGCCAAGTGATACATTGCGCGTGCTAGTAGTCTCGCCCTGTGGCCCATTGTGGCTATAGTTAGAAAAGTGAAAAAAAAAACAAAAACAAAAGAAGAAATTAAATGTCCTAATTTTTTTATCCCCTTATCTTTTTTGAAACAATTCAAAAGTTTTTATAAATTTTGAATTTAGTGTAATTTACTAATCAAAACATGAATTTAAGCAGTTAAACTAAATTTTGGTGAATAATTAGTCAAATTCTCGTATTATCGAGCAAAGGCTTTCAATTGCAGTAGAGCAATAAAGAGCCTCTTTCATGGATGTCACTAAGTCTATAGATACATACATACATACATATGTATATATATATATATATATATTTACTTTTCTAAAATTTTATCAAATTTTTTGCATTGCCAATTTATTTTGAAATCGAACTTGTGATGACGATTGTGGCATACTAGCTATAGCAAATCAATTATACTTTTGGAAATTGTGTTCTTACTTTTCTTGTAACTTTAGCTCCCATTATTAAATGTTAATGTCGTCGTCATCATTATCAAGACCTTATCCTAATTAAAGATAAGCCACATGAATCTTGTTCCTCTATTTTCCTTCATTAAGTATTGTGACTTCATTTAGTCCTAAAGTTTTTAAATCTTTTCTCACAACTTCTATCCATGTTCTTTTGGATCTTCCCCTTACCCTTTTAAGACTTTTTACTTACATTGCCTCACTCCTTCTAAGTGGTACTGTTTTGAGTCTCCTTTGGACATGCCCAAACTATCTAAGTCTAATCTTCCTCATCTTGTTACCTATTTATACTACTCATAAGTTTTTTCTAATATTTTTATTTATAATTATATCATTTATTGTCTTGCCACACATCTATTTCAATGTCCTCATTTTCGTGACACACATCCAATGAACATGATATTTCTTAAACTACCCAACACTCTAACCATCGATTATGGCCATCTTATAAAAATTTTCTTTTAATTTGAGTGGCACTCGCTGATCATACAAAACTCTAGATGCACATATCAATTTGTTCTAACCCGCTTAGATTTTCTAAGCAACCTCCCTTTCAATCTTTTCACTCTTATGACTCATTGATCTTACGTACAAAAAGTAATATTTTGTAGGGACTTCTTAATTATCAATCTTAGTTGGTGTTCCACTCTTACTCTTCTCATTGCTAAAATTGCATTTTATATATTCTATCTTAATTCGGCTGATTTTAAATCCTCTAAATTCTAATGCTTCTCTCAATAGCTCTAGCTTTGTGTTTATGCTCTCCCTTATCATATCAATTAAGACTATATCATTTGTTAAATAGTATGCACCATGAAATCTCCTCGTGAAGATATTTTGTTAACTCTTCCATAACTAATATGAAAAGGTATAGGCTCAATGCCAATCTTTGGTGTAATTCTACAGTGATAGAAAATTTACCAGTATCACCACTAGTAGTTTTAACATTTATTACTATTCTTTCATATATATTTTTAATTATATTTATATATCCTTGCAAAACCCTTTCTTGCCCAACCCCCTCCATATTAAATGTTAATGAAATGTTACAACAAATGTCAGTCGTGGTTGGCCACATCCGTGCTTGATTGATGGTTGTAGCCCACTTTTTCTTTTTGCCAGGTTAGAGTTAGAAGTGTGAATGCTTTGCAATTCTTAACTTAAAAAAATAAAATAAAAAATAAAAAAACCTCTTCAATTACAATTAGTTTCAAGATATGTCCCATCTCAGAAATTAGGCTAGGATAACTAGTAGGGATTGTTTGATAGGTTAATCCGAAGATTTAAAAACAAAAATTTTCAAGATAAAAGAAATTTTTAAAAATTATATTAAGTTTAAGTAACTTTTCAAAAGAAATTAAAATTAAAATATCATGGGACCCACATGTATTTTAGCCGCTTGGGTTGTATATTACCTCCGCCGCGGGTCCAGATACCATGTGATGTCCCAAGCAACTTCTCAACGCTTGTGCTGTCGAAGCACTAGTCTCTTCGCCACCTTCCCCTTCCGTTTCTTCTCCTTCCCTCGGACCCCGTCTCAGAAAACAATGGTCGAACATATGGCGTTCGCTCAAACAACGAGAAGCTCAAAATTGCCATTCGCATTAATTTTCAGTTTCTTCTGCGAGATTTGAAAATGTATGCTGTAAATTTAGGAAGAGTAGAGATGAAAGCTTGCTTTGTGAAGGCCTCTGGGTCGGAGGTTCCTCCTCTTTCCCCAACCGATATGACAAGGTGTGGTTCAATCTTTTGAACTCGATTAATTCTCTTTTTTCGGATTTCTCTCACAGAACCAACAAATAATCAAATTGCAGCAACGGAAAAGGACCACCGAAAACAGGTGGTAGCTATCGGATGGTGCCTACCCCTAGGCCGGCCATTGAGGGGCGGAATCTCAGCTTCTCTGTGACGAGACAGGGTAAGGTGTTCCCTATCTTAAAGGACTGTTCAATCCGTGTTCCTGCGGGCGAGTTATGGATGCTTCTGGGACCAAACGGTTGTGGGAAATCTACCCTTCTCAAGGTACGAGTTTTGTTCTTCTCTTTTTCCTTTTGGGATTTGCCATTCTATTGATTTATGTTCGAATGCGAACAGGTTTTGGCTGGGCTTCTGAAGCCAACGGGTGGCACATTGCGCGTGAGGAGACCTAAGAGCTTTGTCTTCCAAAACCCAGATCACCAGGTTTTCCATTTCGTTTCATTCTGTGACTGTCTACTGTTAGTCAGCTTTTCTTCTCCGTTGGAATTGTCGATTTTTATCTATTCAGTCCACTGGGGTCTATTTTGTCTAATTTAAGTTCATGCCGGTGGTGGTTTCAACTCTTGGTTGCAATTTCAGGGGTGATCAGAGGTTGATTGTAATTGTTCTTTGAGGCGTAAATTGTCATTGGGGCATTCCAGATTTGTGTACATTCAAACACAAACCCATCGAGCATTCAAAGTTTGAGAAATGCTATATATACGGGTTAAAACTTGCCATTTAAATTTTATTTTATCGATATTGATTGAATGGTGGTTTAATGTTCACAATTCTGAAGATGGAATTTCTTGGTTTGCTGTCGAGATAGAGAGCTGGTCTTCTGTCGAGCATTTGTCTAGACATGATTTCAGTTGCAAAGTCAGACAATCAAGTGATCTCAACTTCCAGATGGCTCTAACTTCAGGGAGTCTATATGGTATTTTCTTCTTCAGGCAAGGTCCTACAGTGGAATATTTTGATCACTTTAAATTTGATGAGGGTTGGGGATGGCAGAGAAAAACTAAGTAAGAACCTTTCGTCTGCTAATTCTTTACAAGTGCTCGTGACTACGTGTCATGAAGAAAACCATATGATTGGTGGTAGATTTCTGTGATGGCAAGCACCAAAAACAACAAATCCCTTCATATCAGTCGAGTCGTTCCTAAAGCTACAGACTTCTCACTTGGATACTCTAATTTTTCTTCTCCCCTGATTTAACTGCTTGAGCCTTCTGTAGTCTGTAGAAAAAGGCTGATTGGGCAGCTCTAACCGTTCCTCTAGAATTCCTCTAAATCTTATGAGGGACAGGTAGAGCCATGCTACAAGGAGAATCACAGAGGTTAGTTGCTTGCTCAAGTGCTGAAGCTAGCTATATGGCATCAACTGTGAAATAGATTGCATGAATTCAGTTAAATACGGGAGAAGAGTGTGGAGAACTAGAGGACCAGTTTAAATGTACATGACAAGTTTTAGCCTCAATATTCTCTAGCATGATGAGGATTACCATGAAAATTTCTAGTTTTCTGTATGTCTGTTTGGAAACTGTACATCTTGGTAATGCGCTTACGTTTGGAGCTTAAATATACCTAGTAAATGAATGTGGGGCATTATTGACTTTCATCCATTTTGGCTTACGTATACTGACCAGATCTGCTAGGGCTAGGTTCTTTCCTTTTTGCATTTGCATTTTCCTATACATAGATGCTATGCATTTGAAAGTTCTTCTGCTCAACTTGAGAGAAGAAATATAGTAAAACAGAACCACTGACAGACCTGATCCGTTATGGAGTTTACTAGAGCACTAAACAATAAGTTTTTCTTTCTATTCTTTACTTTGTCATGAGTGTGAGTAATCCTTTGCCTTGGACCACACATTATCAGCACCTGTGAGATTCTACTACATTTTCGACCTGAACCTATCTGTTATAGATTACAAGTTAATTAGATACAGAAACATGTTACCTTTCCCCATTGCCTTACAAGGTGATTCCTTCCATTGAGGTCTATGTTGTAGGATTTATCAGAATTACACTAAACCATCAGAGTTTGCAGTTTCCTTTCAATTTTCAGTTTTGTGGCTTATCTGCAGAATCCTGCTCCTGTTTTTCATTATGAGTTCTGGATACATGTACCGGTGGCAAAGCATATAATTATTATGCTAGTTTACATTAAAATGTGCACATGTACCCTGTTTTCATTGTCATGTTTGTCCACTAAAGACTCCTTTTCCAGAATTTATGGGAGGCATCTCTTGACTGGTGCAGGTAGTGATGCCTACAGTAGAAGCAGATGTTGCATTTGGTCTTGGGAAGTTTAATTTGACACCATTTGAAGTTAGTTCGAGAGTGGAAAAAGCTTTAGATGATGTGGGCATGTTGGAGCACTTGTCAGTAGGTTACAGTGACTCGACACATTCTGAATTATCATAATTACTTGATGATTACGGTTTTATAGATCTGCCTCTCCTTCACATTCCAGAGGCCAGTGCAGACTCTCAGTGGTGGTCAGAAACAGAGGGTTGCCATAGCTGGTGCTTTAGCTGAAGCTTGCAAAGTATTGTTGTTAGATGAACTCACAACATTTTTGGACAGAAAAGATCAGGTATTTTTTAGATTTTACCTCTGCCTCGTGTTTGTTCTCCATTGTGCACTTTTAATCGGTTGATTCCTTTCTTCCTTTACTACTGCTGAAGTTTTTCATAGTCAGTTGAATTACTGACCGAATGTATAATGCATGCATCTGATATCTTACTAACCAGGATGGTGCACTTGTTCTGCCACAGAATGATTCTAATTTTGAGTGAGGGCTAACATCACTTTAGACATTTCTTTTCTAGGAAATTTTTTGATAGTATTATATCTAAACTTTAAAGCACTGGGCCATGCCTCGAAGCCCTGGTTTTTGGCCTTTTTTATTGTCCTTTCAATTTTATTATTATTTTACTTCCTTTTTTGTGCTGCTTCTGCTGCGTTGTTGTTGTAAGAAGCTGTGTTCATTTTTCTTGTTTTATGTTTCCTCTCCTCCTTTGGCTGCGCCATTCTGGTGTGACCACTCATTGAAAACTAGGAAATAGCAAATTCCATGGCAAGAGTCACACATATGCTGACGTGCATGCCTTTACAACTTGCTAGTATACTTGAGAAAGAAAGGAAGTTATTTCCTCATACTCGTTATGACACACCCCACCCACTGTGGGGTCCACAGTAAGAATATTGTCCGCTTTGGGCCGGGGCCCGCACGGCTTTGTTCTCACCCTGGCTTCCCAGGGTAAAACGCGTTCTTACTGTGAGGAGTGTTCCCACTCCTTGTCACCCAGCCCAGCTCCCCTCTCCAGGCGGTATGGGAATAACTCTCAACCGTTACCCCCTCGGCCTTCTCCGCTTCGCCACCCCTCACAAGGCCATGGTACCTCACGGTGCCTCAGCCGGCAAGGCTAGATATGGTATCTTGGCTACCGTGCCAAGATGGCCTGAGGGTTGGCCTTGTGAGGGGACCCAAGATGGTCTGAGGGCGGGACGCAGGAGAGTTAGTCCCACATCGGCTAGGGGGGTGATGGTCTGTGGGTTATAAGGGGGGCTCTCTCCCTTCACACCAAGGAGGCCTTTTTCCCTGGACGCGGGGGAGAACCAAAACCCATGCGCGTGCGCACGGGACAATATCCTTGTTGTGGGCCCGACGGGGTTGTGACACGTTAATGATCTTCTGAACATTGATACCAAACATATCACAATAGAAGTTGCTTTTAAGTTAGTCATTTAAAAATTTCCAATTTTAGCTGAAAATTCTTGATTGTGCTTAATGGTTAATTGCAAAAATGAGATATATTTTGGATAGCCATCCTGCTGCTGTGAGAATGGAAGATAATGTCCCTCAATTGCTGCCTTTATCATAGAAGTTTCTCTTTGCATAGCATCAGTCATGATGTTAACCAATAACATCTTCCCTTTTGATGCAAACAAGCATGAATCTTATTCTTAGAGGAGCTAAACAAAATTGCAAATTCATTTCAGTTTAATGAATACAAAAAGTCTCTAGTTGTTGATAAATCATTGTCAAGGCTGTCAGCTTCACTTATTTCTCTCTATTCTTAGTAAAAAGCAAATGAATGAACATAATGCATGCGAACCCATTACCACACTGATTAGATGATCTATTCATGACTTTTAGCTTTCATTATTCTCTACTACTTTGAATATTTGTGGTCTTATCATAGAAATGCTCTATTTGTATTGTGTAGATGCAGCTCGTTCTGATCTGCCTATATCTGCTTGATAAGATCTTCATTTTTGGCCAGTTTGGCGTCATAAAGGCAGTTAAAAACTCCATGGGTGGTCCTGGAGAGGTTTCAGCACTATGGGTGACTCATCGCTTGGAAGAACTGGAGTATGCAGATGGTGCCGTCTACATGGAAGATGGAAAGATTATTATGCATGGCAATGTCCCGAGAATTACTAGCTTCTTGGAAGAAAAGCGAGCTGGTTATACAAACCACATGAATTCCTAAAGACTTGTGTCAATTCATTTTCAGGCCGCAGGCGAGGTATCTATAGGTTTATGATTCTTCCTGAACTTGATCTAACACCCCTAAATCTGATGGTGATTCTTAAAGCAAGCAATGAGAACAAAGTACTTGCAACCATTAACTAGAAAATGCTTGAAGGGGCCAACTAGATGGTCTGATACTACTGAAATATATAGTAACAAATTAACCATCAATTTCTAGGACACAATCAAGATAGCTGACCTTGTAAATCATCAAGAGGTGATCAATGTGGTTTTAACAATGTCAAAGTTATATTATATATACAAGATTATGCTGAAAAACAATAATTTAGCTTCATTGATGAAACCCAAAAAGAGGCCTGATGGATCAATGAACCAGGATCACCCGGTCAAGGTGACAAAATGACTGACTTGCTGTTGCTTTTTAGAACTCCGGAGCTAATCCTTTGCATGTTCCATCCACTCACACGCATTAGACCCCATAAAGTGATTGTTAGGAAATAGCTCTAAACAGTAAACAGCCACAAACTGTTTAGAAACTTTCAAATACAATGTAACCAGCTGTTTATATTTTGTATGCTAGAGAGCCTAGAATGAAGTGGTAGAATGCCAAAGTTCAAATATTGCCACTATTTGAAGTGCCCTTTTGGAAATAAGAATGCTTGGGTGACAACTCCAACACGGCCGTTAGAATCGACAATAATAAACCATGGGTAGACTTACCCATGGATATCTACCTCATCCCTCAGCCATTAGTCTGATAAATTAGTACTTTTGAGCCCAAGGTTTTCTATTAAATTAGTGAAATTTTATTTTATCAAAAAAATTCAAATAAATTAATCTATAGGACCCTTGTTGCATGAATTGCTTTATCAAGAAATTTCAATCTTTTCATGTTTCTAAATATTTTTGCTATGTCTCTCTAAATTACCTAGTCTATCTCTCTATATTTTTTCTTTCTTGCTTGCCCCTGGTTCCTAATTTTCCTCTAGCCTTCTAAGTCTCTCTCTCTCTCTCTCTCTCTCTCAAAGCTCAATGTACAATTAGAGTACAGGGTATATTTAATTTTACCTTTTGCTACATTAGTTTATGCACTCAATAAACTCTTGTGAAAATTTTGAAAATATATTACTTTATAAATTTGCTGAAATTATTAATTTACTACATTAGCCCAAGTTAGTACTGGAAAAATTGAAAATTGTATTCTCTTAATGCGGTTATCAGTTTATCTGTCTCAATAATTTATTTAATGTATCCCTAAAATGTGAACAAAATTAATCAAGATACTCTAGTCCAAAAAACCTTGGGATGCTTTCTTAAATAAGTTTTTAATAGGCAGGGCATATGACCAAGTACATGGAATCCACTTGCTGTTTTTCAGGTGCCAAGCAGCCCCAGCAGGGTCACACTCATTGCTCCCTGAATGTGCAGGGTTACATTGATGGTCTGGATGGTCTACTGGGGGCCTTACTAATCTCCAAAGTACCAAGAGACATGCTGATTAACCGATAGAAATGCATAGGCAGGCTCCACGTGGACCAAATTAAGCACTCGCAGTTCCCATATCACCACCACCAAATTAAGTTCGCGAAATCGGCCAGGTGAAAATACAGGAAGCAGAAATCGAATCATTCAATAATTGTCCGAAAGGACGATCTCTTAGCTCCCAGCTCTGAGTTTGTTATATTTCTTGTTCTACTCGTGGCCCTCTGTGGTCCGCCCTTTTCCGAATTCTGCATATGCGAGAGCTTCATGCATCGGGTTGCCTGTTTACTCACCTTCTTTTGTAAACCTTTACTATAAGAACTGTTTACAAAAAGTGACGGGGGTTGTCCCATACACAAACAATCCCATAAACACCCCTGTTTGGCTCAAGTAATCCACTTCATCAGTTAACCTCAATAAAGATATGAGTGGAGGGCATAATTTTTCGCACACGTCACAATCTAAATATGCGAAGAAAGACCAACGCCAATTTATGACACAAGGCGGAGTACCCTTACCCTTTATGTCCAAACTTAACCCCTCACAGGAACAACAAAGCCCAACAAGAAAAGGCATTTAGTTATGTCCAAACAAGAAAAGGCATTTAATTTTGGGTTGGTTAGAATCATCGCGACTTAAGGTAGGTAAGAATATGCAATATTGACCATTGTGGTCCGTCTCTTCTTTGGACCCAACATACAAAGGAGCTTCGTGCAATATGTTGGTCTTTTTAAAGGTTAAAATCTTTAGACCTATATGAAGCTTTGAGAGATGAATTCCAAGACAAGTAAAGTATTGAGAGTTAGTCCCATATTGTTTTGAGAGAGGGAATTGAATGATTTATAAAAGTTAGAAAAACTCTCTTAGCAATGAGGCATTTTTCCATAAGGGAGAAACAAAATCGTAAGGGGGCAATCAAAGCTGACAATGTCGTTACTATGGAATCTTCTGCAGCTGTTACAAATAGTATCAGAACTAATTTTTCTCAGTGTAGTGGCTAATTGCATATGGATGCTTGATTGCGGCTATTACATGGGGATGCATGTTTCTTAAGGGGAGAAGATATGAAACCTTGAGGGATGAATTTCAGGATGGGTGAGATACTAAGAGTTAGTCCCACATAGCCTGAGGAGAGTTAGTCTCGCATAGCCTTAAACTCGTGAAAGATAACTTTTACCGTTACGCCAAGACTCCCTTCCAAAAAGACCTACAAGCAATTCCAAGAATCCTTTGATAAGATTGGTGTTGAATTTCACTCTCACTTATTCCTTGTGGATACAAAATACAAACGCAAATCTCAAACTCTGCCCAACTTTCGAAGGTAATGCTGGCAACCACTATTATAAGTTCTCGTTCTCATTTCAAAAGTCAAAATACCATGGTAAAATCAGTCTCCAGTAAAAATGCCGACCCCTACCTATGCTAAGGACTTCTTAAGACGCCCTCCAAACTATGCCGAACCATAAGAGTCTTCATGTTATGTCACCCTTTATACTCTTCAACAGATTCATAGAACTTGCTTACGGGATCTACCCAAGGAAATTCATTATCACCAAATGGAGCACTAGATTGCAGAGAACAAAATCAGCAAATGCACGTTCAGGTGGTAGATCCTGCAATTATATGGGGAACCTATCAACTAAAAGGATCTTGTTGTTATTTGCTAAAGAACTTGATGATTGAGTTGAGGTATACCTTGAATTCTTTGTTCTCTTTGTTTACTTGTATGCGGAGGCAAACTGCATCATCAGGTAAGAAAACGGTTAGTACTTCTTAGCCCTAAAACTAAAATGAGCATCTTTATATTACAAGTATAAAGACCCAGATGTGTCTTTCTACCTGCAAGCACTGCTGTTCCTATGCAAGAAAGGATGCCTGAGAGGAATGAGTTGAAGGGAAATGATCCAACTAGTGCCATGTAAACCACCTGCATGAAATAATAGATGGAAATAACTCTAACCAACTTGAAAAACTAAAAGATGACAGGAGAAAAACATTAAGATCTCCTTTCAATTCTGAAATGCCCGAAATGCCAACAAGTGCAGAACCCAATAAAACCAGCTTCTGCTCGTTCCTTGGATAAATGCTGGCACGAATTTGCAGAATTTTCCGCAAGTGAGGTCAATTTATTCAATAAAGCATGCTATTGGACTCTGTTTTTTCTTTTTACTAGTAAGGATAGTCTAGGGGTTATGAAGAACCAAATACCAAGCCAACTTGGAGAAGGAATTTCAAAATGGAGCTAAGAGAAGCCAAGAGAACTGAGATGACAAACTTAAGAGAACTTAATGGAAACTAGATGGGAATGGGATGTTTCAATCAATCATAATGCCTATTATGAGCATCATAATAAAACGAACCCTCTTTGATTTTGAAGATTCAACTTTAAACTTTTGAACAGCATTATGACATATGATGGATCAAAGGATAAATTGGCTAGTGGAACTCTTTCTGAAGTTTAGTTTTGTTATTCACTCTCTCTTAAATGTCCTTGTATGATGTCATTTACATTTGAAAGCTCAACAATGAGGCAAATAAATGGCTTTCATTCATTGAGTTTGATGCTGATGCGACTTGAAGGAGGTTCATGTTTTTCTTCAAGTATTGAAATAGTCGTTAATGGAAATACAATAAGCAGATAGGTAATTAAGCTAAAATTGAAAACACCAATCATATATTGAAGCTCATTACAGCAGGGCAATTACTCAGGCCAACCAGCAGGTATTGACTCATAGCAGTTTTGCAGCTCCAGGGATCAGAGGTTAGTCGTTGTCCTGCTGATCTTTAACCCATGGCATGTTTAGATTGGATTCTGATGTTCTAGCCCATAGAGTTTTAGAGGTAGGGAGGTTTTGAGTTGTTCTGAGATTGTAAGGAGGAAGGGGGCAGCAGATACCCTGCTTGTATTTGCCAGGTCAATTGAGCTAAAAGCACAGATTGGAACCACTCATCAAACGCATAAGCATCTGGCTGCAGATACCACTGGAGCCTCTTAATAGGCCACTAATGTCATTAGATGGCGTCCAAAATTCGATCAATATCCCTAGCACCTCACAGATCATTAAAAAGATTTGCAGAGACCATTGTCAGGAAACATGTGTCATTCATTCACATCCAAAGGTCAATTGCTGCCATACAAGCTTGCCATAGGGAATGTCCAGCACAATTTGCTCGAAATATATGATTCTCTTCCTATAATGTATCTAGTTTAAGAGTGTTTTCATCCGCCTGTTGCCATGTAACTCAGTCTCTCTACTACTCCTGATTGTACTAAGCATTTTCGGGGAGTTAGGATCAAGTAACGCCTGAGTGCAGAAAAATCCTGCTTTTCTTAGATAGTTAAAGACCCACGAAGCACAGGATCTAAAGAATCCACCGAAGGGCTATATAGATCAACGAACACAAGCTGCAGTTCGATGAGGAAAAAGTATGTGATGAAACAAAGGAACAAGATTAGCATGTGAGAAGCCAGAATTCTTACAAGGCAAATGGCAGTCATGTTACAAGCTCTTTCAATGATTTGGGAAGTCTAAAAGATGCCCAAATTTCACCAAATTCAATGCAGCGTATGTTCAAACGCCAAAACCAGTTTCCTTTTCTTTTTCAAGCATTAAGACTCTAATTACTTCCTTTTTGTGAAAAAAAGAAAAGAAAGTAGCAAACTGTAGTCCTTCACCAGCTATCAATTCTCAGTTCCCGGTTTTTCCCCTCTCGGCTACATACACCCCATTAAAGCATAAAAACAAATCCGTAGTGGGATTTTTCTCTTAACAACGAATCGCGAAAGCCAAAATCCAGTCTTAAGAAATTACATAGAGAGTTCAAAGTTCTGGGAGAGATTATTGGAAATTAAAATACGAAAGCTAGCAAAAGAAAAAAGGAAATGATCAAGGAAAAATACCTGAATCATAGCAGTGAGGATCGCAAACAACACGTAAAGATCGATGATCTGCAATAACCCAAAGCGGGTTTACTTCAAATTTCCAATTTTGTTTCGATAAATTCAAAGAGAGAGAGAGAGAGAGAGAGAGAGAGAGAGAGAGAGAGAGAGAAGGAGAGACCTTGAGATTGGTGGGCGTAGCGGCGTAGGCCGTCCGAAGAGAGTGGATGAGATCCTGAGCATCTTTGGTGGTCGATCTCGCCATTCTCCCGCTTTTCTTCTCGTTCTAAGCAAACAGGGGAAACTAAAACCCTTGCTGGTAGACGCAGAGAAAGACTTGGCCCAAAGACTGCTATACACACTCGCGCGAGTAAGAAAGCTTTTGATTTGCTCGCGTTTTTTTACTTAAGAAAGTAGTAGGAAGCAAAAGATTAGTGGGGCCTATTATTTCAATGATGTAAACCGTTGATCTAGTAGATCTTCTAATACCAAATATACACTCTCTTTTATTTTATCGTAGAGTGGGACCACTTATTTCAATGCCATTTGACAGCCTTAATATCATCCAATATAATAGGGTTTGCATGTAGCTCTCGAATGTGACTTTGTTTAGGAATGCCTGGTAAATTTGTTATTATTGAGTATTATCGGGGGTAGTTTGGTCACCTCAACTATGGTTAATGCTAAAAGCTTTCTTCCCTAGAGGCTTATGGGATAATTATTTTTGAAGTTAGAGGACAAGTTATGAACAAAATAAATAACTGACTAAGGGCTAATCACATTTTGAGCCTATTTTCTGGAACCCATTTTTAAATGATCTAACTCGTTCATGACACTGCTCCGCATTTAGAGTTATAGATAAAAAAAAAAACATATGGGTAGAATGTTTGGAGCCATCCTCTGCTACCATCCTACTACATATGATTCCTCTACTAAAACTGGATCAATATTATTATGCAAAATGCAATAAATAATTTGGAACTAATCTCAACTATACTTATAAGATTTGGCATAAATTGGATGCAAGAAACTCTTTAGCTTAGTACATCATCATCGTCACCGTCATCGTCATCGTCATCATCGTCAAGACCTAATCCCAATTAGGGGTCGGCCACATGAATCTTATTCTTCCATTCTACTCTATTAAATACCATGTCTTCATTTAGTCCCAAAGTTTTAAAATCTTTTCTCACCACTTCTATCAACGTTCATTTGGGCCTTCTCCTTGCTCTTTTAGAACCTTTTACTTGTATTGCCTCACTCCTTCTAACCGGTGCCGTTGTTAGTCTCCTTTGAACATGTCCAAACCATCTAAATCTAATCTCTCTCGTCTTGTTACCTATTGGTGCTTTACCTAAATTTCCTCTAATATTTTCATTTCAAATTCTATCATTTCTTGACTTACCACTCATCCATCTCAACATCCTCATTTCTACGACGCTTATCCTATGAGTATGATGTTCCTTAACTGCCCAATACTCTGATCTATAGAGCATGGCTAGCCTTATAGCCATCCCATAGAATTTTTCTTTTAGTTTAAGTGTCACCCGCCGATCACACAAAACTCCAAATGCGCATCTCTATTTGTTCCAACCCTCTTGGATTCTCTAGATAACCTCCCTCTCAATCTCTCCACTCTTATGAATCATTGATTATAAGTACTGAAAGTGGTTTGCTACAAGGACTTCTTGGTTATCAAGAAACTCTTAACTTAGTACATGAGATTCTAATATCCATAGTTGCTATAACTGGAGCTCTTATATGGTGTCTAACTCATATTTAAAATGATCAAAGTATATATATCCCTAAAAGGCCACATTAATGATCACAGTGACATATTATTGAATAAGTTTGACATTGAAGGTAATAAAAAGAAAGAAGAAATCTTAATTGACATGGAGCCTATAATTCTCCTTTGTTTATCCTACCATACAGGGTGAATGTCTTAACATAACTAGATGTACAACTTGCCATCCAAACCAAACCTAACACAATTGATATGAAATGGATTGTGAAAATCCAAACTACTATCTGAATTCGTAACCGCATTGATGAAATTTATAGGAATGGAAACAGAATGATGGTATCATAACCAAATCCAATCTATTGGCAACCCTAACACGAACTACATCAACATAAACAGCGGATCGTGCTTGAAGAAACTAGATTAGGTCCTTTGGTAGTTCTTATATATGTTGATAGGGTGATTGAATATTAGACTAGCAAGTGGGCATATTCTTACTTGAGCAAAAAGTACAAATCAATAAGTGCTTAACACATTTGCAAAGAATTTTGTTTTCTTGAACTAGTTTCAAGAAAAATATTGAAGAAAAAGCACAAGTTGCAAGAGAAAAAGTATACCTTTTTATTCAAGCAAGCAAGTGTACTTCTTAAAAGCATTTTTCGTACAAAGACATAGGGGTGGCAAAATATGGCATGACATGATAACACGACTCAAACTCGACACAAATTTAGCGGGTTAGGTTCGAGTCATTTATTTTCGGGTCAACCAAAAAATGACACGCCAAAAATCGCGTCGTGTTTGGGTCAATCAATGTTGACTCGTTGTGTTGACCTGTTTAACACCCGATTTATTAATTCGTTGTGTTGACTCATCTGGCCCACAACCTGTTAACCAATCGGGTTGAAAATATATGACAATTTTTCAAAAACAGTCATATATTATTACCTGTCCTATATTTTTATGATTTTTAAAAAACCATCAATATAGGATGATTTTCAAAAACCATCATATAGGACAGTTTTTTAAAACCGGTACTATATTCTTATGGTTTTTAACAAACTTTTAATATTGGATGAGTTTTCAAAAATCATTTTATACTGATATTCCTATACTTTATATAGGATGGTTTTTCAAAACTAGTCCTATATTATTATGATTTTCTAAAAACCTTCAATATAAGACGGGTTTTCAAAAATCATCCAATACTCTTATAGGAATATATGACTTTTGAAAACCATCAATATAAGACGAGTTTTCAAAAATCATCTTATATTTTTGCGGTTTTTGAAAAACTAACCGCCTATATTCTTATACGAAAAATGGTAATATATTAGTTATTTTGCATTCATTTAATTGTGTTACACGAGTTGTGTCATGTCGACTCATTTAATAATCGTGTCTTGTTCGAGTCACGGGTTCTTGAAACGATTATTAAGTGGGTCGTGCTCATGTCAACCCATATACTATAATGGGTTAGTCTCGTCACAACATGAACATGACCCGCCAACCCCAATTGCCAAGCCTAGACACGATATTGACAAACACCAAAGGCTTCTAGCATCTCTCTCACCTGTGTAGCCGTGCCCCACAGGAGAGAGCTTTCGGATCATCCAGATCTTTGATCTTCAATGATATAATTGGTAGACAGCATATCAAAATCCTCACCATTGGCTGATCCTGCCCTTTTATTGTTCAAGTGTATACAATGAACAGCTCATAGGCTTCTGACATAACAATGCGAGGGGTCTGGAGCAAAACATGAAAAAATGCCGATTTGGACTGTCAAGATGTAGAACCCAGTAAAACGCGGGAAGCAACGACTGCCTCTATAAAAGAGAGTTCATGGCGGGAGCGCGGAAAGCCCTGCCAAAGTTGAAGGGGGTTGGTCGCCGAAATCTCCTCGCTTATTTCTCCGCTCCTTCTTCCAAACTCTTTCTCTCTCTCTCCACCATCACAAGTAACAGATTCTCGAGAACACCGCTCTCTCTTTCCCTTCCCAACTTCTCTTTCTTTTCCCGCCCATTTTCCACTACAAACTCCGCCGATCGACAACAAGGTAAATAATCCCAAAAACCATCATCTCCCGACATTCTTTCCGCCCTTTTCTTGCTCCCTGACTGTTCTGGTGTTTGCAGACGGAGAAACCGAAGAGGGAGAGAGCACTGATGGATGGGGGGAGAAGAAGAGGAAGAAGCTGAAGCACAGGTGTTTGCTTTAATTCCTGCTCGAGGAAGTTAACCTTTAGTATTGTCTGTAAGTTGATGAGGTTTCTTTACTTGTATAGATCGGTGATTGTGGGATGGTGGTGGAGTTGTATTGCGTGATGTTCCATGGGGAAAAATGGTTTTATCAATTGTTCGTGAAGTCTTGCTCCAGTTTGGCGATGACAGGAAGCTATTTGCTTTCAAGATATATTTCCTCGCGTATACATTCATGTCAGACTGGATATGGTCGCCAACATGTAAGTTGGCTTTACTGGCTTGAATTTTGCACTTGTCTGAATTTTAAATTACCATGGTCTTCGAAGTTTGGATATTTATCTGAGAATAATTGTACAGCGGAACTTCATGAGGAATCTCAAACTTAGAATGTAGTAAATTGTGTGGTTGTTAATCTTCCATATCATATTGATTGGTGATACTCGAATAGTGTCCTTATATCCAAGGCGGGGTTTTCTAGAGAAAGTAATTAGTTCTGTTGAACCACAAATTAAACCAAATGGTTATGATGGGGCAGAAACTGCACACATACAAAAATTAGTCCGCTAGCACCCTAAGGTCTAAGTACGAATGGAAAATCACCACAAAGAAAAGATCTGTACTTCATCTTTCACAACAGCAAGCCTCCAAGGATCCAGGGAAACTCATGGCTCAAGAAATGACATCTGACGAGTTGTGATTTTGCAAAAATCAGCCATGCCATTTAATAGAGGAAGTAGAAAAATAAATTAGGCACACACACACACAACATGGATATGTGGTTCAGTTTTGAATACTATGCCCCATTTCTTGACTATGGGAAAATAGAGGAATAGTATGATCCCGTAGTTGGATTTAATCTCAAAACCCAAATGCCAAAACCCTTTTACACCCTTATGTCACGGGACCACAGTTTTACTTATGCTAAACTCGTGTGGCACTTGTGCGTAACTCCTTTGCAAAACACAAGTCAGCCTTTCACTCCTACTTGCACTTATTAGGGCTACACTCACTTACCAACTAAAGCAATGAGAGGAACTCAAAAATGAGACTTACTCAAAGAGAATATGTTATCCCTTACTTGAACTCAATTGAGTAATCTATAATGAGCTGTCTGAGTTACAAGTGAGGAGCTAACCCCTATTTATACATGCTCACCCCTATCTATCTCCCAATGGATGGCTAGGATTATTTCATGTGTCTATACATCAACGTTTCGGATTTTATTTTGGAACCTTCCTACTCTTTCAAGAATACTCAACCATTCTTCTAGAATATTCTAGATTCTAGTACATAAAATCTAGATATTCACAAGGAATTCTCTACAAACTAGGCCTTCTGGAATCAAGCCTTGTTCCACAGATCCAGGAATACGGACTTAAGTCCTTTAGGCCACATTCATGAGTTGAGCAAACCTCCCTTAGAGCTTGTGGACCTTGGTCACGGGCTTTGCAAAGCAAGTCCATGACACTTATCTCTTATCTAGTGAGTCTGAGGAGATACCTAGAGGCAAGGTGGCAATTCAGCCTAAAGAAGTGGCTAGGCAAAAATTTCTGAGGGTAAATACCAATGATCACCATAGACGAGAGATTTTAGAGTTGAGGACTTGGATTTTAGCCCACGGAGGATGACTTGGAGTTAGTTGAAGTGTCGACTAAAGCTTGCACCTCACACTGCGCAACTGTAACCTAATTCTAGACAAGACCAATCTTTTCGCTTGCAAACCTCTCACTTTTGAGAGTTGCAGACATTTCATCATCACAGAAAAGCGACTTCAGAAAATTGTATTATACAATCAAGCCAAGGATCAAGAAGAGGTTAAATGCCTGAATGAGAAAGTAGAGGAACATGAAGCTGAGGTTATTAATCTTTCAAATCTTTTAGAAGAAAGGATGATGCTAGAAGAAGCATTGGATCACAGCATGCGTGACGATTCTTACGATCAACATCAAACCTCTGTCCAGTGTCCAAAGCACCTGTGGTCAGACCCTGTGACCAAAGTAAAGAAAAACTGGCTGAAGATGATTTCATATATCTTCCAAAACTCCTCCATCAAAAGGTGGTTATCTTAGAAACGTCATATATTGAACTGTGTGTCCATCCTTCCAAACATCTTCAAGACTCTAGCACTGGTGCTAGATGTGTAAGAGTTTAAACATCCAACCAGAAAGATGGATAAGAGGATAAATTATAAGCCTTTCTTCCTTCTCTAATTGTATCTCAAGGGTCTCAACGAATAGCAGTGCAACATTTTTTTGTAAGTTTCAAATGATTGAGCAGCATAAAACTTCTTCAGTCCAAGAAAACCCTCGTGACCATATAGACGAGAGGCAAGAGAAAAGAACTTACATGTTCAAAATGTTATTTCCTTTGGGTCAATCCAAGCAGTGACCCAAAAAGAAAATGCAGATTTAGATTCTTCACCTTATCCATCCAATCATTATCTTAGTGACTCAATTTGTCCCATGTGCGCTTTGATTCATGAACTCTCTAGCTTTCACTCACATATCCTGAAGATTCTCATGCAGATTCAAAGCATTGGAGAGGCCACATCAAAGTCCTGCATTTTCCGTTTCTAATTCAATTACTTGCTCATGTCCCAAAAGAACATCAACTAAATCAGCAGCAGTTACCTCCACAGACGAGGAGGAGGCCACATCCTCTGAAGCAGAAAGTTGGGTGGAGGAATAGTGAAGAAACCTAAGCTGAATACTCCTCTGGGAAGGCAGAACCAAATCTAGGAAAGAGTGCCAAATTTTGACAAGGAGAACAATGCTCCACAAAAGTTATATTTGGAGTGTCAATGGGTTAGTATTATGGGAGAACCATTCTTCTAGGCACATATCAACAAATGGAACCTCTTGATGTGAACCAAATATCCAAATAAAGTAGCATTATCTATAAGCAACACATTTATGCAAGCAAGGGAGGATGATCTTTGAAGTATGATAAGACTGTTCCCTTCAACCAAGTTGGGTGCCGTGTAATGATGAGGGTAATGCAAATGATGCTAATATGGCTATAAGCCTCTCCTCATCCGCCAGATGCATGTTGGTAGAGATTTAAGAAAAAGCTACTTATGACACCATCCCTAGAAACCAGAGCATAGATGAGATGAAGAGAGGATAAGCATTTCAGAAACCATACTTGCAAAAGAGTGGGCAACCACTTGGTATCCGGTTGGAGGAACACTTGTTGAGACTGAAGAAGCTTCCCCACGGTTGGCAAAACTATGTGCAACTTGCAGCATATGGCTATCAATGAGAGGGAGAAGATTCAAGTCAATACAGTCAGCATTTGAGATGAAAATCACTTTTTGAGTAACCATAAGGCTAGGGTATTAATGCAATGCACAAAATGCACTTGCACTGGCATCCCTTGTTTATGAGAACAAAGATTGTAAATAATGTGAAAGGCCACATTGGAGGTCAGAAAACAGATGCTTGCTAGCATTTTTTAAAGGCCAGGGTATAATCAAGGACTCAAACTGCGGCACGTGTAGCTTTACTTGTGCATTAACGGGTAGGCGAATAACCATAGACAATTCTTCGTGTGTTGGCAAATCTCTGAATCCTCAAATCAGAGGATCCCAAAAGGGGGCACACTCGGTAAGGAAGTCCTACTCTAATTCTACTTCTAGCAAATCTAATAAATGGCTGAGATGGAGCTTGATAAGGGCTTCGAGCTCAAATGCTTGCATGGGCCACTATCTACTGAGACAGCCTCTCCAAAAGGACCTTCAATGTGTTAGGTAAAGTGGCCTGGGTGTTGCTGGGGCAGAAGATGTTTCGTGAATAAGGGAGATTTGGACAGAAAAGAGAACGGGACAAGAAAGAGGGGATCTATAAAGAGAGGGACTATTGGAAACTCTACGAATGCATCCTCCCATGCTTGCGTTGCACAATAGAAGAAGAATGTGGGGGAAATAGAGAGAAAAAGGGAAAAGAGAAAGAATCTGACATGAATGAGTTGGACAACTACCTATTTCTTCTCTCAAGGTTTTGTCCTCCCTCATGTTTTGTACTTGGATGGACCTTTTTTAGCAACACATTGCACTATTGTTCGAAACTTAGGGCCATGCATGAATGATTTAGGCTACATTACAACTCAAGTTGTAGGATGGGACTACCTTATATGCATAATCGTGAATCAAGGATAAAAGAAGAACCATACTGTATTGGTTTACCTCAATTAGAGATTCTTTAGATAATTGTTGAATCATGTTTGCTCCAATTCTTTTTCAAATAGTGATTAACTAGCCCTCACATGGGCGTTTGTTACCAAATCTAGATTCGTTGTTGGCCTTGGGTCTGTGAAGCAGTTGTTGAGCACATTGCAAGATCCAAAATATGGGTCAATCGTGAAAGGGCCTATGGCGGGCCTTGTTGAAAAGGATGTTTATATCAAATTTTATCCCTAACAGCCTATGAGAGAACGGATGCATCACTCTTAGAAGAGAGGTAGGAGAGCCTACTGTCACAAAAAAACACCCACATAAGACCCATTTTTCTAAGGCATTTATCTATGTACGGGTCAAGGTGGGTTGCACAAGTGCTTGACTCACTTGGTGGCCACATGCTTAGTTGTACAAAAGTAGATTCCACCTACTTTAATATATTAAACTATATGGAGCACACTGCTTGTTGCATAAAACTTAACCCCATGTGACTCTTTAATATATTAAACTATATGAAGTTCATTAAACTTGCTGTAAAAAACCAATCTAGCTATGCGAGCCTTGTAAAGATAATTGCATAAACTTTTTAAGTCCTTAAACCAGAGGGTTTCACAGTGCTAAGCCATCTACCTTAGATTTTAGGCCTAAATGTGGAGTCACCTGGTATTTTGGCTCTTGTTTTGATCAGGCTCAACCAACTTGATTCTCTAGGAACTTTTGCATGTAAACAAAAGCATAGGTCAAGGTCTTTTTCCCCCTCTATTGACAACATGAAGGGGAGCCTTGGCACAATGGTAAAAGTTGTCGTCATGTGATCGAGGTCACGGGTTTAAGGCGTGGAATCAGCCTCTTGCAAAATGCAAGGTAAGGCTGCCTACTATAGGCCCTTGTAGTCCTCCCCTTCCTCGGACCCCGCATAGGTGGGAGCTTCATGCACCGGGGCTGCCCTTTTTATTGACAGGGTGAGAATTTCAATGACAACATTTTGTAATGGGCATGCATTTAATGCAGGGCTGTTATTGATTAAGGCCTGATATATGAAACTGACAATGCCTCACTGTGATGTGGAGTGCCTCAATATTGTTTCTTCCTAGTGGGGGCAACTCATCTCTATCTTAAAATGGATGATACTGTCTTTTCCAAATCCTCAGGTCTGATTTCTTTGGAGACCCCAGAACTGGGCTCTTTCTAGGACTTTTCTCATGATTTCATTATGTAGGGCAGAAGTCTTCAACAATTAATACAGAGAAATATTTGCTGCTGTCTTTTTTGACCGTTTCTCTAGATCATATCCAGCTTCGGCCTTTTCTCCTGTAGTTTGCTGCACCCGTGGCTCTTGCCAACTTCCTAACCCAAACTTCCAGTTCTGCTTACCCTAATCAAGTCTACTTCTTCACAATCTTCCTTGATGGCCCCCATTTCTGGGGCCAGTATACCGTTCCATCATGTCATGTGGGTTATGGGTGTCAGGAACAAGAGACCCTCCACTATTTTCACCAGAATGGTTTGTCTTGCTTGACCAGCTCCTGGGTGTGGTCTGATTAGGAACTACCTAATCTTGCCTCTCGAGGCCAATTTTAGAAGTTGATATGTCTGATGTGAAAACAACGTGCTTCATTTTATTTTATTCCACCTGCTTGATTGGTGTCACCTACTTTGGGTTTTTCAGCTCATGATCCCTCTTTAAGCTAATTGTGGTGAATAGTTATAAGGAACTGCTTTGTTATTAGGAGGGGGAAGATGAACAGTTTAAGATTGGAATTATGCCGAATTTTCAGTTGCTTGTGGTGCAAAACCACCTAATTGAGTAGACCTTACATCTCGAATTGCTGGGTCAGAGGCCTCGCTGAGGACTTGAGTGGCAATAGCTGTGGTTATTGAGGATTGGCTTGACTGGCATAGATGATTTCCCTGTGTAGAAGGTGGGCAGGCAAATGGTCCTGGAGTTGAGAGGTCACTTGAAACAAAAAATATGTTTGAGCACTTGAGCGACTGGCTCCTACTTGGAAAGATGCTGGCGGTTCCTAGGCATAGGTGATGCTTGGTATTGGAGTGGTGTAAGTGATTATTGGTACACAGTAGCAGGCTTCAGGACAAAGGGTTGCAATGGATTGGCATCTGACATGGGCTGTGTCCTTTGGACAAAGGGTGACGACGTTTTTGGACCCATAGTCAAGCTATACATTGACTGTCACATGTAGGGAGCTTGTGCTTGTTCGTTGGTGGGTATAGACAGAGTGACAGGGGAGTGATTGGTTGGTTGCACTCTGGTGGACATCTGTGTTTGGAACCAATTCTGTTGAGTGAATGAAGATTGCCCATCAGTTATTTGATCCGTTGATAACTTATGCTAGTCAAGTGCATATAAGACAAAGGGCTTCATCTTCAATTGACTGATGCTAGTTGCCACTTGTGGCTGATCGGCGACGTAGATATTGGCAATCATATAGGACGCTTGTTCGTGTGTATGCAAGGACTGGAATACAATATGTGGATTTTTGTTGGACATAGCACAACATCGATCTCGCATTTCCTACCTTCATTATTGCTGCTCACCTCTCATTCACACCCATCATCGGATTCCTCTACCTTATAGCCAATAGCATTCTCCATTGTAGGAGTCTGAAATCTCATCAAGTGAGTTATGATCATGGTACAAAATATCATCGTTATAAATGATATATCGGAAAAGTTAAATGGCCGATATGATATTATTGGCAATATATGGCCAATATACATGTTACGACCCATATAGCCCCCCGATATGGCCGAATTATGAAGGTTTTGGTTCTGGCAGCTATGACAATCAATACCGCTATTTTGTTCTATGGTTGTGGTTACTTGTGTGTCCAAAAGCTATAGTACAGATGTACACAAAGGGATGTATACAATTTGTTGCTTTTAGATATCCTCCTTGCTTTCTGAGTAATCTAGCAAACTCATTTATTAATTTGTAGTAAGTTTTGAGCTGGTCTTCATCTCTGTTGTCATGGTTGCACAATTGAAAAATATTGTCCACCTATATACTTGAGAGTTATGAAGGGGAGCCTTGGTGCAACGGTAAAAGTTGTTGTCATGTGACCTTGAGGTCATGGGTTCAAGGCGTGGAATCTGCCTCTTGCAAAATGCAAGGTAAGACTGCCTACTATAGGCCCTTGTGGTCCGCCCCTTCCCCGGACCCCGCATAGGTGGGAGCTTCGTGTGCACCGGGGCTGCCCTTTGATATACTTGAGAGTTATCTGCATGAGAGATGATGTTCTATTCACCCCTGTTCTAACATTCGCACTGTTTTTTGTGTAGGGAATTAATTTTCTTTCCTAGGAGTGTCATTGGCATCATATTTCCTAGCCAAAGGTGGGAGTCATAGAACTCCTTATATGTCTTCAGTCCCAGCCCTCTTTGAAATCTTTGCTAATGAATGCCCGCTCTGCCTTAGAAATTGAAATTGTCAGCACTGTAATGTTTCAACTGCCGAAAGAGAAATCTAAAGTAGGGGGTTGTGCTGGTGTTAAAATGAAGAGCTTCCACTTGCCAATTCTAGTCAACAATTCACTGCAAATTTTCTTTTAAAAAAAAAAAATAAACTGAAAACTTATCTGAATATCAGTTTGGTCCTTCCCATATTCTACATCATATCTTTTGTAATCCCTCTGTAAAGTCTCTTTCAAATGTAGGATTAGTTCAAAATGATTATATGACATTTGATGAGTGATATCTCCTTTCACCTTCATCTTTGCTCAAAAGAGAACCTCGTTGTCTAATGAAGTCTGAAAACTAACCAAGAAAATATATTTGGATGTCTAGGAAAAACTTTACCAGAAGTGCTGAAAACAGTGATTTGAAGTT
Organism: Warburgia ugandensis; assembly: GCA_035236585.1. Classification (NCBI taxonomy): domain Eukaryota; kingdom Viridiplantae; phylum Streptophyta; class Magnoliopsida; order Canellales; family Canellaceae; genus Warburgia; species Warburgia ugandensis. The sequence goes on along the minus strand of CP141137.1, from coordinate 56,441,716 downwards.
TATGCTCGTGATGCTTATTCCTAAAGGTGAATTGCAGCAGCAGCATAGAGACTTGCTTAGCTTAACATGTTTGTAATTTCTATAAAAAAAATTAGTGGTAGAAATCTTCCATCTTCCTATTGTGTTTCCAAGCATTCTCTTCCATTTCGTGAGGTTCATTTATTGAATTTGGATAGAGATTCTTGGTTTCTTGTTATTGACCAGCAAGTGCGTTGCCACTATAGTCCAGAAGAGGAGTTGAGCGTTTTGTGTGAGATTGATCAAGGGAAGACTGATGCTGATGTTGACAGGAAATTCTGGCCTACCTTCTAGATAGGATGACCCCTTGCATGCATTGGGAGGGTGCCTATTGCCAGCTCAGTTCCCCATCCTAATCAAACAAAGCAGTGGGTTGATCAGCAGCACCTAGCCTAGCGGCAAGGCGCTTTTGTTCATGGATCAAAGCTTGTGGGCTCTTGTTCTCTTGCCCACCAAGGAAGTGGGTTATGTCAATAACTTCGAAACAAGTAGATGAGCCAGTTCTCTATGTAGCTACTTTCCACATTACTCGAGAAGCAAAACTTTTATATTTTACCATTAGGGAAAAAGGAAGCTGTTTTGTTTATCACCTTCAGTGTGCTTGGTGATTTTCTTAGGTGATCTTAGCCACCGTATCTTAGCCACGGTATAAGCTCTGGGGAAAAGGCTCTGCAGTAGGAATAGATGAGCAGAGCTGCTAAAGAGGCCCTTCACATTTCCTGCTAGTGGCCTTGCTTTCAAAACTGAAAGTCTTCAAGTAGTTCCGAGCTCTTTCATTATAGTGTGCAGAGGAAGTTAGTTTCTGGAAGGGGATGGATTGCTCTCATCAAAGTTGTCGCCTAGTAACTTGCAAGAAAGTTTTGCCCGTGTCTAAAATGCAAGGTGCCAGCCAAAAAAGAATTGAAAGGGGACTTCTTACACAATGAAAGGAGAAAATTAAATGTATATAGTATCTTTCTATCTGGAAGTGGTATGTGAAGCTGTGCAAAATGGATATTGCAATCTTGAGTGGAAGAACAGAGTTTAGGCAAGTGGCTGCAGTAGTATGAAGAGGAGAAAATACCCTGGTGGAAGTTTCTGGGGACAAATACAGGCAGTATCATTAGAGGGCTACATCTCGCCGAGGTACTTGATCTGATGGTTAGGAACCGATTCACATAAGGTCAATTTGTTATCTAAATAGTATGGGAAAGATTGACTTTGGAGGACCCTTTGGCTGGATGGTTTTTGCTATACAGGAAATTACGCTTTCATATCCATTGGGAGAGTTTGTATATTAGATCGAGTTGGTCATTTAGAAAGAATTTCAAGAGGAAATGGGTATATTCGTTTTTCACTTCTGGCTATTCAGATTTCACTTATATTTCTATTGTTTCCTCTTTGACTTGCATTGATAATCCTAGAACTGACCCCTCTTTAGTGTGGTTGGTCTAGGCTGATTATTTTCTTTAGCATTAATAATTGCGATATATTGAAAAGCAAGCTGGCACATCCTTTGCATAGAGGCTGAGGAGCTAGCTAATCATATTTTGCTCTTTAATATGATATACTACTATGAAATATTTTAAGCTTGATTTGTAGTTCTCCAGCAATTATACATTATGCCTGTTGTTGAACAGGGATATGAGAATATTGAAGAAACACGCTCTAGCTTTCTTATTGACCATGTGTGGGTAGTGTAATAGAAATATGAAGCTCATTACCTCTTCTTCTGGTAGTACCTGATCAGATGTCATGGATGGGGAAACTCCAGCCTTTCTGTTACATGAGGCCTCTAAAAATGCCTTGGTTATTGAGAAATTGGATTTTGTATTTACTGGAGAAACGTTTCTCGAGATAAAATGTTTGAGCATCTTCCAAAGAAAAAGAATTTCTCCTACAGACGTGCAAGAAGCTACTGTGTCATGATGTTTCCCTTTCAGCTATTATCTATATGAAACCAGTCTCTGTTTAACTCAAAATGATGAACCAGCAAGTAGAAATTATTTGCCTTTCCCATTGGTCACTATATTCATTTGCTTCTCTAATTAATCTCTTGCAAAATGCCAACAGCAGAGGAAAGAATTTACCAGAAGCATGTCGATAATGAAGCCGCTCAAGTTGCAAATTTCATAATTCAGCAGAGAGTTCTATTCAATGTGGGAAATGCATAACCAAGTTGAACTAATAATGTGGAAGGATAAGATATGGATAAGATGTGGATGCCCCAGCATGGAAGAGATTGAAATTTCCAATTCGCAATATAAGAATTAACTTGATGAACTCGGGGAACTGGGAGAGACACCCGATGACTTGGTTCTAGAGGTAATCCAGCTATGCTTTCATTCCCCACGCTCTAAATACACTAAAACCTCTACTTTGTAATCTCAAAGCTTTGAAAATATGTCACAGGTTCTCTCTCCTGGGTTAGAGAGATTATTGAAGGTAGCAGATGAACTAATATGCCCATGCGATTCTCCTACGAAGGAAACGAAATGGACTCAAAAACACAGGAAAAGGATGGGGTTATCATGGTGGACTCCATGGAAAGCGAATTGTGTCGCCGTAAGTGGAAGTTTGCTGATGTGAGGGAGGACAGGCAGCTGCAAGTAGAGGTAGATTATTGAGCTGGAAGCAAAAAGGACTAAAGGCTCAAGTTGCCATTTTCGAATCTCAAGAAGGTTACGTTGTACATAGAATGGTAGTAATAGAGAAAATTTTGAGAACCAATACCTGTGATGCCACTCACAGACGTTTGTATTTGATGATAGTACAATTGATAATGCTAGAGATGTTCCGGACACTGTAGGCCATTTTGAATGTTAAAAGGACAACACTGTACATACAGATACAGTAGTACAATTGATAATGCTAGAGATGTTCCGGACACAGTAGGGCATTTTGAATGTTAAAAGGACAACACTACATACAGATACAGAGACGAGAATCTTTATTACGCCCGTTGGTGAAGCATTTAACAATAACACTTGCATATGATGATAGCAGAAGAACCAATGCTGGTCATGGCTTTAATAGAAGAGGGCCATTATCCAACTTAAAACAACTTCCCTCTTCTGGGAATGGAGAGAAATCTAGCAGGACTGAAAGGTGTGAGGTCTACAATACTAGCATGGCCATCAAGAACAAGCTCTGCCATGGCAGCCCCAGTTGCAGGTCCATTTAGAATGCCCCAGCAACTATGTCCAGTAGCAACATAACATCCCTTTACATTTGGCATTTGGCCAATGATGGGTTTACTGTCACTGGTGCATGGTAAGAAACAGGCCTGTTCAGCCACCACACTTGCTTCCCCTTCTCCCAAGGAGCTTGACACCTTCGAAGCAATCTTATGCAGCATCCTTATGGATTCCGGTTTACCTGTAATCTGCTCTGGATCGTCCGGCAATTCTGCTTCTTCTGACATTCCACATATGTACACTTCCCCTGCCATTAATTCAGACTTCAGTGAAAAATGGAGAGGCAACCTTTCCTGGATAAAAAATGCTCGTTCTAATCCCACGAAAAGGCCAAAATAGAGAAAAAAGAAGAAGGAATTTGAGTCCTGGGTTTAGCTGATTTGGTTGGTTCGTTCAAATTGCAATGAAATACAAAGACAAGGTCTCCTATATTGAATTGTTACTTGCTCAAATCGACAATGCAGAAAAGACTTGGGTGTTTACAGTTCTATCAATTCCAATGACAATGCAGAGAAAACTTCCTTGAATCGAAACGCCACGCAATGAAACCTCCACAAGAACAGAACCAAGTTTCTTAACCTGGGTATCTATAACTCTATCAAATCAGTTACCTGTTGGTCTCGGCGACACTTCAGGATCCAAAGTCTTCCCTCCACCACCCGGGTAATAACTCAGAAACAATGCATCAGCAGTTATCGCATCGGGATCCCTGGGCCTCAACACAATACTATGCGCTTTCAGTCCAGAAACCTGAAACACAGAAGAGAGAGAACCAAACCTCCCAGACCACGGCCCAAGAGCCAAAACCACAGCCATCGCTTCAAGTATGCGGACTCCACCTCCCATTTCTTTTACCGACACTCCTTTCACTTTACCTCCATCAACCACAACACTCTGCACCTCCCCAATCACAACCTCCAACCCGTGCTTTTCCACAGCCGTCGATAACAGCTTCCTCGTAAACAACTGCGGATGCACTTGCGCAGTGGTGCCCACTGTCCCAATCCTTCTAGAATTTCTCACGGGCCCATCAACCCACGGTGGAATCAGGTTGGTTGATTTGGATGAGGGTTTGGGAGTAGCAGAGCCATCGACTGAGAGGCTGAGGGTATTGAGAGCACGGTAACCGTAGGATTTGGAACCATCGAGTTCATCGGCAAGTGAACGATGGAGGTTGAAGCTGGTGCGGGCTAGTTGAGAGAGGGGCCCACCGTCGCACCAATCGAGAGCCAGGAAGCCAGCTGCCTTGCCGGAGGCCGCGCAGGCGATAGAGGATTTCTCGATGAGGGTGATAGAGAAGTTGGGGCCGGCATTTTTGGAGAGGAAGAAGGCCGTGCAGACGCCGATGACACCGCCTCCGCAGATCAGAATCCGGTTTTTGGGTTCCATTGGGCTTGAAGGGGAAGAACGTGTCGATGTTGCAACAGAAATTTTGAGGGACGATGCTGCCATGTTCTTATACCTTCCCTCTGTCACTCCGTTTCTCTGAAAAAGTCTCCCTGGAAGCGTCTACCATCACAGTCAACGCCGTATGAATTGAAGACGACACGTGGAGACGCGTTCACCAGGCAGGCTTAATCCTTCTAGATGAAACAACTGAAATTAACACACTATATATATATATATATATATATATATATATATATAAACTACGAATATATTAATATTATTTTTAATACTAAATAGAAAAGCTTTAAAAGTCACAAACTTTATCTGAAGAAGGACATACATCTACCAATTATTGATTATTTCTACTTATATCATAAAACTGAATCAAGAACCAAATCTCTTGTTAAACAGATTTTTGTATTTTGGTTAATGCTCCATCAACCTATAATCAAACGTTTTATGCATTATATTTAAAGAAAATATAATTAACGGTCTAATAAAAGAAATATACTCACATCAATTGATATAATAAAATATAATTTAAACCTTCTTTCCCTCAAAAAATTTGGTCCTCATATTCTTTGTATGTGATTGTTTATAACCATCAGACACATTCACAGCTCTGTTTCTTCTCTCCATTACATGTTTTTATCTCGCACTTTTTTTTATCCATGTCTTATTTTCATTCTCTGCTTTCTTTCCCACTCTCCCACTTACCCACTAAAGTTTATAACTCTTATAGGAGTTGAACTCCTCAAAAGCCTATAAATATACCTGCTATCAAAATCTCATATGAAGCAAAACAGAGAAATCCATAGTGAGATAGAAAGAAATCCATAGAGATACCCAGCCAAAAGTTTTGCAAGTTTTTTCGCTAGAGTTTTGGAGAAGTGATTCTTTGTCTCTTTCTGCCGTCTCATATTAATGGGATTTTTTCTCGTTCTTGTAGAATTCTCTCTAGAAAAATCCAAAGTGGGGCGCATTGTCATGCAAAACTGTGCGTCCAACTCTCTCTCATTGTTTGAGATTCAAGTGGTCCATCAGAAAACAATGGGCGCCCATTTTCTTTGTCCACAGCATGAAGAGTTTTATTGCTCTAGGACAAGGTTTCTGAACAGCTCCTTCTTGTAGTTATCTTTCTTTTCTTTCCTTTAATTTATAGAAAATTTTTGTTTCAACACAGAGCAAAATTAACTAAACAATTCTAGCATCCAAAAAGCTGCGGTTTGGGTGGTTGAATGTCAACAGTCGTTGTTTACACCACCTAACTATACATTTTCTGCGATCCAAAATTGAAGAAATCGCATGAACAGGTAAGATCATCTATATGCAGAGCCATGGGAGTCCGTTGTCTGTAAATGGCTTCCATACTTTAACAATGAGATCGAACTCTGGTTCAGCGTTCTTCAAGGCTGTGAAGATCCAGGGACCCAGAGAGCTGGACAAAGCAAAATAAGGGAATGTATTTGCAGAAGTGTTCCACAGCATCAACTTTTTACTTATTTTGTGGTCTTAGAGGTAAAGGGATTTACTAGTTAATGGTATTAAAGAAAGAAGAGGAGCCTTGGAGTAACAACAAAGTTATCATCACATGACCTTGAGGTCACGGCTTCAAGGCGTGAAAACAGCCTCTTCCAAAAATACAAGATAAGTCTGTGTACTGCAGACCTTTGAGATCTGCCCCTTCTTCAGACCTTGCATAAGCAGGAATTTTTTCTTGTTCTTGTAAAATTCTCTAAAAAAAATACAAAGTGGGGAGCATTGTCATGCAAAACTGTGCGTCCAACTCTCTCTCATTGTTTGAGATTCAAGTGGTCCATCAGAAAACAATGGGCGCCCATTTTCTTTGTCCACAGCATGAAGAGTTTTATTGCTCTAGGACAAGGTTTCTGAACAGCTCCTTGTAGTTATCTTTCTTTTCTTTCCTTTAATTTATAGAAAATTTTTGTTTCAACACAGAGAAAAATTAACTAAACAATTCTAGCATCCAAAAAGCTGCGGTTTGGGTGGTTGAATGTCAACAGTCGTTGTTTACACCACCTAACTATACATTTTCTGTGATCCAAAATTGAAGAAATCGCATGAACAGGTAAGATCATCTATATGCAGAGCCATGGGAGTCCGTTGTCTGTAAATGGCTTCCATACTTCAACAATGAGATCGAACTCCGGTTCAGCGTTCTTCAAGGCTGCGAAGATCCAGGGACCCATAGAGCAGGACAAAGCAAAATAAGGGAATGTATTTGCAGAAGTGCTCCACAGCATCAACTTTTTACTTATTTTGTGGTCTTAGAGGTAAAGGGATTTACTAGTTAATGGTATTAAAGAAAGAAGAGGAGCTTTGGAGTAACAATAAAGTTATCATCACGTGACCTTGAGGTCACAGCTTCAAAGTGTGGAAACAGCCTCTTACAAAAATACAAGATAAGGCTGTGTACTGTAGACCTTTATGATCTACCCCTTCTTCAGATCCTGCATAAGCAGGAGCTTTGTGCACAGTAAGACTGCCCTTTAATGGTATTAAAGAAACACCAAAGAGTTTCTGCGGGCTTAGACTGCATGTGACGCTCATGTTCTCAGCCATCAAAGCCTGATGAATAGTCCATTTCTCATAATTTATCCTCCAGCTTTTGGGCTCTTATTGGTGGAATGTGTATCTTCAGAAATCCAGGCAATCATATGATCCCGTTCCCCCTTTCAGAAAGGAAAAATATCGTGTCACCCCATTCCTTAAATGATGTATAATGAATGAGCAAAATGGAAATGAAAACAAGGCAACGGTGAAGGGCAACCTTTACAAGCAATGCCATTAGATTAAAGTAGGCTGTAGTACCTTTGGCTGTTACAATAATTTCCATGAGGTTGCTTTCAGACTCCATAGGCCAAAAGGAACCTGTTGGGATCATACGCATAGCCCTCCCCGGCCTCACATCCAGATAGACGTGGCTACAACTTTAATCAGTTCATTAAGCCTACGTTTGGGTCTATCGCAGTTGGACCCACTTTCGATTATTGGAGGCCCCTGATTCATTGAGCCTTAAAACTTTTTAAGTTTCTCAAAAGAGAAACTAATTCATTTTCTACATATTTTTATGTAACGGGCCAGAAAACAGAGTATAACTCAGGGTCGAGATCTTTTGCGCTTGGCTCATGCTGATCCTAACAGACAATTGTCTCAACTGCGCGTACGTATCTCAGCCGCATTCTCTGTAATCTTCATTATCTGATGATAAATCAAACCAGAGTTTCTGGCTATCCACACCGATTAAATGAGGGATTGGGCTCAGATCAGGTGGCTACATTCAATGTGGTTATTTTGTTTCAAGACCAACGCTCTGTACGAGGAAGAAAGAAACATTAATGTACAGCTATTACTAGACAACAGGCAGATGTATACACCGTTGGAATCCTTTTATGATGCTAGCATTCTACTGAGAACGTAGCGCTCCAGAAGAAGCATTCTGTTCTTTCTTCACATTTCACTCAAAGTCCAGATCAACAAAAAGAAAAAATTATAGGAATTTACTTTACAGTGTCGATCGAAACAAAAACTAAAAACTAGGGTTCCTGTACATTATTCTAGAAGAACAATTGATGTATTACCAGCTTCTCTGGCCTCCCCGGAAAGCTCACGGAGAAATGTAGTTTCCATTTACAGGAAGAGGATACCCACTTCGGAAATCTAGTGAGTCAACCTAAGCAAGGTAGTTATATATCTGTGGGTTGCTCTTGTCCCGCTCCAGGTACTCACGGTCGATGAGGCTCTCGATCCTTTTCTTCAGATCAGCTGGTTTTATTGGAAACTTGAGCTGCAACCAACGATAATTTATAATGACCTGGTCAATATTCAGAATGTGTAGATGACAAAAATTTATATATAATCCAGCATTATCCAGGACAGAGAATTTTTTTTTTAAGGCCACAAATCATTGCCAAAATCATCTTCATTGAAATGAAGACTGCAAAGAATGGGTGCATCACAGCACTTGACATGAAATAAAGAACTGCTGCTTGGAATTAGAAAGCATTTAGGTTTGCCTGCGGTTATGGTAGTAGCAAGCTGAAATCCATGAGCAGCTGCTGACGCATTACATAGCAACCTGCATTGAGGAGCTTCAGTACTTCTTTGAGCACTAGGTCCCTCTTTTCCATCAGCAGAAATCAGTTAGAACTAAATGAATATTGGATTGCATATGTTTATGAGTGGGTGAAGGGGAGCCTTGGCGCAACTGTAAAAGTTGTCGTCGTGTGACCTTGAGGTCACGGGTTCAAGGCGTGGAAACAGCCTCTTGCAAATGCAAGGTAAGGCTGTGTACTTTAAGCCCTTGTGGTCCGCCCCTTTCCCAGACCCTACATAGGCGTGAGCTTCGTGCACTGGGGCTGCCCTATATGTTTATGAGTAGGTCAGTTGATTCCACCAACAGGAAGGACATGCTAGGTAGTCCTAGTAACAACTATTTACCTTATCATGACCAATTAATCAAACCCAAGTTTTAAAAAAATTCACTTAATGCATGGTTGCATTACCTGCTGGAAAAGCTCAGTTATCAAAAGAGTGTGGCTTAGTACTTTCCTTGTCTTCATTATGCGGACAATTGCAGCGTCAACCTGCAATAAAACAACAATAACATGTCATTTGGCAAGCAGGAGAAATCAATAGCGATGCTTCAAAGATGGCACTACTCAGGCATCTTCACAAGTGAAATAAAAGCTAGGGAGAAGGATATGAAACGGGAATTTGTTTTCTAAAGAAAAAGATCAACCATTGTTCTGCCAATGTAAAGGAGAAAGTAAAACCACAACAATTAGTTTGTGAAAAGACAAAAGCACCCTTAGGATTCATTTTTCAAATGAATGCTGTTTTTGTCTCCTTCACAGCCCTGGCTGAGACGGCAGCACAGCTCCCCTCATCAGTCTATACTGCATGCAGGGAAAATTTGGAAAGGCAAATGATAACCGGGGGCAGCCACAGAATTGATCTTGCCTTCATTTTAAGATTATTGATTGGTTTCCTGGCTGCCAGTGACCACCTTGGGCCAGTGAATCTCCTTACTGCCATCAAAAAGGCTGAAAGGTAAGACTCAGGCACCAGCGGTAGCAGCCATATATAGTACTAGAATGTAGAGCTCTGATCTGGAATCAAAGCGAGAACAAAGGATACTTTCTGTTATTCAAGGTTAACACTCAGATTTCAGTTGCAGTGTTTGTGTTCTGTGAAATGTGGCTTTCTCTAACAGATTCTACTTTGTAAGGTAAGAGAAACCCCTACCTAATAGAACTGGTGTGGTGACCAAACGCTGCCTTAATGAACAGAATGAATACCATACCTGATATTGGCGATCCTGGAAGACTCTTTCTGTGGTACTGGCATTTTCTTCCACTGTCTCCTTCATTTGGATGGCATTCACCTGCTTTCCCATGAGGTGTTAGCTTCTGTTTCAAGCTGTAAAGTGCTGCATTAAGTAAAGGAAAGAGCACGTGTGCACCTTTATACGATACAAAGGAGCGCTGAATTCTTCATTGAACACAAATGAGTCCTCATCCTCTACATCTCTTCCTTTCGGGAACTGTAACACCAGTTTCAAATTATCAAACAGAGAAATGCCATGATGCAAATCATAAAAAGCAATAAGGAACGCACCTTTTGAAGCACGCGAACTTTGCCACATGCAAGGGACTGCAGAGTCCTTCTTAGCTCTTTATCCTCAATGCCAGTCGAGTCCTTGATGTCTTCAAAGCTAAGCTTTTGGGCATCATTGAACAGCATCAAAACAACAGTCTGGTGCACAAGAACAAGTATAAAGAGTTAAAGAGTATGTACAGCAATAAGATAATGAAGCACAAAAAATAACCAAATAGCAAAAGACCCACCTGGAAAAGGGACACAGCCAACTCCTTTTTACCTTTTGGGAAATCAGCTTTTAGGACACAGTGGCCTAACGAATTTTGCCACATCAACCGCCTCCCACTATATTTACTTAGATAGAACTCTTTGAAAATGTCCTGTTGTTAAAAAGAGGTGAAAATAAGAAGAAAATTAACAATACAAATTAAATAATTATTAATAGGATTGCTTGAAATGTTTTTCAAGCCTAACCTGATAGACATTAAGTTCATGAGGTAGCCGAACATCCATGGGTGGATATGTTGGCCAGTACCTGCAGAAAGTTCACCCAGATGACAAAATGAGTTGTCCAGTCCAAAGAATTTGGCATCATCTGATTTCACATCTAGACAAAAGAATTTGGCGTGACGTGTTGTAAATAAATTGCACAAATAGTTACAAAATGTATTGGAAGGTCATTTGATTCGCATAAATATGACTCACCCAGTAGTTAAGACATGGACACTCATCTCAATCCCCGATGGGAGTTTTGTCCTGGCTTGGGATGACTGTTTGAAAGATTCATTTATCTCTTTTGATAATTCAATATCCTGAGGAAATGCAGCACTAGGATTACGATCAAAAGCAAAAAAAAATATCACTCCAGCACACTACAACATTAAGATCCAATGTAGTGATGAATATACTCCGCAAGGAACTAATAAGCAAATGAATATGAGATAAACAAGTGGACGATGCAACTGGATAATATTTGTGCAAGACTGATTCACCAGAATTTCTCTTGTCAGGGGATTCTGATGCTTCCCTCTGCACTTTCTCTTTTAAAAATCTTGTTATCCATATGCTAGACTTCACACATGAAGTGACAATGGAGAAAAGTTACACCTAAAGATATTGGACACTTTTTTATTCCAGACGCATATACTGGCAGCTTCTTTGTCTACAATCTTGTTCAATATAGGCCAATGTATTTTCAATTTGGGGTGCCCAAACACAACTGGATCTAGGCATTTCAAATTGGTATACATATCATTAATACATTGACATCTCTCGTGCTTGCACAGCTTCATCAAGTAATATCTAACTAATCTGGATACTGATTACTCTTACCTGCATTGCTGGGAATTTATATGACATGTTCACTCTCAATCAGCTTAATTACAAATCCTCATAAAAATTTATCACATTTATCTTTGGCCAGTATGATCTAGAGGTCATGGGTTCAAGTCTTGCAAAAATGCAAGGTAAGGCTGCATACTATAGACCCTCTGTGGTCCGCCCCTTCGCCAGATCCCGTGCATGCACCAGGCTGCCCTTTATCTTTGGCCAGTGTGACAATCAGAAAGGCGACATACGTTATTCTCTCATTGGTAAGAAAGACTAGGTTCTCTGACCATGTTAATTATGATGAGTCTATGAACTACTAACAATTCACCCCAAGGACAAGAGGGGAGAGTGTTACACCCTCTAGCCTAGTAGCACACTATAAATAGCCCAAGCAGGGACACAGATCCTGGAGACCCCTCCATCCCTATCACCTGGTCAAATACAACCTCTCATTAAGTATTATCTTCATCTCAGCAGACAAAAACATGCCGATACTTATGAAGAAAATTACTGATGGGACACTGATCATTTCCTAGATTCTGTTCCCTTGACAGATAGGTGGAGGGTGGCAAGAAGAAAATGGTTAACTCTAAAAGATCAATTATATGGGAATCAGTTTGTTAATTGGCAGATAGAAACGTGGTTGGCTGCTTAAGATGACACAAAACTGATGTATATTTGAAAAGTAAAAGGTTAGCCTACCACCTAATAGTATTAACCAAAAACATGGGCTCAATTATGATAACACTTCAAGTTTAGTAGTCAAGAAGAATAAGATTTATCTACTTCGTTCTAATCTGCGTCTTTCATATCTTACTCCGATGTATGGAAGAATGCCCATTGTTCTGGGTTCTTTAAAAAAGAGGTGGATATGGAACAGTCAGAAGGGGCGGAAGTAACAGAGAAAAAACTCTTTCTGCAAGCGCATGAGAGCATTGCAAAGCAGGCCTCCCTTTCTCCACACCAGATGTCACCTATGAGGTAAAGCTCGTACTTCCATTATCCTAGAGAGAGCATCAGAGAATTAGACTATTGAAGTCTTTGGTTATTTACACACAAACAGGCAAGGAGATACAAAGTCCTACAAGTCTGCAACAGCCTACTATATCTGCATGAACATTTTTCAATCTCTCAAGGCAGCAACAATAAGCAGGTTGAAATCATATAAAAATTTACTTGGTTAAGACAGCCACTAACTCCGCCATGCGATTTTATGATCTCACAGCCTGTCCCAAGCCCGGATAAACGAGGAGGGTTGTATCAGGTGCCAACCAGTGCAAAATCCTTCGGCAAACCCTATGACATGAATCTTATTTCGACATTCCCTCAGGCTAGGGTGTTCCCCATAAGTGAGTGCTGCATCGGATCCCGGATGCAGTGAGAAATTGGCAAGGACTGCTAGGGCATTCTCCCATAAGTGACATACTGCCATGGATCCCAAGTGCAGTGAGAAATGGACAAGGGACACAAGAACATCCCCTTAGAGGCGACGTACTGCATCAGAACCGGGGTGCAATGCAAAGTAGGCAAAAGCTTGAGAGAATAAAATTCATATCGCCACATAGAACATAGGCACGGTGATAGGTAACAGTATGGAGTTAGTAGATAAAATGAAACATAGACAAGTCAACATAAAACATGGATAAGTCAACATAGTTTCTATCCAAGAAACCAAGTGGATAAATAATTAAAAGATATAGTTGTCGATATAAGAATACCTAGTGATAGAATTCTACTAATTAAGCTTGTTCTAGGAGAGAAGATAGTAAATTTTATAAGTGCATATGCCCCACAAGTAGGATTAGAAGATAAAATTAAAAAATTGTCCTAGGAAAATATGAAGAGACCAATAAATTTCCAACAAGGGATATTTATAAGAGCAAACTTAAATGGTCATGTAGACAAAGGAAATGAAGGATATGATAAGGTATACAGATAATGTGGTATTGAGATGGGGGAAGCTATTCTAAATTTTGCTTTGGCATATAACCTAGCTCTAGCAAGAAGGGGAGCCTTGGCATAACAGTTATCACCGTGAGACGTGGTGGTCACGAGTTCAAGGAGTGGAAACAACCTCTTGCTAAAATGCAAGTTAAGGCTGCGAACCCTTTGTGGTCCGCCCCTTCCTTGGACCTAGCATAAGCGGGAGCTTCACGGACCAAGTTGTGCTTTTATATAACCTAGCTCTAACAAACACATACTTTAAGAAAATAGATAACACCTACTAACCTCTAAAAGTGGACTATATAAAAGCCAAATAGATTTTTTTTCTAATTAGGAATATAGTAAGATCAATGTGTATGGATTGTAAGGTGATACCCAATGAGAGTCTAACCATACATCATAGGTTAATGGTTATGGATATTTATATTAAGAGATAGAACAAAGGAAATGAACTTAATAGATGTAAAAAAACTAAGTGGTGGAATTTAAGGAGAGAAAATAACATCATTCATAAACAAGTTGATGGTAGAAGAAAAGTGGAATAATGACATAGAAGTAAACACAATTTAGACAAATATGTCCGAGTTCATTAAGACAAATATAGCTAGGTCCATTAAGAAACTGGCAAAAGATGTTCTAGGAATATCTAAAGGTAAAAGGCAACCAGTAAATGAAACTTGGTGGTCCAGTGAAGAAGTGAAAAAAGTTACTAAAGAGAAACAAGTGTGCTTAAAAGCATGGTAGAGGACTAGAAATACGGAAAATTTTGAACAATATAAATGTTAAAAAGATTGCTAAGAGAGTAGTAAGTGAGGCTAAACTTAAGGCATATGATGATCTTTATAACAGATTAGATTCAAGAGAAGGCAACAAAGATATGTTCAAACTTGCAAATAACA